>JBBDGP010001998.1:0-600000 GCA_037952835.1 Lithobates septentrionalis | reverse complement strand
ATTGTGTGGTGGGTAGGAATATCCACCAGTGTATCTCATTCATCAGAGGGGGACGTGTTCTTCCTTACTGGAGGCCAACGTTAATTCTTCTCACTTATTAGAAGTTAGGGATGAGATTTATCAGGGGGGATGCAAAGTTCAGATGAATTAGTTATGTGCTTGTTGAAGGCCTAAAGCAGCGTAAGTAACACGTTTGTCCTTTTCTTTCTGTGAACGTTGGTAAAATATTAATTTACACTCTTGTTATTTTACACTTTGACCATTGTTACTCCCTACCAACAGTCTTTTGCTAAACACATAATCAGTGTGCCGTCAACCCGGCTGTCTTGATTTATGTCAGGGGTGCCCAAACTTTTTTCAAAGAGGGCCAGATTTGACGAAGTGAACATGCGTGAGGGTCGACCATTTTGCCGGACATTCTTTGAACCATTAAAATTTGGTCTAAGTGTGTTCATCAGAGGCACTAATACACTGTCCAAAAATAATTCTCTTGCCTTTGTGGCTGTGTGTGGTGAAGAGATGGCGTGTTATTTGGAGATATATATATATATATATATATATATATATATATATATATATATATATATATATATATATATATATATATATATATCTCTGTTGTGGCCCCCAATGAATCGGAATGAGCTCGGGCGCATTATTTGGATACACCGTATTTATCGGCGCACCTTCACTTTAAGAGGGAAGTTTCAGGAAAAAAACTTAAGTTTTAAATGAGGAACTGTGAAGCAAATTAGGGGTCAGTGCCCATCAATGCAGCCTAATCAGTGCCCATCTGCAGCCTCACCATTGCCATGAATGCAGCCTTACCATTCCAATCAATGCAGCCTTATCATTGCAATCAAAGGAGCCTCACCATTGCAATAAATGCAGCATCATTATTGCAATCAATGCAGCCTCACCATTGCAATCAATGCAGCCTTACCATTGCAATCAATGCAGCCTTACCATTGCAATCAATGCAGCCTCACCATTGCAATCAATGCAGCCTCACCAGGGCTGGACTGGGACAAAAATGTGGCTCTGGACTTCACCCAGACCGGCCCAGGGCACAACACATCAGAGTACAGTGCACATCAGGGCACGGTAGAGAGCCCAGCACATCAGGGCACAGCACATCAGGCCACATCAGGGTACAGGGCCACAGCACATCAGGGCACAGCACATCAGGGTACAGAGCCCAGCACATCAGGGCACAAGGCACATCAGGGTACAGAGTAGGGTTGCCACCTGTCATTACAGACGCCGCTGAGTAAACAGGAGATTCTCCTGTATGTAATCTGATGGCACTCGTCCTGCCCCCTCTGAGGCAGCACCGATAAATACGGTATATAATATTTTGGTGGCCCTGGGGGCCACCAAAGATATATATATCCAAATCACCAGGGGGGGGGCGTATTAAATCGGAATGTGGGTCGCGATTCGCCCACGGGCCTGACTTTGGACATGCCTGATTTATGTGATTGGTATGATTCCTGGGTGACCAGGCACTACTTTTATGATCATTCTTTGTGTAGTGGACAGTTGAACTCTATTCTAATATCCATATCATTTCTTAAAAAAAGAATTCCAAGTATGGCATTTTTTCATAGGTATAATAGGTTCATTTTGGACCAGTGTAACTATGCATATACCATACCTGTGGGATCCTAGTGGAAACTGGAAATCACTTTAGTAGACCCTGCTTCTCCAGTGATCTCCACTAGCTTGTCGGTCCTTTGCCGAGAGGCTGCCCTGTTGCATTCTGAACACAGGAGGTCCAGCTGCTCGGCACAGGTGCCATTCAGAGAATGCTTTACATTTTGCCAAAGGATGCAAAGCATTCTCTGATTGAACTAGGTGGAGAGGTGGGGTGGTGACATCACGGTTGGTCCAGCTTGGACCAACGTAACTATGCATAGACCATACCCGTGGGATCAATGTGGAAGCTGGAAATCATTGTAGTAGATGCCACTTCTCCAATTATCTCAACTAGCTTCTGGGTCCAGTGCCGAGGGGCTGCCCAGCTGCATTCTGAACACAGGTCCAGCCACTTGGCATTGTTGCCATTCAGAGAATGCTTTGCATTTTCCCAAAGCATTCTCTGACTGAACTAGATGGAGCGATAGGGTGGTGACGTCATGGTTGGTCCTGCTTGGACCAACCACACAATGGATATACCATACCTGTGGGATCCCTGTAAAAGCTGTAAATCACTTTAGTAGAAACTACTTCTCCATTGATCTCCACTAGCTTCTGGGTCCGATGCTTAGGGGCTGCCCTGCTGCATTCTGAACACAGGAGGTCCAGTTACTTAGCATGGGTGCTATTTAAAGAATGCAAAGTGTTCTCTGATTGAACAAGGTGGAGAGATGGGGTGTTGACGTCATGATTGGTCCAGCCTGGACCAAAGTAACTATGCATATACCATACCTTTGGTATTCCCGTAGAAGCTGGAAATCACTGTAGTAGACACCACTGCTCTAGTGATCTCCTTTCCTCACGCACTGTCACAGCTGTAACCGGCAAGTGTGGCAGGGGACATGTACACAGATAATCAGGGCACTAATCATCAGTGTAGCCCCATCAGTGCTGCCTATCAGTGCCCATCAGTGCTGCCTATTAGTGCCTCTTCATCAGTGTGGACTCATCAGTGCCACATCTTAAATGCCCATCAGTGCCACCTCATCAGTGCTGCATCATCAGTGCCCATCAGTGAAGTAGAAAAATATCATAACAGAAACTAAAAACAAAACTTTTTTTTTTTCAAAATGTTCTGTCTTTTTCGTTGGTTTAGCAAAAAATAAAAACCCAGTGGTGATTAAATACCACCAAAAGAAAGCTCTATTTGTGTAAAAAAAAA
This sequence comes from Lithobates septentrionalis, assembly GCA_037952835.1. NCBI lineage: Eukaryota > Metazoa > Chordata > Amphibia > Anura > Ranidae > Lithobates > Lithobates septentrionalis. The sequence goes on along the minus strand of JBBDGP010001998.1, from coordinate 597,140 downwards.
ATTATAACATTTTAATTTAAACAGTGTTTTGACCGCGCAATTGTCATTCAAAGTGCAACAGCTCTGAACTCTGAAAATTGGCCTGGGCAGGAAGGGGGTGAAAGTTCCCGATATTGAAGTGGTTAAATACATTTGAATATTCTACTAAAATAGCTACATTGTTAAACTAGTTTCAAGATTCTTTTACTTGAACTCACCAAGAACTTTTTCTTGACTCACTAAGAACTTTCCAAGACAATTTTCAATTTCCCAATTAAAAGAAAGTGTAGAAATGTGTATGATTGTCAGATGTAAGAGAATAATGAGAGACACAGTGTTTTCTCCCGACCAGAGTAATGATGTCCAGTCTTCATCACACACACTAGTTCTCTTCTTTACAACATTGCGGTTCACTAATTAAATCCATCTATTCGCAGCTCCCTACACTGGTAATGAGTGAATGCCCACACTAGGACAGACATCTGCTAGCTGTTTGCAGGACAACATTACAAAGAGCAATATGACCATGCAAATGACTACAATAAAGAAAAGGCGGGATGCTTCCATTTTAGCCAAGGGGACCATCAGTGTTCAATGACTCCTTCTGTGAGGCATGAGTTCAATATTCATGTACTGTATGCCCGGGCAATAAAAAAAGAAAACAAATGTGCCTTGAAAAAGTATTCACACCACTTGAAATTTTCTACATTTTGTCATGTTAAAAAATGTAAATATATTTTATTGTGATTTTATGTGATAGAACAACACAAAGTGGCACATAATTGTGAAGTGAAAGGAAAATGATAAATGGTTTTCTACCAATAAATATGTGAAAAGTGTGGTGTGCATTTGTATTCAGCCCCCCTGAGTCAATACTTTGTTGAACCGCCTTTCACTGCAATTACAGCTACAAGTCTTTTTGGGGATGTCTCTACCAGCTTTGCAAATCTAGAGAGTGAAACTTTTGCCCATTCATCTTTGCAAAATAGCTCAAGCTCTGTCAGATTAGATGGAGAGCGTCTGTGAGCAGCAATTTTCAAGTCTTGCCACAGATTGTCAATTGGATTTTGGTCTGGACTTTGACTGGGCCATTCTAACACATGAATATTCTTTGATCTAAACCATTCCATTGTAGCTCTGGCGGTATGTTTAGGGTCGTTGCCCTTCTGGAAGGTGAACCTCCGCCCCAGTCTCAGGTCTTTTGCAGACTATAACAGGTTTTTTTCTAAGATTGCCCTGTATTTGGATCCATTCATCTTCCCATCAACTCTAACCAGCTTCCCGGTCCCTGCTGAAGAAAAGCATCCCCACAACATGATGCTGCCACCACCTAGTTTCATGGTGGGATGGTGTGTTCAGGGTGATGTGCAGTGTTAGTTTTTCGCCACACATAAAGTTTTGCTTTTAGGCCGAAAAGTAAAATTTTGGTCTCATCTGACCAGAGCACCTTTTTTCACGTTTGCTGTGTCCCTCACATGTATTTTTGCAAACTGCAAATGGGACTTCTTATGGCTTTCTTTCAACAATGACTTTCTTCTTGCCACTCTTCCATAAAGGCCAGATTTGTGGAGTGCACGACTAATAGTTATCCTGTGGACAGATTCTCCCACCTAAGCTGTTGATCTCTGCAGCTCCTCCAGAGTTACCATGGGCCTCTTGGCTGCTTCTCTGATTAATGCTCTCCTTGCCCGGCCTGTCAGTTTAGGTGGACGGCCATGTCTTGGTAGGTTTGCAGTTGTGCCATACTCTTTCCATTTCCAGATGATGAATTGAACAGTGCCTCGTGAGATGTTCAAAGCTTGGGATATTTTTTTTATAAACTAACCCTGCTTTAAGCTTCTCCATACTTGTATCCCTGACCTGCCTGGTGCATTCCTTGGGCTTCATGATGCTGTTCACTAAGGTTCTCTAACAAACCTCTGAGGGCTTCACAGAACAGCTGTATTTATACTGAAATTACACACAGATGGACTCTGTTTACTAATTATGTGACTTCTGAAGGCAATTAGTTCCACTAGATTTTAGTTAGGGGTATCAGAGTAAAGGGGGCTGAATACAAATGCACACCACACTTTCAAGATATTTATTTGTAAAAAATTGGGGCAGAGGTTCACTTTCCAGCAGGACAACGACCCTAAACATACAGCCAGAGCTGCAATGGAATGCTTTAGATCAAGGCATATGTATGTGTTAGAATGGCCCAGTCAAAGTCCAGACCTAAATCCAATTGAGAATCTGTGCCAAGACTTGAAAATTACTGTTCACGGACGCTCCCCATCCAATCTAACAGAGCTTGAGCTATTTTGCAAAGAAGAATGGGCAAAAATTTCACTCCCTAGATGTGCAAAGCTGGTAGAGACATCCCCAAAAAGACTTGCAGCTGTAATTGCAGCGAAAGGTGGTTCTATAAAGTATTGACTCAGGGGGGCTGAGTACAAATGCACGCCACACTTTTCACATATTTATTTGTAAAAAAAATTGAAAACCATTTATTATTTTCCCTTCACTTCACAATTATGTGCCACTTTGTGTTGGTATATCACATAAAATCCCAATAAAATAAATTTACGTTGGTTGTTGAAAGGAATTATACACCTTGACAACCACCCTGGTTTATGCAGGCAGACCTCCGGGACCCTCGGATCCGTGAGAGACCAAATGAGACACGGGAAACAGGCTTTGAGTGTGTTCATAAGATCTATGACTTTATTGAATACAACAGTAGTTTATATACCAGTAAAAATACATGTCTAAGGGTTTTTACAAACTTACACTCAGTACTTTCTTATCAAGAGTAATGGCGCGTACACACGGTCGGAATTTTCGACAACAAATGTTCGATGGGAGCTTGTTGTCGGAAATTCCGACCGTGTGTAGGCTCCATCGGACATTTGTTGCGGGAATTTCCGAAACAAAAATTTGACAGCTGGTTCGCAAATTTTCTGACAACAATATCCGTTGTCGGAAATTCCGATCGTGTATACACAATTCTGACGCACAAAATTCCACGCATGCTCGGAATCAAGCAGGAGAGCCGCACTGGCCATTGAACGTTCTTGATGTTCGGAATTTCTGACAACATTTGTGTGACTGTGTGTATGCAAGACAAATTTGAGGCAATATCCGTCTGAAATAATTCCAGGATTTTGTTGTCGGAACGTCCGATTGTGTGTACGCGGCATTAGGCTGTTGACTAGATAACAAGAAATAGCTGATGACTTGCTGACACAGATTCGGCTTAACCACAGTATCTCATAGGGTGTGGTTCTATGCAAACTTGTTAGTTTAAGCTGCTCATGGCAAAAATCATACATACAAAAAAGTCAGTTTCTACCTTATGCAAAATGGAGAAGAATCTAAAATGGAATCAGTTGTTTATACATTCTCTTATGCTGCATACACACGATCGGAAATGCCGCCAGCAAAAGACCGATGAGAGCTTTCTGATGGAAAATGCGACCGTGTGTATGCTCCATAGGACTTTTGCTGGCCGAATTCCAGCCAGCAAAGGATTGAGAGCATGTTCTCTATTTTTCGGTCAGGAAAAGTTCCAATCCGAAAATGCGATCGTCTGTACAAATTCCGACGCGCAAAATTCCTACGCATGCTCGGAAACAATTCGACGCATGGTCGGAAGCATTGAACTTCATTTTCTCGGCTCGTCGTTGTGTTGTACGTCACCGCGTTCTTGATGGACGAAAGTTCAGAGAACTTTTGTGTGACCGTGTGTATGCAAGGCAAGCTTGAGTGGAATTCCGTCGGAAAAACCACTCGTGTGTACGGGGCATTACAGTTGTAACATGACAAAATGTGGAAAATCTCAAGGGGTATGAATACTTTTTCAAGGCACTGTAGTTCTTAGATACACCCCTCCCTTTTTCGTCATGTTTCCTCAGTAAGTTAGACATTCATAGTGGGCGTAAGGCTTAGAAGATTACTGATTTTAAATGACCAATGCGTAGCTCCCAACTGTCCCTGATATGGAACAAAGTCCCTCTGTCTCTCTTCCCTCATTTTGGTCTGATCTATATAGTTGTATATAAAATGCACTATTTATCTAACACAAAGAGTTTTATAGTGTTAAATATTTCATCCAATTGTTGCATTTTTAAATTCCCAAAGCCAATATAAAGGCATATAAATGGTAAAAAAGCACTTGTGGGTTTAACCACTCATATTATTTCCGTACAATTCTCCTTTAAGAGGGGTGTGGCAAGGGGTAAGTCCTCTGTCTACATGCTTCTGTTAATAGGTCTCCCTCATTCCCATCTCAAAACTTTGGGAGGTATGCCAATGAACATCCCATGTACTGCATTTTAAGAAGTAAAACTACATTGGATTAACCCCTTCATAAGGCCAAAACAAATGTTAATGCCTGAAGTCAATTTTGCAACTTTGACATGTGTCATCCCAACTACTTTGTACATCGAGGTGGACCATACCATGTTTTTTCAAGATAAATCTGGCTTTCTTTTGGTGGTAAATGATTTTTTTTTTTGTATTATCAAAGGAAAACTGGCCCAAAATCATTTAAAACAAAATATAAAATTACAGTTTAGCTGTATATTTCTTGCTATTCCCATAACATATGAAGGGGGAAATTGGAACAGACATTTTATTTACCAAAAATTTCGTTTTGATTAAGCAGACATATTAGATGTATAATTTATAATTAGAAATCCTGTTGTGTAACATCTGCATTTCTTGTGCTCGAATGCTATTTAAGCCTTCAGCAGGGAAGATTGCTCTCTGTCTTTTGAAGATTTGTTCTCTGGAGGAAGTGGTAGAAGTAACATGCCTGTGTGAATGACCAGTGTCATCTCAATGAATTCCACCAGAAGCCAGGATGGAACTTCAAAGCAGTTAGAAAGTTAGGTTGGGTTCCTACCCACTTTAGAACATATAAATTGTATTAGAAATCCTTAGTTAGACAGAGAAAACATTTTGAACCCAATACTCCATATTGTTTTTTGCGTTACCTGCATGCAGGTCTAACTGCAAGCTTGTATAATAAATACATCTACTTTTTTAATTTGGTTTCAGCAAGCAAAATTTTACTGAGACCCATAAGTTTGGGTTTCACTGCCAACTACCACCAAGAAGAACCCAAAAAAGGTTCCTGCTTCTAACGATCACAGCGTTTCCACATACATAAGTGGTACCTTGGATTACAAGCATAATTTGTTCCAGAAGAATGCTTGTAATCCAATGCACTTGTAGCACCCTCTACCTTTAGGTAGGTGCTTTATAGTATTTTTCTGATAGTGTAGGATATAGGGACAGGTAAATTTAGCCAGGCCTATGTTCTTTACTAGGCCTGGATGTTCATTTAGGCCCCTTTCACACTGGGGCGGTGGGGGCGTCGGCGGTACAAGAGCGCTATTTTTAGCGCTGCTGTACCGTCGTTCTTGCAGCGGTATTCGGCCGCTAGCGGTGCGGTTTTAACCCCTGCTGGCGGCCGAAAAAGGGTTAAAATCCTCGGGCTTTCACACTGAACAAACAGCGGAGGCTGTTTAGGGGCGGTTTGCAGGTGGTATTTTTAGCGCAATACCGCCTGCAAACCGCCTCAGTGTGAAAGGGGCCTTAGGGTTGGAAGTATCAGAATAGAAGGGGGCGTGGCCACCTACACTTGGGCTCAGGGAGACCTTCTCTGCTTAAGGCCCCTTTCACACTTGTGCGACTTCAAAGTCACGGGATTTTCCCACGATTTTGCCGCGTTTTTACTGCAATTTTACCGCGATTTCGCCGCGTTTTTACTGCGATTTTACCGTGATTTTGCCGCGATTTGGGAGCAGTACTACTTTGTACAACTTTGCCACAACTTTGGCCTTAACCATTCTCAGCTTGCGCTTACAAAGTCGTACTGAAATCGTGTCTATATTATTCAGGTACGATTTGCATGCTACTTGAGGGTTTAACATTGAGGTCTATGGACATCAACTCGCATGGAAGTTGGACCAAAGTAATGTAGGGACTACTTTGAAGTCGGCACGACTTAAAGTCGTGCCAATATGAATGGTAGTCATTGAAAATCATGGAGAATGACTTGTCATACGATTTTGCAGTACAAAATCGTGGGACAAGTCGTATAGGTGTGAAAGGGGCCTAACAGTGGATTCTGCTGGAGAGAGAGAATGGGCTGAGACCTAAGTGGCAGGAAACCCATGTGAGAGGATTGACCAATGGTTAATTTCTATGGTCAGAGGGAGGTCTCTCATAAAAAGGGGGGTCACATGCTCTGGGAGGAGATTTTGAGGTTGCAGATTCAGTTTGGGATTCACAAGTTAGGCCCAGAGGCCCGGGAGTTCAGAGATCCCGGAGCCCTGGAGCCAGAGGAGAATCCAGGGGGGCTAAGAGCCTAGGCCCTGGATAAGAAATCAACATGTAGTCGCACAGGAACTACCGGATGTTCCCATGAGGGGAATGTGCTGGTCGGAGGAGGAGGAAGTAGGAGCATAGCGTCAGAGCAGGAGGAATAGAAGCAAAGCGGAAGACGAACGCTGGATGATCAACTTTCTGTGAGTAGAACATGGACTGTTGATTGGGAGAAAGCAAAGGGAGTGCAAACCCAGAGGAGCCGAATGAGAACTTCATACTGTGATTCCAAGGACCACAGTATCAAGTGCTTTCAAGGATTGAGAGGAGCTGACGGACAAGTCATGGAAATAGGCAGTGTTGGCCTGTGACTTGGAGTTCAAACCCCAAGGAATATCCATCAGTCTGACAGAGGGATATAATTCAGAGTAATGCTCATCTGTCTAGTTTGGGAGTGCTGTATTACACAGAGAATTGGAACCAGGAAAGGATTATAGGGAAAAAGGGAATACAGCAACAAAGCTACGGCTATGGATTCACACCCTTCAATAATATGAGGCATCTCATATGTTTCACTGAATAGCCCCACAGATATAATCCCGAATAAAATGAAACTTAAAGTTGGAACTTTGACTGTTTGGTGGTCTGTGAGTGCATGGGAGATCGGAAGCGGAGTGATTGGCAAAGGTAAGGAACTAAAAACCAGCAGCCCCCATGGGGGGTACCGCTACACACTCATATATCAAAGCGAGTTTCCCCATAGGAATCAATGGAAACTCAGATAAGTCGTTCCACAGTGACTGCTGTTGTATGCTGTACCGAATGTGGCCAGAGGTGGGGGGGCGCCGGAGACACTCGGAAACACTCTGAGACCGTTCGGATGCACTCGGAGACACTCGGGAACGGAGTGCATCCGAGCGGCTCCGAGTGTCACCGGCGCCCCCGCACCCCTGGCCTAATGCAGTACTGCACAACCCATTCGCTTGAATCCTAGACCAAACCTTGATCTAGCTATTTTTTCTTTATTTTTCAACTTTTTTTTTCCTCCATTTTTTTTTTTTTTTACACACTTTTGGTTGACATTTTCTCCCCTGCAAGGAGAAAAAGATACCTTTCTCTCCATTCAGAGGAGAAAAAAAACCACACGGGCGGGCTGCGCAGTGACTGTGATAGCCAATCACAGGCTATCTCAGCCATCAGGTGACCCGTAGCCGGGAGTCCTGGGTCTTGATCGTTACGTCGATCATCTCTGTGCTGGGAGTGCACTGTGCGGCGTGCTCCTAGCACAAACACAGGTACGCATATATGTGGCCTCATGGATAAAAAGCCACTTACAGTCGGCGCCAAGGGGTTCAACTGTTGTGTATTATTGGAGTGTAAAGCTGTCTGTTGAGGGTGTTTATTTAGCGGTCCAAAGGAGGTATGTCACTGCATAAAATGGTGCTTAAAAGAGAAGTATGGGAATTTTATTTTTTTAAGAATTATACTTACCTAGGTCATAGTTGCCAACATTGCAAAAAAATGTATAGGGACACTTTTTTTCTGCAGGCAGAGTCTTGCTATAATCAGGGGGGCCGGGCACTCGTTTAAAGGCGGGGCACAGCGAGGAAAGCAAAATGGGTGTGGTCTAACCACAAATTGGGCATGGTTTAATGGGGGCGTGGCTCAAAGGGGGTGTGGTTAGAGTCTGAGATAAACGAGGAATGGAGCTAGAAAGTAAGGCAGAGAGAAAAAAAGAACGAAAGTAAGAAAAAAAGAAATAGGGAGGGAAGGAGAGAGAAAGAAGGAAAGAAAGCAGAATGGAGGTACAGCAGGCCCAGAAACTACACCACAATAGAAATATGTGTACTCCAGAAAGTTTAACAATCAGCAGATAAAGATACTCAAACACCTGGTGTTGAAGCTTCAATCATCACGGCACCATGATTGGTATGGTGTCAGGATGATTGAAGCGCATTATTTCTATTATTACATTGTAATATAAAATGAAATAGTTCAACTCACCATAATGTAGAATCAGTGGGAGCCCCGAGTGTGTCACTTGCCACGTGGCCTGCCACCAGATGCCATCAGCTGTCCCCAGAGTCCCTTCTTATACCAGGCATTTCCAGTAGAGTTCCTCCTTACATCAGGTGCCCCCAGCAGAGTCCCTCCTTATATCAGGTGTCCCCAGCACAGTCCCACCTTACATCAGGTGCCTCCAGCAGAGTCTCTCCTTACATCAGGTGCCCCCAGCAGAGTCCCTCCTTACATCAGGTGACCCAGCAGAATCCCTCCTTACTTTAGATGCCCCCGTTGAGTCCCTCTTTACACCAGGTGTCTCCAGCAGAGTCTCTCCTTATATCAGGTGTCCCTAGTGGAGATCTCCTTACATCAGATGCCCCCAGCAGAGTCCCTCCTTACATCAGGTGACCCCAGCAGAGTCTCTGCTTACATCAGGTGCCCCCCAACGGAGTCTCTCCTTACATCAGGTGCCCCCAGCAGAGTCTCTCTTTACATCAGGTGTCCTTAGCAGAGTCCCTCCTTACATCAGGTGCCCCCAGGGGAGTCCCTTCTTACATCAGGTGCCCCCAGGGGAGTCCCTCCTTACATCAGGTGTCCCCTGCGGAGTCCCTCCTTACATCAGGTGCCACCAGCGGAGTCCCTCCTTACATCAGGTGTCACCAGCAGAGTCCCTCCATACATCAGGTGTCCCCAGCCAGCAGAGTCCCTCCTTACATTAGGTGTCCCCTCTTCACCCGGGTGCGGGTCGCTGTTGATTCGGCCTCCGCTCCATTACAGAAGACCAGCTCGTGGAGGCCGAAAGGAAGAACCAAGATGTGGAGCCTGGGTTCTGCCTCTTCTTTCTTCCTCACGATAGTTGGTCTTCAGTAAAATGGCAGCTAGCGGAGACATTTTACCAGTGGCGGCCGCAAACCTCTATCGGCGGCGAAAAAAACTTGAATTTCTCTGGACATTTCCCCGGTAAGACCGAGACAAAGGTCTAAATCCCGGGAATGTCCCGGGAAATTCAGGACAGTTGGCAACTATGCTAGGTGGATGCAGCATCGGTCCGATCAGTTTTATCAGCTCTAATGCCCCGTACACACGGTCGGACTTTGTTCGGACATTCCGACAACAAAATCCTAGGATTTTTTCCGACGGATGTTGGCTCAAACTTGTCTTGCATACACACGGTCACACAAAGTTGTCGGAAAATCCGATCGTTCTAAACGCGGTGACCTAAAACACGTACGTCGGGACTATAAACGGGGCAGTGGCCAATAGCTTTCATCTCTTTATTTATTCTGAGCATGCGTGGCACTTTGTCCGTCGGATTTGTGTACACACGATCGGAATTTCCGACAACGGATTTTGTTGTCGGAAAATTTTATATCCTGCTCTCAAACTTTGTGTGTCGGAAAATCCGATGGAAAATGTCCGATGGAGCCCACACACGGTCGGAATTTCCGACAACACGCTCCGATCGGACATTTTCCATCGGAAAATCCGACCATGTGTACGGGGCATAAGACTGATAACCGAGTGATCAAACACCACTGATCGCTCGGTTCTCAGAGCTCCATGAGCAGAGTGCTGGTCACTGTTCGTCACCATTGTCTGCTCTTCGCCCCGTGCTCACTGGAGTGCCGAGCTGTGGAGGGGGCGGGAACAGCTGGCTCAGGCTCTCAGCGGATCGCTGAGATGCTGAGCCAGGTGCTGGTCCAGGCATGTGGGCAGATCCCGACCATATGGTTGCAATCTTTCCCTAGCCTGGATCAACTCTGTGATATCACCTGGACAGCAGGCTTTAGCTTCTATCCCAGCAAAACAGGAAAAGGCTCTTGGGAGTTGTAGTTTTGGAGGCATACCTACATGAATAGGAATTGCCATAGGATAACCTGTTGATTCCTCCTCCCTATAGCTACCCCTCCAAGAATTTTAGAAGCCTAATGAAAACAGCATAGGGAGTAATAAAGCTGTTTCCTGCTGCAGGAACAAGGTAAAAGAAAAAAATGAATGCTGGGACATTTTCTAAAGCAGTGGCTCTCAACCACCGGATCATGGCCCCATGGTCTGGTCATGTACAGATCATAAAATTTTTAGGGGGGGGTGGCACTTAAAAATATAATTTCAGAATCAGAAAATGGTGTCTTAATGTAAAACTGCCATACTGCCTTGGCTACAATGACAGCGACCGACTGCCAGGGCTGGTGCAAGGATTTTTGATACCCTAGGTGAAACCTCATTTTGTCGCCCCCCTGGCTCCACCCCTGACTCCACCCCCTTTGCCCTGCCCATGTATACCCCACCTTTTTAATGAAGTGCCCATCAAATGAAGCCTCACCAGCGCCCATCAAATGCAGCCTCACCAGCGCCCATCAAATGCAGCCTCACCAGCACCCATCAAATGCAGCCTCACCAGCACCATCAAATGTAGCCTCACCAGCGCCCATCAAATGCAGCCTGCCAGCTCCCATCAAATGCAGCCCACCAGTGCCCATCAAATGCAGCCTACCAGCGCCCATCAAATGCAGCCTACGAGCGGCCATCAAATGCAGCCTACCAGCGCCCATCAATGCAGCCTCACCCGCGCCCATGAATGCAGCCTCACCCGCGCCCATCAATGCAGCCTCACCAGCGCCCATCAAATGCAACCTCCGCAGTGCCCATCAAATGCAGACTACCAGTGCCCATCAATGCAGCCTACCAGTTCCCATCAATGAATGCTTGCTTCCATTCATTCAGGAGTCGGGACACAGACACAGTCCTCCACCACCGCTGCGCCTCTGACACTATAGGGTTGATTTACTAAAGGCTAATAGACTGTGCACTTTGCAAAGTGTAGTTGCCTTCTGCAAGGGCAATTGCTCCAAAGCTTAGTAAATGAGGTACGGCTTCACTTTGCAAAGAGTACCCAATCACGTGCAAGGAAAATAAAAAGAACAGCATATTTGCTTGTACGTGATTGGATGATGGAAGTCAGCAGAGCTTCTGCTCAAAAATTAACCCCTATGTGCGAACCGAGTGGCAGCTGCCTGCTGATGCTGAGACTTAGTTGCTTGCTGCAGAGAGAAGAGAGTAGGTACACCTGTGGCTGGGTGCCCTAGGCAGCAGTGCGCCCTTGGCGGGTGCCTAGTTTGCCTAGTGCTAGCACTGGCTCTGCCGACTGCCTAACAGTGGAAACAATTTTCCATTGGGCACCTGCCTTATAACTGCCTAATTTATTTCTTTTTTTCTTCTTGATCGGAAACATCTTTCTAATACCCACTGGTGGTCAGTGTTCTTTTTCACTGTCTAATTATTACCCACCTTACAGGCACAGTGTAAAATCTATGAGGAGTCTAGGATGGAGAACTTAATGTTGTGAAATTCGTTCTAATATTTAGCTTTTTTTTTTCTTTCTCCAAATCAAATAACATCTGCGATGGTAATTGCTCCTAGCCATTTTCAAATAATTATATGAAATTCACAGTTTGCATCCCATATTTGTCCGCGGTTGGATGCAGGTATTGTAATTGTGCCTGATTCCCCGAAGAACATAAATACGCCTGGTTTTTCTGTACATCCCACTAATTAGTTACACAGCCTGAAATCCTCAACATCTTAGGAATCCATTAAAATGTGACATCCTATTAGGCCCAAGCATGTTCACAGCTGATCGAGGACATAACTAAGGACCACCAAGTCAGGGACTGCACCAACTTATGCACCAGCTGTGCCGTCTATACATGATATAGAACAGAGTTCTCCTATTTACAACCGTTTTTCTGCTCTGCCATCTGCTTGTTGGACCTTTAGTAACTTTCCTGCTGATTGGTGGATAAGATCTCCCATGGCAAGCATTCTCTGATGTCTGCAGGCATCTTAAAGCTGAACTCCGTGCACGCAAAATTTAATTTAAATGTATTACTCAAAAGCCACAAAGGATATACAGTGGGTATATAAAAGAATCATCTCCCTTTTAACCACTTGCTTACCGGGCACTTATACCCCCTTCCTGACCAGGCTAATTTTCACTTTCACTTTGAATGACAATTGCGCAGTCATGCAACACTGTACCCATACTAAATTTTTTTCACACAAATAGAGCTTTCTTTTGGTAGTATTTAATCACCACTGCGTTTTTTATTTTTTGGTAAACAAACAAAAAAAGACCAAAAAGTTTGAAAAAAAAAAAACAGAACGTTTTTCATATTTTGTTATAAAATTTTGCAAACAGGTAATTTTTTTTCTTCACTGATGAGGTGGTACTGGTGGGCACTGATGATGTGGCACTGGTGGGCACTGATGTGCACTGATGGGCACTGATGAGGTGGCACTGGTGGGCACTGATAGGCTGCACTGATGGGCACTGATAGGTGGCACTAAAGAGGTGGCACTGATCAGGAGGCACTGATGGGTGGCACTGATGGGCACTGAGAGGTGGCACTGATAGGCACTGATATGTGGCACTGATGGGCACTGATAGGTGGCACGAAGAGGTGGCACTGATAGTCGGCACCAGGGTTGCCAACCTCCCGCAGCATTTTTTACTGACAAAACATGAACAATTTACTGGCGGAGCACATTTTTTACTGGCAACCTGAGAAATTACAGAACTCCTACTGCAAACTATTGCAGTGAATATTTGAACAGTATAAACATGATATGGAAACACTGATAATACCTATAACAAAGTAATTTGCTTGATTTACACTTAAAAAGTCAACACAGCATGAAATGATCAGCCCCTGTTATTTACTGGCAGTTGTCAAAAGATCACTGATTTTTACAATCTGTCAGTAAATTTACTGGTGGTTGGCAACCCTGGTCGGCACTGATGGGCACTTGTGGGCACTGATAGGTGGCACTGATCAGGAGGCACTGATGATGAGGCACTGGGCACTGATTGGCAGCACTGATGGGCATTGATAGGTGGCATTGGTGGGCACTGATTAGCAGTACTGATGGGCAATGATAGATGGCACTGGTGGGCATGGATTTGCAGCACTGGAGGGCACTGATAAGCAGCACTGGATGGCATTTAGGGGACCGATGTCCCTCTAACAGAAGCCGGTTACCGGCTTTTTTCTTTTCTTCAGTTAACCGGCTTTTGTTTACTTCCATGATCAGCTGTCATTGGCCGACCGCTGATCACGTGGTGAAGGGCCCGCTGTGATTGGCCCTTTACCCTGTTCTGTGATCAGATGCCTCCGAAGGAGTCGGCGATCACAGAGCGCGCTGCTCCCCCGCTCCCTGGGGCTGGTGGGCAACGCGAGAATGGGAGGATGTCCATGGACACCCTTCCGGCATTTGACATCCGTGCTGGTCTTTCGGCTATAGCGCAGATGTCAAGTGGTTAAAATATTTACATTTTGTTGCTTTGCAGCCTGACATGAAGACAGATGCAAGTTTTGTTTTATCCAGCTGTATTTACTAACATCCAAGTGAAAGATATTACACCATGTCAGAAAAAAATAAAAATAGATTCAAAAACACAATCACTGAGTTGGAAAAAGGTGTAGCTAATCACCTTCTCAATGGCACACAAAGCCATTTGACTTTCAACTGAGATCAGCTGATCAGCTGGGGTCATTTTGATTAGCTCATTATGAAAAGAGCTTTCCTGGAGCATTTCAGTCCCTGGTAGTGCAACTGAAGCAAACAATCAAAAAAAGGGGTCGCAAGGCACTGTCACCAGGATCTCCAGAATAAAGCTGTGGACAGGCACAAGTCAGGAGATGGATACAAAAAAATGTCTTTATCAATACCTAGAAGCACAGTAAAGTCTATTAATAAGAAGTGGAAGGTATTTGGTACAACACAGACCCTCCCTGGATCAGGAAGTCGCTCCAAACTGGATGAAAGATCCAGGAGGAAACTGGTCAGAGAGGATACCAAGAGGCCTACAGAAACTCTGAAGCAGTTGCAGGAATTTATGACAAAGAGTGGTCATTGTGTGTATGTGACAATAATATCACAAATTCTCCACAAATGTGGATTGTATGAGAGGGTTGCAAGAAAAAGCCACTCCTCAAGAAAGGCCACATGCATTCATGACTGACCTTTGGCAAAATACACCTTGAAGATTCTGAGGCTACATGGAAAAAGGTGTTATGGTCAGATGAGACTAAAATTGAATTATTTGGCCTCAACACCAAACGATATGTCTGGCAGAAAGCCATCCAAATAACACCATTCCTACAGTAAAGCACAGAGGTGGTAATATCCTGTTATGGGGGGTGTTTTTTGCAGCAGGGACTGGTGAACTTGTCAGGATAGAAGGAAAAATAGATGGGGCAAAATACCAAATTATTGAGCAAAATCTGCTGCCCTCTGCCAGAAAGTTTTCAATGGGAAGAAGGTTTACCTTCCAACATGACAATGATCCAAAGCACACAGCAAAAATGACCACACAGTGGTTGATGGAGAAAAAGGTGAGTATCCTTGCATGGCCTAGTCAGAGCCCAGACTTAAACCCCATTGAAAATCTGTGGAATGACTTGAAGACTCCACAAACGGTCACCATCAAATTAAGCTGAACTTCTGCAAAGAAGAGTGGGCAAATATTGCAAAGTCTAGATGTGCAAAGTTAGTAGATACATATCCCAACAGACTAAAGGCTGTAATTAAAGCAAATCAAAAGGTGGTCCAGCAAAATACTGACATAAGGGGGTGATCCTTTTTCCAACTCAGTGATTCTGTTTTTGAGGGGTTTTTTTGTTTTTTTTCTGACATGTTGGTGTTATTTCTTTCACTTGGATGTTGTAAGTTGCACTGTAAATACAGCTGGATAAAACAAAAATGGTGTCTGTCTTTTTTTAGGTTGTAAAGCAACAAAATCTGCTTATTTTAAAGGCGGGTGATTCTTTTCTATACCCACTGTAAGTCCACATTGTGTTCCTCAGATGCCATTTCCAAATTCAGGTATTACCTTGTAGCAGTAGCTACAGACGTAGCAATGACATCATTGTTGTGCTGTACATAGACTGTGCAGAGAGCAGAGCTGTGGGAGGAGCCCAACGGGCTCCACCCAATACAGGCTGCCACCAGAAAACTACAGGAGGGGGCGAAGACAAGACCAGTCACCCTGCACAAGGAGGGAGCGGAGCAGTGAGCGGTATTTATCAACAGAGGCAAAGTTTCACACTGGATTACTGCACAGATATGGAAACAATACACAGAGCACACCGAGATTCAAGGAAGAATACACATGAGTTCAGCTTTCAGGTGTCAGTTACCCCAAAAATATATATAGTCTCTACAATGTAGCTGGGGGAAAACAAGTACATGCGTTTTTGCAGGTTGTTAAGGAGCCTGCACCTGCCGGCATCCTAGCAGCCAATGCCTCATTCCTACTGTCAGCCGGTGAGGTCCAGCTGACAGCAGAATGTAAACAAAAGAGCAGTAAAAAGAAACATGTGGGGGTCCCCCAACAATCCATACCAGGCCCTTTGGGATTTTAAGGGAGACCCTATGCCGAAAAAAATGGCGTGCCCCCCCCCCTAAATAAATACATTCCAAGCCCTTTAGGAGACCCCATGCCTACAAAAAAGGTGTCCCCCAAAATCCAAACCAGACCCTTATCTTAGCATGCAGCCTGGCGGGCCAGGAGAAGATGGGGGGAGCATGTGCCTCCCCCCGTACGGAACCATACCAGTCCACATGCCCTTAACGGGTTGGCAGGGGTGAGTTATTTTGCCAGGGGGGGTTCCAGGGATGTACATGTGCAACTCACTATATTGTCTATTTAATCACCTGCCCGTGCGGGAAGCAATATGTGGGTCGCACTATTCGCATTTTCTCCATTAGCGTTGGTGAACATATCGCTCTCATTAAAAGTGGGGATACAAAGCACCCTGTACCAAGACACTAAAAAACATATCATGATCGTAACTTAAAAGGGACCACCTTTTCAATCATTGACAGATTTGTTGCCCCCTGGATGGGAGGGGCTGGAACCAGAGGGGTCTCACAACTCGAGACCTTCTGGATTTACGAACTTCGCTCTTATTCGCCCTTCGGTATGAATACAGAATGGGACATTAACGCCTTTATCAGTCAAGCCTAAATTCGGATTATAGTTTTTCCTTTTTTAAGTCCTTGTTTAAAGTGGTGTTCCCGCCAAAATTATACTTTTTAAATAAAAATACCCCTATAATACACAAGCTTCATGTATCCTAGTAAAGTTAGTCTGTAAACTAAGGTCTGTTTTGTTGGTTTATAGCAGTAGTTTGTTATTTTATAAACTTACAGCAGGCCGTGGCCATCTTAAGTGTGGGCATCTGAAGCCAGATTGTATTTCTTCCTGGAGCTCATCCTTGCAGATCTCGCACATGCTCAGTGCAGCACAAGCAGTGTAATAGGTTTCAGGTCAGGTTTCCATAGCAACGGTAGTGTCAGAGGAAGTTGCCGCCCCTTCCCAGAAGGCATTGCAAACAGGAAATGATGCGATGGGCCACGGCCAGGGAGGAGGAAGTGAAAAATGAATACAGCAGATATACAGTAGGTGCTGAGAAAAAAATGTAAAAATATCCAATTCGTTTACAGTGCACGGTTTAGTGAGGGATGCTGAAGAGTTGTAAAAGTGGGTGGAACTCCACTTTAAGTTTTTTTCTCATTTCCTCTCTCTTTTTTTTTGAGTTATTATAAGTGTGGTATTGTTGGTGAATTATGTACATATGGTCCTACGTGACAGTCCATCCCACGAGCGACGTACACATTTACTTACAATTTGTTGTAAGTAATAATATGAAGATTTATAATACTATTTATTTCAAACCTTTTAAATTTTAAATTTTAGGTACAATTTTCATCATCCATCCATTTGGGGATGCATTTTTTATGTATACCTATTATTTAGTAGATCAGATTGAGCTCAATATAAGTATATTGTTCCTAATTTACTAATAGTTGGCATGAGGTTCAGACTTCCCGATTAGAAATGTTATGATTTATCTAATTATAATTTCCGTGACATTTTTAAATCTTTTTTGTCCATTATTTTAACTGAGTTTACGATTGTTCCTAATTTACTAATAGTCGGCATGATGTTCAGATTTCCTGATTAGAAATATTATGATTTATTTTATTTATAATTTCCGTGACATTTTCTATTTTGTCCATTATTTTAACTAAGTTTATGATTATCTCACGCTTGTTGTCACTTGCGTGGTTCACCTTACGCGATCGTCAATGGGCGGTCCATGTTCGCTCTGTTGGCATACGAGGCTGATCACGTGCGGCTGTGGAGCGCACGTTGGTTACGTGCGTGATACGCACACCCATGGCCCATAGAATACGATTACTGTGAGACTATTGGGTTCCAGTCTATTTTAGACATCCAACTTCGGGTCGCGTGACCTTTAGACGCGCGGCGTCGGGTCACGTGTCCCGGTTGACATGCGGAAGTTCATCCTCGTCCGCGTAGTACTTCCGGATGTTTGCGGCATTAGCTGTAGCGAGTGGAACGCAGCTCCATACTGCTTGGATAGCAGCGTGGAAGGCACGCCGGATCGCCATTTTCAAGACACCGGAAGTATACCTCCCATATACCGCAAAGGCCTGTGGGCTGGACTCTTACGATAGGGGTCATATTTTCTATATAATAAGGAGGGCAACAGTAGAGGGACACCCCAGATGATGTCCTGTAGAGACGAAACGCGTCGGGACGATCCTCACTGTTGCTTATATCGATTTTATATCAGCGCTGTTTTTATCTTCAATCATGTGAGTGTCATTTTATTTTATTAAATTCAACTTTATATACGGAATTACACTATGGTCCTTTTTTGCTTTCTTTTTTGATAACTTTCTATACCTGAGGACATCTGAGCTTCGGTTTGTTTGCTGTATTACATTCCAAGTGATTCCAACTTAGTCTTTGGGGGACACCTGCCTGAGGACATTGATCCAGAGTCCATTCTAACATATACAAGCTAGTTTGACACATAGAGCATATGCCCTGATGTGTTCAAACTCTCTGGTAAGCCTCCCCTTCATCCGGTGATGGTTCTCCTCACAATCTGATCTATTCACCATCTACAAGATTGTATTTCATCTTTACCTACACGGAGAATTTGTTGCACTTAAATCTGTTTATGGACACTTTTGCTATCTTCTGTTTCTGTCTGTCACATTGCTATTTTGGCATATGGTTTGCAGACTGCATATAGATTTAGAATATATTTATTTATATTTAATATTATTTAGAGACAATCTAGAATGATTTTTTGCAATTAATTCACTCACTATAAATTTATGTCTACTTTTAGTGTTGTAAAAACTCACCTATATATACAGCACTAGACACGTCATTTTAGCGCTACACTTTTGTTAAATTTGTTTTAAATACCATTAATTTCATATGTGGTGTGTTAGCTGCTATTTAGGAGCAGCACAGAATTAACTGGTTTTTATTTCGGGGTTCCAGGGATGGACATGTCCATATATGTTCAATGACATCACTTGTCATTGTTGTCTACTTTAGCAATGGGGAGAATATCATTTGGCGCTGGGCAAGTGATGGGAGAAGTCAGGTGTTGGCCGTTTTTGTTCTTGCCCTCATTTATCGTGATTGACATGGACCTACATCCCTGGATGACATGAATGAAGATGGATGTACACCAGGGGACTTTTATTTGTCAAACGTTTGGGTGTGTTTATTTCTAGCGTACATTTTTTTTTGTGAATGAGTAGGAGTACTATGTACCCCTTGCTGACTCACATCTGGGGGAGGGGGGTGTCGGAATCTGGGGGCTCCCTTATTCCTAAAGGGTCTTCCAGATTCTGATATGCTCCCTGCCTGGAGACCCCCACAACCACCAGGCCAGGGTTGTGGGGAAGAGGCCCTTGTGTCCATCAACCCATCAACATGAGGACAAGGTGCTTTGCCAGTGGAGGGTCTGCTCTGTGCAATATCCTTGCACAGAGCAAGTAAGTATAACCTGCTTATTGTGTAGCCTCCCTGGCGATTTTCCCGAGTGTGGCTCGGGGTTAAAAATCAGGACCATTAGCGGTAACCCCGAGCCACACTCGGGACAGGATCCTGGTGTGGCATTACTTACCTTGTCCCCGGGATCCTGCGATGTCCCCCGCAGTGTCCGTGGGCTCCGTCCTCTGCCCGAAGCCTCTCCGTGCCAGGCTCCGTTCCCTGCGAGCGTCGCGACGCACGGGGGCGGAGCCTGGCGGCAAATTCAAAAAAATGTCAAAATCATAACACATACAGTACTGTAATCTTACAGATTACAGTACTGTATGAAATAATTTCACATCCCTTTTGTCCCCAGTGCTTTGGCCCATGCCCTGCATGCAGTTTTATGTGATATATACTGTTCTTTCTGCCTGGAAACTGGAGATTGTCCATAGCAACCAAAAAGTGTCCCTTTACGTCAAAAATGGCTTTAGACCAGCTAGAAAACAGCGATAGTAAATTAGAACACTTGCAGAATTGAGCGATAGTGAATCGTGGGGAAATTTATTTTATTACTATTTATTTTTATTTTTTTTAATTATTTATTTTTATTTATTATATTATAATTTATGTTTTTGTGTTTCAAACTTTATCATACCCGGGATATCTACTAGACTCTTGTTTGGACAGATTTAAGTGTGTTATTGTTAAGAATTACAGACCTACAATATAAAACGCCAAATTTCCATGCAAAATAATGGTACCGCTTTCAGCACCTAAAATCCGAAATAATCATACCGCCTGGGAGGTTAAGAAAAAAAAATGATACTTTACTATCACCTTAAAGAGGTTGTAAACGTCCATGGGGAAGTTGTAGCTATAGGTAAGTCTAGAATAAGGCTTACCTATAGGTACTCTAAATATCTCCTAAACGTGCGCCGTTCAGAAGACATTTACCGTTTACTGTGCCGATGATGTCATCGGTGCATGCGCTCTGAAGGAATGGCCACTCGTGCCGTTTCTTCAGGCGAGAGTACCGTGACCAGCAGCTACAGCGCGCATGCCCGGGAGTGACGTCACGCCGCTCCGGACAGTCACAGAGCCAGAGTCCGCGGCCCCCGGAAGGGGACGACGCGGGCTTCGTTTGCAGGTAAGTGTCACATGTGCATCGCATACTAGCACATTATGCCTTTACTTTGCAGTGACGAAGAAAGGAAGAACCTCCCCCCCAAGGTTTACTTCCGCTAAGTCTTTTTCTGTTACCAGCAGCATCAAAATACATTGGTATAGGTGTGATCCATTCTCCAGACTAGAGCCATGCTGTGTATTTTCTTCTGAAGGGCTCCTTGGTGTAATCAGCAGGAAGGCTAGTTCTTGATCGCTGTTCTCCTCGACGGGGGGTGTTTAAGACGCAGACAGGAAGGATATGTAATCGGCGGACTGCAGCATCCAGCTTATGGCTCGGAAATGTTCATCTTGCAGTGATCACATCTGTCATAGCTCACTGACCATTACATTGCTCCAGCATAGTCTGGATGGTCGCTTGGGGTCTCCTTACTGATGTAAAGATCAATATTTCTTTATGAAACACTCTATGGTAATTCTCACGGGAGGACCAGCTTCAAATGAGCAATTATCTTTGTGAAACATATCTTCGTCTTACAGATGCCAAAGTTATTATTGTGCTCTGTGTGGCCTCACAGACTCCACCTGGATTGGAGGGAAATCTCAAGGTCCCACCTTGGCTCTTTATTTATTTTTCTGTTCTTTTCTTTTTTTATCCAAAAATTTTAACATGCGGTGTATCAATGGCAGTCAGATCCATTAAGGTGGCATGATGCATTGTTACGGATCATCACAATATTACATGTGCATAAATGGCAGTCAGTCATCACAGTATTACAATGCTGTTCAGAAATGGCAGTTGATCAACACAGTATTTCAATGCTGTGTATAAATGGTAGGTGGTAATCACAGTAATTTAACGCTGTATGTAAATGGCAGTCAGTCATCACAGGGTTATAACGCTGTATGTAAATGGCAGTCAGTCATCACAGTGTTATAACGCTGTGTATAAATGGTAGTCATCACAGTAACGCTGTGTATAAATAGCAGTCATCAGAGTATTATAAGGCTGTGTATAAATGCCAGTCAGATCCATTAAGGCTCGTTCACCCCAGCCCGCATGTAAAAACCTAGGAGTACTGGTGTAGATTGCATAGGGGCCGTAAAAGGTGGTATGATGCATTGTTGCGAATATTCACAATATTATAGCGCTGTGTATAAATGGTAGTCATCACAGTAACGCTGTGTATAAATGGCAGTCATCAGCGTATTATAAGGATGTGTATAAATGGCAGTCAGTCATCACAGTATTATAATGCTGTGTATAAATGGCAGTCGGTCATCACAGTATTACAAGGCTGTGTATAAACGGCAGTCGGTAATCATAGTATTATAATTCTGTGTATAAATTGCAGTCAGTCATCATAGTATTCTAATGCTGTGTATAAATGGCAGTCAGTTATCAAAGTATTACAAGGCTGTGTATAAATGGCAGTCGGTCATCACAGTATTATAGTGCAGTGCATAAATGGCAGTCAGTCATCATAGTATTATAATGCTATGTATAAATGGCAGTCAGTCATCACAGAATGGTAACGCTATGTATACATGCCATTCAGTCATCACAGTATTATATCAATGTGTATAAATAGCAGGCAGTCATCGTAGTATTATTATAACATTATGTATAAATGCCAGTCATGACCCTATTATAAAGCTGTGTATAAATGGCAGTCGGTCATCACAGTGTCATAACACTGTGTATCAATGGCAAACAGATCCAACAAGGGTAATTCACCCCTGCCCATACCTGGGCACCGTGCCCACTGATGTATGTCATGTAGGGGACATGAGAGGTGGTGGGATGCATTGCCATAGATTATCACACTGTTTACTGTTTATTTTTTATTTTTTTTGTTTTAGCGTTATTGGGGTGTCAAAAAATGACGCTTCATTCAAGTCTATGCACTGCAGCACATTGCTCTTTGGTGCGGTGACAGGTGGAGAGCTGTGGTGCGGTGACAGGTGGAGAGTTGTGGTGCGGTGAGAGGTGGAGAGTTGTGGTGCGGTGAGAGGTGGAGAGTTGTGGTGCGGTGAGAGGTGGAGAGTTGTGGTGCGATGAGAGGTGGAGAGTTGTGGTGCGGTGAGAGGTGGAGAGTTGTGGTGCGGTGAGAAGTAGAGAGTTGTGGTGCGGTGAGAGGTGGAGAGTTGTGGTGCGGTGACAGGTGGAGAGTTGTGGTGCGGTGACAGGCGGAGAGTTGTGGTGCAGTGAGAGGTGGAGAGTTGTGGTGCGGTGAGAAGTGGAGAGTAGTGGTGCGGTGAGAGGTGGAGAGTTGTGGTGCGGTGAGAGGTGGAGAGTTGTGGTGCGGTGAGAGGTGGAGAGTTGTGGTGTGGTGACAGGTGGAGAGTTGTGGTGCGGTGAGAGGTGGAGAGTTGTGGTGCGGTGACAGGTGGAGAGTTGTGGTGCAGTGAGAGGTGGAGAGTTGTGGTGCGGTGAGAAGTGGAGAGTTGTGGTGCGGTGAGAGGTGGAGAGTTGTGGTGCGGTGAGAAGTGGAGAGTTGTGGTGCGGTGAGAAGTGGAGAGTTGTGGTGCGGTGACAGGTGGAGAGCTGTGCTGCGGTGAGAGGTGGAGAGCTGTGGTGCGGTGAGAGGTGGAGAGTTGTGGTGCGGTGAGAAGTGGAGAGTTGTGGTGCGGTAAGAGGTGAAGAGTTGTGGTGTGGTGAGAAGTGGAGAGCTGTGGTGCGGTGAGAGGTGGAGAGCTGTGGTGCGGTGAGAGGTGGAGAGCTGTGGTGCGGTGAGAGGTGAAGAGTTGTGGTGCGGTGAGAAGTGGAGAGTTGTGGTGCGGTGATAGGTGAAGAGTTGTGGTGCGGTGAGAGGTGGAGAGTTGTAGTGCGGTGAGAGGTGGAGAGTTGTGGTGCGGTGACAGGTGGAGAGTTGTGGTGCGGTGAGAGGTGGAGAGTTGTGGTGCGGTGACAGGTGGAGAGTTGTGGTGCGGTGAGAGGTGGAGAGTTGTGGTGCGGTGAGAGGTGAAGAGTTGTGGTGCGGTGAGAGGTGGAGAGTTGTGGTGCGGTGAGAAGTGGAGAGTTGTGGTGCGGTGATAGGTGAAGAGTTGTGGTGCGGTGAGAGGTGGAGAGTTGTAGTGCGGTGAGAGGTGGAGAGTTGTGGTGCGGTGACAGGTGGAGAGTTGTGGTGCGGTGAGAGGTGGAGAGTTGTGGTGCGGTGACAGGTGGAGAGTTGTGGTGCGGTGAGAGGTGGAGAGTTGTGGTGTGGTGAGAGGTGAAGAGTTGTGGTGCGGTGAGAGGTGGAGAGTTGTGGTGCGGTGAGAGGTGGAGAGTTGTGGTGCGGTGATAGGTGAAGAGTTGTGGTGCGGTGAGAGGTGGAGAGTTGTGGTGCGGTGAGAGGTGGAGAGTTGTGGTGCGGTGACAGGTGAAGAGCTGTGGTGCGGTGAGAGGTGAAGAGCTGTGGTGCGGTGACAGGTGGAGAGTTGTGGTGCGTTGCCATTATTTTGTAGGTGCCCTTACATTGAGCCTGCAATGATCTTCATCGCTCAACTGACATGGGGTAAAAAAGGCCTTAAACCTTATGCTTTGCCCATGCAGCTGGCAAGATAAATACCGGTACATGCTACTTCTGAAAATGGAGGAGCATGTGATTAATGCCATGTGACAGCACTGGTTCTTGCTGATTGGCACAGCAATGTCACAAAGAGACAGGAGGACTAATCAGTCTTGTGTAAGCTTCAATGGGAAATCTGGCTTAGTGCACACGGGGCTGTTTTCCCTCCCTGCAGCTGAATGAAGCGGTGCGTTAGCATGCATTGTGGTGGACTGCAGTACGTGTGCTTTGAAAAGGGTGCAATTAAGAATGAATTGCACCACAGCACACCAACATGCAACATACACACTTTTGCATCTTCAAAGCTGTAGGCAAGTTGTGTATTTCACATGGTATAAAACCCCCCAAAAATCAATTTCTAAGAATTCGTTCACCTTCTTCAGGGAGAATTAAAAGGTGAACTAGCACCCTACACCTTCCTTACTCTCTTGTCCCTGCTGCACCCACCATCTTGGGTGATAGCGTTTTATCGTCCACACAGCCTGGGGTTTGAAAACCTCGATGTTCTTCCCTTTCCTTCCCTAGAAAAGCTGGGAAGGATGAGAGTGAGTCTGATTGGTCAGTGCAGTCTTGTGCCGGTGCTGATCATTCAGAATCACTCTGATCTCTCATGGTGTCCTTAGAGAAAGAAGAAGAAGAAGAACAGAATGGTTTTCAAACCCCGGGGCTGTATAGATGGGGAAACTCTGTCACCAACAGAGGTAAGTGCAGCGGAGACCACGAGGGTCAGGAAACCGTCCTAAAATAAATTCATCAGAAGGTCTATGGGAAAATGCTCATATAGTGATGGTCGGTGGGAAGAATGCCCCTTAGGGCTCAGCCTTTGCCACTTATCTGAAAAGCAAACTGGAAGCAATAAAACCTGAATGACTCACAGCACTGGTGCTCCTTTAAAGCAATCGGTGGAAAGGATTGCAAGAAGCCAACATAAAAACAGATATCAGCGGCTTATACTGTCAGCACCTAAAGTATATATTTATGGATTTTTTAAATAAATATACACTCACTGGCTTCTTTATTAGGTACACCTTTCTAGTACTGGGCTGGTCCCCCTTTTGCCTTCAGAACTGCCTTCATTCTTCATGGCATAGATTCAACAAGGTGTTGGAAACATTCCTCAGAGATTTTGGTCCACATTGACATGATAGCATCACACAGTTGCTGCAGATTTGTCGGCTGCACATCCATGATGCCAATCTTCCATTCCACCACATTCCAAAGTTGCTCTATTGGATTGAGATCTGGTGAGTGTGGAGGCCATTGGAGTACAGAGACCTCATTGTCATGTTCAAGAAACCAGTGGTGAGATGATTGGAGCTTTGTGACATGGTACATTATCCTGCTGGAAGGAGCCATCAGAAGATGGGGACACTGTAGTCATAAAGGAATGGACATGGTCAGCAACAATACTCAGGTAGGCCGTGGTGTTCAACCACTAGCCAACCAGCCACCGCAGTTATACTGTGACAGGTTGGTACGACTGCGCAAATCGCTGTAGCAGTACGTTGCTTCTTTTAAATGTCACAGCATGTCCCCGGAGCGTGTATCCGGAGCCGATGCGCTTGCCCGGCGGGTGCGATGACCGCCGGTCACCTGTGATCACTCACAAACACAAAACACACAAATCCCGGTTCTTTCAGGGGAGAGGAGAGAGATCATGTGTTCATACTAAGCATGAACACCGGTCAACTCCACTAGTCAGTCCAATCCCCCCTACAGTTAGAACACACCGAGGGAACACATTTAAACCCCTTGATCGCCCCATAGTGTTAACCCCTTCCCTGCCAGTGACATTTATACAGTAATCAGTGGCTATTTTTGGCTCTGATCCCTGTACAAATGTCAACGGTCCCAAAATAGTGTCAAAAGTGTCCGATCTGTCTGCCGCAATTTTGCAGCCCTGATAAAAATTGCAGATCGGCGCCATTACTAGTAAAAAAAATAATAAAAATGACATAAATCTATCCCCTATTTTGTAGACGCTATAATTTTTGCGCAAACCAATCAATATACGCTTATTGCAATTTTTTTACCAAAAATATGTAGAATACATATCAGCCTAAACTGAGGAAAAAATTTGGGATACTTATTACAAAATATTATGTTTTTTTCAAAATTGTCTCTTTTTTTTTTTATTTATAGCGCAAAAAATAAAAACCGAAGCGGTGATCAAATACCACCAAAAGAAAGCTCTATTTGTGGGGAAAAAGGACATAAATTTTGTTTGGGTATAACATCGCACGACTGCGCAATTGCCAGTTAAAGTGACGCAGTGCTGTTTCGCAAAAAATGGCCTGGTCAGAAAGGGGTGCAAACCTTCCGGGGCTGAAGTGGTTAAACGATGCTCAATTGGTACTAAGGGGCCCAAAGTGTGCCAAGAAAATATCCCCCCCACACCATTACACCACCAGCCTGAACCATTGATACAAGGCAGGATCGATCCATGCTTTCATGTTGTTTACGCCTAATTCTGACCCCACCATCTGAATGTCGCAGCTGAAATCGAGACCCATCAGACCAGGCAATATTTTTCCAGTCTTCTCCTGTCCAATTTTGGTGAGCCTGTGCAAATTGTAGCCTCAGTTTCCTGTTCTTAGCTGATAGGAGTGGCCCCCAGTGTGGTCTTCTGCTGCTGTAGCCCATCTGCTTCAAGGTTCGATGTGTTGTGCATTCAGAGATGGTATTCTGCATTTATTATTTGAGTTACTGTTGCCTTTCTATCATCTCGAACCAGTCTGCCCATTCTCCTCTGACATCAACAAGGCCTTTTCCTCCACACAACTGCCGCTCACTGGATATTTTCTCTTTTTCGAACCATTCTCTGTAAACCCGAGAGATGGATGTGCATGCAAATCCCAGTAGATCAGCAGTTTTTTAAATACTCAGACCAGCCCGTCTAGTACCAACAACCATGCCAAACTCAAAGTCATTTAAATCCCCTTTCTTCCCAATTCTGATGCTCGGATTGAACTTCAGCAAGTTATTTCCACCACATCTAGATGCCTAAATGCATTGAGTTGCTGCCATTTGATTGGCCGATTTGGCAATTGTTGTTACAAAGCAATTGAACAGATGTACCTAATAAAGTGGCTGGTGTGTGTATAACTAGCATTATACAGTGGAACCTTGGATTACAAGCATAATCCGTTCCAGGAGAATCCTTGTAATCCAAAGCACTCGCATATCAAAGCGAGTTTCCCCATAAAAGTCAATGGAAACTAAGATAATTCGTTCTGCATTGACTTCTATTGCATGCAATACCGCATGTGAGCCAGAGGTGGGGGGGGGGCGCCGGAGAGCCTCGGAAATACTCGGGGACATCTCGGCTGAACTCGGAAACTCTCGGAAATACTCGGAGACAGCTCGGCTAAACTCGGAAACCCTCGGAAAGGCTTGAAAACATTCGGGAACAGAGTATTTCCAAGTGTTTCAGAGTATTTCCAAACGGCTCCGAACGGTTCTGAGTGTCACCAGCGCCCCCGCACCTCTGGCCAAATGCGGTACTGCACACCACATTAGCTTGAATTCTGCTCATTTTGCGAGACAACACTCGCAAACCGAGTCAGGATTTAAAATAAAAAAAGTTGCTCGTCTTTCAAAACACTCGTTAACCGCATTACTCGTTAACCAAGGTTCCACTGTACATAAATAGTGATTTTTATTTTTTTTTTGTCATGTTAGACCCAAGTTTAGCTATAAAGTGGACCTGACATTAGATATGTTGTTCATGATAAGTGAATGCATGTTAAATAATGTGTACAGTGCCTTCATCTATTCTCTCCAGAAAGACAGGCCTTCTTCGTTCATTCAAGGTCAACAGCTACATTGTGGACTGAGAGGCCGGCTCAGAGATGCCGCAATCATGTAAATCCTGTGCAGTTCTGCGATTACAAATGTCTGACACAGATCAACCCCAGCTGCAGCCTCTCAACTTGTCACTTGTTGCAGAGTTACAATGTTGCTGTTGATCACTGGGGATTGGGGGGGAGGAGACTGAGGAAATGCTTCCACCTGCCTGCAGCAGAACAATGTCATGAGCCCAGTCTAGGAAACTCAAGGATACTTTTTTAATGCTAAAATGTAGAACTTTTACAAAAAAAAAAAATGAGACGGTGGCTGTATATTGTGACATATCAGGAATTCATTCATACGGACTTGTGAATTTAATGAAAGGTCCACTTTAAAGAAACTTCTTCAATGTAAAGGTAATGCACAAGCAAAGATCTACCTACAATCAAATAAAACGATCCCTAAATGATGTAGATGCATGAAAAGGGTTTTGCCCGAGTTTAATTTTTTCGTTTTTTCATTTTATTTTTATTTTTTTCCGCTGCTTTTATTTAATGTTGATGCTGGTTATTATAATTATGTTGTGGGATAGGCAGGTACAGTTCTATACGGCTATTGTATTATAAATGGCAGGGGTGGGGGGTCTGAAATCAGCGGACATGTTTATTAAGACTCTCCTACCATTACAGAAAACGCTATGCGGTCCGCTCCATGATGGCAGCACGCTGTAGCGAAGCAGAAAATGATTCCACGTACAAGCTAATTAGAAACCTTTTTTTTTTTTTTTTTTTTTTTTGGTTATGGGCTGTTTTTGTTATTATGAACATTTTTTTTTATTATGATTACTTTCCTTTTGATGTAATGCAGAGTGTGTTATTAAGCAGAATTAAATAAATAATATGTCTGGCTTTGATGTGAAATTCGCTGTTCTCGGTGATTGATTACAGGGTTCTCTAAAATTATATGTACTTGTGTTCTGAGACATTGCTTCCTGTACGATTCTTTTTTCTTTTTTTTTTCTTGTATTTTCTTTACAAGAAATAACTATGTTGATTAATAACGTTGGGGAGGGAACAGATGTGGTGATAACATGATAAATGGGAATAATATAGCGATTCTTAAACTTTACCATATTTCTGCTTGTCAACGGTGAAAAAAAAAGTACGGTTTGGAGTCCAGGCGAATCATTAATAGAGGCACGCCGTGAAGAGGGGTAGTTAAAAGGGGTCGCAAAATTAAGAAGAGAAAGGTCATGTGAAGGGGTGGGAATTGATTGCTCAATGGGGAAGGTCTTGCTGAGTTTGCTCTGGCAGGTCTCGAAGCTACAGTTGAAAGTGGTTCTGTCCTCCTTGGGTTTAGTAGAGTTGGCGCTAAGATATATTGTCACAAAAAGAGACATGGCTGTCAGGACCTTGATCATCTGCTGGTGGCGCTATGCTTCCCAAAACGGGAAGTTGCATCCAGCAGTTTCTAGTAATCAGTCTCCACATGATGCTGGCTGCTGGGAGGGTATTTAGTCCCTCATACACTAGTGCCTCTTGCGCCAGTGTTTTGCTTTGTTGCCAGATACTGTTCCTGCTCTTGATGATGCTCTTTGCATTGTACTTATACCCTGTACCCTGCTGCCTTGTTCTTACTCCCCCTTGTTCCTGATCCCAGTTTTGGTTCCCCCTTCCTATATGTTCCCTGCACCTCCAGTTTGACCCTGCTTTTCTGCGTTCCCCATTTGTATACAGTGGAACCTCGGATTGCGAGTAACGCGGTTAACGAGCGTTTCGCAATACGAGCACTGTATTTTTAAAAATCGTAACTCGGTTTGCGAGTGTTGTCTCGCAAAACGAGCATGATTCAGGCCAAAGCGGTGTGCAGTACCGCTTTTGGCCTGAGGTGGGGGGGGCGCCGGAGCCGAGCAGAGCCGAACGTCATGTTCAGAAATGCACGGAAAGGCCCGAGTACAGCACGGCTGATCTTGGCAAATCTCGGGTAGGAAGTCTTTCCGAGGTTTGCCGAGGTCAACCGAAGTGTCCTCGGGCCTTTTTGGCCGTTTCCGAGGCTATCCGGCGCCCCCCCCTGCCTCTGGCTGCATGCGGTATTGCATCCCATCGAAGTCAATGCGGAACAAATTATTTTCGTTTCCATTGACTTCAATGGGAAAACTCGCTTAGATATGGGAGTACTTTGGATTACGAGCATACCCCTGGAATGGATTATGCTCATAATCTGAGGTTCCACTGTATAGTGTACAGTGCCTGGAAAAAGTATTCACACCCGTTGAAATTTTGTCATGTTACAACCAAAATTGTAGCTTCAGTTTCCTGTTCTTAGCTGACAGGAGTGGCCCTCGGTGTGGTCTTCTGCTGCTGTAGCGATGGTATTCTGCATACCTTGGTTGTAACAAGTGGTTATTTGAGTTACTGTTGCCTTTCTATCATCTTGAACCAGTCTGCCCATTCTCCTCTGACCTCTGACATCAGCAAGGCATTTTCCTCCACACATATGTTTCACTATGCTTCCCAGAGCGGGAAGTTGCATCCAGCAGTTTCTAGTAATCAGTCTCCACATGATGCTGTCTGCTGGGAGGGTATTTAGTTCCTCCTACACTAGTGCCTCTTGCGCCAGTGTTTTGCTTTGTTGCCAGATACTGTTCCTGAATATGATCATGCTCTTTGCATTGTACTTATACCCTGTACCCTGCTGCCTTGTTCCTACTCCCCCTTGTTCCTGATCCCAGTTTTGGTTCCCCCTTCCTATATGTTCCCTGCACCTCCAGTTTGACCCTGCTTTTCTGTATTCCCCATTTGTATATATTGTATAGTGCCTGGAAAAAGTATTCACACCCCTTGAAATGTTGTCATGTTACAACCAAAATTGTCAAAATTGTCAATGTTTTTTATTGGGATTTTATGTGCTAGACCAACCAAAGTGGCACATAATTGTGAAGTTGAAGGAAAATGATAAATGGGTTTCAATTTATTTTACAAATAAATATCTGAAAAGTGTGAGGTGCATTTGTATTCAGCCCCCTTTTCTCTGATACCCCTAACTAAAATCTAGTGGAAGAAATTGCCTTCAGAAGTCACCTAATTGGTAAATAGAGTCACCCTGTGTGTACTTTAATCTCAGTATAAATACAGCTATTCTGTGAAGCCCTCAGAGGTTTGTTAGAGAACCTTAGTGAACAAACAGCGTCATGAAGGCCAAGGAGCACACCAAAAAAGGTCAGGGATAAAGTTGTGGAGAAGTTTAAAGCAGGGTTAGGTTCTAAAAAAATATCCCAAGCTTTGAACATCTTACGGAGCACCATCATCCGAAAATGGAAAGGGTATGGCAAAACTGCAAACCTACCAAGACATGGCCGTCCACCTAAACTGATAGGCTGGGCAAGGAGAGCATTAATCAGAGAAGCAGCCAAGAGGCCCATGGTAACTCTAGAGGTGCTGCAGAGATCCACAGCTCAGATGGGAGAATCTGTCTACAGGACAACTATTAGCTGTGCTCTCCACAAATATGGCCTTTATGGAAGAGTGGAAAGAAGAAAGCCATTGTTGAAAGAAAGCCATAAGTCGCCCTGTTTGCAGTTTGCGAGAAGCCATGTGGAGGACACAGAAAACATGTGGAAGAAGTTGCTCTGGTCAGATGAGACCAAAATTGAAGTTTTTGGCCTCAAAGCAGCCAAGCAGGGAAGGGGGGGATTATGGTGTGGGATTGTTTTTCAGGGGTTGGGCTTGGCCCCTTAGTGCCAGTGAAGGAAAATCCTAAGGCATCAGCATACCAAGACATTTTGGACAATTTCATGTTCCCAACTTTGTGGGAACAGTTTGGGGATGGCCCCTTCCTGTTCCAACATAACTGTGCACCAGTGCACAAAGAAAGGTCCATAAAGACATGTATGAGTGAGTTTGCAATGGAGGAACTTGACTGGCCTGCAGAGAGTCCTGACCTTAACCCAATAGAACACCTTTGGGATGAAGTAGAGCGGAGATTGTGAGCCAGGCCGCCTCGTTCAACATCAGTGCCTGACCTCATCAATGCGCTTTTGGAAGAATGGTCACACATTCCCATAGACACACTCCTAAACCTTGTGGATAGCCTTCCCAGAAGAGTTGAAGCTGTTATAGCTGCAAAGGGTGGGCAAACTCAATATTGAACCCTACGGACTAAGACTGGGATGCCACTAAAGTTCATATATGTGTGTATAAAGACAGGTGTCCCAATACTTTTGGTAATATAGTGTATATAACTATGTGTGCACAAAATGCAAAAACCGTCTCTGGCAGCGCAAAAAGGTTAATAGATAGGCGAGGGTAATTTCTCTGCTGTCATGCCATCTGGCCGATTGCCCAGCAGCCAGTAATGCGTGAAGTCGTGTCACCATGGCGCCAGGCTGCTGCGATCTTCGATAGCAAGTATGCTGTATGTTCCCATACGATAATTTGAGTAGATTGTACAGATAAACATGTTTGCTTCCTCCTTTCATGTTCACATAACTCATATGTACAGCGTGTTTTTACTAGTCAATGATACGCCTTTCATCTGCGACTTAGTCAATCATATTATTAAAGATAGGAGTGTGGAGAGGGGATTGGGAATAGGTGAGTTAAGGCCTGATGTTACATACATTATCCTGTCAATCTCCTCCAAGACTGAAACTACCTCGCTCCCTATAAACTGTGCGCATCAAAGTCTCCCGGTAGCCGTAATGGAAGCGAAAATTGTTCCATATTTACCAAGAAATATCACTTGAAGCTAAGAGCCTTGGCACAGACGAGCGAGCCGCATTGATCCGCCGCTTGTTATGCTGCTCAGAGATTGCCGTGCATAAAATAGATCTCGCTCATTGCATTCCGCTCTGCGATTGGGAAGACACGAGGCCTCATCTACGTACTGTGCTCGCAATTGGATTATTGAGCGGGGAGCCAGGATCCTGGGCTTTTAAATACACAGCAAGCTGCCCGCTTCGTTATGGCGTGATGTAAACCTCTCGCTTACAAAATCTGAATTGTAGAAACTATTGGGGGGAGGAGTAAGTGCGGTGATATATCGTTAAAGCAAGCAAACGTTGAAGCAAGGTGACCCATTACCTGCACCGGCTTTTTTTTTTCTTTTCTTTTTTTTTATGGTGCCATAAAAAAGCAGGAAAATCTGCAGAATTCTGAAAGGGAAGATTAGGCTAAACAGCTTAAAGCGGAGTTCCACCCAAAAATGGAACTTCCACTTTTCTGGTTCCTCCCCGCCCTCCGGTGTCACATTTGGCACCTTTCAGGGGGGAGGGGGGAGCAGATACCTGTCTAATACAGGTATTTTGCTCCCACTTCCGGGCATAGATACCCGAGCCACCTGCAGGTATCTACACCACCCCCCACCCACCCCCCCCCCCTCTGTACACGGGTCCCAGAAAACAGCAGGGGCCAGTGGGATAGCGCAGTGCGAGTCGCGCATGCGCAGTAGGGAAACAGGAAGTGAAGCCGCACGGCTTCACTTCCCGATGCCCTTACCGAGGATGGCGGCGGCAGCACACGACAGCCGAGGGATAGATCGGCTTCGGGTGCCGACATCGCGGGCGCCCTGGACAGGTAAGTGTCCATATTTTAAAAGTCAGCAGCTGCAGTATTTGTAGCTGCTGACTTTTAAAAAAACAAAAAAACGGCGGAACTCCGCTTTTAATTGCAGGCTCCCTTAACCACTGGCTGACCGCAATACAGTAAAACCTTGGATTGTGAGCATAATTCGTTCCGGAAATCCAAAGCACTCTTATAGCAAAGCAAATTTCCCCATAAGAAATAATGGAAACGCAGACGATTTGTTCCACAACCATTTATTTATAGGTCTTTTAGTTTATAGTCCATATAAAAAGATTATAGCCATGTGATAGGTTGTGTAACCATAAAATGTCCATTTACAAATGGAAGCCTCCACAATGGGATTGGCAAAATCCAGCAGGGGCTTCGGAGTATAAAAAAGAGAGGCGCCTCTAATGCCTCGTACACATGATCAGACTTTACGACAACAAAACCATGGAATTTTGTTCGAAGATTGTTGGTTCAAACTTGTCTTTCATACACACGATCACAAAAATGTTGGCCAACAATTATGAACATAGTGACGTACAAGGCGTATGGCGAGCCTTTGTGCTCCTTCTGC
This sequence comes from Lithobates septentrionalis, assembly GCA_037952835.1. NCBI lineage: Eukaryota > Metazoa > Chordata > Amphibia > Anura > Ranidae > Lithobates > Lithobates septentrionalis. The sequence continues at coordinate 563,363 of JBBDGP010001998.1, read as the reverse complement.
TAATGTTGTGTTTGGTTGCTGGCTTTCTCACGGTTTCCAAAGCAGCGGGAAGGAACCGAACCCCCCCCCCCCCCCCAACCACATGCCGGTGTCTCCTGGGCTTATTGTTTCCGCCGTTTCGCCCGAGAAACAATCCAACGGTCAGGACGGCTGCTCCCATTGGCGATCAAGGAGTAGATACCTTGGAGGACTGGAGCGATGTCATGATGTCACTTCCGGTTCAGGCTGGAAGTAAAACGATTTATTTTTTTTTTAAGCAAAAGAACAAAAAAGTTTTTCTTTTGGATCTTTTGCTTTTAATCACTTTGCATCAAAATCACATCATCCGGACTGCATTTCTGTGGTGTGAACTGTCCCTTAAGGTTAAAAAAAAGAGGGAGGAAAATGCACTGGACTGCATCAAAATCGCACAAAAAACACATAAAAAATGCACTGTAATGCATCAAGAACGCGCATGTAGAAAAGCATCTGGAATGCATCCGGTCTGCGTTTCTATGGTGTGAACTCGCCCTAAATGTATGCCTAAGTTGTGCTTACTCACTGTGGGGGAGGTGCTTTGACTAGGCGAATGCAAAGATCCGTCTTCCTGCTTTGCAGAAATACAGGATCAGTACCTTCCCCTCTGATAAAACAACAGTCTGCCTTGTTTACATAGGCAGACTGCCATTCTGCCTGTTTCCCAAACGATCAACGAGTCTCCGCGGACATCGAGTCCCCTGGACCCGCTGATTGGCTCCCGTTGTGTACAATTACAGCGGGAGCAGGTTGCCGGCAGCGTGCGTGCGCCCCAGACCTGGAAGTGTTATGCCCCGTACACACGGTCGGACTTTGTTCGGACATTCCGACAACAAAATCCTAGGATTTTTTCCGACGGATGTTGGCTCAAACTTGTCTTGCATACACACGGTCACACAAAGTTGTCGGAAAATCCGATCGTTCTGAACGCGGTGACGTAAAACACGTACGTCGGGACTATAAACAGGGCAGTGGCCAATAGCTTTCATCTCTTTATTTATTCTGAGCATGCGTGGCACTTTGTGCGTCGGATTTGTGTACACACGATCGGAAATTCCGACAACAGATTTTGTTGTCGGAAAATTTTATAGCCTGCTCTCAAACTTTGTGTGTCGGAAAATCCGATGGAAAATGTGTGATGGAGCCCACACACGGTCGGAATTTCCGACAACAAGGTCCTATCACACATTTTCCGTCGGAAAATCCGACCGTGTGTACGGGGCATTAGAGTGAGAACATTCATCCTAGTGCTGGACCTCCTCTGTAATGGGGCGTACACACGGTCGGACTTTTCATCTACAAAAGTCCAACGGACGCCGACGGACTAAAGCTGGCTGGTAATCCGATCGTGTGTGGGCTTCTCCGGACTTTCAGCGGACTTTTTCAGCCTCAAATCTGACAGACTTTAGATTTGAAACATGCTTCAAATCTTTACGTCGTAACTACGCCGGACCCAGAAATCCGCTCGTCTGTGTGCTAGTCCGACAGGCAAAAACCCACACTAGGGCAGCTATTGGCTACTGGCTATGAACTTCCTTATTTTAGTCCGGTGTACGTCATCACGTACGAATCCGTCGGACTTTTGTGTGGTCGTGTGTAGGCAAGTCCGTTCGTTAGAAAGTCTGCCGCAAGTCCGCCGCAAGTCCGCCGAAAGTCTGCCGGAAGTCTGTCGGACAGGCTGTCGGACTTTTGTAGACGAAAAGTCCGACCGTGTGTACGCCCCATAACTCCTAACAAGTAACCTGTAGAGGCGTTTAAAGTGTTGCCTAAGGAGATTTTTAAGTACTGTAGTGTGTCGCCATTCCACGAGCGTGCGAAATTTTTAAAAGCGTGACATGTTAGGTAGCTATTGACATCATCTTTCACATTATACAAAAAAATTGGGGTAAATATTGTGTTTTTTTTTTTTTTTAATTCATTAAAGTGCATTTTTTCAGAAAAAAATAGCGTTTGCAAAACCGCTGCACAAATACAAATAAAAAAGTGTCAAGTGGACAATCTGTCTGCCGCAATGTCACAGTCCCGCTAAAAATCGCAGATTACCGCCATTACTAGTAAAAAACACTTGCCAACCAGCCACCATCATTATACTGCGGCAGGTCGGCTCGTTCCCGCGAATCACCATAGCTGTATCTTGGTCCCTCTTACAGCTATAGCAGGAGCGCACACACGCCCGATGCACGGCGGGGGAGCTGATGTGTGTGGCCGGCGCCCATGATGGCCACCGGCCGCCCACGATCACTCCACAGAGTCAATGTAAACAAACAGATCCCCGTTCTGACCAGGAAGGACAGACTGATCGTCTGTTCCTAGTGATTAGGAACAGCGATCTCTCTGTACTCCCAGTCAGTCCCCTCCCCCCTTACAGTTAGAAACACCTCCCAGGGAACACATTTAACCCCTTGATCACCACTAGTGTTAACCCCTTCCCTGCAAGTGTCATACACTACCGTTCAAAAGTTTGGGGTCACATTGAAATGTCCTTATTTTTGAAGGAAAAGCACTGTACTTTTAAATGAAGCTAACTTTAAACTAGTCCTAACTTTAAACAAATATACTCTATACATTGCTAATGTGGTAAATGACTATTCTAACTGCAAATGTCTAGTTTTTGGTGCAATATCTACATAGGTGTATAGAGGCCCATTTCCAGCAACTATCACTCCAGTGTTCTAATGGTACAATGTGTTTGCTCATTGGCTCAGAAGGCTAATTGATGATTAGCAAACCCTTGTGCAATCATGTTCACACATCTAAAAACAGTCTAGCTCCTTCCAGAAGCTACAAAACTGACCTTCCTGTGAGCAGATTGAGTTTCTGGAGCATCACATTTGTGGGGTCAATTAAACGCTCAAAATGGCCAGAAAAAGAGAACTTTCATCTGAAACTCGACAGTCTATTCTTGTTCTTAGAAATGAAGGCTATTCCATGCGAGAAATTGCAAAGAAATTGAAGATTTCCTACAACGGTGTGTACTACTCCCTTCAGAGGACAGCACAAACAGGCTCTAACCAGAGTAGAAAAAGAAGTGGGAGGCCGCGTTGCACAACTAAGCAAGAAGATAAGCACATTAGAGTCTCTAGTTTGAGAAACAGACGCCTCACAGGTCCCCAACTGGCATCTTCATTAAATAGTACCCGCAAAACACCAGTGTCAACATCTACAGTGAAGAGGCGGCTGCGGGATTTTGGGCTTCAGGGCAGAGTGGCAAAGAAAAAGCCATATCTGAGACTGGCCAATAAAAGAAAAAGATTAAGATGGGCAAAAGAACACAGACATTGGACAGAGGAAGACTGGAAAAAAGTGTTGTGGACGGATGAATCCAAGTTTGAGGTGTTTGGATCACAAAGAAGAACGTTTGTGAGACGCAGAACAAATGAAAAGATGCTGGAAGAATGCCTGACGCCATCTGTTAAGCATGGTGGAGGTAATGTGATGGTCTGGGGTTGCTTTGGTGCTGGTAAGGTGGGAGCTTTGTACAGGGTAAAAGGGATTCTGAATAAGGAAGGCTATCACTCCATTTTGCAACGCCATGCCATACCCAGTGGACAGCGCTTGATTGGAGCCAATTTCATCCTACAACAGGACAATGACCCTAAACACACCGCCAAATTGTGCAAGAACTATTTACAGCAGAAGCAGGCAGCTGGTATTCTATCGGTAATGGAGTGGCCAGCACAGTCACCAGATCTGAACCCCATTGAGCTGTTGTGGGAGCAGCTTGACCGTATGGTATGCCAGAAGTGCCCATCCAACCAATCCAACTTGTGGGAGCTGCTTCTAGAAGCGTGGGGTGCAATTTCTCCAGCTTACCTCAATAAATTAACAGCTAGAATGCCAAAGGTGTGCAATGCTGTAATTGCTGCAAAAGGAGGATTCTTTGATGAAAGCAAAGTTTGATGTAAAAACAATGTTATTTCAAATACAAATCATTATTTCTAACCTTGTCAATGTCTTGACTCTATTTTCTATTCATTTCACAACGTATGGTGGTGAATAAGTGTGACTTTTCATGGAAAACACAAAATTGTTTGGGTGACCCCAAACTTTTGAACGGTAGTGTATGTACAGTAGTCAGTTCATTTTTATAGCTCTCACTTTATAAATGTCACTGGCCCCAAAAAAGTGTCAAAAGTGTCCGATCTGTCCGCCACAATGTTGCAGTCCCACTAAAAATCACTGATCACCACAATTACTAGTAAAAAAATAATAATAATAAAAATGCCATAAAACTATCCCCTATTTTGTAAACGCTATAACTTTTGCGCAAACCAATCAATAAACGCTTATTGCAATTTTTTTTACTAAAAATTTTGTAGAGGAATATATTGGCCTAAACTGATGAAGAAATGTGTTTATTTACATTCTTTTTTTGGATATTTATTATAGCAAAAAGTAAAAAATATTCGTTTTTTTTTCAAAATTGTCAGTTTTTTTTGTTTATAGCGCAATTTTAAATTAAAACCACAGAGGTGATCAAATACCACCAAAAGAAAGCTCTATTTGTGGGGAAAAAAAGGACGTCAATTTTGTTTGGGTACAGCATCGCACGACCGCGCAATTGTCAGTTAAAGCGACACAGTGCCGTATCGCAAAAAATAGCCTGGTCATTAAAGCAGAGTTCCACTCACATATTTGATTTTTTTTTTTTTTTAAAGAACTATTACTCTTGCATAATGCATATTAAGCAAGTGTTACTCTTGTCATTAGCGCTGCCTTTCTGATTGTTTTATTCAAAAAAATACCTTTGATTCTGCCGACTTGGGCGTTTCCATCTTACTTGTGGGCAGGCGAAGCCCACAAGCATATTCTTCCGGGATACGGCGCTGCTGTATTCCGAGCATGCACCGCCCGTTCTCGCACATGCGCAGTAAAAGCAGGTAGCGGTGCAGGAATCTACACAGGTTGCCATCACAACGGGCGGCGGCGGCGGAAGTGCCCACCCTGTTGTGATGGCCAAATACTGTGCCCTCGTGCTGCCCATTGACTCCGGGTAAATTTTGACACACATCTCCCAGAAGCAGTAGCGAGCAGAGACACCGAGGGAAATGACGTTGGGCGCCGCAGTGAGGAAGGGGAAGATTAGAAAGGACCACATAGCAACAGGCATTAAAAAGTAAGAAAAAATTATTTTTTGTCCAAATGTCGTTGGTTGGGTTATTTGCTGGACAGTAATGTAAAGTTCTTTTTATGGGTGGAACTCCGCTTTAAGGGGGTAAATCTTCCGGTCTGTAAGTGGTTAAAGTGTAGCCTATAAAACATATGATACTGAAGTTTGTCGCCATTTCACAGGTGCATGCAATTTTAAGCCTTGACATGTTGGGTATCTCTTTACTCAGCGCAGCCTCATATTTTATAACTTACCAAAAAATTGGGTAATATTGTGTGTTTTTTCCCCTAAAATTAAATAGTTTTTACTGAAATTTTGCGTTTTTAATAAACAGTTGTGCTAATATTGTGTGATTTACAGTGGGTAAAGTCACACGTCACCATTTTTCTAGGTAAATATATTTATAAAGGTGCTATTGACATGAAATTCTCAACAAGTGTCGGTAACAATCCATACATACAAAGAAACCAAAACTAATATGTTCAGAAATTAAGTTATGTGTAATAAAATGGAATGACACAGGGAAAAAGTATAACACACGCTAATTGAAATTTATTTAATACTTGGTACAAAATCCTTTGTTGGTAATGACAGCTTCAAGACGCCTCCTGTATGGAGAAACTAGTCGCATGCGTTGCTCAGGTGTGATTTTGGCCCATTCTTCCACACAAACAGTCTTCAAATCTTGAAGGTTCTGTGGGCCTCTTCTATGAACTCTGACCTTTAGTTCTTCCCATAGATTTTTGATTGGATTCAAGTCAGGTGATTGGCTGGGCCATTCTAACAGCTTTCTTTTCTTTCTTTGAAACCAATTGAGAGTTTCCTTGGCTTTGTGTTTGGGTTGATTGTCTTTCTGAAATGTCCTCCCTCGTTTCATCTTCATCATCCTGGTAGATGGCAGCAGATTTTTATCAAGAATGTCTTAGTATATTTTTCCATTCATCCTTCCTTCAATGATATAAAGTTTGCCAGTACTGTATGTTAAAAAAAACATCCCCACACCATGATGTTCTCACCTCCAAACTTCACTGTTGGTATGGGGGGTGTTTTTGGGTTGATGTGCCATTCGAGTTCCAAACATGGTGTGTATTATGGCATCCAAAGAGTTATGCCCCGTACACACGGTCGGACATTGATCGGACATTCCGACAACAAAATCCTAGGATTTTTTCCGACAGATGTTGGCTCAAACTTGTCTTGCATACACACGGTCACACAAAGTTGTCGGAAAATCCGATCGTTCTAAACGCGGTGACGTAAAACACGTAGGTCAGGACAATAAACGGGGCAGTGGCCAATAGCTTTCATCTCTTTATTTATTCTGAGCATGCGTGGCACTTTGTGCGTCGGATTTGTGTACACACGATCGGAAATTCAGACAACGGATTTTGTTGTCAGAAAATTTTATAGCCTGCTCTCAAACCTTGTGTGTCGGAAAATCCGATGGAAAATGTGTGATGGAGCCTACACACGGTTGGAATTTCTGACAACCAGGTCCTATCACACATTTTCCGTCGGAAAATCCGACCGTGTGTACGGGGCATTACATTTTGGTCTCATCTGATCACACTATATTCTCCCAGTATTTCACAGGCTTGTCTAAATGTTGTGCATTAATCTTTAAACGAGCTTCAATATGCTTTTTCTTCAGCAATGGAGTCTTGCGTGGTGATCGTGCATACAGGCCATGGCAGTTGAGTGCATTACTTATTGTACCTGCTAATTCCACGTCTTTCTGAAGCTTTCCACAAGTGGTGCTTGGCTCTTGGACAACTCTTCTGATTATTCTTTTTACTCCTCTGTCAGAAATATTGCGAGGAGCCAGTTTATGGTGCAACTATGTTCTTTCCACTTCCGGATTATGGCCACAACTGTGCTCACTGAAACATTCAGGAGTTTAGAAAGCCTTCTGTAACCAATGCCATCAGCATGTTTTGCAACAATAAGGTTGCCAAGGTCTTGAGAGTGCTCTTTGCTTTTACACATTATGAAATGTTTCTTGTGTGACACCTTGATAATGAGACACCTTTTTATAGGCCATCAGTTGAGACTGAACCACCTAATGGTTATTTGCACTGACAAGGGGCAGGATTGCTTTCTAATTACTGATAGATTTCAGCTGGTGACTTGGCTTTCCATGCCTTTCTGCACCTTACTTTCTTCATGTGTTCAATACAATTTTCCTGTGTCATTCCATTTTATTACACATAACTTTCTGATCGTATTTGTTCTGGTTTCTTTGTATGTATGGATTGCATGGGTTGTTACCGACGTGGTGAAAATATCATGTCAATGGCACCTTTAGAACTATATTTACCTAGAAAAATGGCAATGGTTACTTATTTTACCGTGTAAATCAGTGGTTCTCAACCTGGGGGTCAAATGATGATTTGCCAGGGGTCACCAAATCCTGGGCTGTTCCTGAAGCCTGTACTGCTCTCCCAGCCTTTTTGCGGCCGCCCAGCAGGGCTGTCCCTGGAGCCCGCAGCTGCCCACTCAGTCTCTTCGCAGCTGCCCATTCAGTTCACGGCATGACTGGGGGGCAGAGACTAGAGGGCAGCTGACTGGTGAGGAATGTGAAGTGGGAGGGGCTGGAGGAGACCCTATCTCCTTATTTCGGCATAGGTGTCACTGCTATGAGAAACCACAAAGTCGGAGACACATTGAGTAACACTACCTGGGATTATAGTTGCCATTAAAGGTCCCCACTACAGTTCTCAGATCAGCAGATGACCTTGATCAAGAGCACCTAAGTTGGCTGATCAGAACTCCCCGCCAACACTGCCACTTATCCCATTCCCCCCCCCACCCCCCCACCCCCCACCAAGGAGTAAGAGAAGGAATAAAAATAGAGAATACATGGAAGGGAGAGAAAAAGAGGGGGAGGAACAAAGAAAAAGGGAGAGAAAGAATAAGAGAAAGATCAAGAGAGACGGCTAGAAAGAGGGATGAGGTGGGGGGGGGGGGGGGGGGGACAAGAGATTAGGATAGTGAGAAATAAAATGGAAAGAAAGGAGAACAAAGAGAAAGAGTGGTACATCCTAAAATGTACCATAAGGGGTTTTAATATTGTACTAGTGTTAGGGACTCAGGGAGTGCTAAATGTCCATGGGTTACTTGTCTTGCCTTGGGTGCTGACAACCCACGCTATGAAAATAATTTTATGGTTGGGGGTCTCCACAACTTGGGAAATTTTATCAAGGGGTCACGGCACTAGAGAGGTTGAGAACCACTGCTGTAAATAAATAACTCCCACACTGTCTAAAAATTATATATATTAAACCTAGGGGGCACTGCAGCAAACACCTGCTAATCTGATCCTAAACAGAAAAAAAGGGGAATAAATGAATAAATAATGGTATTTGTGCTGTGTAAAATTACAGAGAGTGCACTGTGAGGGCATAAACTTAGTAATAATGTGTAGGGGGCCCTTCTGGTGTAAGCTTGGTGTTTTGGGTTTAAAAATGGGAGAGAGAAATGCCCATAGCTTGATCCCGTATTTTAAAAACAATTTATTGAAATGACACAATAAAATGAACTCCCATTTGGAGTGAAAAAAAACGTCCAGCCAACCACGAGCGCCGGGCTCGTATCCTTCCGTCAAATGTGAATGGTACCTAGTGCTCCAATCCCGATGCATGTAGTCACGTCACATGGCTTCATCAGGGGATGACACTAGGTAGGAATCCTGTCTTTAAATAATGCAATCAATTAAATGGACGACGGCCATTTTCTCATAGCCCACAATTGAAATAAATGGCGTCGTCCATTATACTATGGTCTGGCATAGAAACATTACAGCGGCCATTTTACGTTGGTTTGTGGCTCGGAACAGATGCTGCAATTGTGTAAGCGACTCAGCACGAATACACATGAATAAGCAGTATAACAATAACCATTGACATGGGCAAGGCATATAGTGTTAGCGGCGGGGAACAAGATACTTGGTAAAAAAAAGTAATAAAATGCTGGCATAGCTAATAAAAGACTACCGGACTAGAATTATATATATATATTTTATACGATTTTATATATATATATATATATATATCTGTAAAAATATATATATGAAAAATAAATAAATATAAAAAAGGGGGAGAGAGGGAGGAGCCCCAGGAACATCACAGTGATGTAAAGATGATGTACAAATACTGGTGGCAAATGTTATCACTAAGAGCAGGACAGGGAATAGCAAATACAAAATATAAAGTGTGTATGCAATGTATAAAATACATAATGTATAATAACAAAGTACAGCTAAAATAGAACAATACCGTATAAAACCTCATATTCCTGGAGGATAACTTATAGAAGTGTAATGACATATAAGATAAGGTGACAGAAGTGAGCAAGGATCTAGACTGTATGGTGAAATCCACTGAAGAAAAGGGGAGAGATCCAAAAAAATATATTGCACATTAAAAGTCGCTAAGAAAACAATTCAAATCAAAAGCAATATTGAGCCCATTGGGTGCAAAAGTGTCCATAGAAAATATCCATTTAGACTCAAGTTGGCCGAGGGTTCTCACCTTGTGACCCCCTCGCCAAGGTCGAGTATACAGTACAATCCCCCAAAATTTTAGATGGGTGGGGTTCTTGTTGTGGTATTTGGCAAAATGCCTAGACACGCTGTGTTTGTCGTAGCCATTTTGGATATTTTGGACATATTCTTTAAGGCAAATTTTTAGCAATCTTTTGGTGCAACCAATATACTGAAGGCCGCAGCTGCACGCAAGAGCGTACACTGCTCCTTCAGTATTGAACCCAATAAATTCTTTTATATCATACATGGTGCCATTACTGTTAGACTGAAAACAGAGTTTCTTCTAGTTAGGGCGTTTCGTACGGGTACATGCATAACATCTTTTACAAGGGTAAAAGCCTTTCCCAGTAAAAAATGTGAAGCTCTTTTTTGGGGGGTTGATCAGATTCTGGACTAATTGGTCGCGGAGAGTGGGGGCTCTCCTATATATAAATCTTGGTCTATCAGGTAATACGTCTCTAAAAAGTCAATCTGATTTTAAAATATGCCAATATCGTTGTATAATTTTCTCTATTTTCTTGTACTGGATATTATAATCCAATACCACAGGTACTAAATCTTGTTGGCAATCAGATTTCTTGTCTTCAATTAAAACTTTCCTTTGCATATGTGTTACTTCTTCAATTTTCCCTCTAATGAATTCCTTATCATGTCCTTTATGTAGAAATCTTTCGCCAATCATATTGGCGTGTGTAAGAAAATCGCGCTCATTGGTGCAATTTCGTCTAAGTCGCATAATCTGTCCTTTGGGAATATTGAACAACCAGTTCTTGTAATGACAACTTATGATCGGCAAATAACTATTGCAATCGACATTTTTGAAAAAAGTCTTGGTGGCAAACTTGTCGTTTACACGTGATATTTCCAAATCAAGAAAGGGGATAGTGTCTTCTTCAATCAGATTATTATTTAATCAGATTATTTGATATTCCTGTTGTTATTATTAAGTCGGTTGAAAAAAAGAACTAGCTGGTCACGATCACCTTTCCAAATCAAAAACACATCATCAATGTATCGTCTATAGAAAAGGAGTTTTTCAGGTGGGTCAATAAAAATAACTTCTAACTTCCCCATTGGGACATAAAAAGGCCTGAGACACTTGGGGCAAACCTGGCTCCCATAGCCACCCATTGTTGATAGTATTGCTGGCGATACCAAAAATAACTGTGTTTAAGGCAAAAGTCCAAACATTTTCTTTGCATGCAGGGAAGTTTTGTGTATTTTCTCAGCCCCCACTTTGTGGCCTCGCATGCCTGATAATGAAGTATGATAGTATATAAAGACGAAACGTCTGCTGTCGCCATCAACGAAGGTCCAGTATCTGTTCTCTCTTTTAAAAGTTGCAACATTTGTTTTGTATCTTTAAGGTACACTCTTGTCTTTTGTACTGCAGGTTGGAGATAACGGTTTTAGTATTAGTATGGATTCTATGCCGTTTACAATGGGTCTCAAAGAGGATCAGTCTTGTCCTTGTGGATTTTGGGTAGTGCGTAAATGATGGGGGTCCTACAGGTTTTGGGTATTAAATATCTCGCTTCCTTTTTATTAAGGATACTCTTCTTTAGTCCTAAATGGACAACCTGTTCTTTTCTCCATTTGAATATGGGGTTGCTTGGTAAAGTGCAATAAGTGTCAGCATCTTCAAGAAATTTCAGCATACCATTATGGTATTGTTCAACCGATTGGACAACGATCCTGCCCTCTTTGTCCGAGGGTCTAATGACAAGATTTTTTTTTTTTTTGTAAGTTTCTGGATCCCAGTCTTTATAGCTCTCGGTTCTTCTTTTTTCTTAATATTCAGATTCTTAATTTCCTCTGTCACCATACTTATAAAAACTTCTATATGTTTATTATCATTAGGTTTAGGGTTAAAAATCGATTTATTTCTCAGGTTACTGTGCACTACACCATCTTCCTGTTATACTCTAACATTGATTGGATTATCTATCAGATATTTCTTGATATTCAGTTTTCTTACATACTTTTAGATTCCAATATAAGCTTGAAACTTATCTAGATTCTTGACTGGTGCGTATTTCAGGCCTTTGTCGAGTACCAATAATTCGTCGTGGGTGAGTGGTATATCTGTGAGGTTAAAAATACCCTCTCCTATTGTTCTCTTTTGCATTTGTTTTCCCTTTCCTGCTCTGCACCCTCTTTTCTTATAGGGCTTCTTCTCCTTGTTTCCTTCATTTTTCTCGGGGGGTGATATTCTGTTCCTCTCTCTAAAAAAGATCTATTATGGCATTGCTCGTAGCGGTACCCCTGTTGATATCTTTCGCCTCTTTCTGCATCGTAAAGGTCCCTGAGAGGGGCATAATAGTTATAAGCAGGGTTTTTTTTTCACAGAAAATAGGTGCAGGAACTCAACCACGACCCACACACACACACACACACCCTCCAAACTGCATCAAATACTGGGTGTGGTCAAATTTAAATAACAGTGGGAGGGTCCTAAAGGGGCATTAAATACCAGGCGTGCATTAAGTTTGGGGGTTACACACAGAGTGCAGAGTTTGGGGGTGCGCTACTCTGCACAGAGTTTAGCCTTCCTCAACAAAGCTCCACTATCTTCCACATGGCTTACTTTTGTTACTGTATTAAGCTGAAGCACCCAGCTGGCTCTAGTACCTACCCGCACACGGTAGATGGATCTGCCTCTCTCACATGTCGGAAGATCATCCAGTGGTGGTTTCAGTATTCGCACTGCACCCCAAATATCTGCATCTCCCTTGTCCCCATCCTGCACTCAGTGGTAGCCACTGAGTCAGGAGATCAGATCCGTGGGAGCCGTTGGGAGACAAGCCAGACTTCTGTGTTTACAAAAGTGATAGTGGTGAGCAGGGAGCAGAGGGCCTGAGCCAGAGGTGGTGGAACTGAGTTGAACCAAGTTCCAGCTGAAAAAAAGCCCTGGTTATAAGTGTGGACAGGGCTCCTTTCCCGTGGTCTATAAGGTTCAGGTGGTGGACCCCGTCCTTCTCTGGGTCCATAATATTCATTAGGACTAGGACTCCTTTTATATGGTCTTTGATTGTCATATTGTCCACCTCTATTGTCTCTAGCTCCATAATTCGTCCTTAGATGAGCTGGACTTCTTTCTTGCCTGTACGGCTCAGATGGCGGACCCCTCGCGTCCCTTGATCCATTATTATGTCTGGTCCAGTAATTGTTATACGGTTTCTTATTGTTATTTTTCCAGTGATTCGTTTTTTTCCACCCTTGTTGTGGGGTGCGTTCTGAATAGGGGGATTTCCTCCATGTAGTGTTATTACTTGGACGTCTCTGTCTTTCCTCATTCCTCTGATGTCTTGGAGAATCATTCCTTGAGTATGGTCAACCTCATCTTTATAGGGGCCATTTTGCCGAGGTGACTTCGGTATGGGCGACAAGTCAGTATGATGCGACTTAATCCTGACTGTACTCTACTTTTTTTACCCGCTGTAAAAAAAATGGAACTTCTACTGTTTAATTCACTAGGGTGTCTGCTTTCAGAAAATATAAAGTGTTTGAGGGTGTTAACTTATCTTCAGGCCTAAAATGTATTTTTTTTTAAATATATGTGCAATAAATGCAAAAACTGCTCTGGCAGCAAAAGGGCTCCATCGAGGAGTCTATTCCTTTATATGCTGAAACTTGCTATCCATGGTGCTGAAGCTGTGTAAAGACACAGTTCCAGCACCATATATAGAGAGTACAGGCAGATTTTTTTTTTTTTTCATTGTTAAAAAAAAAAAATATATAAAAAAAATGACAGCATGAAATGTGGAATCCACACAGAAAGAGAATGCAAGCGTGTAGCTCCCCTGCCATGTTGATAACTGACTGCAGCTCAGCAAAAAAGGTAACCAAAGCATTAAAAAAAATCCATTGATTCAAAACAAAGAAGCACTTTAAAATACACATTCCCCCCCATCCAAACCCACAAATACAGTAATTTAAATATTTTGCAAGGTGAAAATTGGGAGAATGAGTGAACCTACATTGACCAAGTGATAAATGGTAAAGCACTTTTCACGTTGAACAACAGATGCTGAGTGAAGTTTGATTACATTTTCATGATGGGCAAATCATGAATTTTTCAGTGGTGGAATGTTGTTCACTGTGAAAAATAAAAATCTCTGTGATAAATAGAATGAATCTGGAAAGCTGAATCTTGGTTGAAAATGGGCAAATGATCAATACACCCCTTAGTTTGCTGAAGCGCTGTGTATCATAAACAAGTAAGCTATTTTCTCCCCCATTTTTACCTTTTTTTCATCCTTTGTTAAATCTGAGCACTGCTGATTTCCCCCAGCCTCTTTCAGTCACTTTCTGTTCATATTTATTAAATGTAATTTTTTTTATATGTATTTATTTATTATATTCCAATAATATTATTTTTGTTACTATTATTATTATTATTATTATGTTTATTTAATATGTTTATTTTATTTATTTATATGTATTCATTTACTATATTGTGTATAATAAATATTATTATAATTATGATTATTATTATTATTATTTATATGTATTTTTCTGATATATTATATTAGTTATATATTTTATTTCTCTGTATGTATGTGTGCGTGTATGTGTGTGTATATATATATATATATATATATATATATATATATATATATATATATACACAGTATATACATTTCTCTTTTTTATTTAGTTTTTATGCCCACTGCACATCATTGCTATGGACCAGCTTCCACCAGTGGTACTTATACAACCCACAATTTCAATCAGATTATTTTATTTTTTTTGCCCACCCTGCCTGCCAATTTTTGCCTAGACAAAAAGGTCATCTCCTCTGCTGCATACCCTCCTGAAATATGTACTGTATGTCACATATCCCAGGATACTTTATTTTCCATTTACAAAGGCTGAAGGAGGGCGGGCCTAGTGTCCGTCATCAGGGAGTTGGGCTGCCTGAACCAGAAAGAGGCGTCCAGCACCTGATGATGCCAGAAACAAAGATGGTGGAGCGTGACAAGGTGTGTGATAGCTGTGCAGGTGAGTAAGTGAATCCCTGCATCTACAGACATCCATGATCTAACACTAACCTCTCTAACCCTGTAAAGAAGAACTCAGCATACAGTAGTACCTTGGATTACGAGCATAATTTATTCCAGAAGAATGCTTGTAATCCAAAGCACTCGTATATCAAAGCGAGTTTCCCCATAGGAATGGAATGGAAGCAATGGAAACTCAGATAACGAGTTCCAGTGCCACTGTTGGTGTATGCAGTACTGCATGTGGCCAGAGGTGCAGGGGGCAAGGGAGACACTCGGAAATACTCGGAGACACTCGGTAACGCAATGTCTCAGAGTGTTTCCAAGTGTTTCCGAGTGTCTCCGAGCGTCACCGGCGCCCCTGCACCTCTGGCCAAATGCGCTACTGCACACCCCAGAGGCTTGAATTCTGCTCGTCTTGCGAGACAACCCTCCCAAATCCAGTCAGGATTTAAAAAAAAAAAAATAACTCGTATTATGAAACGCTCGTAAACCGCGTTACTCGCAATCCGAGGTATTACTGTGCATACCTTTTTTGAAACTGATCCGATCCGGTCTGAAATAAAAATTCCATAAAAATATCCCATAGTTTGTAGACACTATAACTTTTTGCGCAAACCATCAATATACGCTTATTGGGATTTTTTTTTACCAAAAATATGTAGTATAAAAGATATTGACCTAAATGTATGAAGAAATTTGATTGTTTTTTAAAAATTTTTGGGATATGTTTTATAGCAGAAAGTAAAAAATATTGGGGTTTTTTTTTTTTCAAAATTGTCTTTTTTTTTATAGCGCAAAAAATAAAAAAACCACCAAAAGAAAGATTTGTGGGAAAAAAAGAACATAAATTTTGTTTGGGTACAGCGTCAAAAGACTGCGCAATTGTCAGTTAAAGTAACGCAGTGCCGTATCGCAAAAAATGGCCTGTTTAGGAAGGGGGGGTAAATCTTCAGGAGCTGAAGTGGTTAAAGGGATTACCAAGAAAAAAGGAAATTCCTAGTTTTATTGTAGTAACAGGGAGGGATTGGCACCTCTGGCACCCTCTTACAATGCACAGCAAGGCTCCATTCCTCTTGTTTGTAGTGCTCAGAGGACTAAAGTTCCACTGCAAAGCACAGAATGATTCCCATAAATTATCCTTCAGTTTTTAGGTTCTGTCGCAGTCTCAGCTCTTCACATTGCAGATAAATCTGCAACCCCTGATCTCTTTTTATGGAAGCCCAGCAACTACTTAAAGCATAACTCCACTTTCATGGGAAAAAAATAGCAAAAACAAAAAAAAAAAACACTATAGCATATACAGTTACAACACAAGGTTTATGCCGCGTACACACGAGCGGACCTTTCGACCGGACTGGTTCGTCGGACTTTCGAGGGACTACCGACGGACTTTCCCAATGAACGGACATGCCTACACACGATCACACCAAAGTCCGACGGATTCGTACGTGATGACGTACGACTGGACTAAAATAAGGTAGTTTCATAGCCAGTAGCCAAGCGTCGTTTTTTGTCCGTCGGACTAGCATACAGACGAGCGGATTTTTCGATAGGAACTGGGTCCGGCGGAGTTCCGACGTAAAAATTTGAAACATGTTCCAAATCTAAAGTCCGTCAGATTTTTGACCGAAAAAGTCAGCTGCAGGTCCGATGAAGCCCACACACGGTCGAATTGTCCGCCGGACTCGGTTCGTCAGACTAGTCTGGTCGAAAAGTCTGCTCATGTGTACGCGGCATTACTGATTTTCCTAGAAGTCTCTGCTAAGATATAAGTCAGATTTTGGCCATCCTCTGCAACAAAAATTTCATTTTTGGTGAGATGTTTCCAAAGGGAAATCGCATGGACACAGACAAAAAAAACAGCTATTCCTTCAGAATAAAAAAAGGTAAGAATCTGCAACAAAGTTTGTTAAAATCCCTGCAATGTACGAGGGTTCATTTCCGCACCAAAAGTTTTGAGAATGACACAAATATACATTTTCTCAAAGTCTGCTGCCTCAGTGTTTTTAGATCTTTTTGTCAGATGTTACTATGGTATACTGACGTATAATTACAAGCATTTCATAAGTGTCAAAGGCTTTTATTGACAATTACATGAAGTTTATGCAAAGAGTCGATATTTGCAGTGTTGACGCTTCTTTTTCAAGACCTTGGAAATTTGTCCTGGCATGCTGTCAATCAACTTCTGGGCCACATCCTGACTGATGGCAGCCCATTCTTGCATAATCAATGCTTGGAAATTGTCAGAATTTGTGGGGTTTTTTGTTCACCTGCATCTTGAGGACTGACCACAAGTTTTCAATGGTATTAAGGTCTGGGGAGCTTCCTGGCCATGGACCCAAAATGTTGATATTTTGTTCCCCAAGCCATTTAGTTATCCCTTTTGTCTTATGGCAAGGTGATCCATCATGCTGGAAATTGTTCCTCACCAAAACTATTCTTGGATGGTTTGGAGAAGTTACTCCTGGAGGATGTTTTTGTACCATTCTTTATTCATGGCTGTGTTCTTAGGCAAAATTGTGAGGTGAGTCTACTCCCTTGGGTGAGAAGCAACCCCACACATGAATGGTCTCAGGATACTTTATTGTTGGTATAACACAGGACTGATGGAAGCGCTCACTTTTTCTTCTACAGACAAGGTTTTTTTCCGGATGCCCCAAACAATGAAAGTGAAAAATGATATTTGTGTCATTCTCAAAGGGCAGGGCTGTAATAAACACCCATTGGCTTGCTACTTCTTGGAAGTCTCTGAATTATATACAATTTTTAACTACTACATACCGATCTATACCTTATCAAAAGCATCTACTCCTGAGATAGTGAATTAAGTTCACAAAACATGACGAGAATTGGGATGCACTTGATTTTGGTGTTAATAATTATGGTCATGTACAATTTAAATATGCATATGTGTGTAAATTTTGGAGCTCTAACTATAGCAGAACAGTCAGCCTATTTCATTTAGGCATGTTCTTCATACATTGTTCTATTGTAATAAAGCAGCGGTCACTAAATGGCAAAATGCAGAAAATTATTGCGCTAACCTGTGTAGGAGAAAAAAAGGGGAAGCTGCTACACATGAATGTGACAAAAATTCAAAATAGAAGTGGAAGTAGGAAATGTAGCACTAAAGGTAAAACCGTGTTAGTGAACTATATAAACACAAGAGTAAGGCTCGGTTCACACAGGGGCAACACGACTTCAACGCGACTTTGCAACGCGACTTCAACGCAACTTCAACACGACTTGGATCCGACTTTGCCCTGCGACATGTGTCCGACTTTCAATGAACGGGGATCCGACTTGGATCCCCGCCACTGTGTTTGGTATGAATCTTTAGGGGGAACTCTGCGCCAAATTTTAAATAAAAAACCGGCATGGGTTCCCCCTTCAGGAGCATACCAGGCCCTTGGGTCTGGTATGGACCTTGAGGGGAACCCCCTACGCCGAAAAGACGGCGTGGGGGGTCCCCCCCAATCCATACCAGACCCTTATCCGAGCACGCAGCCCGGCCGGACAGGAATGGGGGGTGGGGACGAGCGAGCGCCCCCCCTCCTGAACCGTACCAGGCCGCATGCCCTCAACATGGGGGGTTGGTGCCTTGGGGGAGGGGGGCGCGCTGCGGCCCCCCCACCCCAAAGCACCTTGTCCCCATGTTGATGAGGACAAGGGCCTCTTCCCGACAACCCTGGCCGTTGGTTGTCGGGGTCTGCGGGCGGAGGGCTTATCGGAATCCGGGAGCCCCCTTTAATAAGGGGGCCCCCAGATCCCGGCCCCCCACCCTATGTGAATGAGTATGGGGTACATCGTACCCCTACCCATTCACCTAGGGAAAAAGTGTCAATTTCAAAATAAACACTACATAGATTTTTAAAGTATTTTATTAGACAGCTCCGGGGGTCTTCTTCCGACTTCGGGGGTCTCTCCGGTTCTTCTCCACGCTCTCCGGATCTTCTGCCGGGCTCCTCCGCTCTCTTCTGCTCTTTTGCCGCTCTTTTGCTAAAGCGGAGGAGCACGGTCTTCGGTCTTCTGCCCTCTTCTCTTCTTCTGATGTTGACACGACGCTCTCTCCGGCTAGAATGCTCTCTGTGCGCTCTGCTCTGACTTATAAAGGCGGTGACCCCGCCCCCTTATGCCGTCACAGTCCCTGGGCATGCTGGGATTATGATGACATAAGGGGGGCGTGGTCATCGGGTGATGACCACGCCCCCTAAACCGTCACAGTCCCAGCATGCCCAGGGACTGTGACGGCATAAGGGGGCGGGGTCACCGCCTATATAAGTCAGAGCGGAGCGCTCAGAGTGCATTCCAGCCCCAGAGAGCGTCGTGTCAACATCAGGAGAAGAGGGCAGAAGGCAGAAGATTGAAGACCTGGCTCCTTCGCTATAGCAAAAGAGCGGCAAAAGAGCAGAAAATAGCGGAGGAGCCCGGCAGAAGACCCGGAGAGCGCGGAGAAGAACCGGAGACCCCCGAAGAGAAGAAGGCTGGAGACCGGGCTCCTCCGCTATAGCAAAAGAGCGGCAAAAGAGCAGAAAATAGCGGAGGAGCCCGGCAGAAGACCCAGAGAGCGCGGAGAAGAACCGGAGAGACCCCCGAAGTCGGAAGAAGACCCCCGGAGCTGTCTAATAAATTACTTTAAAAATCTGTGTAGTGTTTTTTTTTAAATTGACACTTTCCCTAGGTGAATGGGTAGGGGTTCGATGTACCCCATACTCATTCACATAGGGTGGGGGGCCGGGATCTGGGGGCCCCCTTATTAAAGGGGGCTCCCGGATTCCGATAAGCCCTCCGCCCGCAGACCCCGACAACCAACGGCCAGGGTTGTCGGGAAGAGGCCCTTGTCCTCATCAACATGGGGACAAGGTGCTTTGGGGTGGGGGGGCCGCAGCGCGCCCCCCTCCCCCAAGGCACCAACCCCCCATGTTGAGGGCATGCGGCCTGGTACGGTTCAGGAGGGGGGGGCGCTCGCTCGTCCCCACCCCCATTCCTGTCCGGCCGGGCTGCGTGCTCGGATAAGGGTCTGGTATGGATTGGGGGGGACCCCCCACGCCGTCTTTTCGGCGTAGGGGGTTCCCCTCAAGGTCCATACCAGACCCAAGGGCCTGGTATGCCCCTGGAGGGGGAACCCATGCCGGATTTTTATTTAAAATTTGGCGCGGAGTTCCCCCTCAAGATCATCTGAGCACAAGTCGCATGCCGAAGTCGGATCATGCGAGACGGCGATCCGACTTCAATGATAGTCAATAGGCTGAAGTCGGATCAAAGTCGGATCAAAGTAGTACAGGGAGTACGCTCTGAAGTCGGAGCGACTTCAGTAGTGTCTATTAAGACGCTCCCATTCACTGTAATGTGAATCTCTTTCTGGGGCGACTTGGGGCGACTTGAGGGCTTACAAGTCGGATCCCAAGTCGCGGTAGTGTGAACCGAGCCTAACCCTGTATATATATATATATATACACAATACCAGGTACCATATATAAATAAACAGTGCTGGAAAACCTGTATCAGTGTATAAATAACAAAAAATAAACATAGATGAGTCCCAACAAAGTAAAACATAATGGAAGGGTCGAACAACTAGGCGATGGGGGGGAGGGTCCAGAGACAGTGATAGCCAGCGCGGAAGATATTCCAGAGGGTAGTATTGGGGGCATTAGTGGTAGGTTAACCAAAGCACAAAAACACAAGGTGAGTATAGTAGCAAGTCCTAGTTGCAATCTTGAAACACCCAATACGAGGACAATATGCGACCGATCTAAACTATGTGGCATGTTCACCAATGCCAGGAGCATGGCGGACAAGATGGGTGAACTAGAGATACTGTTGTACAAGGAGGATTTGGATTTTATGGGAATTTCAGAGACCTGGTTCAACAGCTCTCATGATTGGCTGGCAAACATTCAAGGGTATACCCTATACCGCAAGGATAGAGAGGGTAAAAAAGGGGGAGGGGTATGCCTATATATCAAGAATAATGTACAAGCGAATGTGAGAGATGACATCACTGAGGGAGCTAGAGAGGAGGTGGAATCCTTATGGGTAGAGCTCCAAAGGGATGAAGCTAAGGGGAAAATAATACTGGGAGTATGCTATAGGCCCCCTAACCTGAGGGAGGAAGTGGAGACGGATCTCCTATCACAAATTGGATTAGCAGCAAGGATGGGAAGTGTTATCATAATGGGGGATTTTAATTATCCAGACATAGACTGGGCGGAGGGAACCGCGCATTCATTTAAGGCTCGCCAGTTCCTTAGTGTCTTGCAGGACAATTGTATGGGTCAGATGGTAGACGCACCAACTAGAAATAAAACATTACTGGATCTACTGATTACCAACAATACAGACCTGATCACGGATGTGGAAATACGGGGCAATTTATGTAACAGCGATCACAGGTCAATTAGTTTCAGTATAAATCACACAAATAGGAAACATGAAGGGAACACAAAGACACTGAATTTCAAAAGAGCCAACTTCCCTAAACTACAAACCTTGCTAAAAGGCATAAATTGGGATAAAATATTAAGAACAAAGAATACGGAAGAGAGATGGGTTTGCTTTAAGAGCATATTAAATAAGGGCATTAGCCAATGTATCCCATTGGGTAATAAATTTAAAAGAGCGAACAAAAATCCTGGATGGCTTAACTCCAATGTAAAAATGCATATAAAAGCAAAGGAGAAGGCCTTCAAAAAATACAAGGTTGAGGGATCATCCTCAGCATTCAGACTTTATAAAGAATGCAACAAGAAATGTAAGGGTGCAATTAGGACGGCTAAGATAGGACATGAACGACACATAGCGGAGGAGAGGAAAAAAAATCCCAAGAAATTCTTTAAGTATGTAAACAGTAAAAAAGGGAGGACAGACCATATTGGCCCCATAAAGAATGAGGAAGGACATCTGGTTACAAAGGATGGGGAGATGGCAAAGGTATTGAATTTATTCTTCTCCTCAGTCTTCACGAGTGAATCGGGGGGCTTCAGTAACCAAAACTGCAGTGTTTATCCTCATGACACAACACAGGAAACACCTACATGGTTAACAGAGGACAGAATTAAAATTAGACTTGAGAAACCTAACATTAATAAATCACCCGGACCAGATGGCTTGCATCCGAGGGTACTTAGGGAACTCAGTCAAGTGATTGCCAGACCGTTGTTCCTAATTTTTACAGACAGTCTATTGACTGGAATGGTACCAGCTGATTGGAGAAAAGCCAATGTAGCACCAATATTTAAAAAGGGCCCAAAATACATCCCTGGGAATTACAGACCAGTTAGCCTAAAATCAATAGTATGTAAACACTTGGAGGGGATGATAAGGGACTATATACAAGATTTTAGTAATAAGAACGATATCATTAGCAGTAATCAGAATGGATTCATGAAGAATCGTTCTTGCCAAACCAATCTATTAACCTTCTATGAGGAGGTGAGTTGCCATCTAGATAAAGGAAGGCCCGTAGACGTGGTGTATCTGGATTTTGCAAAAGCATTTGACACAGTTCCCCATAAACGTTTACTGTACAAAATAAGGTCTGTTGGCATGGACCATAGGGTGAGTACATGGATTGAAAACTGGCTACAAGGGCGTGTTCAGAGGGTGGTGATAAATGGGGAGTACTCAGAATGGTCAGGGGTGGGTAGTGGGGTTCCCCAGGGTTCTGTGCTGGGACCAATCCTATTTAATTTGTTTATAAACAACCTGGAGGATGGGATAAACAGTTCAATCTCTGTATTTGCAGACGATACTAAGCTAAGCAGGGCAATAACTTCTCCGCAGGATGTGGAAACCTTGCAAAAAGACCTGAACAAATTAATGGGGTCGGTGACTACATGGCAAATGAGGTTTAATGTAGAAAAATGTAAAATCATGCATTTGGGTGGCAAAAATATGAATGCAATCTATAGACTGGGGGGAGAACCTCTGTGGGAATCTAGGATAAAAAAGGACCTGGGGGTCCTAGTAGATGATAGGCTCAGCAATGGCATGCAATGCCAAGCTGCTGCTAATAAAGCAAACAGAATATTGGCATGCATTAAAAGGGGGATCAACGCAAGAGATAAAACGATAATTCTCCCACTCTACAAGGCTCTGGTCCGGCCGCACCTGGAGTATGCTGTCCAGTTCTGGGCACCAGTCCTCAGGAGGGACGTACTGGAAATGGAGCGAGTACAAAGAAGGACAACAAAGCTAATAAAGGGTCTGGAGGATCTTAGTTATGAGGAAAGGTTGCGAGCACTGAACTTATTCTCTCTGGAGAAGAGACGCTTGAGAGGGGATATGATTTCAATTTACAAATACTATACTGGTGACACCACAATAGGGATAAAACTTTTTTGCAGAAGAGAGTTTAATAAGACACGTGGCCACTCATTACAATTAGAAGAAAAGAGGTTTAACCTTAAACTACGTAGAGGGTTCTTTACTGTAAGAGCGGCAAGGATGTGGAATTCCCTTCCACAGGCGGTGGTCTCAGCGGGGAGCATTGATAGCTTCAAGAAACTATTAGATAATCACCTGAATGACCGCAACATACAGGGATATGTAATGTAATACTGACACATAATCACACACATAGGTTGGACTTGATGGACTTGTGTCTTTTTTCAACCTCACCTACTATGTAACTATGTAACAAAGGGTGGAACAGAGACCCAAATATATCAGTCCCATAAGAGCAAACAGCAGGTAAGCCACAAACTCAGGGTTCATTCATATGCAGAAGCCAGGGACGGTTAGGTGTATATCTGTAGACATTGACGTCAAGGTAAAGTAAAGATGGGTACTCTTACCAGAGCCAGTGGACCTGGATGTAAGCGACACCAGGTCAAACAAGCATAGAAGCACACCAAGGCAGGAACATTCCGGAAGGTCCAAAGGATCATTCGATAGGTCCAGAATGGTCAGCGAAGCTTCCCACAATCCAATGCTCTCTCGATGGAAATGTATGATAGAAGCCATCAAGCATGGAAAAACTGGATGGAACGGTCAGACAAGCTCAAGGCAGAATTATGTAAAAACAAAAAAAGAGGGCTTCCAATGGTGTAGACCAAAAAGGGTGGTGTTTATTTTCCATAAAAACAGGCATACAGATAAAAATTATGATCACAAATGGTAAAAAAGAAATATGGGGAGCCAAGCCCTATGCGTTTCGTCCTAATAGGACTTCTACTGGGGCATCACTAAATGGCGGACAGCGGTCCGGAACCCAACCAGGTGACAGTCCAGTCCAGACTACGGCCATGCCACTGCCATGGTTGGGTGTCCTCTCTCGGGCTTCCTGCCTGGCCACCAATGTCATCCTCACAGCGGGTGAGTGTGGGAGGATCTGCAGATCAGGACTGAGGGCTGGGAGCTGCCCAAGTTATCATGTTAAGAAGCGGCTGATTACCTGGCTTGTTAATATGAAAAGGCTCCCGCTCTCTGTCCCGATCTACAGCATGTCAGCATGTTGCAGATTGGGACAGAGAGTGTGAGTCTTTTCATATTAACAGGCTGGGTAATCACCCGCTTGTAAACATGATAACTTGGGCAGCTCCCACCCCTCAGTCCGGATCTGCAGCTCCTCCCACCCGCTGTGAGGATGACATTAGTGGCTGCGCTAGAGACCCAGAATAGGAAGCCCTCAGATGATTAGTGCCTCTGCCCTGCCAAAGGTTCTATAGGACTGTGCAAAGGAGGCTTGCATTAAAAGGGGCAGTGTGTTGTGTTAAGGGGCACTGTTTGGTGTGAAGGGGCACTGTTTGGTGTAAAGGTGGTGGAAAGGGGCACTGTTTGGTGTAAAGGGGCACTGTTTGGTGTAAAGGGGCATTGAGTGGTGTTGAGGGGCTTGGAATGGTGTAAAGGGGCACTGTGTGGTGTAAATGGGCACTCAGTGGTGTAAAGGAAGTGTAAAGGGGCATTGTTTGGTGTAACGGTGATGTAAATGGACACTGTTTGGTGTAAAGGGGGTGTAAATGGGCACTGTTTGGTGTAAAGGGGGTGTAAAGGGGCACTGTTTGGTGTAAAGGGGCGCTGTGTGGTGTAAAGTGGCACTGAGTGGTGTAAAGGGGTGCTGAGTGGTGTAAGGGACACTGAGTGGTGTAAAGGGACACTGAGTGGTGTAAAGGGGCACTGTGTGTGGTAACGGGGCACTGAAGGGGCGCTGAGTGGTGTAAAGTGGCGCTGTGTTGTGTAAAGGGGCGCTGAGTGGTGCAAAGGGGCGCTGAGTGGTGCAAAGGGGCGCTGGGTAGTGTAAAGTGGCGCTGTGTTGTGTAAAGGGGCGCTGAGTGGTGTAAAGGGGCACTGAGTGGTGCAAAGGGGCGCTGAGTGGTGCAAAGGGGCACTGTTTGTTGTAAGGGCACTGAGTGGTGTAAAGGGGCACTGTGTGAGGTAAAGGGGCACTGAAGGGGTGCTGAGCGGTGTAAATGGGCGCTGAGAGTGGTGTAAAGGGGGGCTGTGTAATGTAAAGGGGGACTGAGTGGTGTAAAGGGGTGCTGGGTAGTGTAAAGGGGCTCTGTGTTGTGCAAAGGGGCACTGAGTGGTGTAAAGGGGCACTGAGTGGTGTAAAGGGGCACTGTGTGAGGTAAAGGGGCACTGAAGGGGTGCTGAGCGGTGTAAATGGGCGCTGAGAGTGGTGTAAAGGGGGGCTGTGTAATGTAAAGGGGGACTGAGTGGTGTAAAGGGGTGCTGGGTAGTGTAAAGGGGCTCTGTGTTGTGCAAAGGGGCGCTGAGTGGTGTAAAGGGGCGCTGCGTGCTGTAAAGGGGCACTGAGTGGTGTAATAGGGGGGCTGAGTGTGGTAAAGGAGCACTGAGTGGTGTAAAGGGGTCCTGTGATGTAAAAGGCACTGTTGTGACAGGGAACTGAGGACACTGTTGGATTGCTTTAAAGAGGGCACTGTAATGTAAAGGGGACTATGATGTGAAAAGTACTTGAAGACGATGATGTATGTGGGGACAATGATGTATTATTGTCCTAACGAGATTTGGCATTATACCGGAAGGAAATTTTGCTGACCAGACCTCCGTAAATTTTAATTCAAGGTCTCTGTAATAATGTTTCCCTTATTAATTGTACTGTTGTCTGTGTTGTACCTTATTTAAAGTCCGATGGGCATTTGAGTGGTAAGCGTATATGACTATTCATGATGGAGGTACACCACCTAACACACTGGATCACGTTATACTATTATTGTACACATGATAACGAAAAATATAGTAAAATTGTTCTTGAAAATGTATTCATTGAATCTCTCAAGGACGAGTAGAACTGATCATTTGACCCACATCCACGACGTTCCTATATAAGCATTGTTGGGTGAGACGGCCCGGTATCTGCCGGGTGCTCTAGGCTGGACGCAGTGTACCTCCCTGACAGGCCGGCAGGACGCCGTGTTATCACCCACTACAGATGGAAGCGCTCGCATTGTTCCTGCAATGTACAGAGCACATCCAATTATAACTCAGAATGTCACACGCTCTGTACAATTCAATGGCCCCAGAGCTGCAGATTGTCCCACAAAGTGGAAATAAAACTGTCAGCTTAAAGAGCCGTTCTGGAATGAAAAATGCTTCCGTCTCCATCACGCGGCCTCAGAGCCACTCGAGACGGCGACCGCTCAGCAATTCTAAACCCACATGTAGAACTTCGGGGCCTATTTATAAAACGCCCAAATCGTTACTTTGCCACGTTTTCCTCTGAAAATTTAGATTTTGACAGTTTTTTTTTTATAAGGCCATGCGGGGTGATTTATTTTCTCATTTTTATCATATTTCAACAAAGGTGAGACTATCCAGCCAAAGATGTTTTATAGATAGATTTCAGAAGCTCATTAAGGCTCCCTGTCTATTTTTGTTCAGAGGAAATTGTGATAATTTGTCCCCTCGTAGGGGAACTAGCAAAACGCCAAGAACTCTAGGCACAAAAGAAACTTTCATTTAAATATATTTCTCAATAGCCACAGAGGATAAAAATCCACTTTGTATGCACAAAATGTCTTTACAAACCCAGTTTTTACTTCTTAAAAGTAGCAGTGACATCATCACTGGGCTGTACATGGCCTGTGCAGAGAGCAGAGCTGTGGGAGGGGCCCAGCAGGCACCACCCACTACAGGCTGCCTGCAGAAAACTACAGGAGGGGGCGGAGACAAGACCAGTCACCCTGCACAAGGAGAGAGAGCATCTGTGACCGGTCTTTATTACAGGAAACTGCACTGTTTTTTTAGCCTTTAGATGGGTGGCCTGGAAGGTGGTAAAACCGTAACCTAACCCCTATAGGCTGCAATTATAGGACTGCCCACAAGGAGTACAGTTGGACGAGGCAAAAACACAGCTCAACTGCCCCCCCCGACCCCCCGACCCCCAACCACAAGTCTGAACTGTAACATCAAACTTTAACGTCTGAGGTCCGCAGAATGCAATTTATATTGGTCTGCAGGGGTTGTACAGGCTGCAATTATAGAACTGCCCACAAATAGTACAAAATGTATTAAATGAAAACAAAAATAAACAATCCATCATTATATTTAAAAAAAAAAAAAAAAGTGTTTGTATAAAAAATTAAAAAAACATTGTACAAACACAAATTGAAAAGCAGCATGCCTTTAAGCTGATTGCATTCCAATTCCTTTGTAACTACATGTTGATATTCATGAAACGACTTTTTATATCTGCTAATAGATTAATAAAGCAAAAAGAAATGTAAACAGTCTGAAACGTACCATTCAATAATCTAAGAGCACATACCAGCGTCCGGGCAGGGGAGCAATAAAGACAAAAACACAAATATCATTAACACCCAGGAGGAGCTTCTATTTCGATAGCTTGTTTAAAAGTATGCATAATTAATGTATATTCAACAAATATATAATTAAGACTGTAAGTGGCAGTTTGAGTCCTCCTGTGTACTGTCTGTGGATTGTGTATTCTATATTTAATGAACCCTGTTGTGTAGTTAGCAGCGGGGCTGCCAAATCCATATTGATAATAGGATTTTACCGTCCCCTCTATGACTCTTGACGCGTTTCGTCTTTCCGCTGGCTCATCATCTTTATTGTTTGCGCTAGACACTTTGTTTAAACCCGTCTGCAAAGCGATCATTCTTTATCACTAACTCTGAAACTGCTACAACTTTTTTCTGCATTAAAGTGTTATTAAACCCGGCTGAATAAAGTTTTTAATAAATAGATACACTTACATTTTCTCTGGTGGATGCATTCATTATGTGGTCTGTCTGTTCTTTGCAGCCAAAAGATCCTGTTGTTTTATTGACAGCCTGACTTTCTTTTTTTTTGCGGTGGCTTCTATCACTAGCTGGTGTTTGTGGAGCCACTGCAGCGCGCACTACCTTGATGCGCTTTGCCGCTCTGTACGCCGGCATACATAGATGGTATAGGGAGGAAGGAGATGAATGAAACAAGTGAAAAGCCCACCTCTCCACTCACATACCTTTGATGGATATCCTGTCATTGACCTATGGCATGGACATTCCCCTCTCCTGGACTGAAATTGCTTGATTTCACTGCATACTGTGAGCTTCTCACAGTGTGCTTTATAAGCTATGGCAAGTCAGATAGTAGAACCCATCTCATTTCCAGGCTGGAGGATATCCAGCATCATCCTGTTCTTTTTTTCCCAACCTGACTGTTCTGGAACACTTAGGGTTCATGCACACTGTATTCTTCAAATAGGAGAGAAAGCATGAAAGCACCACTCTAAGTGCAGTATTAAACACAATTTATTCAAGCACAGGATTTATTGTACTCACAAAAGTATGTGACAGGTAGGCATATCAGAAAAGTAAGCTGTCCAGGAGGGAGTCCATCAGGGAACCATCAGGGAGTACATGAGAGGCAAAGACGTGGGAACTGTGGAGCGGGTTGCGCCGGTGGATGCCGGCATTTCCTGGTCCTCAGAAGCACGAGATGCTGGTGGATGACTCACTTCCGGTCGGACGGGTTGTCAGTAGCAGGCGACGCACTTGCGGAGCATACGCTCCTTCTTCAGGCCTCTGCCCATGTTTGGTGTTAAAAGAGAAGTATGGGGGCAGGGTTCAGAATCATACTTAGCTAGGTGGATGTACCATCGGTCCGATGCTGCATCTTTCCCTTGCCGGCTCTAAGATTGAGACCTGAACGATCACCACTAATGTTATCAGTCACCACTCTGCTCTGCTCTCTCCTCGCTCACTTGATCGCTGGGCTGTGGAGGGGGCGGAAGCGGCTGGCTCAGGCTGAGCCGGGTGTCGGTCCAGGAATGTGGGCGGATCCCGACTTCATTGTCGTGATCTTGCCCGAGCCTGGACCGACTCTGGGATGTCAGCCAACAGTGGGCTTCAGCCCGCTGTCAGCTGAAAACGGGTCAAAGGAGTGCAGATCGAACCGCACTACTGTGATCCACAGGATAAGTACATCCAAATAAGCTTTGGCTGTATGTCTCCTTTAATGCATTCAATTGGCCAGAATAACTAATAAACAAATTTATTCTGGCCGTTAGAATGTATTAAAGCGTGAATGTGCATAACGCGTCTAGCGTTTACACCTTTGCAAGTTTTTTTCAGTCCAAACGCTCCTCTTCAGAATGCACGTTGTTCGGTGAAGTTTTTTTTTTTTTCTAAATGCTCCTGCTTCTAAATGCCTAGGCTAACATTGAGAGGCATTTAGAGGCAGAGAATTTTTTTTTTTAAATGCCTGAAAAAAAAAAAAAAAAGATTTTGAGCTACAGTGTGCATGACCCCCTACCGTGTATCCATCACTGCTGCATTGGATTTCATTATGCATACATACTTGATTTGATTGTAGCCGTATTAGTGCAATTGTGACAGAGAAAATTGAGTACTGTCCGTGATACTTTTTTTATTTGCACTAACATACAATTTTTCAGGACAAGCTTTCGGGGTATGTCCCCTTCTTCAAGGTCCAAGCAGTACTGATTCACAAATTTTTAAGCAGAATGTTAAAGAAACAACAAAAAAAAAAGAGAAGAGAAAAACAAACACATACAAATCAATGGTAATAAAGATAGCAGCAGAGTTAGTGAGATAAGACAGAGTGAGCTCTAGAATGGAGGGGGGGGGGGGGGTTACTAGTCACAGAGGGGGTCGTTATGAATTATGCATACATTAATGTCTTGATGCTGTATCTAGTGACAAGTCAGTGTAACTACAACTCGTTACTTTTGTACTTTCCAAATGGTATATTCCAGTTTACCTGCATGTTGGGGCTAGATGGTATAGTCCAGTGATGGCGAACCTTGGCACCCCAGATGTTTTGCAACTACATTTCCCATGATGCTCACCTGTACTGCAGAGTGCATGAGCATCATGGGAAATGTAGTTCCAAAACATCTGGAGTGCCAAGGTTCGCCATCACTGGTATAGTCCTTAGATAGACCCCCTTCCCCCTCTGTTCTTCTTCATGTTCCCTCAGTAAGTTACCAGCCTTGATAGTGGGCAACAGGCTTAGAAGATTATTTACACTTTACACTTCAAATGACCGGTGAACATCCCATGTACTGCATTTTAACAAGTAAAACCACATGGGATTAAACTGTTGTGTCTTATTGTAGAGCTGAGCTGTCTGTGTAGGACACTTATTTAGCAGATGACCCTACTGGCTGGATGGACCGAGGTCTAAAGGAGGTATATCAGTGCATATGAGGAAAAGATGATCCGCACTTCGGTGATTGCTCTTAAGAAGTATAATATTTATTGACAAGCCACAGTGACCAAACGCAAATAAGAACAGTTGACGCGCTTCAGCCTATAAGGCCTTAGTCATAACCCCTATCAGTGCATATAACAGGGTGCTCGAAACAGAACACAATGACTGGCCTTCCCCTGATATCAATCCGTCAAGGCAGTTTGATATTTGCATAAGTCTTCCCAGCCCACTGCTTGCATCAG
Organism: Lithobates septentrionalis; assembly: GCA_037952835.1. Lineage (NCBI taxonomy): Eukaryota > Metazoa > Chordata > Amphibia > Anura > Ranidae > Lithobates > Lithobates septentrionalis. The sequence continues at coordinate 532,802 of JBBDGP010001998.1, read as the reverse complement.
AACTCTTGAGAGGAGAAGCGAGGCAGACTATTTACAGCACCCTGACAACCCCCCCACCAGCAATAATCTGCCTGCATTGCATAGAGAAGCACAGAGATCCAGTGATGGGTCTACAATAAGGTTAAGATTTTATTTACAAATGTTATTAGCATGTCAATGGAGGGAGGGGGGAACCAGGTAAAATACAAGTAGAATAAACTGCAGCTTTATTGGTTTCATATCCCTATACTATTAATATGTTTAAAAAAAACAGTGTTCATTAATAGCCCCACCTCAATAATCATCCACAGTGCCATGGACTGCCAGAGCAAAGTGAATTCCAAGTATAGAGAAAGCATGTGACTCTGCATGTGACTCTCTCCCCTTCCTCCTAATGTACAATACTGGGTGCTTAAAAAAGTCGCAGTGTAAGCTCCAGATGGACGTGGGATTTCAATGGCCTTTTTTTCGAAATAATTTTCTTTAGAAAATCTTATCTAAGAATTTTCTGTTCGAATTTCGCACCAATTGCGAATTGCCACAATGTTTCTTTTCAATTGATTGCAAATGATGACCATATGCAGCATACGTATACCGTTTCTCATGGACATGTATTGTCTCTAATTTATTAGCCAATAAGAGTCTTCATCACTCTCCCTTTTAGTTTGGACCCTTACCAATGGCTGTATCTTAAGATACATCCCCCTCTATGGTTCTACCTGATGATCCGATTTCTCATATCCCTATGTTTCTGGAGCCTCAATATACATACAAATAGTTTTTGAATATACAGGTAGTTCATATGACCGATTGTGGCTGTGGCGCTATGCATTTTGCCAATTCATGATGTTTTCAATTTGTAAATCTTTGTTATATATCTATGATGTTTTGTAATTGTTTACTGCTTTATTCCTCAAAAAATATTGCAGCAACAGCCGATTTTCGCGCGGCCATCGAATTTGAGTAATCGGACATGTTGGAACTTTTTTGAAAAACGAACGATTTTCTAATCAATGATGGGAGAATCGTGCGAGAAATGTAATCAGAAAAGAGATGCGCATGTGCAAGAAAAGAAAATTCCCGGAAAGAAAAAGAAGATTCCCAGCCACGAAAAATTATTTTCTGTAGCAACAGGAGGGGAAATTGAAGGCTTGGTTGGCCGAATTTCTAAATCAATGGTGGCACCACCGGATCACAAAAACGCACAAAATATCTGATTTTCAAAAGAAAATTCTTTTGAAATTCGACCCATGTATGGCCAGCCTAAAGCAACTAAAATCAGGATGTGCTGGCAATAAGGTGAACCAGTTACTTTTTCCTGCATATACACAGCACAGGTTGACCTTAAAATACACCAATAGGACCACACATGGATACTATGCTGCCTATCGAGCATCATCTATTGAGGCACTAACATGTTTCTTTCTCTTGAAAATTTAAAGAGTATTTTGGGATTTTTTAGGGTGCACAATTACAAACAAAATCATTTATAGAAAAATAGAAATGTATTAGAAGATATTAAAAACAATCATCCAAAAATGAGTATTGATATTGCCGTACTTTTACAAGTGCAAACTGATTTCATCTCTACATGTTTCGCCTTGATTATTGGCTTCTTCAGGAGAATTTATTGAGATCAGGCACAGTAAACACTAGGGATAGAAATATTTTTTGAGGAATAAAGCAGTAAACAATTACAAAACATCATAGATATATAACAAAGATTTACAAATTGAAAACATCATGAATTGGCAAAATGCATAGCGCCACAGCCACAATCGGTCATATGAACTACCTGTATATTCAAAAACTATTTGTATGTATATTGAGGCTCCAGAAACATAGGGATATGAGAAATCGGATCATCAGGTAGAACCATAGAGGGGGATGTATCTTAAGATACAGCCATTGGTAAGGGTCCAAACTAAAAGGAAGAGTGATGAAGACAATTAGACCTGGGGAAAAATGTAATCCCCAAACCAATTTTCATTAAAATCCAACTTCCCATTTCATTTTATAAGACTCTTATTGGCTAATAAATTAGAGACAATACATGAGAAACGGTATACGTATGCTGCATATGGTCATCATTTGCAATCAATTGAAAAGAAACATTGTGGCATAGCAAAGATTCTAAGATAATAATGACGCCATTGGGAATATATCAAAATCAGGCAGATAATGAGGACATATGGGATAGTTATGAGATAGGTTCAAAATTGATTTCTCAAGTCTAATTGGTAAGGGCAACGGAAAGGAAAGGTTAAGAAGAGTAAGAAGGAGCTAGAAAAATAGTAAACAGTTAGAAGAAGGGAAAGAGGGGTAAGTCCTCTTACCTTAGATACTTAGAATGTTCTGGATATCAAAGGCGCCAAAAGTTTTGAGTGGGACTTTTATGGTATTATATATAGTTAGATCCTGAAACAATCCATATACTAAAATTCAATTTGTATTGATTGAATATTGACTGATTCTGTTAATATATGCAATTTTAATCTTAAAACAAATAGGGATTTAGATTACCCTACTTTTAGGTACACAATGGGACCAGAGCATGTATGTAAAACGAAAATGTACTTACAGTGAAGCAATACCTTTTTTCATTTGGGGGGGGGGGGGGTCAGGGGCTGTAGTGGAGCTGTCAGGGGCTGTAGTGGGGGGGGGATCAGGGCCTAAAGTGGAGTGCCATGGGCTGTAGTGGGGGGGGGGGGGGGGTCAGGGAGTGAAGTTTATAGTACTGTACAGCAATTCACTTACGTTTAGGCAGCAACTCTGGGCTGGCTGGTGGGCATGACTGGCGGGCAACTCTGGGCTGGCTGGCGGGCATGGCTGGCGGGCAACTCTGGGCTGGCTGGCGGGCATGGCTGGCGGGAACTTTGCCTCTTCACATGCAGCCTCTTCACTGGTGACAACTCCAGACAGCAGCTCCGACTCTACCAGGCCATACTGTGGCTGCGCAGCGCGGGAATGTCTGTACTTGCGAGTGTACCTAAAGTGAGTGTACATAAAGTGGAGTATGCCTGTATGTCCGCCCCCTCTTCCTCCAAAACTCTTCTATATATTAAATACCCTATTGTTTAACCGTTATATATTCAATATAAGTGAAATACACTAATGAAGCTATAAATATGATATTGCAGATCAATTTCTATAGCTAGTAGTAGTTGACCACATTCAACTGGACTTGTTCTGTAATACTGAAGAGGGTTCGTAACTTACCCAAGCCATTTATTCAGTTCAATCTGAAGAATTGGTATGGAGAAACTCCAAAAGTTTTCAACTTTACAGAAGAAGTCCAGTTGAATGTGGCCAACTACTATTAGATATGCCATGATCTGGATGAAGAAGAATCTTCACAGGCATAGATGAATCCTCCTTTGATCTCCTGAGTAATTGCGTCGAGAGGAAGACCGCTCCCTCTTCATCACCAAAACCTACATCAATGGACTCTTCTGATTACCATATATTTGTAGATATAGTTTGGTGGTGATATATCTATCCTGTTGGAAAATAGGGATAGATTCTATGCAAATATTTATTTTGTATTGCAAAATTTTTAATGTGTGTATTAAATAAATGAAAACAATAGAAATTGGATTTTGGTTGTGGCGCAGATCCGTACTTGGTCTGGCTGTTTGATCCCAGGTTCCATTCCATGATAAGCACATGGCAGCCAGGCACACAATATTTCCCAATCGCTTGAGTCTGAGAACAGGCTGTACATGTCTTTTTTTTTGTGCTTTTGAATTTTTGGGTATGAACTGGGATGAGGTGAGGGCGAGCCTAGGGATACACCAATGAACTTCAAACTGGTAGTAAAGGACATTAAGGTTGAACTAATACTTCAGGGGGAAGGCATCCCCTTTGAAGTGAAGGTGGCACTAAACAGGATTTCCTCAATAGTACAGTCCTGAGTGTGCAAGTAGTAAAGCAAAATCTCCCAATAGAGGCCAGAGAAAGTCTCTAAATCCAGAAGGCTGGATATTTACTTAAACAGGTGCACACAGAATCTGGTGCAGCTGTGCATAGTAACCAATCAGCTTCCAGGTTTTATTGTCAAAGCCTAAAGCAGGCCATACACGGTCGAATTTCGAACGAATTTTCTTTTCAAAATAAGAAATTTCGTTTTTTTTGTGATCCGATGATGCCACCATTGATTTTCGAAATTCGGCCGACCAAGCCTTCAATTTCACCTCATGTTGCTAAAGAAAAGAATTTTCTTGGCCGGGAATCTTCTTTTCTCTCCGTAAATTTTCTTTTCTTATTACATTTCTCACACGATTCTCCCATCATTGATTAGAAAATCGTTCGTTTTTCGGAAAATTTCCAACATGTCCGATTCCTCAAATTCGATTGCCGCACGAAAATCGGCCGTTGTTGCAGCCCACTAATGATGCGAAATTCATACGAAAATTCTTTCATACGATTTTCGAAAGAAAATTCTTACGAAATTCGAACCGTCTATGGCCGGCATAAGTGAACAAGCTGAAGTTAGAAGCTGATTGGTTACTATGCACAGCTGCACCAGATTCTGTATGCACACGTTTTAGTAAATCTCCCAGGACTGTGTCCTGAATACTGTGTAGCCACATGTAGTATGAGTCAGCTTTGGTACTCCAACTGCCTGTGTCCTGGATTCTTAGGAAGCTTTCTGCAAGTGCTTCAGGAGAATAGAACAGAGGTCCTCCAGCCAAATGGTAGCTGGGACCCTATAAAAGATTCCTGCAGTTGCAGGTGGATCTCCCAGGGACATCACAGTCTTCAGGCTGGGTCTTATTCCCCCAGAAACAAGAGACCCCTGCCCTGGGTTCCAGCCTATTTGTAACCCTCTTAGCCCCATGCTGGTCACTCATCATATTGACCAGGGATTGGCAGGAGAGGCATTAATATGCAGGCTGGAGTCTTTACTCTTCCACCCACTATGTCCCAGGTCCTTGAGACACAGGAGGAAGTAGCTGAGCGCATATTAGGAGAGCCCAGAGCAGACCTAACTAATCAATTGCTGCGTTCCCTGACTACAGGGAGGCCAAATACTAAATGTTAAATACTAGTAGCCTAATGGGTCGCTTCAAAATTTATGGATTGTTTTAGGATCGTTATTTATTGGCACCTTAAAATTCCCATTCAAAACCTTTGGAAACCTTTTTGGCGCCTTTGATATCTTACATATAGGAACAGAATGTTAAGATTCACCCATCAGCCCAGTATCTTCTCTTTACACTTATGCCCCGTACACACGGTCGGACTTTGTTCGGACATTCCGACAACAAAATCCTAGGATTTTTTCCGACGGATGTTGGTTCAAACTTGTCTTGCATACACACGGTCACACAAAGTTGTCGGAAAATCCAATCGTTCTGAACGTGGTGACGTAAAACACGTACGTCGGGACTATAAACGGGGCAGTGGCCAATAGCTTTCATCTCTTTATTTATTCTAAGCATGCGTGGCACTTTGTCCGTCGGAATTGTCTACACGCGATCGGAATTTCCGACAACGGATTTTGTTGTCGGAAAATTTTATATCCTGCTCTCAATCTTTGTGTGTTGGAAAATCCGATGGAAAATGTGTGATGGAGCCCACACACGGTCGGAATTTCCGACAACAAGGTCCTATCACACATTTTCCGTCGGAAAATCCGACCGTGTGTACGGGGCATAAGTATGTGTTGGTCAAAGCCCACAATGCATAATAGTCAATCCTAGGTGACCAGATTTTTAGGGATCATGTGTAAGTGTCATTTAGTATGGCTATGAGACTCTCATTGATAACTAGAATACTAGAAAGTCTATGTTTGCTTCTCATTTTCCAATCCTGGTGGATGTGTTCCAAGCTGCTTTCTCAGTGCGCCTCTTGGTCGAGGTAATATTGTACCTAACAGAGCACAATCCTAAATTGCAACAATCATTTAAGCATGACCTTATCTGTAACGGTGTGGGAGGTCAAGGGAAAGTAAAACAGTGAGATGAAGTAAATGAAGCGTGTCTGGATTCCAGTACAGCCTGAAACCGATCGACAATGAAATACGTTCCGGGGTACAGCAATGTCATTTGTGCAGTGAGACCTGTTTAAAGGTAAATGGTACCGCTGAGAGATCCCGGCTTTAATCTGATTATTTGAAGGATACTTTGTAAGTGAAAAAGCAAACACGGGCAGACAATTTTACACTTCATGGGAGACTATGCTCTTTTTTATTATTTTTAGATAAAGTGATCATTTTATTGTAACCAGACTTATCAGTGAGTGTTAAAGCTCGACTCTGGACCATTTTTTTTTTTTAGTTCCCCAGCAGGTGTAAAAAAAAAAAAATCATCTCAGGCTGCAAGACTCACTTTCAATTCAAAGCTGACCCCAACATGAGTTTTTCATGACTGCAAATTAACCACTTCAATACTGGACACTTTCACCCCCTTCCTGCCCAGGCCGCATGGAATTCTTTTTTTGAGACAGATAGAGCTTTCTTTTGGTGGTAATTAATCACCACTGGGGTTTTTTATTCTTTGCTAAACAAACGAAAAGCAACAAAATTTTGAAGAAAAAACATTCTTCTTTGCTTCTGTTATAAAATTTAGCAAATAAGTAAATTTTCTTCTTTACTAATGTGCACTGATGAGGCTGCACTGATGGGCACTGATGAGGCTGCACTGATGGGCACAGATGAGGCTGCACTGATGAGGCTGCACTGATGGGCACTGATGAGGCTGCACTGATGGGCACTGATGAGGCTGCACTGATGGGCACTGATGGGCACTGATGAAGCTGCACTGATGGGCACTGATGAGGCTACACTGATGGGCACTGATGGGCACTGATGAGGCTGCACTGATGGTCACTGATGAAGCTGCACTGATGGGCACTGATGAGGCTGCACTGATGGGCACTGTTGAGGCTACACTGAGGGGCACTGAGGAGGCTGCACTGATGGGCACTCATAAGCTACACTGATGGGCACTGATGAAGCTGCACTGATGGGCACTGATAAGCTACACCGATGGGCACTGATAAGGCTGTGCTGATGGGCACTGACAAGCTACACTGATGGGCACAGATGAGGCTGCACTGATGGGCACTAATGAGGCTGCACTGATGGGCACTGATGAAGGGGGGGATGTCTTGAGCTCAGAGATGTAATTATAATGTTTAACCACTTAGTGACTGCCCACCATAAATATACAGCGGCAGGGCAGCTTCTCTGCGCCAGATCACATACCTGGTACGTGATCCGACACTTCCGAGTCAGGGGCGCACGTGTGCTGCCGGCGACCCTCTCCCACTGTGATTGGACACAACGGGAGTCAATCAGTGGGGGCCCGCCGATCATTCAGGAGAAAGGCAGAGCGCCGTTCTGCCTATGTAAACAAGGTAGACCGCCGTTCCGTGAGAGGGGAATGTACTGATCCTGTGTTCCTACTGAGCAGGAACACGGATCTTTACCTTCCCCCAGTCAAAGCACCTCCCCCACAGTTAGTAAGCACTCCCAGGGAACACATTTAACCCTTTGTTAACCCCTTCCCTGCCAGTGTCATTAGTGCAGTAACAGTGTACTTTTTAGCACTGATCACTGTATTAGTGTCATTGACTCCCCATAAAGTGTCAGTTAGGTGTCCACAATATTGCAGCCCACTTATAAGTCGCTGATCGCCGCCATTACTAGTAAAACATAAAAATAAATAAATAAAAATATCCCATAGTTTGTAGACGCTATAACTTTTGCGCAAACCAATCAATATATGCTTATTGGGATTTTTTTTCTACCAAAAATATGTAGCAGACTACATATTGACCTAAATTGATGAAGAAATTTGATTTTTTACTTTTTTTTTATTGGATGTGTTTTATAGCAGAAAGTAAAAAATATTGTGTTTTTTTTTTTTTATTTATTTCAAAATTATCGGTCTTTTTTTTGTTCATAGAGCAAAAAATAAAAACCGCAGAGGTGATCAAATACCACCAAAATAAAGCTCTATTTGTGAGGAAAAAAAAGGGTACAACGTCACACGACCGCGCAATTGTCAGGTATAGTAACACAGTGCCGTATCACAAAAAAAGGGCCTGGTTCATGAAGGGGGGTAAACGTTCCAGAGCTGAAGTGGTGAAATGACCTTCCTTCTATACAATTTTTAGTAATATCTACAGTATACTCTATAGGCCATACCTGCTCAATACCTATGCTTAAAGCACATGACTGCTGATTACTCAGCTCTGAGTAGAGATTGGTGCCTGTCAGTCACCGCTCTGCGCCTCCAACACTCACTGGAGTGCCAGGCAGGATAGGGATGGGCACAGCTGGCTTTGGCTCTCAGCCGCGGAGTCCGCTTTCAATTAGGCAGCTTGTAGGCAGGTGCAGTTTATTTTCTCCACTGCAGGTGGCGCTCAACTGCAGCGGCTCTGCAGCTGGAGAGGAAGTCAGAGGGAACCTGGTTCCTCTATGGCAGGTGATAAGCAAGTAGTGGACCTCCGGCTGTTGCAGAACTACAAGTCCCATGAGGCATAGCAAGACTCTGACAGACACAAGCATGACACCCAGAGGTAGAGGCCTGATGGGACTTGTAGTTCTGCAACAGCTGGAGGTCCGCTAATTGCATATCCCTGCATGGCTTCCTGTGTCACTGGGAAGCGATCAGGTTGGATGCTGTTGCCCCATGGGACTCTGGCAGCCATCTTGGGTCACACAGTGCCTATTTAAGGCCCTGGCTCCCGGGTTTGCGAGTAGGCAGTGCAGGGAAAGGTACCCCATCTGTTAGAGACAGCCCTAGCGGTAAGGAGAGGTTCCTGGCGAGGAGGGAAAGCGTAGGGTCGCACCTCCTCTGGACATCCTCCCGTTTGGCACGAAACAAGATACAGACGCTGTCATTCCAGCTGGAACCCGCTCTGTTCACGTTCTAACCATGAGTGTACCCGGTGGGGCAGTCTTCCCACCAGGATTGTCGTGTATTGCTTCAATAGAAGTTTATTATTGCATCTGACTGTGTGAATTATTGGCGCTGGCAGTCGAACTCCAGAGTGCGACTTTACACCTTCTGGCACTCAAGTCACAAGAAAGTCACATCAAAGTAGCGCAGGAACCTTTTCAAAGTTGCTGCAATTTAAATTTGCATTGATTGGAACGGGTGCCATTGAAATCAACGGGCAGCGACTTGTCATGCAACTTTATGTGTCCAAAGTCGCATGATTAGTCGCAGTAGTGTGAACGGAGCCTTAAAGTGGTGTTAAACCCAAAAGCAAACATTTATTGTAGTGCAGCTTACCAATTCTTAGATCTGACCGCTTCATTAGTGTCCTTTTTTTCTTTAGTCGTTTTTCCTTCTGTTTTCATCTGTTGATCCAGCTAGCAAGTCTGTTGTTTATCAAAAGAAAAAGCTCTCCAGCAAAATGTATCAGTGCACTTTGATGAGGCAAACCATCTACCACTGACAGGGGTTAATAAAATGATCAGCTTTTATTTATTCATGTAAAAACCTTTATCCCAAAAGGCAACAAAAAAAACAGTTGTAACTGATTATAAAGTGTTAGCTGGCATTTGGCTTCAATTTCTTAGGGCCAATTCACACCACATGCAGGCCAGTGCGTTTTGTTTTTCTGCATCAAAAACGCATGGAAAGTATGTTATATGGTTTCCAATGGCATAGTTCACACCAGTGAGGTCAGTGCTGCATTTTTCCTGCACTGGACTGTACTGGAACGCAGTAAAACGCATCAAAAATACACCAGACCCCATGTACAGTAGAAAAACAGAGGAAAAAAGAAGAAAAAAAAACATCTGGAATGCATCCAGAAACACATCAAAAATTCACTGGAACGCTCCAAAAACGTGTTAAACACGTGCATACAAAAATGTGCATGCAAAAACGCATCCGGAACGGATCTGGGGTGCGTTTTTGTGGTGTGAACCAACCCTCAGCATATTTAAATCTGCTAATACATCTAACACCTGTCTCCCCCCATACTGGCAATGCTGCTGTCCAAAGGTGCTCCTTCATCCAGATTGGGGGTAATCTAATCAGAGGCGTATCTACTGAAAATGGCGCCTACGGCAAGCACTGAAACTGCGCCCCTGTCAAAACATTTGAAACCCATCTTTCAGATAACCTTAACAAAAAAAAAAAAAACAGCTAATAAAACTACAAGTCAAGCTCTTTAATTTTTCAATTAACAAATTATGGATTGGCACTGATGAGCTTCACTGATGGGCACTGATAGGCAGCACTGATGGGCTGCGCTGATGTGCACTGATTTGCGGCATTTATGGGCACTGATAAGGCAGCACTGATGAGGCAGCACTAACTAACTGATGAGCTGCACTGATGGGCACTAATAGGTGACACTGACACTGATGAGCTGCACTGATAGGTGACACTGGCACTGATGTGGGGGGAGTATGTCAAGGCAGATGTGTCCAAGGACAAGATAGGAAGTGTAATGCCCCGTACACACGATCGCACTTTCCAACGGAAAATGTGCAATCGGAGCTTGTTGCCGGAAATTCTGACCGTGTGTAGGCTCCATCAGACTTTTTCCATCGGAATTTCCGACACACAAAGTTTGAGAGCTGGATCTAAAATTTTCTGACAACAAGATCCGTTGTCGGAAATTTCGATCATGTGTACACAATTCCGGCGCACAAAGTGCCACGCATGCTCAGAATCCAGCAGAAGAGCCGCACTGGCTATTGAACTTCATTTTTCTCGGCTCGTCGTACGTGTTGTACGTCACCGCGTTCTTGACGTTCGGAATTTCCGATCAACTTTGTGTGACCGTGTGTATGCAAGACAAGTTTGAGCCAACATCCGTCGGAAAAAATCCATGGATTGTGTTGTCTGAAAATCCGATCGTGTGTACAGGGCATAAGAGTTGTGAAACTACCCCCCCCCCCCCCTTCCAGATACATAATCCTATCTTTGGTGTCAGGAAGTCTGCATAGGTGTCAGTCCTTCAATTTACAAAGCTAAAGGTGTGAATTGTTGTCAAATTACCAGGGTAGAAATGTTAACCACTTGACCTCTGGGAGGTTTTACCCCCTTCAGGACCAGGCCCTTTTTTGCTATTCAGCACTATGCTACTTTAACTGGTAATTGTTCGGTCATGCAATGCTGTATGTAAATAAAATTGATGTCTTTTTTTTCACACAAATAGAGCTTTATTTTGGTGGTATTTGTGATTCAAATTGTATTATATGTGGAAGACAGATGCAAAGAGATTTACTAAAATTGGAGCACTCAGAATCTGGTGCAGCTGTACACGGTAACCAATTAGCTTCTAACTTCAGTTTGTTCAATTAAGCTTTGACAATAGAACCTGGAAGCTGATTGGATTTTATACGGAGCTGCACCAGATTTGGCACGCTTCAGTTTTAGGCTCCATTCACACTGGCGCGTTTTTTGATGCATTTTGCATTTTGCAGAAATGCACGGGAATTTTTTAACATGGGTTCCTATGGAACATGTTCACATCAATGCCTTTTTGTATCCCTGCATTTTTGGAAAGGGTCAGGGACTTTTTTTCATGCAAAATGCAGCGTTTTGCATGTAATAGAATTCAATGGACAAGCATCAAAAACGCAAGTGCACTGTTTTTGCAGCGTTTTTACAGCATTTTTGATGCGTTTTTGGTGCGTTTTTGCCGTTTTTTTTTTTTTTTTTTTTGTTTTTTTTTTTTTAGACTGTAAAAAAAAACTGTAAAAAAAAAAAACGCAAAACGCGGCAAAAATGCTACAAAAACGCTGCTCAAAAACGTGGCAAGCATGAAAAAAAACCCTCCAAAAACGCTCAAAAGCAACATGCATAGGTGTGAATTGAGCCAAAGACCCCTTTCACACTGGAGCATTTTGCAGGCGCTATAGCGTTAAAAATAGCGCCTGCAAACCGCCCTAAAATAGCTGCTCCATTCACTCCAAGAGCTTTCACACTGGAGCGTGCGCTGGTAGGTCGATTGAAATCAATGGGGCAGTGCCGCTCCGGCGGCGTTTTGCGGGCGGATTTAACCCCTTTTCGGCCGCTAGCGGAGGGTAAAACCGCCCAGCTAGCAGCCGAATGGTGCAGCTAAAACTAAAAATAGTGCCGCTTTACCGCTGATGCTGCTGGCGACACAGTGTGAAAGGGGTCTTAGTAAATCTCCCCATGGTGTCAGAGGTCCCCAACCCTGTTCAGGGATGCTTGTTCCAGTTTGATGTAGATTGCTTCCTTCACACCTTTGCAAACCAGTTGTACAATGTGTGCACCTCGCTGTCCTTGAAAGAATGTCCCTTTGAAGGAAAACTGCTGAGTCTTGACGTGTAGCATTTGTCCTAAATAATGACCTTCACAGGCATGTCAGGTGCGTATCTGTCTTATTGCCTACTCCACTGTAGCCTGTTTCTGTGCTAGAGTTGTCATATAACATGCTGTAATGTTCACTAACATTACAATCTAAAACGAGTCCCAGTGAAAGCAGTTATTTAAGAACAAAAACGAAAGGTTAGGATAGATGTGATGGAAGCATTCAGAATGTAAGAGACAACAGATAGTTCCCCTGGAGTCTTTCTAAATGATGACACTGTAATTAAAGCACATCTATATCCTAAAACAATGACCTTAATCAATAAAATACTATATATGTATATATATATATGTATATATATATATGTATATGTATATATATATATATATATATATATATATATATATATATATATCTCACAAAAGTGAGTACACCCCTCACATTTTTATAAATATTTTATTATATCTTTTCCTGTGACAACACTGAAGAAATGACACTTTGCTACAATGTAAAGTAGTGAGTGTACAGCTTGTATAACAGTGTAAATTTGCTGTCCCCTCAAAATAACTCAACACACAGCCATTAATATCTAAACTGGGAACTGGCAACAAAAGTGAAAATGTCCAAATTGGGCTTAATTAGCCATTTTCCTTCCCCGGTGTCATGTGACTCGTTAGTGTTACAAGGTCTCAGGTGTGAATGGGGAGCAGGTGTGTTACATTTGGTGTTATCGCTCTCACTCTCTCATACTGGTCACTGGAAGTTCAGCATGGCACCTCATGGCAAAGAACTCTGAGGATCTGAACAAAAGAATTGTTGCTCTACATAAAGATGGCCTAGGCTATAAGAAGATTGCCAAGACCCTGAAACTGAGCTGCAGCATGGTGGCCAAGACCATACAGCAGTTTACCAGGACAGGTTCCACGCAGAACAGGCCTCGCCATGGTCGACCAAAGATGTCGAGTGCACGTGCTCAGCATCATATCCAGAGGTTGTCTTTGGAAAATAAACATATGAGTGCTGCCAGCATTGCTGCAGAGGTTGAAGGGGTGGGGGGTCAGCCTGTCAGTGCTCAGACCATACGCCGCACACTGCATCAAATTGGTCTGCATGGCTGTCATCCCAGAAGGAAGCCTCTTCTAAAGATGATGCACAAGTAAGCCCACAAACAATTTGCTGAAGATAAGCAGACTAAGGACATGTATTACTGGAACCATGTCCTGTGGTCTGATGAGACCAAGATAAACTTATTTGGTTCAGATGGTGTCAAGTGTGTGGCGACAACCAGGTGAGGAGTACAAAGACAAGTGTGTCTTGCCTACAGTCAAGCATGGTGGTGGGAGTGTCATGGTCTGGGGCTGCATGAGTGCTGCCGGAACTGGGGAGCTACAGTTCATTGAGGGAACCATGAATGCCAACATGTACTGTGACATACTGAAGCAGAGCATGATCCCCTCCCTTCAGAGACTGGGCCGCAGGGCAGTATTCCAACATGATAACAACCCCGAACACACCTCCAAGACGACCACTGCCTTGCTAAAGTAGCTGAGGGTAACGTTGATGGGATGGCCAAGCATGTCTCCAGACCTAAACCCTATTGAGCATCTGTGGGACATCCTCAAATGGAAGGTGGAGGAGCGCAAGGTCTCTAACATCCACCAGCTCCGTGATGTCGTCATGTAGGAGTAGAAGAGGACTCCAGTGGCAACCTGGGAAGCTCTGGTGAACTCCATGCCCAAGAGGGTTTAGGCAGTGCTGGAAAATAATGGTGATCACACAAAATATTGACACTTTGGGCCCAATTTGGACATTTTCACTTAGGGGTGTACTCACTTTTGTTGCCAACGGTTTAGACATTAATGGCTGTGTGTTGAGTTATTTTGAGGGGACAGCAAATTTACACTGTTATACAAGCTGTACACTCACTACTTTACATTGTAGCAAAGTGTCATTTCTTCAGTGTTGTCACATGAAAAGAGTTAATAAAATATTTTCAAAAATGTGAGGGGTGTACTTACTTTTGTGAGATACTGTATATACGCTATACATCCAAAAGTATTGGGACCCCTGCCTTTACACACACATGAACTTTAATGGCATCCCAGTCCTATGCCCCGTACACACGGTCGGACATTGATCGGACATTCCGACAACAAAATCCTAGGATTTTTCCCGACGGATGTTGGCTCAAACTTGTCTTGCATACACACGGTCACACAAAGTTGTCGGAAAATCCGATCATTCTGAACGCGGTGACGTAAAACACGTACGTCGGGACTATAAATGGGTCAGTAGCCAATAGCTTTCATCTCTTTATTTATTCTGAGCATGCGTGGCACTTTGTGCGTCGGATTTGTGTACACACGATCGGAATTTCCGACAACGGATTTTGTTGTCGGAAAATTTTATATCCTGCTCTCAAACTTTGTGTTTCGGAAAATCCGATGGAAAATGTGTGATGGAGCCTACACACGGTCGGAATTTCTGACAACAAGGTCCTATCACACATTTTCCGTCGGAAAATCCGACCGTGTGTACGGGGCATTAGTCTGTAGGGTTCAATATGAAGTTGGCCCACCCTTTGCACCTATAACAGCTTCAACTCTTCTGGGAAGGCCGTGCACAAGGTTTAGGAGTGTGTCTATGGGAATGTTTGACCATTCTTGCATAAGTGCGTTTGTGAGGTCAGGCACTGATGTGGATGAGAAGGCCTGGCAGTCTGCGCTCTAATTCATCCCAAAGGTGTTCATCGGGTTGAGGTCAGAACTCTGTGCAGGCCAGTGAAATTCCTTCACCCCAAACTCACTCATCCATGATTTTATGGACTTTGCTTTGTGCACTGGTACAAATCATTTGGTGGAGGGGGGGATTATGGTGGGGGGTTGTTTTTCAGGGGTTGGGCTTGGCCTCCTAGTTCCAGTAATGGGAACTCTTAAGGCGTCAGCATGCCAAGACATTTTGGACAATTTCATGTTCCCAACTTTGTGGGAACAGTTTGGGGACGGCCCCTTCCTGTTCCAACATGGCTGCGCACCAGTGCACAAAGCAAGGCAACACAGGCGGTTTCTGTGGTAATGAAGCCCAGTGAATATATAACAATTGATGAGACTTATGCTTCATTAAATGGATTTTAATTTGTATATGAGGCTTTCCTCTGCCAGAATCTTATACTTGGCTCCATACCCTGGATCAGTAAACAATTCTGATTCTCTGTGCCCCCCCCCCCCCCCCTTCCCCAATATTTGTATAAACCGTCCCACTGGGGTCACATAGACGTCCCTTTATAAAGTGTAATAACAGAGATTTATAATTGAAGCCGAGCCAGTGTGTAAGAAACACTACATTTTTAATTCGAGCAAATGCATTTTTCATGCTTTGCAGACACAACTGCTTAGGCATTAGTAATCTGTGGTTGTTCTCGTGGATGGCGCTCGGCGTGATGAGCCTGACATGCCAAAACCCGGATTTCGCTTCCAAGAATTAGGATCTGCCTCCACCACCTTCTTACTGCCGGCGTCCATATCAACACCGTGCATAATTCAGCCAGGCATTTAAATTCATTGCTGTCAATTCACCGGAGATTAGCTGCACATCTCCTATTGCCAATTGTCTCTACGCTGAATAGTATGGCGCTTTGCCTGCCCCGTATGTGGCCATCAGCACAAAATATGCTTCCCGTGTTGCATTTGTAATGTGTGTGTTTGTGTAATGGCATCAGAGTCACGGGGCTGCTCCGGTGAAAATAGATTTGGAAAATGGTGATGTTTTTCCTTATACATAATAACTTGTATCTGTAGAGCTGTGAGGTCGCTCCTGTAAAAAATTTGGGCAGCAGTGAGCTCTCTCTCCTGTAAAATGGAACATATTTGGAGACCCGTAATTCTACTCCACTTGTAAAATGGAACATATATCTGGAGAACTGTAATGTCTCTCCCATAAAACATAACATAATTGGAAAGGAGTGCTGTTGCTTCTGTTATATATATATATATATATATATATATATATATATATATATATATATATATATATATATATATATATATATATCAGGGCTTGACAAATTTGCTTGGAATCTAGGAGCTTTATTTTCAATATAAAAAAATAACTAATCTTAAATTTACACAGAAAGACCGCCCCGCTAGCGGCCGAATAGCGCCACTAAAACAACGATAAAGCGGCGCTAAAAATAGCGCCGCTTTACCGCCGACGCCCCCCGCGGCTCGGTGTGAAAGCGCTCTAAGGGTCCGATCAGGTCCGCCTGAAAAACGGACAGGCGAACCTGATCAGACCGCCCGTGGGAAAGGGGCCAAGCAGGGAGATAACAAATAAATTAATTTTGATTAAGAAAAAAAATAAAATAAACAGTTTTTACTTTAAAAATATAAATAAATAAAAATTAAAGCTATTACGAAAAAAAAAAAAAAGGCTACCCCCACACTCACTTTCTTCTCTTCTCCCCTTTGGGAAGGAGATGGGCGGGTAGTGAAAACAGGCAGGTATCGCAGCGCTGCCTCCATTAGCATTGCATTAGCATTGCTGGTTGTAATACCAACGGCCACCACAAGACGGCGCCAGATTCCAGAAGGACCGAAGAAGGCCGCAAGGCCGCGGCCTCAATTACCGGCCGGCGCGGCCCGACGCGATCGCACGGGGGGGGGGGTCTGAGTCCGCACGGAGACAGGATACCCCCAGCTGTGCCGCCCCAGGCGCCAGGTCGCTAATTCTAGTCGCAAATGCGACCTGGTGCCCGGGGTTTGTCGAGCCCTGATATATATACTGCTCAAAAAAAAATTAAGGAAAACTTTGAAAACACATCAGATCTCAATGGGGAACAATATCATGCTGGATATCTATACTGGTATGGGCTGGGCAATGTTATAAGAATGAAAGGATACCAAGTCGTTTAATGGAAATTAAAATTATTAACTTACAGAGGGGCTGAATTCAAAGACGCCCTGAAAATCTAAGTAAAAATAAATGATGCAGCAGGCTAGTCATAGGCATGCACAGCCCATTGCATTAGGGTGTGCACCCCAAAGCTCAAACACATATGCATGTGTGTGCATGTGTATATATACGGAAGGTGTCAGTAGGGCAATAGACGTTGTCAGTAGGGCAGTGGACGGAGTCAGTAGTTTTTATTTTTATTATTTTATTTATTATTTTTACAGTTTTATTATTTTTATTTTACTATTTTTTTTAGAAGCCCCGTTAGGGGGCCTTGGTGAAATGTCAGGGGTCTAAATGGGGAATCTGCGCCACATGAGGTGATTAGGGTGTGCCCAGGCACACCTGTCACACCCTGTGCGCACGCCTATGAGGCTAGTCCATTTTGCTGACATTTCATTGCAGCAACTCAAAATGGTCCTCAGTAGTTTGTATGGCCCCCACGTGCTTGTCTGCATGCCTGACAACGTCTGGGCATGTTCCTAAGGAGATGACGGATAGTGTCCTGGGGTTTTTCCTCCCAGATCTGGACCAGGGCATCACTGAGCTCCTGAACAGACTGAGGTGCAACCTGGCGGCATCAGATGGACCGACACATAATGCCCCAGAGGTGTTCTATTGGATTTAGGTCAGGAGAGCATGGGGGCCATTCAGTGGTATCAATTCCTTCATCCTCCAGGAACTGGCTACATACTCTCGTCACATGAGGCCGAGTATTGTCATGTACCAGGAGGAACCCAGGACCCACTGCACCAGCGTAGGGTCTGACAATGGGTCCAAGGATTTCATCCCGATACCTAATGGCAGTCAGGGTGCCATTGTCTAGCCTGTAGAGGTCTGTGCGTCCCTCCATAGATATGCCTCCCCAGACCATCACTAACCCACCACCAAACCAGTCATACTGAACGATATTACAGGCAGCATAACGTTCTCCGCGGCTTCTCCAGACCCTTTCATGACTGTCACATGTGCTCAGGGTGAACCTGCTCTCATCTGTGAAAAGCACAGGGCGCCAGTGGCGGACCTGCCAATTCTGGTGTTCAATGGAAAATGCCAATTGAGCTCCACAGTGCAGGGCAGTGAGCACAGGACTAACTAGAGGACGTCGGGCTCTCAGGCCACCCTCATGAAGTCTGTTTCTGATTGGACAGAGACATTCACACCAGTGGTCTGCTGGAGGTCATTTTGTAGGGCTCTGGCAGTGCTCATCCCGTTCCTCCTTGCACAAAGGAGCAGATACCGGCCCTGCTGATGGGTTAAGGACCTTCTACAGCCCTTAAATTAAAGCAGAAGTAGGGTGCTACTACCCGAAATAATCAGAAGAATGTTTAGAGTTACCAGGGTGCGGAAAGGCAGTCGCACAGCTGCAGTAGCAATTATGAGAAAAGATGTTCCGCAACTCCTTGCTTGCTCTTTAAAAATCTTCAAAATCTATTGATTCTCCATACAAGACACAAACAGCAAATGTAAACGCATTTCAGCCTTGCGGGCCTTGTTCACGGCCCTGTCCAGCTCTCCTAGAATAACTGCCTGTCTCCTGGAATCTCCTCCATGCTCTTGAGACTGTGCTGGGAGACACAGCAAACCTTCTGGCAATGGCACGTATTGATGTGCCATCCTGGATGAGTGCCTGTGCAACCTCTATGGTGTCCAGGTATCGCCCTCATGCTACCAGTAGTCACACTGACCCTAGCCAAATGCAAAACTAGTGAAAAACAGTCAGAACAGATGAGAAAGGAAAAAAAAATGTCAGTGGCATCCGCCTGTAAAGCCATTCCTGTTTTGGAGGTCATCTCATTGGTGCCCATCTAGTGCACCTGTTAATTTCATTATCACCGAAGCAGCTGAAACTGATTAACAGCCCCCCTCTGCTACTTAACTGACTAGACCAATTTCCCAGGAGTTTAGTTGACTTGATGCTATACTCTGATTAACCACTTGCCAACCGCCCGCCGTCGATATACGTTGGTACTTTTGACGCTAAATACCGTTATTATGGTAGCAGATAGCTGCCATATCCCTGGTATTTTCTTAAACAGGTAGGCGGTACGCTTTGACATAAAAGTGGTCTCCGTGGCGGATTCGCCACAAGATCACCTTTATGGGTGGCGGGAGAGTTGCCGGTGCGCTCCGCCCGGAGCTGTTGGTAGCAGGCAATCGGGTCCTATGGCCTGTTGGGCAGGTAGTGGAGTGAGGGCATGACTCAACTCTATGCCCTTGGAGGATCGGAGTAATTTCAAACGTCACTTCCGCCCAACGGCCTTAAAGGGACACTTTTTTTGCATTTTTAAATTGCTTTTAAGTGTAAATGTTAGATCTGAGGTCTTTTTGAACCCCAGATCTCACATTAAAGAGGTCATGTCATGCTTATTTCTATTACAAGGGATGTTTAAAAGGACAGAGTAAAAAATAAAAAATAAAAGTAAAATAAATAAGAAAAAATAAAATGTAAAGTGTCCCTCCGTGCTCGCGTGCAGATCGAACGCAGTCGCGCCCACATATGTAAATGGTGAGGTATCGCCACGATCGTTAAAGCAAGAGAAATAATTCTAGCACTAGAACTCCTCTGTAACTTAAAACTGGTAACTTGTAGTCATTTTTAAACGTCGCCTATGTAGATTTGTAAGTGCAAAAGTTTGTCGCCATTCCACGAGAGGGCACATTTTTGAAGCGCGACATGTTGGGTATCAATTTATTCTACGTAACATTACCTTTTACAAAACAGAACAAATTGGGATAACTTTACTGTTTTCTTATTTTTTAATTCAAAAAAATTGTGTTTGTAAGACCGCTGCGCAAATACGGTGTGACAAAAAGTATTGCGAAGACCGCCATTTTATTCTCTAGGGTGTTTGAGGAAAAAAAATAAAATAAATAATATATATATATATATATATATATATATATATATATATATATATATATATATATATATATATATATATATATTTAATGTTTGGGAGTTCAACAATTTTTTCTAGCAAAAAAAAAAAACTGTTTTTACCGTGTAAGCAACAGGTTTAAAAAATAGGCCTGGTCCCTAATCTGTCTGACTATCTCCTACTCTTTCCATCTTTGGACGAACCCTAAAAAAAAATCTAGAGAAGCCTATCCCCCCTCCTTCTAACAACTGAACTTTTACTTTCTCCATCAACGCCTCCCCACACACTTACCCCATTTTGTATCACTTGTGTCATCTCATACATCCCAGGAGTCTTCAGGAGGGGAGGAGGGGTTTTCTCAGCCAAGCATACCCTTCTGTATTCATGCCTCAGCTGAGGGCAGATGGATTCCAGGAAGTAGACTACATGATTTGTCTACCCTTATTCAAGATTGCTATGGCTAGAAATACTAGGGGGTTGTTTTTCAAAGTGATTTCTCAGGAAAATAATGCATGGAGACATGGATGGATGGGAGAGTGTGCTTTGAATATTAAAAATAAATTAAATAGAGTTTTTGGTTTGTGGTGTCACGCAGATATACTGTGGCACAATGGCTCTCCTCGGCGAAATCCCATACGGGTACGTCCTACCCTTTTTCAGCCACCAGAAGGCGCACGCGCCACCGCACAGCAGGGGACCTGATGCGCGTGGCCGGCAGGCACGATCGCCGCCGGCCACGCGCGATCGTGTGCACGAGCGGCAGCACGGGGATTTGTGTGTGTAAACACACAAATCCCTGTGCTGTCAGAGGAGAGAAGCCATATTGTTTGTTCCTACTAGGTAGGAAAAATGATGTCTCCTTTTCTCGTCACTCCCATCCCCACACTGTTAGAACACACTGAGGGAACACACAATTAACCCCTTGATCGCCCCCTAGTGTTAACCCCTTCCCGCCAGTGACATTTATACAGTAATCACTCCAAAGACATGTTGGTAGGTTAATTGGCTTCTGTCTAAATTGACCATAGTATGTATGAATGTGAGTTAGGGACCTTAGATTGTAAGCTCCTTGAGGGTAGGGACTGATGTAAATGTATAATATATATGTAAAGTGCTGCGTAAATTGACGGTGCTATATAAGTACCTGAAATAATAATAATAATAATCAGTGTGTTTTTATAGCACTGATTGCTGTATAAGTGCCAATGGTCCCAAAAAAAGTGTCAAACATCTCAAATCTGTCCGTCACAATACTGCTAAAAATCACAGATCACCGCCATTACTAGTAAAAAAAATAAAATAATAACAAATGCGATAAAAATGCCATACATCTTTCCCATAGTTTGCAGACGCTATAACTTTTGCGCAAACCAATCAATATACGCTTATTGCGATTTTTTTTACCAAAAATAATTATTTATTTCAGGTACTTATATAGCGCTGTCAATTTACCCAGCGCTTTACATATACATTGTACATTCACATCAGTCCCTACCCTCAAGGAGCTTACAATCTAAAGTCCTTAACTCACATTCATACATACTAGGGACCATTTAGACAGGATCCAATTAACCTACCAGCATGTCTTTGTAGTGTGGGAGGAAACCGGAGTACCCGGAGGAAACCCACTTAGGCACAGGGAGAACATGCAAACTCCAGGCAGGTAGTGTCCTGGTTGGGATTCGAACCAGCGACCCTTCTTACTGCTACCCACTAAACCGCTGTGCCGCCAAAACACCACTGTGTATGTAGAAGAGTACATATCGGCCTAAACTGAAGAAAGAAATTTGTTTTTGTTTTTTTTTTAATTTGGGGGATATTTATTACAGCAAAAAGTAAAAAATATTGTTTTTTCATTCAAAATTGTCGCTCTTTTTTTGTTTATAGCGCAAAAAATAAAAAACGCAGAGATGATCAAATACCACCAATGTGGGGAAAAAAAGGACGCAAATTTCGTTTGGGTACAGCGTCGAACAATCGTGCAATTGTCAGTTAAATCGACGCAGTGCCAAATTGTAAAAAGTGCTCTGGTCAGGAAGGGGGTAAAATCTTCCGGGGGGACGCCAAGAAGTTAATAGCCGCAAAGGATGAAATTCCTTTATGTAAAGCAAATGCCTTTGCAAACCCAATTATAACCTTGTAAAAGTAGCAGTGACCTCATCACTGTGCTGTACATTGCCTGTGCAGAGAGCAGAACTGTGGGAGGGGCCCAGCAGGCACCACCCACTGCAGGCTGCCTGCAGAAAACTACAGGAGGGGGCGTAGACCAGACCAGTCACCTTGCACAAGGGGAGAGCGCAGCAGTGACCGGTCTTTATTACCATTGGCAAAGTTTCACTCTGTATTGCTGCACAAATCTGGAAGAAATACACAAAGCACACCAAGATTGAAGGTAGAATACACTTGATGAATGTACTTAGACAATATTTGCTTATCCTAGAGTTCAGCTTCAAACTAATGACACAAAGAATTTGGCCAAGTTGGGCTTGCTAACCTAATTTCTAATTTTTCTCATGATTTTCAGAAAGGACAGCAGGAGTGCCATCTACAAGCAGAGACTGCCTCCAGGCCGGCGAGGCCTGCAAGAATAACCCAGGCTGCAGCTTCAATTTAAGGACACTGCGTCAGTGCATAGCAGGGAACGGAGCCAACAAACTGGCACCCAACGCCAAGAGTCAGTGCAAGCGCACCGTGGACGCTCTCCACTCCAGCCAGCTGCATGGCTGCAAGTGCAAACGAGGGATGAAAAAGGAGAAGAACTGCCTGAACATATACTGGAGCATCCACCACACGCTGATGGAAGGTGGGGTATCATTCATGTCATTGTTTTGAAGTCCTTCTCCCTTATAAAGGCCGCCATGGAATTTCAGGGAGCCGTTCTCAATGCATTGAAAACCATGGAATTTCAGGGAGCCGTTCTCAATGCATTGAAAACCATGGAATTTCAGGGAGCCGTTATCAATGCATTGAAAACCATGGAATTTCAGGGAGCCGTTCTCAATGCATTGAAAACCATGGAATTTCAGGGAGCCGTTCTCAATGCATTGAAAACCATGGAATTTCAGGGAGCCGTTCTCAATGTATTGAAAACCATGGAATTTCAGGGAGCTGTTCTCAATGCATTGAAAACCATGGTTTAACTGGGACATGTAGCCGGTAGCATACTAGCATGATGCGTCCAAAGACTCCATGAACACTTTTGCAATTTTGGTGCAGTTAAAGTGAATATGGTTTGGTTTTCTTCAATTTTTATTTATTTATTTATAAATGGCCAGGACCAAACATCTTTCTTTACAATAATACTTTCTGAGATTATTTTTTAACTTTCCTTCTGCTAGCTTGAGGTCTTGTCCCTGTGTTCTTGTTCTTAGCTTCATATTGCAAATACTGCTCTCCTGAACCTCATTGACCCTTTATGTATTTCCTTTCTTTCCTCCAAACTGATACATATGATCAATATTGACTCTAATATCCAGCCTGTGGATGGAATGCTTTTTACGAGTTTTCCTGAACCTCCTTAGCTTCTTTGTTGAAAAAAAGTCCCTGCTAAGCCTCAAAACTCTAGTCATGGTACACCTAGTAGTGGTTAGTCATATTGAAGCGGACTTGTTCTGTAATGTTTTGTAGACTCTAGAAGAAACTTCTCAGTTCCAATGAATAATAAGAAGATGCTTCAGCATTTTTATGAACACGGGTAGCACAGACACCATGATCCAATCACCATGAGATGTGTAGATGTTGATTACCAAGAACAGGATGGGATGTGTGAAAATTGTGGAACTTCCTGTTCTAGTTACAATCTCATCCTTGGTGTCTGGAAATCTGCATACACGTTAAAGAGGAAGTAAACCCTAGTGGGTTTTACTTCCTCTTTATTTCCCTGCAAAGGTAAAGCATAATGGGCTACTATGCATCGCATAGTAGCCCATTATGTGTCACTTACCTGAAACCAAATGTCACCGCTGTCCCCACTAGCAGCAAGCGACCATCTTCACCTCTCTTCCTTCCGGGGGCCGCAAACTCCGGCTCTGTGACTGGTGGGAGTCGCATGACGTCAGGGTGTACAACCACTTTAATCCTTCTATTTACATTCAGACTGAGCTTTGGTTAAAACTGTCATATGGTCTCGCAAAAACATGACCACCTATTCCTATTCAGACAAAGCTTTTGTTAAAACATCCAAGAGGTCAAGCAAAAACATAGGACCATCAAACAGGGGCGAGAAGCTGAACACACAGAGCAATATAGTCATCCCATAATGTATCTAGAGCAAGGTTTCTCCAGGAACCCATGGAACCTGAAGGTTCCCCCAGGGGTTGTTGGGGGGTTCCTTGAGCAATGAGCAATTTCTGCCTCTCAGATAAATTCCCACTAATCTCATTGATCTTTTTAGGGGGTAATTTTTCATAATGACCACAAGTGTAAGAAACATTCTTCCCACTGACATCACAATAATGTATTAAGAGTTGTAGATATTGTAATTTTTGGCAGGGGTTTCCTGAGACCGAAAATCTATTTCAAGGGTTCCTATGTGTTGAAAAAGTTGAGCCATCTAGAATGTCAGAAAAACGTAGAAGGATCTTTAACAGACATCACATTCCCGTGTCCTTCAAGCCTAGCAATACACTGAGACAGAAACTTGTTCATAGAAAAGACCCAACACTCCAACAGAAGTGAGTATGCATTGTAGTGAGGAATCCAAGGACCGTAATAGTGGACAGCCAAACATCCCCTGCAGGAATGAATATCACAGCATTGGAGGGCAAATTCTATAGGACTTATAGACCTTTGTACACCTTAAAGCCTAACTCCAGGTTTGTTACCACTTTAATTAGTTTGCTTGGACCAAGATTTGACAACAATTCACACCTTTACCCATTTAAATTGAGGAATTAACACCTATGCAGACTCCTGGGCACAGAGCATGGGATTATGTCATTAGAATCGGTTATCTCCACACCTTTCAGTCTTTCTATCCTGTGTTTAGACAATCGACATCTACACTATCCATGGTGATTGGATTAAGGTGTCCGTGTGTAAATACAAACATTGTCTTCCTTCATTATCTTCCTGACACTCATTGAAACTGAAGAAGTAACTTGGAGACAAGATCATCCAGTACCCAGGTCGAAGATGGGAAACTGCTTGGTACCACAATTCATTCCCTTGTCTAATTTAGTGTGCTGCACCCTGGACTTGATCTCATGACCTAATGCTTGCAAACCCTTCTGGAGGTGGTGCAGTCATTAAAGCAACAGATATGCAAAAATTAGGTCATGAGATCAAGTTCAGGGAGTGGCACACTGTGTTAGACAAGGGAATGCATTGTGATACCAAACTACTAGTTTTTTTTTTCATTTAACCCAGCAGGATGAACAAAAAAAAAGCTGACAGCTCAGGAGGAGCCGCTGTACTAACTATGCAATGTTATTACAGTGATCTCCTCTGCTAAGCTATTGTGTTCTGAGGGGAGGACAGCCCCCCGCCAGAACACACCAGTCAGTGCTCTCAGCCATTGGCTGAGAATGCTGATCGAATGTCGATCAGCAGACCTTTTTCGGTCATGCCCCTTCGACAGAAGCCTGATTAACGGCTGGCTTCTGCAAGACCAGCTGCCGTACACATTGGCCAAATGTCGGACGCCTTCTGTTGAACCGGGCGATGCCGCCTTAAAGCGGAGTTCCGCCGTTTTTTTTTTTTTATAAAGTCAGCAGCTGCAAATACTGCAGCTGCTGACTTTTAAAATATAGACACTTACCTGTCCAGGGCGCTCATGATCCTGGCACCCGAAGCCGATCTGTCCCTCGACTGTCGGGTGCTGCCGCCGCCATCCTTGGTAAGGAAATCAGGAAGTGAAGCCTTGTGGCTTCACTTCCTGGTTCCCTACTGCGCATGCCCAACTCGCGCTGCGCTATCCCACCGGTTCCTGCTGTTTTCTAGGACCCGTGTGTCTCCAAAAATACAGCGGGGGGGGGACGGGAAGTGGCGTAGATACCCGTGGGTGGCTTGGGTATCTATGCCCGGAAGTGGGAGCAAAATACCTGTATTAGACAGGTATCTGCTCCCCCCTCCCCCCTGAAAGGTGGCAAATGTGACACCGGTGGGGGGAGGAACCGGAAAAGTGGAAGTTCCATTTTTGTGTGGAACTCCGCTTTAAGGAAAACTGTGTCCCCACCCCAGGTGGAGAAGAAGGGGGCAATGCCAATAACAGCAAACATCAAAATGTAGGTATTGTTTGTGGTGTGCGATGAAATAGTACCAATGTCTGTGGTCCACTAGAGCAAACTGAAGAGTTTAAAATTGGTGCACAACTATGGGGCTTAACAGTGATGAATGTGTCAGTGGCAGGAG
Organism: Lithobates septentrionalis; assembly: GCA_037952835.1. Taxonomy (NCBI): domain Eukaryota; kingdom Metazoa; phylum Chordata; class Amphibia; order Anura; family Ranidae; genus Lithobates; species Lithobates septentrionalis. Next base: position 506,385 of record JBBDGP010001998.1, on the reverse strand, counting down.
CTCCCAGAATGCCCCTCCTCTACACATAGCAACACTGCACCCGGGGTACATGCCCCTTCTGCCCCTTCTTCTGCTTGAAATGCCTTCAGTATTACAGAACAAGTCCAGTTGAATGTGACTAACTACTCAACTCATTCTAAGATCATTTCCGTAAATGAATGCAGTCATCGGAAAACATCAATTGTATTGTCTCATAAGTGATGTCTACACTGATGTACATTGATGTATATTGCACAGTGTGAGGCGGCTTCACATAAAACCAGCAACTCTAGTATGCAAAGCAGAAATAAACACAATAGCAGAGGACAATGTCTAATTCCACTAATTGTGTTCCTGTTGTTTTTTTAGGTGTCAGTGTCTTAGAGAGCTCGCCTTATGAGTCATTTGTGAGGGGGTTTGACTACGTCAGGCTGGCGTCCATAACAGCAGGTAACGCGCTCCTCATTGTATTATCACACAACATGCACAGAATGTGTTCCTGTCACCTGCGATAACATCAGAAAATCCAACACCTTTTGGAGTGTCTGCAGAGGTGTATATGTGGGGATTTTTGTGGCCAGGAACGGGACAGGGTTTGCAAGACGAATAACCCCCCCCCCCCCTCCACTCCACCAAAAAAAATGTATTTACGTTATCCTTCATTCTGGCAAGGCTGAATCCATATTTATCATCCCATGTGACCTTTGCATGGTTATCCATCAGAGAAGTAATTTTATTAGGAGTTGTTTGATTTTGATTACTTGTGAACCACATACCAAAGGAGGCCTGATTCCCTACTGCTTTTGTTTTGGACATAGAAGGAAATGTAAAAGGCATTTTTTTTTTTTTTTTTTAGCTTTGGGTAGAGAAGGAAAGGGTTAGAACCCCTGTGCAGATATATTTTTTTTGCTGTTTGTGTCACCACTGGGTAAATTCACCCTCTCTGTTTGTCCTGGTGACCATTGTCACTGAGATAAAAAGTGATGAGAGATACACCAGACTAAGATATATGCGGAATATCCTCCAATTCAGACACATTCTGATGACGACTCTGATGACGAGATGGAAATACATGATCACAGAAAGTGAAGGTAAGTCTCCCCGTTGGGACACAGGCAGAATTTTTTTCTATAACAGATATGGAAAAATAAACGTTTTAATACTACCTGACCCTGACCTTGACCATGACACGAACGCTTATGCCCTGTACACACAGGGCCGATCCTAGGGTCACCGGCGCCTGGGTGCAGAAATATTTCTGGCGCCCCCACTTGGGCGTGGTCATCTTACCAACTCCTCCCCTTTACAAATGTTTCTATGGCAACGACCCAAACACAGAGATGCTCCCCTAAGAAGTCTTTGTTACCCTGGGATCCTCCTGTGATCTTTTAATAAAGAAAATACAGGAAGAGGGTACACTAATGAGACCTGGAGGGGAGTCTCTCTGATGCACACAGAGAGAGCTTCTGTTAGAGAGTCTGTTAGAAAGAGCCCCCAGACATAGTACAGGAGATGGTCAGAGACTGCAGACATAGTACAGGAGATGGTCAGAGACTGCAGACATAATACAGGAGATGATCAGAGACTGCAGACATAGTACAGGAGATGATCAGAGACTGCAGACATAGTACAGGAGATGATCAGAGACTGCAGACATAGTACAGGAGATGATCAGAGACTGCAGACATAGTACAGGAGATGATCAGAGACTGCAGGCATAGTACAGGAGATGATCAGAGACTGCAGACATATTACAGGAGATGGTCAGAGACTGCAGACACAGTACAGGAGATGGTCGGAGACTGCAGACACAGTACAGGAGATGATCAGAGACTGCAGACATAGTACAGGAGATGATCAGAGACTGCAGACATAATACAGGAGATGATCAGAGACTGCAGACATAGTACAGGAGATGATCAGAGACTGCAGACATAGTACAGGAGATGATCAGAGACTGCAGACATGGTACAGGAGATGATCAGAGACTGCAGACATAGTACAGGAGATGATCAGAGACTGCAGACATAGTACAGGAGATGATCAGAGACTGCAGACATAATACAGGAGATGATCAGAGACTGCAGACATAATAGAGGAGATGATCAGAGACTGCAGACATAGTACAGGAGATGATCAGAGACTGCAGACATAATACAGGAGATGATCAGAGACTGCAGACATAGTACAGGAGATGATCAGAGACTGCAGACATAGTACAGGAGATGATCAGAGACTGCAGACATAGTACAGGAGATGATCAGAGACTGCAGACATAGTACAGGAGATGGTCAGAGACTGCAGACATAATACAGGAGATGATCAGAGACTGCAGACATACTACAGGAGATGATCAGAGACTGCAGACATAATACAGGAGATGATCAGAGACTGCAGACATAATACAGGAGATGATCATAGACTGCAGACATAGTACAGGAGATGATCAGAGACTGCAGACATAATACAGGAGATGATCAGAGACTGCAGACACAGTACAGGAGATGATCAGAGACTGCAGACACAGTACAGGAGATGGTCAGAGACTGCAGACATAGTACAGGAGATGATCAGAGACTGCAGACACAGTACAGGAGATGATCAGAGACTGCAGACATAATACAGGAGATGGTCAGAGACTGCAGACATAGTACAGGAGATGATCAGAGACTGCAGACATAATACAGGAGATGATCAGAGACTGCAGACATAATACAGGAGATGATCAGAGAATGCAGACATAATACAGGAGATGGTCAGAGACTGCAGACATAATACAGGAGATGATCAGAGACTGCAGACATAGTACAGGAGATGGTCAGAGACTGCAGACACAGTACAGGAGATGATCAGAGACTGCAGACACAGTACAGGAGATGGTCAGAGACTGCAGACACAGTACAGGAGATGGTCGGAGACTGCAGACACAGTACAGGAGATGATCAGAGACTGCAGACACAGTACAGGAGATGATCAGAGACTGCAGACATAGTACAGGAGATGATCAGAGACTGCAGACATAGTACAGGAGATGGTCAGAGACTGCAGACATAATACAGGAGATGATCAGAGACTGCAGACATAGTACAGGAGATGATCAGAGACTGCAGACATAGTACAGGAGATGATCAGAGACTGCAGACATAGTACAGGAGATGATCAGAGACTGCAGACATAGTACAGGAGATGATCAGAGACTGCAGACATAGTACAGGAGATGATCAGAGACTGCAGACATATTACAGGAGATGGTCAGAGACTGCAGACACAGTACAGGAGATGGTCAGAGACTGCAGACACAGTACAGGAGATGGTCGGAGACTGCAGACACAGTACAGGAGATGATCAGAGACTGCAGACACAGTACAGGAGATGATCAGAGACTGCAGACATAATACAGGAGATGATCAGAGACTGCAGACATAGTACAGGAGATGTTCAGAGACTGCAGACATATTACAGGAGATGATCAGAGACTGCAGACATAGTACAGGAGATGATCAGAGACTGCAGACATAATAGAGGAGATGATCAGAGACTGCAGACATAGTACAGGAGATGATCAGAGACTGCAGACATAATACAGGAGATGATCAGAGACTGCAGACATAGTACAGGAGATGATCAGAGACTGCAGACATAGTACAGGAGATGATCAGAGACTGCAGACATAATACAGGAGATGATCAGAGACTGCAGACATAGTACAGGAGATGGTCAGAGACTGCAGACATAATACAGGAGATGGTCAGAGACTGCAGACATAGTACAGGAGATGATCAGAGACTGCAGACATAATACAGGAGATGATCAGAGACTGCAGACATAATACAGGAGATGATCAGAGAATGCAGACATAATACAGGAGACGGTCAGAGACTGCAGACATAACACAGGAGATGATCAGAGACTGCAGACATAGTACAGGAGATGGTCAGAGACTGCAGACATAGTACAGGAGATGATCAGAGACTGCAGACATAGTACAGGAGATGATCAGAGACTGCAGACATAGTACAGGAGATGATCAGAGACTGCAGACATAATACAGGAGATGGTCAGAGACTGCAGACATAGTACAGGAGATGATCAGAGACTGCAGACATAATACAGGAGATGATCAGAGACTGCAGACATAATACAGGAGATGATCAGAGAATGCAGACATAATACAGGAGATGGTCAGAGACTGCAGACATAATACAGGAGATGATCAGAGACTGCAGACATAGTACAGGAGATGGTCAGAGACTGCAGACACAGTACAGGAGATGATCAGAGACTGCAGACACAGTACAGGAGATGGTCAGAGACTGCAGACACAGTACAGGAGATGGTCGGAGACTGCAGACACAGTACAGGAGATGATCAGAGACTGCAGACACAGTACAGGAGATGATCAGAGACTGCAGACATAGTACAGGAGATGATCAGAGACTGCAGACATAGTACAGGAGATGGTCAGAGACTGCAGACATAATACAGGAGATGATCAGAGACTGCAGACATAGTACAGGAGATGATCAGAGACTGCAGACATAGTACAGGAGATGATCAGAGACTGCAGACATAGTACAGGAGATGATCAGAGACTGCAGACATAGTACAGGAGATGATCAGAGACTGCAGACATAGTACAGGAGATGATCAGAGACTGCAGACATATTACAGGAGATGGTCAGAGACTGCAGACACAGTACAGGAGATGGTCAGAGACTGCAGACACAGTACAGGAGATGGTCGGAGACTGCAGACACAGTACAGGAGATGATCAGAGACTGCAGACACAGTACAGGAGATGATCAGAGACTGCAGACATAATACAGGAGATGATCAGAGACTGCAGACATAGTACAGGAGATGTTCAGAGACTGCAGACATATTACAGGAGATGATCAGAGACTGCAGACATGGTACAGGAGATGATCAGAGACTGCAGACATAGTACAGGAGATGATCAGAGACTGCAGACATAATAGAGGAGATGATCAGAGACTGCAGACATAGTACAGGAGATGATCAGAGACTGCAGACATAATACAGGAGATGATCAGAGACTGCAGACATAGTACAGGAGATGATCAGAGACTGCAGACATAGTACAGGAGATGATCAGAGACTGCAGACATAATACAGGAGATGATCAGAGACTGCAGACATAGTACAGGAGATGGTCAGAGACTGCAGACATAATACAGGAGATGGTCAGAGACTGCAGACATAGTACAGGAGATGATCAGAGACTGCAGACATAATACAGGAGATGATCAGAGACTGCAGACATAATACAGGAGATGATCAGAGAATGCAGACATAATACAGGAGATGGTCAGAGACTGCAGACATAACACAGGAGATGATCAGAGACTGCAGACATAGTACAGGAGATGGTCAGAGACTGCAGACATAGTACAGGAGATGATCAGAGACTGCAGACATAGTACAGGAGATGATCAGAGACTGCAGACATAGTACAGGAGATGATCAGAGACTGCAGACATAATACAGGAGATGATCAGAGACTGCATTTCCTATGAACGTTAGTAGATAATGGCCGATCGGCCCTCTCACCTGACCCAGCGATACAGCGATGGTTCCTCTGATCAGGAGTCAGCTCACTCTGAATTGCCCGTGGCGACTCCGCTGGGTAGAGCCCAGATCTATATTCCGGCAGTGACTCCATTCCTTTCTCTGCCAGGGATGGTGCTAGGCTGTGTGGCTTTCCCTCTGGTGGCGCAGGTCAGCAGGGTTCTCTCTCTGATGGTGTTCCCTCAGCACTGTCCTCTCCCTCTGGAGTCCTGGGTGTACTTCCCTAAAAGCTTTCCCGGCTCCTGGCTCTCTTTCTCTCTCTCTCTCTCCCCCATTTAGCTGAGCATGCTGTGTGAGCTGCAGTTTCCGTGTTACAGTGGGGCTGCCAGTCCTCGGGACTACATGTCCCACAATCCTCTTCTCTGCTCCTTTTTCTATTCTGTTTCTTCCCTGGGTATATGAAGGCAGGGGAAGATACATAGTGGGCAGCTGTGCTGGCAAGCGCTGCTCACTAGTACAGCAGCGTGCGCAAGAGGGAGAGGGAGGGGGGAGAGGGAAGGGGGAAAGAAGAGCCCGCAGCTGCATTGGCATCACTAGGGTTGGGGTCACCCCCCCTTCCACCAACTATAGTCGCCCCTCAGTACAGACCCCCCTCCACTAACTATAGACCCCCTCCATCAGTGCAGAACCCGCACTAAGTATAAACCCCTCCCTCAGTACAGACCTTACTCAGAGCAGACCCCCCAGGAAAACCCCCCTCCATTAGTACAGACCCCCCCAGGACAGACCCCACCCTCCATTAGTACAGACCCCCCAGGACAGACCCCCCTCCATTAGTAACGACCCCCAGGACAGACCCCCCTCCATTAGTATAGACCCCCCCAAGACAGACCCCCCTCCATTAGTACAGACCCCCCAGGACAGACCCCCCTCCATTAGTACAGACCCCCCAGGACAGAGCCCCCCTCCATTACTACAGACCCCCCAGGACAGACCCCCCTCCAATAGTACAGACGCCCCCAGGACAGAGCCCCCCCTCCATTAGTACAGACCCCCCAGGACAGAGCCCCCTCCATTAGTACAGACCCCCCAGGACAGACCCCCCTCCATTAGTACAGACCCCCCAGGACAGACTCCCCCTCCAATAGTACAGACACCCCCAGGACAGAGCCCCCCCTCCATTAGTACAGACCCCCCAGGACAGAGCCCCCTCCATTAGTACAGACCCCCCAGGACAGAGCCCCCCTCCATTACTACAGACCCCCCAGGACAGAGCCCCCCTCCATTACTACAGACCCCCCAGGACAGAGCCCCCTCCATTACTACAGACCCCCCAGGACAGACCCCCCTCCATTACTACAGACCCCCCAGGACAGACCCCCCTCCATTACTACAGACCCCCCAGGACAGACCCCCCTCCATTACTACAGACCCCCCAGGACAGAGCCCCCCTCCATTACTACAGACCCCCCAGGGCAGGACCCCCCCCTCCATTAGTACAGACCCCGCCAGGACAGAGCCCCCCTCCATTACTACAGATCCCCCAGGACAGACCCCCCTCCATTACTACAGACCCCCCAGGACAGAGCCCCCTCCATTACTACAGACCCCCCAGGACAGACCCCTCCTCCATTACTACAGACCCCCCAGGACAGACCCCCCTCCATTACTACAGAGCCCCCCTCCATTACTAGACCCCCCAGGACAGAGCCCCCCTCCATTACTACAGACCCCCCAGGACAGACCCCCCTCCATTACTACAGACCCTCCTCCATTACTACAGACCCCCCAGGACAGGACCCCCCTCCATTAGTACAGACCCCCCCAGGACAGAGCCATCTCCATTACTAAAGACCCCCCAGGATAGAGCCCCCCTCCATTACTACAGACCCCCCAGGATAGAGCCCCCCTCTATTACTACAGACCCCCCAGGACAGAGCCCCCTCCATTACTACAGACCCCCCAGGATAGAGCCCCCCTCCATTACTACAGACCCCCCAGGACAGAGCCCCCTCCATTACTACAGACCCCCCAGGGCAGGACCCCCCTCCATTAGTACAGACCCCCCCAGGACAGAGCCCCCCCTCCATTACTACAGAGCCCCCTCCATTACTACAGACCCCCCAGGATAGAGCCCCCCTCCATTACTACAGACCCCCCAGGGCAGGGCCCCCCTCCATTAGTACAGACCCCCCAGGACAGAGCCCCCCCCTCCATTACTACAGACCCCCAGGACAGAGCCCCCTCCATTACTACAGACCCCCTAGGACAGAGCCCCCTCCATTACTACAGACCCCCCAGGGCAGGACCCCCCTCCATTAGTACAGACCCCCCCAGAACAGAGCCCCCCCTCCATTACTACAGAGCCCCCTCCATTACTACAGACCCCCCAGGATAGAGCCCCCCCCATTACTACAGACCCCCCAGGGCAGGACCCCCCTCCATTAGTACAGACCCCCCAGGACAGAGCCCCCCCCTCCATTACTACAGACCCCCAGGACAGAGCCCCCTCCATTACTACAGACCCCCCAGGACAGAGCCCCATCCATTACTACAGACCCCCCAGGGCAGGACCCCCCTCCATTAGTACAGACCCCCCCAGGACAGAGCCCCCCCTCCATTACTACAGACCCCCCAGGCAGAGCCCCCCTCTATTAGTAATGACCCCCCAGGGCAGGACCCCCCCTCCATTACCACAGACCCCCCCCCCTCCATTAGGGTACAGTACATAAAAACACCAGGGCGGCAGCTGGAGAGGAGAGTGTGCAGCCGCGCCGCCCGGGTGGAGAACAGAAGAGTACACAGCAGGATTGAGAGACACAGAGAGGAGGAGGAGAATGTGTCAGCACGGACAGGACCGCTCCGCTCCCCCTCCCCCCCCCCCGCGCGTCATCACTCACTGCACGGCTGGTCTCTCTCCACACAGAGACCAGCCGCTCTGCCTCCCTTCTCATCTTCGGCTGGCTGAAGGAGGGAGGGGCTTGAGCACTGAATAGAGCAGCGCCTTTTTTCTTAGAACACCAGCGGAGAGGCGCCGCAGGACACAAACAAGAGGAGGAGGAGGAGGAGGGAAGGGAGCACTCTGGCGCTACAGCGCCCCCACCTCTCTGGCGCTGGGGTGCACTGCACCCCGTGCACCCCGTCTGGGACCGGCCCTGTGTACACACGACCGGTTTTGCCGTAGGAATAAACTCTGAAGGTTTTTCCGACGGAATTCCGCTCAAGCTGTCTTGCATACACACGGTCACACCAAATTCCGACCGTCCAGAATGCGGTGACGTACAACACGTACGACGGGACTAGAAAACGGGAATTCAATAGCCAGTAGCCAATAGCTTCCGCCTCGTACTTGCTTCAGAGCATGCGCCGTTTTTGGTGCATCGGAACAGCATACAGACGAGCGGTTTTTCTGATAGTAATTTGTTCCGTCGGAAAAATATAGAACATGTTCTCTATCTAAGTCCGTCTGAATTTTCGACAGAAAAAGTCCGATGGGGCATACGCATTATCAGAATATACGATGAAAAGCTCCCATCGGGCTCTTTCTGACGGAAATTCCGCTCGTGTGTACACGCCATTAAAAAACGTGGATTTTTGTTTGAAGTTTGTTGGCTCCAACTTGTCTTGCATACACACGGTCACACAAATGTTGGCTAACAATTACGAACGTGGGAACGTGGTGACGTACAAGACACACGGCGAGCCGAGAAAAAGGAAGTTCAATAGCCAGTGCGGCTCCTTCTGCTCGATTCCGAGCATGCGTGAACTTTTGTGCGACGGACTTGTGTGCGCACGATCGGACTTTCCGACAACAAAAATTGGTTGGCGGAAAATTTGAGAACCTGCTAGCCAACATTTGTTGGCGGAAAGTCCGACTGCAAATGTTCGATGGAGCATACACACGGACACTGACCCTGACACCAGTGTTAATTTTGAGTTCAAATTTTGATTTAGTTTTAGTCAAAGTCTTTTCACTAAAATACAATTTTAATTTTAGTTGTATTTTTGTCATCTGAATAGTTCTAGCTTTAATCGCATTTGAGTCGACTAAAATCTCCTATATTTTAGTAGACTAAAATCTCCTGTACATTTTAGTCGACTAAAATCGAATTAGTTTAGTTAAAAAATAATGCATTATTTTAGCATTTTTCTAGAATTTCCGAACGTGTTATTTACTCCTGGAGTAAAAAATGTATACAATTCATGTTATTTTTTATGGTATTAAGCTTTAAACATTCACTACAGACACAGATTTATTTGTGATATATAAGTTAATACCATAAGTAATAACATCTTATTCTATTTTTTTTTGCTCCAGGAGTATATAATGAGTTTGGCAATTCTAGAGAAATGCTAAAATAATGCAATACAATTTAACCACCTCCCGCCCATGCTATAGCTGAAAGATGGCTACAGTGTGGACCTTAATTGCTGTGAGGGTGTCCATGTACATCCTCCCAAAAATGAGCCACCTGCGCGCCACCTGCGAGGCGCGTGTTTTGCTCACTCTGTGATCAGCCAGTCAAAGAGACTCGGCTGATCACAGTTCGTAGTAAGGGCCCAATCAAATTTATGCTGTTATACAAGCTGTACACTCACTACTTTACATTGTAGCAAAGTGTCATTTTTTCAGTGTTGTCACATGAAAAGATATAAATAATTACAAAAATGTGAGGGGTGTACTCACTTTTGTGAGATACTGTACATCATAGTATTGGGACACCCGCCTTTACACGCACATGAACTTTAATGGGATCCCAGTCTAATGCTGGCCATACACTATACAGAAAATCGGCCGAACCCCTTTTCGAAAAACGAACGTTCGACCGTGACCGCAAACGATCGTGCCATCATATAATGACCGATAATCTGTTCAGTGGACATGAATAAATAATTTTGTGTTCGTTTTTTTACATATACCTAGTGCAGGCAGTTCGGACGGGAAACACATTAACCTTGCAATTTATCGTACGTTCGGCAGAAATTTTCCAAACATGCCGTTCGTTTTTTTTCCACAAAAACGTCACAAACGATTATCGATTTGTACCCACTAACTTGCCGAAAAAACGAACGAAGTGTCCATACGAACGATTTTTCGGCCGATTTTTCGTATAGTGTATGGCCAGCATTAGTCCGTAGAGTTCAATATTGAGTTGGCCCACCCTTTGCAGCTATAACAGCTTCAGCTCTTCTGGGAAGGCCGTGCACAAGGTTTAGGAGTGTGTCTATGGGAAAGTTTGACTATTTTTCCAGAAGCACATTTGTGAGGTCAGGTACTTATGTTGGACTCTGTGCAGGCCAGTCAAGATCCTCCACCCCAAACTCGCACATCCATGTCTTTATGGACCTTGCTTTGTGCACTGGTGTGCAGTCATGTTGGAACAGGAAGGGGCCGTCCCCAAATCCCACACGGTTGGGAGCATGGAATTGTCCAAAATGTCTTGGTATGACGACGCCTCAAGAGTTCCCTTCACTGAAACTAGGAGGCCAAGTTCAACCCCTGAAAAACAACCCCACACCATAATCCCCCCTCCACCAAATGATTTGTACCTGTGCACAAACTAAGAAAGGTCAATAAAGACATGGATGAGCAAATTTGGGGTGGAGGAACTTGACTGGCCTGCACAAATCCCAATACTTTTGGTAATACAGTGTAAAGGGGTTAAGTGTTAAACTTTAAATATACACCTGCACCATTTTTTTGATTAGTTACAACCATTTCCAGTGTCCTCTGTCCCTAACCTCTGCCATCTCACAGCATTATGTTTATCGCAGCAGTACAGGTGCACTTTACATAAGCCAAACCAACATTTTACTCACCTCAGCTGTTCCAGCAATGCCATTTGCCAGGTGGAGACCAGATGCTGGTCCTTCTTATGGCTGACACAAAGGGAAAATAAAAAAAGATGTTTATTTCCCAGAAAATCTGATATATTTTGAAAGCAAAACAGATTGTGTGAGCCTGGAATACCCTGTCACAGTCCTCCGGATCCCGGAATATAATTCTAAGAACGGCATAATATTATCTGTTCTCCGTCCGCCACCTACAGAAAGTATCATCATAACAGCGATTGTCTCTGAATTGTGGGGGGAAATCCGTGAACGCTCGCAGTGGAGAGTCAATGTGTGATTATTAAAAAGCAGACAGGTCTAACCATAAATTCAAGGGCTTTGTAGGCATTCATCTCAGAAATGGTGAATTTTAAAGCGGTATTAAAAAATTTAATATATTGCAGCTTACCGATCATATTTTTTTTTTTTTTTGGGATAAAGGTTTTGCATGAATAAATAAAAGCTGATCATTTTAATCACCCCTGCAAGTTGTAAGTGGTTTGTCTCATCCCTGTAAACTGATACATTCTGCTTGAGAGCTTGTGCTTTTTAAAAAAACATATGTGCTGGTAGGATCACCAGATGAAAATAGAAGGAAAAAAGCCTAGAAAAGGAAAACAAATGCAGCCATCACCTCTAAGAATTGGTAAGCTGCATATAATAAATGTTTGATTTTGGATATAACCAGTTCCCGTCCACACTATAGTCGAAAGACTGGGAGGATGTCTAAGGACGTCCTCCCATTATCGCGCTGTCCTTAGGAAACAGCTGATCACAGATCAGGGTAAAGGACCAATCACAGCGGCCCTTTACCACGTGATCAGCTTTGTCCAATGACAGCTGATCGTGAAGTAAACACAAGCCGGTTATTGGCATTCCTTTCCTCACACTGACAGCGTAAAGAGTGGAGAGCCGATATCTGGCTTGTGTGAAAGGGACATCTAAACCAGGGCTTGACAAATTTGCTTGGAATCTAGGAGCCAGCTAAAAAAGTTAGGAGCCAGGTTTTTTTTTTTTTTTTTTTAAACGACCGACAAAGCTTAATTTTCAATATAAAAATTAACCAATCTTAAATTTACACAGAGACGACTAGAACGAATGTGGCTGCTTTTATTTCCTGCCATGCAGGGACATAAGACCGCCATATTCCCACTAAGATTCCAATCAGGTCCGCCTGAAAAACTGACAGGCGAACCTGATCAGACAGCCCGTGTGAAAGGGGCCAAGCAGGGAGATGACAAATAATAAATTCATTTTAATGAACCACTTCCTTCCCGCAGGACGACTATATACGTCCTGTCTTTGAAGAGAAATACCGTTGTTATGGTAGCAGCTAGCTACCATAACCCCGGTATTCTCTTCAAGAGCCGGCGGTTCTCTTTCAGATAAAAGTGGTCTCTGCAGCAGATTTGCAGTGAGATCACTTTTATCGACGGCAGGAGAGGGGCCCGCCCTACCGCCGCGCTCCGGTGCCCTTCACCGCTTACCATGGCCGTCGGTAACGGCGGAGGCGATCCGGATCTGTCCCTGGCCTGACATGGAGACAAGTGAGAGGAAGATGGCCCCGCCCATCTCCAAGTCATTGCAGGGCGGAAGCGACGTCAAATCGTCACTTCCACCCATAGCTCTTAAAGGGACATTTTATTATTTTTTTTTTTCAAATGACAATTTTTTTTATTTTTTTTTTAATGCATTTTAGTGTAAATATGAGATCCGAGGTCTTTTTGACCCCAGATTTCATATTTAAGAGGTCCTATCATGCTTTTTTTTTCTATTACAAGGGATTTTTACATTCCTTGTAATAGGAATAAAAGTGACTTTTTTTTTTTTTTAAAGAACAGTGAAAAAAAAAGTTAAAATAAGAAAAAAAAAATTTAAATATGCCCCATCCATTGTAATAGAAATAAAAGTGACACCATTTTTTTTTTTTTTAAACAGTGTAAAAATAAAAAATAAAAAGTAAAATATATAAGAAAAAAAAATAATTTTTTTAAACGCGCCCCGTCCCGCCGAGCTCGCTTGCAGAAGCAAAACGCATATGTGAGTAGCGCCCGCATATGAAAGCGGTGTTCAAACCACACGTGAGGTATCGCCACGATCGTTAAAGCGAGAGCAATAATTCTAGTCCTAGGCCACCTCTGTAACTCAAAACATGCAATCTGTAGAATTTTTTTAAACGTCGCCTATGGAGATTTTAAAGGGTAAAAGTTTGTCGCCATTCCACGAGCGGGCGCAATTTTGAAGCGTGACATGTTGGGAATCAATTTACTCGGCGTAACATTATCTTTCACAATATAAAAAAAATTGGGCTAACTTTACTGTTTTCTTATTTTTTAATTAAAAAAAGTATTTTTTCCAAAAATACGGTGTGACAGAAAGTATTGCAATGACCGCCATTTTATTCTCTAGGTTGTTAGAATAAAAAATATATATAATGTTTGGGGGTTCTAAGTAAAGGGAAGGAGATGAGCAGGTAGTGAAAACAGGCAGGGGAAGCTCCATTAGCATTGGTGGATGTCTTGTAATACCAACGGCCACCACCAGAGGGCGCCCGATTGCAGAGGGAACCATAGGACTGCAGTAGGCCGCAAAGCCGGGGCCTCAATTACCGGCGCGGCCCAACGCGATCGCCGGGAGGGGGTGGGGTGTCGGACGGACACAGGACACCCCAGCTGTGCCGCCCCAGGCGCCAGGTCGCTAATTTTAGTCGCAAATGCGACCTGGCGCCCCGGGTTTGTCGAGCCCTGATCTAAACTGATAATCAGGGCACTGATTATCAGTGTCCTGGATATCAGTGCTGCCTATTCGTGCCCATCAGTGCTGCCTATTTGTGCCCATCAGTGCTGCCTATCAGTGTCTATCAGTGCCGCTTATCAGTGCCCTTCAGTGCCGCCTATTAATGCCCATCAGTGACACCTATCAGTGCCGCCTCATCAGTGCCCACCGGTGACGCCTCATCAGTGCCCATCAGTGACACCTATCAGTGCCGCCTCAGTGAGGTATAGCTTCCCGCGTAGTCCTCTGCTGGAAGTAGTAATGCGTAGTGGGTGCGTTATCAGAATGCACCAGATAGCTGAAACAGCAGATGTCAGCAGAAACAGCAGACACTGGGCTGGTGGGCAGCAGGCAGCAGTAGGCAGCAGCTGATAGCTGGTGCAGGAAGACTGGTGGGCCACAGTAGAGGAAGCTCCAGTGGGAGCCAGGCAGGTGCATGCAGGGCAGGTGAGATGAGAGACTGATGCAGACTGACGGTCAGATGCAGGCATAGAAGGCAGGCAAGGAATGGTCAAGGTACAGGCAGAGGTTGGCAAAACAAGTTTAGGCAGATGGTAAGAAGGCTGAGGCAAAGTCCAGATACAGGCCATGGTCAGGGCGGGTAGCGTTCAAGCAAAGTCAAGAGCAAGCCGGGTCAAACACAGAAGTAAGCAAAATCAGGTTCAGGAACACGGGTACAGCTGCAGATCAGCAATGGACTAGTACAGCTGCTGCACTTACAAAGGTCTTTTGATGCCAGCGTTAATGGCGAACATGCGCGTGCATGTGCATATCCATGCGCCTGTGCCTGGTAAGACGAGCACCTGCAGGGCTGCGCCTGTGCATTTCCCTAAGAGCTTCAGTTGGCCAGCACCTTCCTGACAGCTGCTGCCTAGTGAATGATTAATTCATGGAGAGATGTAAATATGAACAATGTGTAGGTGGCAGCGGCGCATGAGCAGATTGGCTAAAGGATGAGGTCATTCTGCATCTGCACCACTGCCTACTGAATGGCTCATTCAGGAGGAGATATAAACATAGATAATGTGTAGGTCGCAGGGCTGAGATTATTCTGCTCCTGTGCCACTGCCACGTGAATGACCCATACAGGTAGAGATGTAAACATAAACAATGTGTAGGTAGTGGCGGCAGTTCAGCAGGAGAATGGCTGAAGGATGAGGTCCTTCTGCCCCTACGACGCTGCCTAGTGAATGACTCAGAAGCAGAATGGCAAAGGGGTAAAGTCATTCTATGCCTGTACCAGTCCCACCACCGCTGCCTAGTAAATGACCCATTCAGGGAGAGCTGTAAACATAAACAATGTGTAGATAGCGGTGGTGGTACAGGAGGAGAATGGCTAAAGAATGAGGTCCTTCTGCTCCTATAACGCTGCCTAGTGAATGATTAATTGTGTAGGCAGCAGTGGTTCAGGCGTAGCTCCCAACTGTCCCTGATTTCGAGAGACTGTCCCTGATTTGGAGCAATGTCCCTCATTCCTCCTCATTTGTCCCTCATTTTGGTCTGATCTATATAGAGCTATCAAAAAGTGTTTTCTAGCGCTAAAACCTTTCAAATTGTTTTTGTTGCATTTGTAAATTCCAAAAGCCAATATAAAGGAATAGTAGTGGTAAAAAAAGCACTAGTGGGTTTAACCCATCTTGTTTTTTTTGTACAATTCTCCTTTAAGGGGCGTGGCAAGGGGTGTGTCTTATGCCTGCATACTTTTGCTAATAGGTGTCCCTCATTCCCATCTCAAAAAGTTGGGAGGTATGGTTCAGGAGGAGAATGGTTGAATGGCGGGGTTCTTCTGCACCTTCATCGCTGCCTAGTGAAAGACTCAGAAGCAGAATGGCAAAAGGGTGGGGTCATTTTGTGCCTGTGCCAATGCTGCTGCCTAGTAAATGACCCATTCAGGGAGATATGTAAATATAAACAATGTGTAGGTAGCGGCGGTGGTTCAGGAGGAGAATGGCTAAAGAAGGAGGTCCCTCTGCCCCTATAACGCTGCCTAGTGAATGACACAGAAGCAGAATGGCTGAAGGACGATGTCATTCTGCACCTGTTCCAACACCTATTGAACAACTAATTCAGGGAAATATAAAAAACGATTAGGCTCGCCCGGTAGCGAAGGTACAGAATGATTGAAGGTCATTTTGAACTACTGCTCAGTAAATGCCTCATTTAGGGGGAGTTATAAACATTAACAATGTGTAATTGTTAATATGGTGCAGTACCATAATAACCTCAACCTTCAGCCATTAGAATGACTGACTTGATGACGTGAAGGGGTAGAGCAGTGATGTCACGTTCCCCACCTTGTCCAATCAGAAAATGCTTTGCATTCATTCATGAATTGCAAAGCATTCTCTGAATGACACTCATTCTGAGCAGCTGACTGCTGTGTCCAGAATGCAGTAGGGAAGCCTGGAAGCAAGTGGAGATCAGTGGAGTAACAGTGTCATCAGCACATCCAAGCACATCAGTCAAGTATGGCATATATATATATATATATATATATATATATATATATATATATATATATATATATATATATATATATAGTCACATTGGTATAAGCTGGACCAATATAACTAAGTATAAAATGTCCATATCTGAAATTATTCTTTAACCACTTCCCGTCCAGCGACGTACCCTTACGCTGCTGGACTTTCGGTGGATATACAGGCATCACCCAGGTATCGTTTTTTAGAGCCAGCCGTCAGATTTCTTGCAGGCCCGTCACTACAGGACAGGCAAAACAAGCAATTGCTTGGGGCCCCGAGCTGGCCTGGGGCCCCAGCTGCGCCGCCGGCTGCCACTTCCTATAAGCTGCAGCCTGTAGCGTGGCCGAGCTCCTCTTCCTTCCTCCTGCAGTCCGCACGGTACAGGAGATTCAGTTTCCTGTTCCCGGTCAGACTGACAGGAAGTGCACACACTGAGTGCTCACTTCCTTTCAGTCCAGCCGGCTGGGAACAGAAAACTGAATCTCCTGCCACGCGGTACGCGGTAGGGAGGGGGGTTAAAAAGAACAGGGGGGGGGAGTAGTAAGGGGGGGGGCAGTCATCAAGACCCATTTAGTAATAAAAATAGGGTAGCTTGCTGACCATAATAAAAACAATTACCATAGCTTTCTTTCCATTTTCTTCTTTCTTTACCATCCCATTTCCTGTAGGCTTTGCATGCGTGCTTGTAGGGGGGGGTTGGGGGGCAGGGCCTTCATGTCCATTTTGCTTGCGGCTCCCAAATTCCTTCAAACGGCCCTGATTTCTTGTAATAGCAATCGGAGCAGCTAACCAGCCACCCGATCGCTATTACAAGCAGCGGGAGGGGACATCTCCCCCACCTGCCGCATTCCACAGCTCTCTTGGGCTCTCCCATCTCCCTGGTAGACCCAAGCAACCAGCCAGCATTTCCACACTGGCTGGCCAGACAGCCGAGCAAAGCCGGGAAGCGATGATGTGACATAATTTCCGGATTACTCAGAAACCATCTGCACCTTTTTTTTAAAAAATCAAAAGCATTCAAAAACACAGATCTTGGTGTTTTGAATGCTTTTATGTGCAGAGGATGAATTTGGGGATTTATTGACCCCAGATTCCTCCATAAAGAGTACCTGCCACATGCCTATTGCTGTCACAAGGATGTTTACAATCCTTGTGACAGCAATAAGTGATAAAAAAAAATTAAAATTAAAGCAACAGTGTAAACATAGAAAAATGTATTAAAGTGGGGTTCCACCCAAAAAAACAAAAATACCTGAAAAATTCTAAAAAAAACCCCAAAAAAACATTTGTATATTTTTTTTTTTACTTACCTCTAAATGCCTGTTGCTAGGTGGTCCCTCGTAGTCTGCCTCTTCCTTTGCCTGGGCTGGTGACATCACTTTCCCCTCGGCACAGCAAGGGCTCGGCTCTGCTCCCTCCCTCCTGTCAATCATCTGGGACCCATTACAGGTCCCAGGTGATTGAGCGGGCAATCACGGCGCGCGGCGTCGCTCGCGCATGCGCAGTGGGTGTCAGGCTGTGAAGCCACAGCCCGGCGCCCACAGTTGAAATGCGAGCGGAGGGGGGGGACAAGCGGGGCTTCGTCCCCCGCATCGCTGGACCCAGGGACAGGTAAGTGTCCAATTAAAAGTCAGCAGCTGCAGTATTTGTAGCTGCTGACTTTTATTTTTTTATTTTTTTTAATGGACCCCCTGGGTGGAACTCCTCTTTAAATCAACAATTCCAAAAAAAATTTAAAGTACCCCTGTCCTCCCATGCTTGCGCGCAAAGGCCAATGCGTGCTTTGGTCTCGCTCGCACGCAAACAGGGATCGTCCCACACATGTGAGGTATCACTGCGAATATCGGATCATGGCAAGTAATTCTAGCACCAGACCTCCTCTGTAAATCAAAAGTGTTAACCCGTAAAGGCTTTTAAAGCATAGCCTATGGATAGTAAAATTTCCGTTGTCTGTCGCCGTTGCATGGGCGTGCGCTATTTTATAGCGTGACATGTTTGGTATCTATTTACTCAGCGTAACTTTTATATTTTACAAAAAAATTAGCTATGTATTGTGGGGTTTTTATGTTTTTTTTTTGCATTAACATTCAAAAAAGTTTATTTTTCCCCAAAAAATGTGTTTGAAAAACCACTGCGCAAATACCGTGTGACAAAAAAAAAAAGCGAAATCCAATTCTCTAAGGCCTCTGCTTTAAATATATATATATAATGTTTGGGCGTTCTAAGTAATTTTCTAGCAAAAAATACTGACTGTTGCATGCGAACAAAAAGTGCCAGAAAAGGCCCCGGACTGGAAGTACTTCACAGAACACAGAACTGGATCTGGGAATCATAAAATGTGTTTATTCCAAAAATAAATGTATCTGCATTTAAATAAATCAAACACGGTAGGCTAATGTGAATGCGGCCTAAAAGAGATTGTACAATCACATTGTAATATGTGTATTTAGCCCTCCAGAATAAGAGATTTATATTCTCATCATAGCAGCCTAAAACAGAGGGGAGAGACAGATTGTAGCGAGAGCTATTTTTCTCATTATAAACCCGCTATTTTCCTGGATCATATTCCGCTGTGTAAAACAGACCCTTTGATCATGATTAATGGCGCAGTCATGGCGGCCTTTCCTATGTAAAGCTAATATTGCGGTCAATGAGATGGATCATACCATGTTTCTCAATCAAGAGCTAACGGAAGACTGAAGAGGTGCTAGCGGATCAGTGATCGCTGCAGCTACATAACATTACAGACATCTGGATTCCACATGAGGAGATGTGTCTGAAGTCAGCCTTCATTCCACTCTGTATCTAACCAGCCAGCATAGAAGAGAGAGGGAAAGGCAGGCTCAGTACCCAGTGCAAAGAATAATGACAGTGCTGTTATCTTGCCTCATTCTTAGGGAATGCTAGGAGTCTATCCATCTACCTGTTTGCAATTCATCTCTTTTCTCAGGACAGTCCCTGTTTTGAGGACTTGGCATGTCCTTGGCCATGAGGCAGTGAATTGTAAATGTCACAGGGGCCTTGGCTTCCCCAAAGTGGTGCTGCTTGCCTATGTAGGCAATTGCGCATGTGTGGCACATATATGCTGCCTTTCCTTTTCCATCTCCTAGCTATGGAGTCCGGCAGCTCCAATTCGGAGTGGCCGAGGCACCTGCGCAGTAAATTGTTTACTCTGCCATGCCTCGCAGCCCTGGGACATGCCAGGGATGAGGAGCATGGAGAAAGATTCCCACTCCACTAGTGATTATTATGATTGTGAAAATACCACTACTTGCTGGTGTTACTCCTGACTTCTGCTCTCCATGTAATACTTATTCCTGACCTCTGCACTTGGTGAATCACTTACCTCTGCACTCAGTGGATCACTTACCTCTGACCTCTGCACTCAGTGGATCACTTACCTCTGACCTCTGCACTCAGTGGGTCACTTACATCTGACCTCTGCACTCGGTGGATCGCTTACCTCTGACCTCTGCACTCAGTTGATCACTTACCTCTGACCTCTGCACTCAGTTGATCACTTACCTCTGACCTCTGCACTCAGTTGATCACTTACCTCTGACCTCTGCACTCAGTTGATCACTTACCTCTGACCTCTGCACTCAGTTGATCACTTACCTCTGACCTCTGCACTCAGTTGATCACTTACCTCTGACCTCTGCACTCAGTTGATCACTTACCTCTGACCTCTGCACTCAGTGAATCACTTACCTCTGACCTCTGCACTCGGATCACTTACCTCTGACCTCTGCACTCGGTGGATCACTTACATCTGACCTCTGCACTCGGTGGATCGCTTACATCTGACCTCTGCACTCAGTGGATCACTTACATCTGACCTCTGCACTCGGTGGATCACTTACATCTGACCTCTGCACTCGGTGGATCGCTTACATCTGACCTCTGCACTCGGTGGATCGCTTACCTCTGACCTCTGCACTCAGTGAATCACTTACCTCTGACCTCTGCACTCAGTGGATCACTTACCTCTGACCTGTGCACTCAGTGGATCACTTACCTCTGACCTCTGCACTCAGTGAATCACTTACCTCTGACCTCTGCACTCAGTGGATCACTTACCTCTGACCTCTGCACTCAGTGGATCACTTACCTCTGACCTCTGCACTCAGTGGATCACTTACCTCTGACCTCTGCACTCAGTGAATCACTTACCTCTGACCTCTGCACTCGGTGGATCGCTTACATCTGACCTCTGCACTCGGTGGATCACTTACATCTGACCTCTGCACTCGGTGGATCACTTACATCTGACCTCTGCACTCGGTGGATCACTTACCTCTGACCTTTGCACTCTGTGCATTACTGTCAGGAGCGTGTAAACACTCCTGTTCTTTGGCAGCTGCTGGTCTTATTCCAGCATCCTGGATTTGGTTGTGATACATTCTCTCTGCCTGTCCACCTGCAAGGTGATGGATGTGCTCTGGGTGGAGACCAAACCTGATTTAAGCCAGCCAAGCCTGCAGTCTCATGCTTGTGACAGCATGTGTAATAAGTGCAAGCTCTCTGTCTGTCTTTCCTGCTCTGCTGTTTGGATTCCCCTGACCTCAAGTCAGATATTGCATACTCTCTGACATCTGCCTGCCTTTTTTATTCATTTCTCTGCCTGACTTTTGACTACGGATTGGACCCTGACTATTCTGAACGTTGCCCACCTTGTACCTGGACTGTCATTGAACCACTCTGCCTTTCTGCCAACCACAAGTACCTGTTTGCTTTGCTCAGTTCGCGTCTGCCCCGGCATGGTGGCCAGGCACTATAGCTTTGTGTATAAGACCCGGGGGCAACTGAGTACCAGTAGGCCTGCTTGCCTTATGGGAAAGGATGCTGCTATAGGTTAAGAACACAGAAGCTAGCTATACTGTTTGACCACCTGCGTTATACTCCTCAGCTCTGCACTCATTTGGGGGTTATTTACGAAAGGCAAATCCACTTTGCACTACAAGTGCAAAGTGCACTTGAAATTGCACTGAAAGTGCACTTGGAAGTGCAGTCGCTGTAAATCTGAGGGGTAGATCTGAAATGAGGGGAGGCTCTGCTGATTTTATCAGCCAATCATATGCAAGCTAAAATGCTGTTTTTTATTATCCTTGCATGTCGCCCTCGGATCTACAGTGGCTGCACTTCCAAGTGAACTTTCAGTGCAATTTCAAGTGCACTTTGCACTTGTAGTTTGCACTTGTAGTGCAAAGTGGATTTGCCTTTCGTAAATAACCCCCTGTGTGTCCTTAATATGGTCAGTCGGGTGTCCCTGGATTTAATTTTGAAAATCTGGTAACTTTAATCTATCTACCTATCTATCTATCTATCTATCTATCTATCTATCTATCTATCTATCTATCTATCTATCTATCTATCTATCTATCTATCTATCTATCTATCTATCTATCTATCTATCTATCTATATTTTAATTTTTTTTCTCTCATCTGTCAAGTGAAAATATCTATCTATTTATTAATCAATTTACTATTCTATCTAGTGGATGACCAGTGTCAACCTTTCGTCTGATGTACTGTGGCCCCATATCTCAAACACTTAAACCATACATGTTCTCTGCTGCCCCTTTTACCTGTGGGCTCTATTAATTTGTAGCCGTGGTACAGAGCCTCCTTGGTACTGAGGGTTAAACAATGGGAGCATGGTGATAGTCTCTCAGTATGGCAGCTGAAATGTAATGACATTATCCTCATAGGAAGGCACAGACTCAGCAATACAATTTGGAGGCAAACTTTAGAGCAGATTAAGGAATAGTGAAGCAATAACATCAAGCATCTGGTCACTGTCCTAAGGGTGCACGCTGGGTTAATAATGCACAGCATTACTGCGGGCTTTCTATACACTTTCCACTGTGCACAGCACACAGAACGTTCCACTGTTCTTCCTCTGGAATAGTTCTCGGAGCTACCTGATCCAATGGAGGCCTGGCCTCCAGACAGATATGTAGATAGATAATTACACATAGAGGATTGGCTGCTCAAGACATTCGGCCTGATGGGGCAAGAAGATAACTCTAGTCGTGGCTGTGATGCTGTGTTGCATAGGGTAAACACTCAAACAAATTTTTCACATTAAAAATCTATTTTCCCAGTCATGGGCCTCCAGTAGGGTTTCCACCTCATCCCTTTTAAACTGAACACAGTAAGTACACAGGTTCTGTGGCTGATTAAGGTGGTAATTCAAATAATTTAGTGCCTTATCTGCATTAAATTAACCCCAGAACCTGTGTTCTTAATATGTGTTTGGTTTTAAAGGGATGAGGTGGCAACCCTAGCCTCCAGTGACCCCAATCAGGTGACTAATATTCCATTAACAAAATAAGATGGCACCCTGGATTTGGGGGGGGGGGGCAAAAAAATAGTATGCTCCCTCTGCTCTGGGTTACCCAGATCCAATGGCTAGATCCACAGGAAAAAGCATGACCTGCTTGCAGTTCAGTTCATCTTTTCCAGATGTCTTAATGCCAGTCACATGATGCTGCAGGACCATTTTAACCTCTTTTCCAGGCTTTGCCGTCTTCTGCAGTGGCACGGATTTGGTCTGCACATGTGGTGGGCCCATGACGTCTTTCCCTCAGTATATCCTCAGTAGGGTTTCCACCTCATCCCTTTAAAACTGAACACATATTAATTACACAAATTCTGTAGCTGATTAAAGTGGTAATTAAATTCATTGAATGCCTTACCTGCATTAAATTAACCCCAGAACCTGTGTAATTAATATGTGTTCAGTTTTAAAGGGATGAGGTGGCAACCCTAGTTCTAGTCTTCTGGGTTGAGTGATTCTGGGCGTCATTTATCCCCATAAGACTGAGGACATCTTGTGATAGAGAAGAGCTACTTCATGGGACAGCTCCAGATTACAGGTTAGTATTGCAGCCCAAGCTGCCTGGGGGATCATATATAATAATGCACAATAGGCACTTCCTCCAAGAAAAATACACAAAATCTGAAGTGACTCGGAAATGAGGACTCTGCTGGATTGCACGGGTAGTCAGGAAACTTTCATTTTTACTCAGGGATATCAACAACACAATGAATACTTGGCTATGTGCCGCCATGGCCTACGTAGGCAGTACAGACATTTCAACTGTAAGTGGTATTAAATCCAAAAACAAAAATGTATTATATTGCAGCTTACCAATTCTTACACATGATCTTTATTTTCACTGGTGATCTAATGCCGCGTACACACGAGCGGACTTTACGCCAGACTTTGCCCGGCGGACGGGATGTCGTCGGACAATTCGATCGTGTGTGGGCTCCAGCGGACTTTGTTTTCTCAAAAGTTGGACGGACTTAGATTTGAAACATGTTTTAAATTAATCCGTCGAAATCGAGTCCGGTCGAAAAGTCCGCTCGTCTGTATGCTAGTTCGACGGACAAAAAGCCACGCTAGGGCAGCTATTGGCTACTGGCTATGAACTTCCTTATTTTAGTCCGGTCGTACGTCATCACGTACGAATTCGACGGACTTTGGTGGATTGTGTGTAGGCAAGTCCGTTCATTCGGAAAGTCCGTCGTAAAGTCTGTCAAAGTCCGCCAAGCAAAATCTGCCGTAAAGTCCGCTCGTGTGTATGCGGCATAAGTCTTTTATTTTTTAACTTCCTTTAGCAGACCAAGCTCTTCAGCAAAATTGGCAGTTACAGGGTTGGGACAAACCATGGTCAGATGGTTACAATGGTCAGATTTTATCCATTTATGTAAAACCTTTATACCAAACGGGGAAGAAATGGTGCCGTAACTGCTTAAAGAGAGATAGCTGGAGCTCCGCTTTAATTTTTTATCCAAATCCATCTAAATTTGCTAGCACATCTATCAAAAGTGTCTCCATTGCTCCTTCATCCAGAGAGGAGACACCCTAGGACAGGAAGCTTGTAACTGGCTGGATCACCAAGTAAAAATAAAGTTAAAAAAAAAAGAAACTAATGTAGCCACCATATCTAAGGACTAGTAAGCTGCAATATATTATACTTTTTTTGTTTAATACCACTTTAAGTCTTCATCACATAAAAGCCACCTACCAGTCTCACTAAAAAATATCTATCTTTTTTGTGTATCTCTCTTTTTATATTCCTCTTTTCCTCTCTAAAGGACTTTATGCACATTTCTGTCCAGTCTATACATTATAAGGAGCAAACACTACTCCTAACGTTAGTTATAATTCTGCTGGAGTTAAGCATAAGTTTTCCGAGCTGTTCTTGGACAAGGCCTGGCAGATGAATAATGACATTTCATTTTGTCCATGTGGAATATCATCGTCTGCAGGAAGAGACGGAGCAGCTCTGACAGGAAGGGAGCCCAATAAATCCAAAGAAGTCGGAGTCCAGGACGATTCTGGCACGGGGCCTCCAGAGAGATCGGCAAACCACCCAACGAGCCGGAGAAGCAAACAGCGGTATGAGATCAACCTTAACATACAAAGTCAGCCAAGATCCTTGTAGCACTTGTCTATGTAACACCTGCCTTCAATTATGCTGCCCGGGCCCCAGAGGATGTTGGGAGCCTCATGTGCAACCCTGTTACGCAAGAGGCGCGAGATTTATGCACTGCGAACACTGCCTTTCAGGCAACACATGGAAGAGCAGGTACTAAGAAACTCTCTGGATGATGGATGAAGATATTAAGTGACCAGCTGTCCCCGCTTCTTGGGGCTTGCTCAAGGAAAGGATTCGCAGGAGACATAAATGATTAGATTTCATGTGAAAATCAGAATTGTTCCATGCTACAGCTAGACTTCCCAACATGCTGAGACTGTGGCTCTTTAATGACTTTACCATGCAACATTACACATCGGAATTGTGCCTGTGTGGGCTTTAACATTATAACGTCTAGTGCTCCTAAAGAGCAAAGCCAACCAAACTATCTAAAGTTATCTCAATGTGCAGTATGTATCTGTCAGTCTATCTAGCTAGATTATCTTATTATATTTCTGTCTGTTTATTGAATCTATTTCTGTATCTCTATCTCCCTATCTATCTATCTATCTATCTATCTATCTATCTATCTATCTATCTATCTATCTATCTATCTATCTATCTATCTATCTATCTATCTATCTATCGCACCCCCCTTACTGCTTAAGGCAGTCTTTCTCAACAAGGGTTTCGGGAAACCCTCCAGAGGTTGCTAGGGGTTCCTTGCGCAATGAGCAATTTCCGCCACCCAGAAAAGTAAACACTGACACCAAGGATCTTTTTACCTATCTGTAGGGGGGGCATTCTTTATACTGATTGCCAGTATAATGGGACCCTTTTCCCAATGACCACCAATGTAAAATGGTTCTTCTATTCATGTTTGTCTCATTATCTATCGAGATACACTCAGTGGCCACTTAATTAAGTACACCTTGCTTGTACCGGGTTGGACCCCCTTTTGTCTTCAGAACTGCCTTAATTCTTCATGGCATAGATTCAACAAGGTGTTGGATTCTGGTCCATATTGACATGATAGTATCACGCAGTTGCTTCAGATTTGTCGGCTGCACATTCATGATGCGAATCTCCCATTCCACCGCAGTCTAAAGGTAACCGAAAACCAAAGAATGCTGGCTCCAAACAGTCCGTGACTCTATGACTAAGCTCCAAATGGACTGAAACATGTAAGGGGACCTGTATTGGATAACATCGATAGGCATATTTTGGACATTTGGAAGTTGAGCAGCTCCACCTTTGCTTTTTGTCTTCTAGTTGGTCCTAAGTTTTGTAGTTTTGTCATCCAGTAAAACTAGTATTATACTATCCATTATTTCCTTTTTGTTATTTTTGCTGTTCATGGATTAAACAGGGTCCTTCTTTACCACCATGGCTCAAATACATCAATTTTCTTTCTGTCTGCGTTTTTCGTGGTTCAACTTTCACAACCATAGGTAGCAACGGAGAAGACAATATCTCGGACTAGTCTGAATTGGTTGCCAGTCTTACGATCCCTGCTGTTCCATATTTGGCGTGTGATATCCTTATGTTAACTAACTGGTTTGTAGTATCTCTATAAATCCAATCTTTTGAGAGCTTTCTCTTCCTGTCCTCATGATACATCAGGAAATGAAAGAAAATCATGTCTAGGACAGTTGTCAACAGGAAAGTAGTGTATCTCCTTTTAAATACTTCTCAATTTCTGTTTTGCTGAAAAATCAAAATTTTGGATTTTTTTACAATTTAGGTAAAGGTTACGAAGGTCACCAGGACAAATAGAGAGAATAAATCTCCCTAGGGGTGACCCAAACAGTAGTAAAAACCTGATGGAGGATTCAATCTCCTCATCACTCTATCCAAAACTAAAAAAAGTTCAAATGAAACTCTAGCTAAAACATTTTGCTTTGCTTAAGTTAGAATGGAGAAGGTATTTAATGGGTGTGGGTTTACCTTTGCTATCTGTCCAAGAAACAGAAAAACGAGTGAGAGGAAATCTCCTTAGAATGAGGGAATATCCAACCTTTAAAAGTTGTTGCTGGAAGAGTTGTCGCTGGTAGAAAATTTTTGGTGGTAGCTGTAAAATTTTGGATCTCCCCTTACTTTCTATCTTCTTTTCTAAAAATACAAATTACTACTGCATAAAGGGGGTTTTTTCTATAGATGTACCTTTTTTTTTTTTGGTTTTTTTTTATATATTTTTTTATTGAGATTTTCAGTGTAGAAAGTCACAAGAAAAAAAAAAGAAAAACAGAAGGTAGAGCAACCTACATATGTACTGTAGGGCAGTAGATTTACAAAATTGGATCTGATACTATTGCTTTAATGTGTTTCTGTTTAAATCCAGGTCAGCTTATAAGTGTCACATCTTTTCTAGGTTCTGAGAATGAAGTCACACAAGTGAACCGTTGCCTGGATGCCGCCAAAGCCTGTAATGTAGATGCCACATGCCAGAAGCTGCGGACGGAGTATGTCGGATTGTGTATACGCACCACCACGCGGAATGATGCTTGCAATCGCTCCAAGTGCCACAAGGCCTTGAGGAAGTTCTTTGACCGGGTTCCTGCAGAGTACACCAATGAACTGCTCTTCTGTCCATGCGAAGACACAGCTTGTGCCGAACGTAGAAGACAAACCATTGTCCCAGCATGTTCCTATGAGTCAAAAGAGAAGCCAAATTGCCTGAACCCGCTGGATGCCTGCAAGGGTGATTACATCTGCAGGTATTTGTCTTGTAGTTTAAGCTATATTGTCTGTTTTCCTTATCAGCTGCTTTGACGTCGAGACCTCACTGGTACCACAGATGTTTTCATTGTACAGCTGGAACTAAAAAAGAAGTACTTGAAGCTCAGAAAGTTTACTTTCCAGATGTTGAAGATGGAACCTTGAGACTCTTGAGACAGCTACTTACAAATAATATATTTAAAGAAGAATTTGAGATATGGATATTTTTACATAGTAGCATTGGTCCAGTTTGGACCAAATTGACTATGCATATACCATGTCTGTAGGATGCCTCTAGAAGCTGGAAAACACTGTAGTAGACGATACTCCAGTGATCTCCACTAGCTTTCCAGTCCTGTCCTGAGTGGCTGCCTTGCTGCATTGAGAACACTGAAAGGCGCCATTCAGAGAATGCTTTTCATTTTTTCAATGTTTGCAAAGCATTCTCTGATTGGTGAAGAACGTGACATCACTGCCCAGCCTCTCCGCCTTGTCGAATCAGAGAATGCAAAGGTGCTCATTGAAAAAATGCAAAGTGATCTCTGAATGGTGCTCATGCCGAGTGACTGACTTGTTATATTCACAATGTCACAGGACAGCCACTCGATCAGGGTTGCCAACCTTCCGCAGCATTTTTTACTGACAAAACATTGACAATTTATTGGTGGAGCACATTTTTTACTGACAACCTGAGAAATGACAGAACTCCTATTGAAAACTAACACAGTGAATATTTGAACAGCATAAACATAATATGGAAACACTGAGAATACCTATAACAAAGTGATTTGCTTGATTTACACTTAGAAAGTCAACACAGTATGAAATGATCAGCCCCTGATATTTACTGGCAGTTGCAAAAAAATCACAGATTTTTACAAACTGTCAGAAAATGTACTGGCGGTTGGCAACCCTGCACTCGACACTGGACCCAGAAGCTAGTAGAGATCACAGTAAATTAGCATTAGTAGAAGTTAGTATTCATAATGTATCTGACTGTGGTGGACTAGCCCTTGACTCAATGTATTTCCCAGAATCAAGTTCTTCAGGAGAAAGGATGAGATTTATGATATAAATTAAAAGAGAAACCTTTTTTTTTTGCAAAAACGGCTGCTAGATATAAACTACTCAGCTTATAAACGACTCAATGGTGCATAACTTGTGGGTGGGGCCTACTCATCCATGCACTCGGGGCACCTCATCAATGCCCAGGTCCAGGCGGGGACTGCGGTCATGTGAACAGCCAAACATTAAGGCAGCTCCCCAACTTAGAGATAAGCCCTGTGTGTCATAAATAAAATAGAGTTTCTGTGAAAAGTGTCTTGTTCCATGTCACTATACACTGTAACTTGGCAGATGTTGCATTAGGAGGGATGTGCTAAGCCTGCACCCATAACAGAATGGGGTTCCGCTATGCACCTAGCATGCGCTTATTAAAGGAAAAGTCCAGCCTGGGCTCGTTTGGCTTGACTTCTTCTATGGGTCACAGGAGTGCAATTCGTTTTGCACTGCTGTGACTCGTTTTCAGCAGAGATCGGTCTGAAGTCTGCTCTCTTCTGACGTCACACAGATTAGTCCAGGCACCACGTCATCCTGACTCTGGAAGTCTGTATCCACCAGGTGCCTGGACTGATGGCCATCTCAGCCTCTCAGCTCCCCGCTGAGAGGCTGAGATGGCTGCTCCCCGCCCCTCCACAGCTCAGCGCTCCAATGAGCGTGGAGGAGCAGAGTAGGAGAGCTGCTGACGAACAGGTAGCAGCTCTCTGCTCGGGGAGCTGAGAGAACCAAGCCATCAGCAGTGTTCGATGGCTCGGTTCTCAGTGCAGAGACAGCGGGGGACAGATGCAGCATCTGTCCGATGCTGCATCCACCTAGGTAAGTCTGAATATAGGAGAAATTTTTTTTCCCATACTTCTCTTTTAACTCCTACACTTCCTGTACCTCATGACCAGGCCATAGATCTCCATAATGTGGGTTGGGATACGGTTGCTATTGCATACCAACTGCTAGGGAGGGAGCCAGAACAATGACCCCCTCACTACTGGAGGACTTGCCAGCTATACCAGGTACCACGCCTCACGACTGGTTGCTTTGTAGCTTATATACCATTGCTTGGTAATCTTTAGCAACAGCTGTACTTCTTCTGTTGCTTTTTGTTGCAGAACTTCATACCCCATAGTGTTTTACAGACCTTGACTCTTTAGATACGCCAAAACCCACATGCACCTTTTCTTTTTACTCCTACACTTCCTGTACCCCATGACCAGGCCATAGATCTCCATAACGTGGGTTGGGATACGGTTGCTATTGCATACCAACTGCTAGGGAGGGAGCCAGAACAATGACCCCCTCACTACTGGAGGACTTGCCAGCTATACCAGGTACCACGCCTCACGACTGGTTGCTTTGTAGCTTATATACCATTGCTTGGTAATCTTTAGCAACAGCTGTACTTCTTCTGTTGCTTTTTGTTGCAGAACTTCATACCCCATAGTGTTTTAAAGACCCTGACCCTTTAGATATGCCAAAACCCACATGCACCCCTTGAATGACTTCAGACCAGGCTTGAAACAGTTAATGTAACTTTACAGAGCAGGTTATAGCATGACATTTCAATATCTTTTTTTTTCTAAACTAACTACTGTAGTGTGGGTGCCCAGACAAACCTCCATGAGGTGAGATTCCATCATGATGGTATATTCCATGGCTTGGATGCCTCTGAAAGTCCTGGTGCCAAGCGGTAACAGACCCCACCAATGGGCTCAAAAAAACCTGAACCAGGCTTTTAGATCTCAGCCTTCCCCCTTTTTATAGCACTGCTGGGCTGGCAGGACCAAAAAGTCCAGGAACTGAGCTGCTCTGTGTCTTCCCCCATAGAAGCCCCACCATCCATCATCTTGCTTTTTATGCCCCGTACACACGGTCGGACTTTGTTTGGACATTCCGACAACAAAATCCTAGGATTTTTTCAGACAGATGTTGGTTCAAACTTGTCTTGCATACACACGGTCACACAAAGTTGACGGAAAATCTGATTGTTCTAAATGCGGTGACGTAAAACACGTACGTCGGGACTATAAACGGGGCAGTGGCCAATAGCTTTCATCTCTTTATTTATTCTGAGCATGCGTGGCACTTTGTCCATCGGATTTGTGTACACACGATCGGAATTTCCGACAACGGATTTTGTTGTCGGAAAATTTTATAGCCTGCTCTCAAACTTTGTGTGTCGGAAAATCCGATGGAAAATGTGCGATGGAGCCTACACACGGTCGGAATTTCCGACAACAAGGTCCTATCACACATTTTCCGTCGGAAAATCCGACCGTGTGTACGGGGCATAACACTTCGTGTTCAGGAAATAAGG
The DNA here is from genome assembly GCA_037952835.1 of Lithobates septentrionalis. NCBI lineage: Eukaryota > Metazoa > Chordata > Amphibia > Anura > Ranidae > Lithobates > Lithobates septentrionalis. The sequence goes on along the minus strand of JBBDGP010001998.1, from coordinate 475,270 downwards.
AGTACATCTAAAAGAGATGATTGAGAGTACTACTCTATGGAAAGTATCACTGTGTGTACCTTGCTTGGGGAACATAAAGGTTCACATTAAACCTTCAAGGTATCCTGCTAAACAACTCGAAAAAATGAACAGCAGCTCCCAACACCTGATGGGCCCAAAAGTCCCAGCTCGTAATGGCAATCTAAATGGGATTTGTAGTTCCATAACGGCTTGAGCGCCATAGAATCCCAAATGGCTTTCGAAGAGGAACATTGCATCCTTTTAATTATAAATTAGTGCTTGACATTTAATACTCCCGTGGGAGTCTGGAAAGGTCCTTGAGCTTCGTTGTAATAAACGTTGACAGAGACGCACTCCTATTCTGCTAATGGCAGCAGCCGTGAGTGATTGTGTGACAAGTTCTACAGGCACCAAGTCAATATCCATTGTGGAGGATGTTATAGATCTTTTGACAGTTGTGTAGAAGAGAATGAAGAGTTCTGACTGCAAAGTGTGGCTAATTCTTCTATCAGAGCACAACAATGAAACGCTGTACAGAGCCGGGCAAGTGGAAACGGTATGAAATCATGTTCTGGGACGAAAGCCATTTAAAGTGTACCTGCCCTTGGCTCATGTAAGGCAAAGCAACAGGTCCACTTTAATGCCCGCCCCTCTGGCATTTCTTGTTCAGCTGTCTCTAACCCTTCCATGCTGCTAATTTAGTTAGGCATGTAGAGAATGCCATTTGTTACTTTAAAGTGGAACTTCACACTCTCAATCAACACTGACTATTTTTAATCCTTATGCTGTTGGTATTAGTAAATAGATAGGAAACTACACTATGTTGAACATTATAAATGAACTTTAACGGCATCCCAGTCTTAGTCGTAGGGTTCAATATTGAGTTGGCCCACCCTTTGCAGATATAACAGCTTCAACTCTTCTGGGAAGGCGGTCCACAAGGTTTAGGAGTGTGTCTATGGGAATGTTTGACCATTCTTCCAGAAATGCATTTCTGAGGTCAGGCACTGATGTTACATATATAGTTACATAGTAGGTGAGGTTGAAAAAAGAAACAAGTCCATCAAGTCCAACCTATGTGTGTGATTATATGTCAGTATTACATTGTATATCCCTGTATGTTGTGGTTGTTCAGGTGCTTATCTGATAGTTTCTTTGTCTCCACAAAAGTCCGACAGCCCGTCCGACAGACTTTCGGCGGACTTGCGGCGGACTTTTGGCGGACTTGCGGCAGACTTTCTTACGAACGGACTTGCCTACATACGATCACACAAAAGTCAGACGGATTTGCACGTGATGACGTACACCGGACTAAAATAAGGAAGTTGAGAGCCAGTAGCCAATAGCTGCCCTAGCGTGGGTTTTTGCCCATCGGACTAGCACACAGACGAGCGGATTTCTGGGTCCGGCGTAGTTACGACGTAAAGATTTGAAGCATGTTTCAAATCTAAAGTCCGTCAGATTTGCGGCTGGAAAAGTCCGCTGAAAGTCCACTGAAAGTCCGGGGAAGCCCACACACGATCGGATTGTCAGCCAGCTTTAGTCCGTCGGCGTCCGTCGGACTTTTGTAGACGAAAAGTCCGACCGTGTGTACGCGGCATTACTCTAGTTTAGATCCTTGTCATGTGATTTGGGATGTCATTGATCTTTCTCCCCTCCCTCTCAGCAACGTACAAGGGTGGACAAAATAATAGACAAGTCTCTAAAAAATGATCCGACTTTGAAGTAGTGAAAGCACAGTTACAAACACATCTGCAAGAGAGAGTCATTAGGTTGACTGCCAATTACCGTTATGTCCATTAGCACTTCATCATGTGAGTTTGCGAAGCAAACCGCAGGGAACTAACTCAGTTCCAAATATGCTGACAAGTTTGACTCAGAACAGGTACTTTCATTGAGAAATTGTGAAATTCTTTAATTTTAGATTTTTTTTTTTAATAACATAGGGAACAGTCTTAAGAACATTGACAACATGGGGGAGCTTTACTAAAAGCCGTGCCTAATAACCAGTCAGCTTCCAGGTTTTATTGTCAAAGCCTAATTGAACAAGCTAAAATTAGAAGCTGATTGGTTGCTATGCACAGCTGCATCAGATTCTGCGCACGCCAGTTTTAGTAAATTTCCCCCCATGTGTCATATATGAACTTACACCATCTTCAAAGAGAGGCAGTGGTGACACATTATTCTTGCAGACAGGTGTAGCACACTCTAGTGTGTGCTAGAAGTAGTACAGAGTGTGCTGGAGTTTAGAAACGATACATAGCAAGGGAGGTTGGGACTTTAAATGAAGCAGTGGGAATGCGGAGGTAAAAATAAAAAGATTTTTTATTCGTAACATAGTAATAATTGAAAAAGGTTTCATATATATGCACACACATAAATAGCACAAAATATGGGCATGGTAGATAAAAAATACAATCAAGAAACGCATATCATAATGGATACATGATGGACAGGGATGAAGACACTTAACCGTGCCTCATTTAAAGTCCCAAATTTTTCCCCCCTATTATAAATTATATACACAGTTTAGAATAGGTGAATTCTAGCTCGGCTCAGAGCTGAGTCTGAGCGATGGAATCGGGGGTCAGGGTTCAGTGAAGTTCAAGACTGGATGATTCATCTTGACAGCTCCTCTGGTGCCTCCCCCTGTTCTAGACGGTTTGAGAATCTTCTGGAAATAGTGGGTGGCGGTTAGGAGGAGCTGCCTTAAATATTTATGAGGCCTCGCCCAATCCCCAGGAGTGGACTGTAAGAGGGCAGAGCTTACCTCATAAATAGACATTAGCCATACCAGAAGGTGTAGTCAGCTGGAAGATGGAGATACAGTGCTGAGGAAGCTGTCGTTGGCCCACAGGGGTGCCCCCTAGTCTGGGGGGGTGTCCTGCCTTGGACCGGGGTTCAGGTGCTGAAAGAATATTGCCATAACACACAGGAGGAAGCCCTTCCTGGAGACACAGGAGCAAGAGAGGACAGAGTGAGCAGATCAGCACTTCTGGGGGCCAACAAGGGGGGAGACTGCCACACGTAGCCAGTCTCCCTGAAGACAGCAGTGTGCTCAAGTCTTTATCCTTCCCTGGGAGATTTCCTGGGAGTCAGCCGGGTGGGCTGGTGGGCTGTTGAACATTCAGTCGGGAGGACTGGTGTGTGGAGTCAGCCTGGAGGGCTAGGGAAAGGGGCAGCTGCAGCCAGGTGGGTTGGCAGTGCCTGAAGAGGTGGTGTGGTGGTCAGTAGCCATAGAAGAGAAGTGCTAGCTGTTTCACTCTATTTTTGCTACACCACAAGGGGCTATGAGTTCCTGCCTGTAAAGGGCTATTGCTAAAATCTGACTAGGAGCCTGTCAGATTATTATACAGTAAATCAGCTGGAGCAAGCAAGTGTGTGCAGGAGGAAAATAAAGGAGACTGTATATAGACTGTATATAGGAAGATCTCCCTGAAGTTGCTGAAGTTTTGCTGAACTCAAGTGGGCATCCCATAACCTCCTATCTCTATCCAAGTTATTAACCACTTACAGACCGGAAGATTTTCCCCCTTAATGACCAGGCCTATATTTTTTACTTTTTGCTATAATAAATATCACAAAAAAATGGAAAAAAAACTAATTTCTTCATCAGTTTAGGCCAATATGTATTCTTCTACATATTTTTGGTAAAATCGCAATAAGCGTATATTGATTGGTTTGCGCAAAAGTTATAGCGTCTACAAAATAGGGAATAGATTTATGGCATTTTATTATTTTTTTTTTTACTAGTAATAGCGGTGATCTGCGATTTTTAGCAGGACTGCAGACAGATCAGACACTTTTGACACTTTTTTGGGACCATTGACATTCATACAGCGATCAAAGCTAAAAATAGCTACTGATTTACTGTATAAATGTCACTGGCAGGGAAGGGGTTAACACTAGGGGGCGATCAAGAGGTTATGTGTGTTCCGTGGTAGTGTTTCTAACTGTATGGGGGCTGGGCTGACTGGAGGAGGAGAGAAATCACTGTTCCTGATCGCTTGGAACAGCAGATCTCTCTCTAACTCCCCTGTCAGATTGGGAACCTGTCTGTTTACACAGATACTGTTCTGGCTCTCGTTCTCGCGATCGTGGGTGGCCGTTGGCCACGCGCATCAGATCCCCTGCCGCACAGCGGGCGCGTGCACGTCTGCTACAGCTCCTTGGGGGAGCCGACGTACACCTATGGCGATTTGTGGGAACGTGCCATTCTGCCGGCAAGTTGGTCGGCAAGTGGTTAATCCTCAATAAATAACAAAAAACAAAGTCACGGACTGTTCTGACTCTGGGTGTTTGTGAAGATTTGGTGTGCCTGGCTGTGCCTGTGTGGGGGATCCAAGTTCATCAGCAGTCCCTAAGGGGGAGTGCTACACGGGGATAGATGGACAGTTACAGGATAGTTGTCCAATGGCACAAAAACGCCTAAAAAATGTCAGTGTTATTGAATTGGCACCTCAGTGATCCAAACTCTACAAAAACTGACCACCATCAATGGCCGAGTTATTTTGCCCAGACTCTCCAAGTATAGTCACACGATGGCACTGTGTATATAGACAGGAGTGGTGTCCTCTGCTGATACCCAAGGGGCGGTGGCATCTCTCCATGTCAGGGTTAGTTGTACTGGGAAGTGATACAGCAATCTTATGATTGATACATTATTTTCTCTTTTCTTCCAGGATAAACAGAGTAGTCCCATGAACCCTGCTTTACTACAGGCACTGGAGGGAGGCCAGCATTGGACTAATATGTCCTCTGACATGGGCTCTGGGTGCCATCTTGAAGGAGCCTGAATTCCCACAAGATTTTGATGGCCATCTCGGGATGCAGGACGTCTACATATAGCTTTTCCTGTGGCATTACAGGGCTCTAGAATTGGGAAGCGTAGCCAGGGGCAGAGCCCCATTTTGGTGAGGGATAGATGGGTCCTGAAGGAAGTCTCTTCTTTACTTGGGCACAGGTGGGAGACCCAGAGAATCTGGGTGGCAAGGTACTAAGTACTCAAAGAGAAGGCTGCAAGAAAAGAAAGCTAGCTGAAAAACTCTACAACTTTTTAAAAAGATTCCCCTTCTTGACAGACAGGTTGCCTTTGAAATCCTCCTTTCCTTTACACCCAAGGAAGCTGTCATCCTATCATCTGTTTGATCTGCAGTTGTGATGGTGCTGTACATATGATCAGTTATGACACCAGCCATTTGAGGAAAGTTTGGTTGAGAGCTGACATAAGCACACTGGCAACCTTTACAGCAGGGGTCTCCAAACTTTTTAAACAAAGGGCCAGTTTTTTCTCCTTCAGACTTTAGGGGGGCCGGACTGTAGCCAGCGGGAGTGGGAATGTCCCCTGCATCAAAAACATCACATTTGGTATTAGGAGAAGGAATAGTGCCACATTGTTTGTATCATTGGGAGGAATAGTGCCCCATTGTTGAGGGGTCAGTGGGAGAAATGGTGCCCCGTTGTTGGTGTCAGTTGACAGAACAGTGTCTCGTATCAGTGGGAGGAATAGTGCCCCAGGGGCCTCATAAAGGCAAGCAAAGGGCCACATCTGGCCCCCGGGCCGCAGTTTGGAAACCACTGCTTTACAGTGATCGCTAGAGGCTTGTCTTGAATTTAACTGTTTAGTTCCGCTTCAGCTAAGGTAAACTTTTACCTGATCCCATTACGTAAGAAGTGAAGACATGTGGACTGCATTTTCCTCTGTTAAATAGTTACATAGATTGAAAAAAGACAAAAGTCTAAACCCATAGGTGAACAAGAGGAAAGCAAAAAAAACAGCATGGTCCAATTTGCTCCAGAGGGCAAAAAAATAATCCTTGCTGCTCCCCCAAAGGCAATCAGATATTCCTTGGACCAACAATCTCCGGAGTTATATCCAATAGATAATAATATCCATTTATATTTTGTGCATTGAGGAATTTATCCATATCCTTTATAAAACAGCCTACTGAGCGGAAGAATCCTTTCCATATGTGGAGGGTAAATCTCTTTTCCTCCAGACACAGAGTGATGATCACCCTTGTCCTTTGTATTGACCCTAAAGTGAATAACTCTATACTAAGTTTGCCATATGGACCAAGTATTTATACATGGTGATCATACAGTGAGTGAAAAAAGTATTTGATCCCCTGCTGATTTTGTATGTTTGCCCCACTGACAAAGAAATGATCAGTCTACAATTTTAATGGTAGGATTATTTTAGCAGCGAGAGAATAACAAAAATATCCAGAAAAACACATTTCAAAAAGATATAAATTGATTTGCATTTTAATGAGTGAAATAAGTATTTGACCCCTTCGCAAAACATGACTTAGTACTTGGTGGTAAAACCCTTGTTGGCAATCACAGAGGTCAGACGTTTCTTGTAGTTGGCGCCCAGGTTTTCACACATTTCAGGAGGGATTTTGTCCCACTCCTCTTTACAGATCCTCTCCAAGTCATTAAGGTTTCGAGGCTGACATTTGGTAACTCGAACCTTCAGCACCCTCCACATATTTTCTATGGGGTTAAGGTGTGGAGACTGGCTAGGCCATTCCAGGATCTTAATGTGCTTCTTCTTGAGCCACTCCTTAGTTGCCTTGGCCGTGTGTTTTGGGTCATTGTCATGCTGGAATACCCATCCACGACCCATTTTCAATGCCCTGGCTGAGGGAAGGAGGTTCTCATCCAAGATTTGAGGATACATGGCCCCGTCCATCGTCCCTTTGATGCAGTGAAGTTATCCTGTCCCCTTAGCAGAAAAACGCCCCCAAAGCATAATGTTTCCACCTCCATGTTTGACGGTGGAGATGGTGTTCTTGTGGGGCATAGGCAGCATTCCTCCTCCTCCAAACAGCGAGTTAAGTTGATGCCAAAGAACTTGATTTTGGTCTCATCTGACCACATCATTCAGGTGTTCATTAGCAAACTTCAGACGGGCCTGTACATTTAAATTTCACAGAGGAGCATCACCACCGGGTGGCACTAGGGATGCAAAAAGGTAATCAACAGTGCCACGTCCTTAATTGGAAGTATACAAGAAAGAGTGAACTCAAAATGCCTAAATATAAACAGTGTAGCGCTAAAGTACAAACATCTATGTAAGGAAGTTAAGAGAGAGGAAGCTATTCCACAATTAAGTAAAGAATAACCACATCCAATCTCAAAACTACACAAATTAGTAAAATGAATTCCAAGTGTGTAGTCTAATAACATGTAAAACGCTCATTCATCAGTGATGAGAAAGGCATAAACAGTCTCAAAAATAAAAAAAGTAGAAATAGTGAAAAAAATATAATTGTGACAAATAAAGTGATAATTTAAAATGTCCGCATTTCTGATGGAAATGAGATATAAATAACAGACTTAGTGATAATAATAAAATGTCCACAATTCTAGTAGGAGGTGTGGCCACCGAATGAAGACTGGAGATTGTCTAGTCCCAATGATATATCATGCAGATAAAGCGAATTCAATATAATGCAGATGATACATTAATATCTCCTCAGCAATGATCCGAATCAACATAAGGGATAAGGTACTCTTACCGACTTTGGTGGACTCACAGGCCGTTGGCGGTGAGTCAAACGGGCTTGCACTGTCTTAAGATGAATGACAGTATGAGAGTGGACCATGCGCTGGTAAACTTCCTCTTCAGATAGGGGACCAGCTTGTCATAATGTGCTCTCCTGTGAACTAAACAACATCAATGGAGAAAGGATAGAATTCATCTATCCTTTCTCCATTGATGTTGTTTAGTTCACATTGAAGTGGCATCGCGGAAGAACTATCGGCTCTAGCCAGGGTGGCCCTCCACTTTAAGTGGCTGAAGGGACAAAACCCAGAAGGAAGGCAGAGTGAAGATGATTACTTGGGATCAGTGACATTGCAGCACAGGAGAGCACATTATGACAAGCTAGTACTTCTGCCTACCAGCCCTGAGTTTCTGAGTTTGAATCCCAATCCTGCTACCTGGCTAGAGGACGGTGATCGTTTAGACCATCCGGGCAGGATCCTGGTCCCCTATCTCATACTGTCATTCATCTTAAGACAGTGCAAGCCCGTTTGACTCACCGCCAACGGCCTGTGAGTCCACCAAGTCGGTAAGAGTACCTTATCCCTTATGTTGATTCGGATCATTGCTGAGGAGATATTAATGTATCATCTGCATTATATTGAATTCGCTTTATCTGCATGATATATCATTGGGACTAGACAATCTCCAGTCTTCATTCGGTGGCCACACCTCCTACTAGAATTGTGGACATTTTATTATTATCACTAAGTCTGTTATTTATATCTCATTTCCATCAGAAATGCGGACATTTTAAATTATCACTTTATTTGTCACAATTATATTTTTTTCACTATTTCTACTTTTTATATTTTTGAGACTGTTTATGCCTTTCTCATCACTGATGAATGAGCGTTTTACATGTTATTAGACTACACACTTGGAATTCATTTTACTAATTTGTGTAGTTTTGAGATTGGATGTGGTTATTCTTTACTTAATTGTGGAATAGCTTCCTCTCTCTTAACTTCCTTACATAGATGTTTGTACTTTAGCGCTACACTGTTTATATTTAGGTATTTTGCACAATTTGGTCTTATTGTAGTGTTGGCTGCTGTTCAACTTTTCTGACTGGCGCGGTATTTTCTATCCATTTTGAACTCAAAATGGACTTTTTAGGCACCACAATATACAAAATAATTAAAATATAATCATTTATTGATACAAAGTATTTAAAAAACAACAAACAGTGCAATTAAAATTGCTAGCAACATACGCTAGACAAACTACCACATATAGACATCCTCACCACTACCCTAGGGCCATATTGTACCTCAAACTAAATAGAAAGGGTAATATATAGATAATAGGCCTGATGTGGATTGGTGTCATGGGTAGAGGAGCTTGAAAGGTCAGTGATCTACATGTTTTGCGCTGAGCGCGCTTCTTCAGGAGCTTCAGGTAGGTACTTTTATGTGGGAGAAAATACATTCAGTAAGTACCAACAAATGATATACATTAGTAAGCAATAGTTATAAATTGTCATCCAAGTCACACTGTCAGAGTTACTAAAACAGCTGGCCAGTGATCATTAGTGGAACAATGTGAGATCGGCAGTACAGCATGATGTGCTAGAGTACAGTACACAGCTTGATTTATAGCAGGCAAGAGAAGAAAGGGAAACAATTCCTTCAACCAGCAAGGAGCAACAAGTAGTCTGGGCCTGTACATGTGCTTTCTTGAGCAGGGGGGCCTTGCGGGCGCTGCAGGATTTCAGTACTTCACGGCGTAGTGTTACCAATTGTTTTCTTGGTGACTATGGTCCCAGCTATCTTGAGATCATTGACAAGATTCTCCCGTGTAGTTCTGGACTGATTCCTCACCGTTCTCATGATCATTGAAACTCCACGAGGTGAGATCTTGCATGGAGCCCCAGACCGAGGGAGATTGACAGTTATTTTGTGTTTCTTCTATTTGTGGATAATCGCACCAACTGTAGTCACCCTCTCACCAAGCTGCTTGGCGATGGTCTTGTAGCCCATTCCAGCCTTTTGTAGGTCTACAATCTTGTTCCTGACATCCTTGGACAGCTCTTTAGTCTTGGCCATGGTGGAGAGACTGGAATCGGATTGATTGCTTCTGTAGACAGGTGTCTGTTATACAGGTAACAAGCTGAAATTAGGAGCACTCTCTTTAAGGGCACTTTCACACTCACATCCCCTGGGCGTCAGCGGTAAAGCGCAGCTATTTTTAGCAGCGTTTTACTGACATTTTTGCTGCATTTTTCCACCGCTAGTGGGGAATACTCAGAATGGTCAGGGGTGGGTAGTGGGGTTACCCAGGGTTCTGTGCTGGGACCAATCCTATTTAATTTGTTTATAAACGACCTGGAGGATGGGATAAACAGTTCAATCTCTGTATTTGCAGACGATACTAAGCTAAGCAGGGCAATAACTTCTCCGCAGGATGTGGAAACCTTGCAAAAAGACCTGAACAAATTAATGGGGTGGGCAACTACATGGCAAATGAGGCTCAATGTAGAAAAATGTAAAATAATGCATTTGGGTGGCAAAAATATGAATGCAATCTATACACTGGGGGGGGAGAACCTCTGGGGGAATCTAGGATGGAAAAGGACCTGGGGGTCCTAGTAGATGATAGGCTCAGCAATGGCATGCAATGCCAAGCTGCTGCTAACAAAGCAAACAGAATATTGGCATTAAAAGGGGGAACAACTCCAGAGATAAAACGATAATTCTCCCGCTCTACAAGACTTTGGTCCGGCCGCACCTGGAGTATGCTGTCCAGTTCTGGGCACCAGTCCTCAGGAAGGATGTACTGGAAATGGAGCGAGTACAAAGAAGGGCAACAAAGCTAATAAAGGGTCTGGAGGATCTTAGTTATGAGGAAAGGTTGCGAGCACTGAACTTATTCTCTCTGGAGAAGAGACGCTTGAGAGGGGATATGATTTCAATTTACAAATACTGTACTGGTGACCCCACAATAGGGATAAAACTTTTTCGCAGAAGAGAGTTTAATAAGACTCGGGGCCACTCATTACAATTAGAAGAAAAGAGGTTTAACCTTAAACTACGTAGAGGGTCCTTTACTGTAAGAGCGGCAAGGATGTGGAATTCCCTTCCACAGGCGGTGGTCTCAGCGGGGAGCATTGATAGCTTCAAGAAACTATTAGATAATCACCTGAATGACCGCAACATACAGGGATATGTAATGTAATACTGACACATAATCACACACATAGGTTGGACTTGATGGACGTGTGTCTTTTTTCAGCCTCACCTACTATGTAACTATGTAACTATGTAGTGGGAGCGTTTTTAACCCCCTGCTAGCAGCCGAAAAGGGGATAAAAGCGCCAGCAAAGCGCTGCAGCAGCGCTTTGCCGGCAATTCACACTGAGGCGCTATAGCACTAAAAATAGCGCCTGCATAGCGCCTGTAAAGAGCCTCTCTCTCACTCTAGTGTTAAAGCCCGAGTGCTTTCCAACTTAAACGGTGCGCTTGTAGGACGGTAAAAAAAGTCCTGCAAGCAGTATCTTTGCAGCGTTGTAGGAGCGGTGTATACACCGCTCCTAAAGCGCCCCTGCCCATTGAAATGAATGGGCAGCGGTGCTTTGCAGGCGGTTTTAACCCTTTATCGGCCACTAGTGTGGGTTAAAAGCTCCCCGCTAGTGGCCGAGTAAGGGCCGCTGCAAAATGACGGTAAAGCGCCACTAAAAATAGTGGCCCTTTACCACTGACACCCGCAACGCCTCAGTGTGGAAGCAGCCTTAGGAGCGGTGTATACACTGCTCCTAAAGTGCCTCAAAGAAGCTGCCAGCAGGCCTTTTTTTGATGTCCTGCCAGCTCACCGCTTCAGTGTGAAAGCCCTCGGGCTTTACAGGCGCTTTGCAGGCACTATTTTTAGCGCTATAGCGCCTGTAAAGCGCCTCATTGTGAAAGGGGTTTAAGAGAGTGCTCCTAATCTCAGCTCGTTACCTGAATAGAAGACACCTGGCAGCCAGATATCTTGCTGATTGATAGAGAATCAAAAATACTTTTCCCTCACTGTAGGTGGCAATATGCTGTTTCAGCAGACTTCCAGGAGCCCACTAAGGACTATTTTTTCCCCATGCAATGGGCTCCAAGCAACCATATTGGGGAGGACAGAATATCCTACTGGATACTGAAATCCTGCAAGATTTGGGCAGCCATCTTGACACAGAACTAAATATATAAGGGATTCTGCACCATTCAGGGCATCCACTGTTGTCAGTAGTTTTTTATTTTTATTTTTATTTCTTTATTATTTTTTTACCATTTTATTTTATGTTCATTTAACAATATTTTTTTTTATTACTTTTTTCTGTTTTTTTACGAGCCCATTGGGAGGCTTTGGTGAAATATCAGGGGTCTAAACAGACGTCTAATGTTTCACCCCATTGAGCACACGGCCCCCAATCTCCATCTCTGCAGCCTCAGCTGCACAGAATAAATGCACAGGAATAGCTCTGCGCAGAGCTTCTGTTCATTCACAAACTGAAGCATAGTAAACACACTTCAGTTATGCATGGTTCAGCTACTTCAGTTATGCATGGACAGAGTCAGTAATCAGTACATACAGTATGTAGTGCTATAATTGTAATACTACTTTTGAAAAGTGCCTTGTGTATAACAGTGCCCTCTGCCTCAAGATTTGTATGACCTGCAACAAATGTAGCGCTATTACTATTTGAAAGTGCCTTGTGGACAAGCATCGCCCTCTTCTGCCTGAAGAAGTGTATGACCTGCAACATATGTAGTGCTATTACTGTAGTATTACTATGGGAAAATGCCTTTTGGTTAAACAATGCCCTCTTGTACCTGAAGAAATGTATGACCTGCAAGAAATGTAGCGCTATTATTATTAGAAAATGCCTTGTGGATAAGCAGCGCCCTCTTATGCCTGAAGAAGTGTATGACCTGCAACACATGTAGGGCTATCACTGTAATATTACTATTGGAAAGTGCCTTGTGTATAAACAGCACACTCTTCTGCCTGAAGAAGTGTATGACCTGCAACAAATGTAGCGCTATTACTATTGGAAAATGCCTTGTGGATAAGCAGCGCCCTCTTCTGCCTGAAGAAGTGTATGACCTGCAACATATGTAGTGCTATCACTGTAATATTACTATTTGAAATTGCCTTGTGGATAAACAGCACCCTCTTCTGCCTGAAGAAGTGTATGACCTGCAACATATGTAGTGCTATCACTGTAATATTACTATTGGAAATTGCCTTGTGGATAAACAGCACCCTCTTCTGCCTGAAGAGGCGTTTGCCCTGCAACAGATCTAGTGCTATTACTATTAGAAAGTGCCTTGTGGATAAACAGTGCCCTCTTCTGCTGGAAGAAGTGTATGACCTTCATTTAGGGTTGCCACCTCATCCCTTTAAACCCGAACACATATGAATTACACAGGCAAATTTTCTTTCAATAGTTTTTTTATTAAGTTTTTTTATGAGTAAAAACGAGGTATACATAAGCATTGAATCTTTTCGTCGTACAGGAATTTAGAACATAGAATCTCTTACATCAGTATATTGACTAGGTTTGGATAATAAAAACCCTTTAAGATAGAGGTTGTTGTGTAAAAGTGAGGAATCGGAGTTGACCCTCTCGCCCCCGACACCCCTAAAGGAGGGACCAAACTGTGTCATGGGCTGTGTGGACAACTGCCATCTCACAGAACATTTCTGAACAACAATGTATTTAAAACTTGGTTTAGGAGTATAATCCAGTGTGAAACATTACTGTAACATAAAAGGGTGATTGCTCGTGATAACAGAACCATAAAGATTGAAAAAAAAAAGAGATAAGGAGGGGGAAGAGAAAAAGAAGAAGAAAAAAAAGGGGGGGGGGAGCAGAAGAGAGGGTTAAGGATATAGGTAAAGAGTCAAGTGTGTCTTGATGGAACGCTAGCATGGGCCTTTGAGCCCTATGAAGGATGCAAAGGAGTGTGTATATAGTCAGCCCAGGGTTCCCAGTAGGGTTGCCACCTCATCCCTTTAAACCCGAACACATAGGAATTACACAGGTTCTGAGGCTAATTAAATGCAGATAAGGCAACAAGTGAGTTTATTAATTACCACCTTAATCAGCCACAGAACCTGTGAAATTCCTATGTGTTCGGGTTTAAAGGGATGAGGTGGCACCTCTAGTTCCCAGGTAGCTTTGAACTTCCTTACTGTATCCTGTAGTATGCTGACCATCTTCTCCTGAGGCATGATCCAGGAGATCTTCCTTTTCGTCATGGTAAGGTAGACAAAGGGTCGCTTCCAGGCTCTAGCTAGTTCTGAGGCTAATTTAATGCAGATAAGGCACCAAGTGAGCTTAATTACCACCTTAATCAGCCACAGAACCTGTGTAAGTAATATGTGTTTGGTTTTTAAAGGGATGAGGTGGCAACCCTACCTTCATCCTTGTGCCATTGTTGTAAATTGCCCTAATTTTGTGATCAATTTCTACAATATAGACAAAGTTTAGGTATCCCTGTGTGTTTACTTACTACATGCATGGTGATCCAGACGCTGGTAAGATGTCCCCAGAGACCAGATCTCTAGTCTGCCGTGGCCCTTATCACCGAAACACCGAACGTATTATTGTTTACTGAGCCAAAAGCTACAAAATATTTATGGAAGACAAAGCTCTTATAGGAAACAAAGTTCATACATCCGGCTTGTTTTATCCCCGGCTTCCAACTCACTTGCCCGAAAACCCCATTAAGAAAGTTTATATATCTCTGTTTTTCGACAGCGGCCTAACAAGCTCACCGGTGCATACACCAAAAATCTATAAATCACTTTCTCTATCCTATCATCTCTTAGACGAGAGGTCTTTCCTCTGAGATCGTGTCTTGGGCTCAGGAATATTTTTTACACAAAAAATGTGTGATCACAGCAAAAGAACAAATGACGGCCCGGTGGGTCTTGAATCTCTTTCACATGTAACCAATATTTGTAAAAATTTTAAAGTGACACTAAACGATATCTTTATTCTTAAACAGTAATCCATACACATCCACTACTATTTTTCATTAAATTGTTTGTTAATGTGTTTTTCTGCCGTATTGTCCTCTGTGAGCTCCCGAAAAACTCTCCTTTTCCCCTGCAATTCCTTTTATTTAGAAGGAGCAGTGAAAGTTAATTGTGGCCATATGCACGGCTCTATGCATATTAACCACTTCAGCTCCGGAAGGATTTACCCCCTTCCTGACCAGAGCACTTTTTACAAATTGGCACTGCGTCGCTTTAACTGCTAATTGCGCGGTCATGCAATGCTGTACCCAAAGGAAATTTGCGTCCTTTTCTTCCCACAAATAGAGCTTTCTTTTGATGTTATTTGATCACCTCTGCCGTTTTTATTTTTTGCGCTATACACGGAAAAAGACCGAAAATTTTGGAAAAAAATGATATTTTCTACTTTTTGTTCTAAAAAAAAATCCAATAAACTCAATTTTAGTCATACATTTAGGCCAAAATGTATTCGGCCACATGTCTTTGGTAAAAAAAATGTCAATAAGTGTATATTTATTGGTTTGTGCAAAAGTTATAGCGCCTACAAACTAGGGTACATTTTCTGGAATTTACACAGCCTTTAATTTATGACTGCCTATGTCGTTTCTTGAGGTGCTAAAATGGCAGGGCAGTACAAAACCCCCACAAATGACCCCATTTTGGAAAGTAGACACCCCAAGGAAATTGCTGAGAGGCATGTTGAGCCCATTGAATATTCATTTTTTTTTTGTCCCAAGTGATTGAATAATGACAAAAAAAAAAAAAATTACAAAAAGTTGTCACTAAATGATATATTGCTCACACAGGCCATGGGCATATGTGGAATTGCACCCCAAAATACATTTAGCTGCTTCTCCTGAGTATGGGGATACCTCATGTGTGGGACTTTTTGGGAGCCTAGCCGCGTACGGGGCCCCGAAAACCAATCACTGCCTTCAGGATTTCTAAGGGCGTACATTTTTGATTTTACTCCTCACTACCTATCACAGTTTTGAAGGCCATAAAATGCCCAGGTGGCACAAACCCCCCACAAATGACCCCATTTTGGAAAGTAGACACCCCAAGCTATTTGCTGAGAGGCATGGTGAGTATTTTGCAGCTCTCATTTGTTTTAGAAAATAAAGAAAGACGAGAAAAAAAATTTTTTTTTTCTTTTTTCAATTTTTAAAACTTTGTGACAAAAAGTAAGGTCTGCAAAATACTCACTATACCTCTCAGCAAATAGCTTGGGGTGTCTACTTTCCAAAATGGGGTTTTTTTTTGACACCTGGGCATTCCATGGTCTCCGAAACTGTGATAGGCAGTGAAGAGTGAAATCAAAAATTTACGGCCTTAGAAAGCCTGAAGGCGGTGCTTGGTTTTCGGGGTCCCGTACACGGCTAGGCTCCCAAAAAGTCCCACACATGTGGTATCCCCGTACTCAGGAGAAGCAACAGAATGTATTTTGGGGTGTAATTTCACATATTCCCATGGCATGTTTGAGCAATATATCATTTAGTGACAACTTTGCGCAAAAAAATAAAAAAAAATTGTATCTTTCCCGCACCTTGTGTCACAAAATAAAATATTCCATGGACTCGACATGCCTCTCAGCAAATAGCTTGGGGTGTCTACTTTCCAAAATGGGGTCATTTGGGGGGGTTTTGAACTGTCCTGGCATTTTATGCACAACATCTAGAAGCTTATGTCACACATCACCCACTCTTCTAACCACTTGAAGACAAAGCCCTTTCTGACACTTTTTGATTACATAAAAAAATAATTTTTTTTTGCAAGAAAATTACTTTGAACCCCCAAACATTATATATTTTTTTAAAGCAAATGCCCTACAGATTAAAATGGTGGGTGTTTCATTTTTTTTTTCACACAGTATTTGCGCAGCGATTTTTCAAACGCATTTTTTGGGGGAAAAACACACTTTTTTTAAATTTTAATGCACTAAAACACATTATATTGCCCAAATGTTTGATGAAATAAAAAAGATGATCTTAGGCTGAGTACATGGATACCAAACATGACATGCTTTAAAATTGCACACAAACGTGCAGTGGCGACAAACTAAATACATTTTTAAAAGCCTTTAAAAGCCTTTACAGGTTACCACTTTAGATTTACAGAGGAGGTCTACTGCTAAAATTACTGCCCTCGATCTGACCTTCGCGGTGATACCTCACATGCATGGTGCAATTGCTTTTTACATTTGACGCCAGACCGACGCTTGCGTTCGCCTTAGTGCGAGAGCAGGGGGCGACAGGGGTGCTTTTTTTTTTTTTCTTTATTTTTTTTTTTTTTTTTATCTTATTTTTAAACTGTTCCTTTCATTTTTTTTTTTTCTTTAAATCATTTTTATTGTTATCTCAGGGAATGTAAATATCCCCTATGATAGCAATAGGTAGTGACAGGTACTCTTTTTTGAAAAAATTGGGGTCTATTAGACCCTAGATTTCTCCTCTGCCCTCAAAGCATCTGACCACACCAAGATCAGTGTGATAAAATGCTTTTCCAATTTCCCAATGGCGCTGTTTACATCCGGCGAAATCTAAGTCATAAAATGCTCGTAGCTTCCGGTTTCTTAGGCCATAGAGATGTTTGGAGCCACTCTGGTCTCTGTTAAGCTCTATGGTCAGCTGGCTGAATCACCGGCTGCATTTTCAGGTTCCCTGTTGAGACAGGAGAGCCAGAGAAAAACACGGAAGACGTTAGGGGGGGGCATTCCCTCCCACTGCTTGTAAAAGCAGTCTAGAGGCTAATTAGCCGCTAGGATTGCTTTTACATGAAAGCCGACCGCTGGCTGAAAAGAATGATACCAAGATGATACCTAAACCTGCTGGCATCATTCTGGTATAACCATTCAAAGTCGTGAATGGCGTACCTGAAGACAAAAAAATGGTTAACAATAAAGCACAGTAAACGGTAAAGTATAAAAAATTGCATACCTGAAAAACAAACATGATAAAACATAATAACAATAAAACATTTCAGAATAGAATACAGTAAAAAAAGAGCAGAACAATAGAGAGAGAATAGAGAGAGAGAGAACAATAAAACGACAACTATTTTTTTTTATTTTATATTTTTGTTTGTGTTTTTTTCTTTTTTTTACACTTTTTTTTGTAACTGTAACTTTTATAACTGTAACCGGTTCCAGGTTCGGGTCTCTCAAAATGCGATGGCATCTTGGGAGACCCTGTGAAAGTGTGCCTAGTCTGTGCAATGCTGTACCCTACGCTAATACTCAACTAGTGCATGGTAGCGTTCAAAACATTCACCAATGCAAAGACCAGGATTGTCAGGACAGGAGGGACAATAATAGCGGGTGTCACGCCTATATCCGCACTTGCTGCAGACACAACATCTTTTTTGGGGGGGTTCATTGGGTAGGGGTACTCGGGAGGACATAAAGAAAATGCCTCTCATGCAGCCGACTGCATTTGGTTGGGGATGTGAATGGGGGAAGTACGGGCGCTGCAGAAGTGGTGGGTTCCCAATTAGGATTGGCGAATGCAGCAGGAAGGGCACTATGGGCACGACGGGCCTGTGTTTGTCTTCTTGGTGGCAGCGGGACACTACTTGTACTTGCCACCTCACCAGCTTGAACTGCAATTATGGAACTCGCCACGTCACCAAGTGTTACTGCAGTGCGGGTTTGACTACGACCGGGGTGTACTAGGCCGCTGATGCTTGCCAGTTCACCAAAACGCTACCAAAAAAACTGTTAGTGATCGCAGGGATCAGGCCTGACTCTGCAAACGCTGCAGTTATGCGTTTAGTGTTTTGTAAGTGACAGTGATCGATCGATACTGCACTTGGGTGGGCTGGGCTGGGCGGAGGGGCAAAACGCAGGTGCTAGCAGGTATCTGGGCTGATCCCGCTAACACTGCGTTTGTGGGAACCCTAAACTGCTGGGGACGCCAGTATAGATCTGATCGGATCAGATATTGATCCGTTCAGATACTATACCACTAAGGGAGGCGTATGCTGCGTGCGTGGGTGTTAGCGGTACTGGCGCTAATCTGACGCTGCCTGGGGCGACGCATATCACCGCCGGGCGATCAGGGGGCTAAACCTTTATTCGGTAATAAACGGCGGGTGCCCTGACACTATACAAAATAAACGAACTAACCAGCGTCAACCGTAACAGTTATACGGTGATCAGGGGTGAAAGGGTTAACTAGGGGGCAATCAAGGGGTTAAAACATTTATTAGGTAGTATATGGGGGTCCCTGTCGCTATAAAACGCTGATGGCGAACCTAAATATTTACGTCCCTAACTAGCGTCACCAGCGACACTAATACAGCGATCAGAAAAATAATCGCTTAGCGACACTGGTGACAGGGAGTGATCAAGGGGTTAAAACTTTATTGGGGGGGGTAGGGGGGTACCCTAGACCTACAGGGGGCTAATACTCAGTGCCCTACCACTTCTAACTGTCACAAACTGACACTATGCAGTAATCAGGAAAAAAAAAATACTGCTTGGTGTCAGTTTGTGACAGGGGGGGGGTGATTGGGGGGGGATCGGGGGGGCGATCGGGGGGGGGGGGGGTCGGGGGTGTAAAGTATGCCTGGCATGTTCTACTGTGTGTGTGTGTTTTGTGCACTCACATGTCTTCTCTCCTCGGCGCTGGAACGGAAACTGCCGAGCCGAGGAGAGATGACATCACATCCTCTGCCTGTGTGAAACTACACACAGGCAGGGGAGGATTCCCATTGGCTGGGAGCGATCGCGAGGGGGGGGCCACGATCGGATGGTCTCCCCCTCGCCTCTCAACGCTCCCAGTCACAAGCCGACCACCGCTGGCACCAGGGGGGGGTCCGATCGGACCCCCCGCCCGCGGGAGGCAGATCACGTATGGGTACGTGATTCTGCCTGCCCGTGCCATTCTGCCGCAGTATATCTGCGTTAGGCGGTCGGCAAGTGGTTAAACGTCCCCTCGCCCATAGGGGTTGATTTACTAAAACTGGAGAATGAAAAATCTGGTGCAGCTGTGCACCATAGCCAAACAGCTTCCAGGCTTTTGTCAAAGTCCCCTTTCAGATAAAAGTGGTCTCTGTGGTGGATTCGCCGCAAGATCACTTTTATAGGGGGGTGGGAAAGGGCCCCGCCCGCCGGTCGTCTCCGCCGGTTAACAGAGCCGTTGGTAGCGACAGAGACAATCGTGTCAGCCCAAAGCTCGTAAAGGGGAAATTTTTTTTTTGCACGTGCCAGAAATGTAACACTCTCATTGGTTGTGCTCCCAACCAAACTGTCAAACCATCCAATGGCTGGTGTCATAACTGATCACATGTGCAGCATCGTGGCAGTTGTAGATTAAACAGAGGCAAAGATGGCAGCTTCCTTGGCTGAAAACAATAGGTGTGGGGGGTTTACTTACACTTTAATTAAAAAGGAACTACACAGCATCTGATCACCAAAAAACAAAAATGCTATTTTATTCATTTATAATATTTGAAGCAAACTTCCCCATCCATCCATGTTTCCATTCTTTATTTTAATAAGAAATCACTTTGAAAAACACCCCCTAGCATTTCTGGCCATGGCCAGCTTGAGTAAGGGCAAATTGAGTCATGTAGCATTTACTTCCTGTAATCCATCTGCCCTTAGCTCAGGCATGGTGGCAGGAGGGTGTGCTTAGTTGAGAAAACCCCTCCTCCTCTCCACCCCTTCTGAAGACTCCTGGGATGTATGACATCATGACATAATTTGCTTAGGCCTGGAAACCAGAAAGTAACTGAAGAACTGTACAAAAAAATGCATTAAGGTGAAAAACCTTCTGCAGCCCCCCCCCCCCCCCCCCCGAGCCCCCCTTTTACTTACCTAAACTTGATTGTTCCATTGACCGGGACGAGCAGAGCAGCTCCAGCCACTGTCTCTGGTCCTCATTGGATAGATTGATAGCAGCGCAGCCATAGGCTCCCGCTGCTGCTGTCAATCAAATCCAGTGAAACGGAAGGCGGGGGCGGGGCCGAGTTCTGCTGTCTGTGTCAATAGATGCAGCAGCCTCTATTTGTAGCTCAATAGATAGAGCAAAAATAAACTGAAGATTTAATACTACTTTAAGGGTATTTTAATTTAAAAAAAATCACATACTGTAGCTGTTTGTCGAAAATGTAGATTTTTTTTTTTTTGTGTGAATGGGGAAAATACCACACTATGGCCAATAGATGTCGCTGACTATAATATCAAGTAAATATGCTCCCCATCTCCATCTAGTGGCCATAATGAGGTGATTTTCACATTTATACATTCGATTTGCAGAGAATATAGCCAAAGAACATTCACACAGAATAAATTTCAATAGACAAACAGCTATGCAAATTATGTATAAATGCACCCCTAAGTGACCTTTGTACTACGTAAATATTTTTAATTTTTGTATGCAGGTTCCCCTTTAAAAAGAGGCTATCCCTTTATTAGGGCTAGATCCAGAACACTTTCAAAATGTTGATAGAGAGAGTTTTTGCACAGGGTCCCTGTGGCTTTAAGTTGAACCTTTGGGGCTGAGATAGTTCTTTATGGGAAACACAGTTATAAAACAGCCCTTGGTTTATCTGCAGCAGTTACAGCTATGCATCAACGACCCGAGCAATAAATTTACTGGTACATTTAGAAATTGTCATTGCACGCTGCATTCCTCTATAGAACAAGATGTATTGCTCCCTTACAAGATGCATGGCCTGGCTACGAGGTTATTACTTAAAGCCCAATGTGTTCCATGGTAGTAAAAGATACAGCAGGCAGTTTTCTCCTACATCTATCGTATACGGGATTGTGGCGCCCACACATTTTCAGCATTTCAATCATCGCTTTCTGGCCTGCATCCTGCTGCCTCACTTTATTAAACCACTTTATGTAGAGCTGGCGATAACTCATAACTCCCAGCATCCCACTTTTGGGATGAGACAGTCCCTGTTCTGGATTTTATGTGTAATGGGGTAACCCATTCCTGTCCAGGCTTTAATCCAGTGGAGTACTATGAACATGAGGCCCCCAGGATCCCAGTGCTGGTCTTAGAGGATGCCTGCAGGGCAATACTCCCCAGCGTCCCAAGATTAGCAGGCAATAGACCACAGTGCATAGGACCATTTCCATCCCCATTTAAGTTAGAAGAAAGAGTAGTCCACATATGTGGATTCTTTACTAAATTAATGAATGCAAGGTACAGGTCAGCCTACTAGATTGGCAGTAGAGGCGGAGTACTATGAACATGAGGCCCCCAGGATCCCAGTGCTGATCACTTAGAGGATGCCTGCAGGGCAATACTCCCCAGCATCCCAAGATTAGCAGGCAATAGACCACAGTGCATAGGGCCATTTCCATCCCCATTTAAGTTAGAGGAAAGAGTAGTCCACATATGTGGATTCTTTACTAAATGAATGAATGCAAGGTACAGGTCAGCCTACTAGATGGGCAGCAGAATACAACATACAATTTTAAACACTTTCAAACCAATGTACAGAGAGCACAAGGGTAATTATGTAAGTCAAAAATTTTAGTACCATGGTACAGAGGGTATAGACAAAACAAGAGGCTTGTATCTACAGGAGGGGTGTCCCAGAGTACAAGGGAAGTGCAAGTGGTCCTCCAACTGGTCCCCAAGGGTATTTTAAACAATCTCTCTTTCACGCCTATATGCTGATTCATATTTATCCACCCACAGGAGGAGCCGATTACCACTCTTCTTGTGGCAACTACTGCCTACACCACAGGAAGTTCTACACCTTCTTAATATACCATCACCCAGGGCGCACCTCTCCTAACAGGGGCATGGCTGGCACCTAACCCAACTGGCTCCTAAAGCCGCGTACACACGGGTGGACTTTTCGGCCGGACTGGTCCGACTGACTTTTTAACAAACGGACTTGCCTACACAAGATCACACCAAAGTCCAACGGATTCGTACGTGATGACGTACACCGGACTAAAATAAGGAAGTTGATAGCCAGTAGCCAGTAGCTGCCCTAGCATCGGTTTTTATCCATCGGACTAGCATACAGATGAGCGGATTTCTGGGTCCGGCGGCATTACGACGTAAAGATTTGAAGCATGTTCCAAATCTAAAGTCCGTCAGATTTACGACTGGAAAAGTCCACTGAAGTCCACACACGATCAGATTGTCCGCCGGACTCGGTCCGTCGGACCAGTCCGGTCGAAAAGTCCGACCGTGTGTACGCTGCATAAGTCAGATCATACTCGCCACCTAGAAGGGCATCTAATAATCCCCTTTTTCCGCCTACAAGCAGGTTCGTATTCATTTACTCAAATGAGAAACCCGTTACCACTCCCCTTGTGGTGATTACTGCTATCTTTGCATCCCTGTTTTCCCCACTCTGTATGTATGTGGTCCCCCTTCCAGGTTACTGAGATCAGAGTTTGAAACAGCATACAAAGACATATTCAACGGATGTACACTTCCAAACTTCTGGTAACAGATTGGTGATTGCCTATTTCTTCTCCAGCATGGCTGTGCCCCTGTGCACAAAACCAAATTCATAAGTACAAAATTTGATGAGCTTAGTGTGTGATGCCCTGACCTCAACGCTACTGAACACCTTTGGGGTGAAGTGTGAGCCAGGTCTTCTCATCCAACATCAACGGGCACAAATACCCACACACACACTCTACAATCTTGTGGGAAGATTTTTCAGAAGAGTGGGTGTTGGTATAGCCACAAATAGGGAAAGGCAACTCCATTTTAATGAACATGGTTTTGAAATAGGATGTCTGTGACAAACCCAACCGTGACAGGGGCTTTTGGAGGGGACTAGGGGCTAGCCTTCTACCCACTAATTATGGCCAATAGAGAAGACTTTGACTGCTTCTCCTGGTCAGAGCATGGAAAAAAGCTCAGTTCAGCCTCTGATCCGATGGAGAGAGCAGATCATTCTGTAATGATGGACAACAATGTGATGAACGCTGAGAGCGAAGCTTTGGAATAATTCTCTAAATAAAGATAATAAAGCTTCTATTCTGGAGTGGAGGGAAAGATGTAAAATTAATCTTGTACTGGTGAATGGTCAGAGGAAATTTGGTGGCCCTCCTGCAGACTGGGTTGGAGAACCTCTTCCACTTGGGACAGAAATATTTATCCATAATTTCCCTCAAGAAATCTATGAAGATAAATGAACTCAACTTTTTCCTACAGTGACTTTTGTAGTGGACAGATTAAAGTGAAAGTCAAACACTTGACAGACAGTGGCATCACTAGAGGGGGGCCAGAGGGGGCCATGCCCCCCCAACATTATAATGTGCCCCCCCAATGAAAAGAAACAGACACTGGGCCTGGGAGCAGTCTGGAATGCAGGGGACAGGGATGGACTGAGCCGCGTAGCATTGTATCCGGCTCCACCTCCACCTAACTCTACTCCTGGCCACTGGTTGCTAGAGCCATGTGGTGTCTAGCAACCAGTGACGTCAGAGCCGGCATTGATAGTTTTCCCTCCCCATAAGTGAAAGTCAAATACCTGACAGACAGTGGCATCACTAGAGGAGGGCCAGAGGGGGCCATGCCCCCTCCAACATTATACTGTGCCCCCCATGTGCCCCCCCAATTAAAAGAAACAGACACTGGGCCTGGGAGCAGTCTGGAATGCAGGGGACAGGGATGGACTGAGCCACGTATCATTGGATCCGGCTCCACACCACCTAACTCTACTCCTGGCCACTGGTTGCTAGAGCCATGTGGCACCTAGCAACCAGTGATGTCAGAGCCGGCATTGATAGTTTTCCCTCCCAAGTGAAAGTCAAATACCTGACAGACAGTGGCATCACTGGGGGGGCAGAGGGGGCCATGCCCCCTCAACATTATACTGTGTCCCCATGTGCCCCCCAATTAAAGAAATGGACACTGGGCCTGGGAGCAGTCTGAAATGCAGGGAACAGGGATGGACTGAGCGGCGTAGCATTGGATCCAGCTCCGCCTCCATCTGACTCTACGTCAGAGCAGGCATTGATATTTTTCCCTCCCCCTCCTTCCTCTCTTGCACACGATGGGACAGGAGACAGACAATCTGCTCCTTCTCCCCCTGACCCTCTCCTGTGTGTGCATCGCGGGAGGTGTGAGCTTGTTGGCTTCACACTTGACTTCCCACGGTGCACACACAGGACAGGGTTGGGGGGAGAAGGAGCAGATTGGCTGTCTCCTCTCCCATCCCGTGCGAGACAGGAAGAAGGGGGAGAGAGAACTGTCAATGCCGGCTCTCAGGCTCTGAGCTGTTCCATGAGAGAGTCGCTCTCAGCTCAGAGCCAGCCATGCTGGAAGGCAGACAGTATTCATGAGCATTGATAGGAGGCACTAATGGGCACTCATAGGAGGCACTAATGGGCACTGATAGGTGGGATTGATGAACACTGACAGGAGGCACCAATGGGCACTGATAGGTGGTATTGGTGAGCACTGATAGGAGGCACTAATGGGCATTGATAGGTGGGATTGGTGAGCACCAATAGGAGGCATTAATTGGCACTGATAGGATACACTCATGGGCACTGATAGGCAACATTAATGGCCACTGATGGGCGCTGATAGGCTGCATTGATGAGCACTGATAGGTGGCACTGATGGGCATTGAGCACTGATAGGCAGCGTTGATGGCCACTGATAGCCTACACTATTGAGGAGCCAGCTCCCGGTTGGAGTACTTTCCGCTGTTGCCTTTGTAGACCAGTCTCATGGATCCATTAACCATAATGCAAGTATGGGTTATCTTTTTAGGCTATGTGCTTCTTTTTTGACCATAATCATTATTGAACGTTATATCTTATTGATACTTATTATTTTGTAGATATTCAGCATATACACCAACTCCTGAGGAAGCGAGCAGAGCTCGCGAAACGCGTCGAGTATATAAGTTGTATATGTATACTATGGATTTTATTTTATCACTGCAACCAATATGTCAATGGTCTATGAGTACACAAGCTGTATATTATATTATGTTACCATGTATTTTATTACTATAACCAACATGTCAATGGTCTAATCATGCCCTATGATATATCTACGCTTATTGCAAATCATGTTTTTGGAACCTCAATAAATTTTTATACTATCTATTATGACCTCTATGACCAACTCATTTAAAGTCCCATGGGCGAATTTCTCTTGTTGTGTATGTTTATTAGGGATGGAGTTGTGTTATATTAAGAGGCAACATTCAGACCGCCCTCTTTTTCTCTTGACACTATTGAGGAGGGACTAATAAGTGGCATTGATTCGCACTGATAGGTGGCACTGATCAGCTACACTGGAAGGTAGCATTGATGAGCAATGATTGGTGGCACTGATAGGTGGCATTGATGAGCACTGATAGGCAGCACTCATAGGCTGCACTGATTGGCACTGATAGGCGAAATTGATGAGCACTGATAGGTTGCACTTTAGGTGGCACTGATAGGCAGCATTTATGAGCAGTGATAGGCTGCACTAATAGGAGGCACTAATGGGCACTGATAGGTGGGATTGATGAGCACTGATAGGTGGCACTGATAGGCAGCATTGATGGTCACTGATATGCTGCACTCATAGGCAGCACTGATGGGCATTGAGCACTGATAGGCAGCATTCATGGCCACTGAAAAGGCTGCACTAATGAGGAGGCACTAATAGGTGGCATTGATGAGCACTGATAGGCAGCACTGATGGGCACTAATAGGCTGCATTGATGAGCACTGATAGGCAGCATTGATGGGCACTGATAGGCAGCACTGATAATCTGCACTGGTAGGCGGCATTGATGAGCAATGATAGTTGGCACTGAAAGGCAGCATTGACACGCATATATGTTAGCCCAACATTGAAAGAACAATTACACCCTTTGAATCTAAGTTGCCGCCTGCATTTGCAATGTTCGGCTAACATCTCTCTTTCTAACAAGACCTCTGGAGTGCATTCTATTCTTGATATATATATATATATATATATATATATATATATATATATATATATATATACTGTATATAAATTGCAATTTATACAGTAGTTGGCCCCCCTACTTTTGTCCCTGTCCCCCAATGTGCCCCTCCTAAATTTGAAAGCTGGAGACGCCACTGACTGTTGACGGACAGCATGTGTAATGTACTTTGTGTATCTGTGGGCTTGGTGCCGGATTGTCTGGGGTGGACACTGGGGTGGATTAATCAAAGTGTGGGTGCCTAGCCATTGATTAGCTTACTAGTAATTAGATCACTGTTAGCTGTTTGCTGTTCATGAGGTGTACTAATGATATTACTGTTTAAAGTTTGCATTGTTTAGAATAATGTGATCAAACCCTTATCTGATTTTGTGTGGTATATATTTTGTGTGAATTTACAATAAAGGGTCAGTTCCAGTTTGCACCTAAGCTAGTGTCATCGAGTTCTTGGGTGCAATCCTCAGCTATAATATCTGTCTCCTGGCTCCAGAGTGGAGGAAGCTGTATCTTTTCGCAGGCTGGGTGTCAGGTGGTCCGTCACAATGTCTAACAAGCTCATATAGCTGTGATGGTCAATTGTCCACACACGTTTGGCTATATCATGTATCTGTGTCTCTGACAGCAATAACAACATTGTCAAAGTTTCTAGTAATTCAAAAGGGCCCTTTTAGCACTGTTAACTTTTTTTTTTCAGGTCCCGGCTAGCAGCGTTCCAGTTAGATTGTCAGCCTTCACCGCACTCCGTGACTGGTTGTGCGCGAGAGAATTATGCCGCCTGCCTGATGGCGTACACAGGAATTATAGGTAATGCTTTGCAGGATGCTTGCTGCTTTTGTGCTGCTTCTTTATATAAGCAAATGTTGCATTAAAAAATAGATGGCTTTCAAATATCTTCTAAAGGGAAATGTTTAATTAAAGCAGATCTTCAACCTCAGGAGTGACTTCCCTCCTCTCCACCCCTCATTCCCTCCACTACCAGAATAGGGCTGTCTTTTTTTGTTTGTTTGTATGTTTTCATTTTTTTAAAGTGTGGCCTGGCACTATTTTTTCAGATTGGAGAAAAGTTACAATCTTTGCCAAGTTTTTGCTGCTGTTAGAGTCTTGCTTGGTATCTTCTGCTGTGTCACCACAATAGGAGGTGTCTGTTTAATGAAAACAGACACCAATAATACCATCGCCATTTTAGAAACCAGCACTGTTTTGCAGTGTGCACATACACAAACCAGCTAATTTATAGATAACCTAGTATTTCTAGATTGTCAACCCAAGTCCTAATGAAGGAGGCAATTTCAGGCTCCCAAAATGTATTGATGACTACACTCAATAAACCACTTTCTGAATACAACCTTATGATATGGCACTTCAATCTCCGGATCAAAGTTTTTCCTACACAACCCAGGGTTAGGGTGAAGACCCCTCAGTTTGCAGAAGCAACCTATCTACCAATGGAATGCTCCACAGGGGTAATATAAACATTTTGGTAACAGCAATTTGAACACAAGTCTATCATATACTTCTTGCTCTAGGTTCCAGCACCATCTACTTAATTCCCAGAACACCGGAAGCACCATGACAGTGGTTCTAACCCTGCACTATTGTATCTAAAACAAATAAAATAAGCTGCGGCTGGAGCTGACCTTAATTGTTTTACCAAAATTTTGGACTGCCCCATGTTGCTTTGAAAGCTCACATATCAATATTTTGATTGTGTCGTCTCAGTTAGAGCTTACACAAATACTTCTACCGAGTCATCATCCTGTATGACTTACCTTTACAAGCTCATTTTTATGCAGGTTTCCATTTTTTTTCCTTCCCCTGTGTGTAATGGCTGCTTTAGGTAAATCACAGTGACAATTTACTTCGCCAATAACAAACATTCATTTTGGGCAGACAGCAGTGTGACCGATCCAGGTGTCACTCCCCGTCTCTGTCTCAGCTGCGTTGTCCTCTTCATTTATGCATGCCATACGAAGGAATCACACAGATTGTCTCATGGTATTTACGCGTGTCATAAACAGCACCGGCCTCTCCCTGTCACAGCTGGTGCTGGCAACAACCCCAGTTAGCAGTTGGGGCTTGAACTACGGGACAGTTTTTTAACAGATGAGCTTTCCAGCTCTGGCACAAATCGAAGGTGATTCACAGCCAAGGCTGTATCTGTCTACATAGTAAAATCATTGAGGGCCCCCTTTTTTTTCTAATCCCCTTCTTAAAGTCATTTCCTTCAGTAATACAGAATATTAATTTCTTTTATTGTAGTAAACAGAGATTCCCTAACTCGATATACATCAAAATTTTCCAAATGCATTTGCCAAATGTTATCCATACTCACATAAATAATTGTATAGCCAAACAGTGCTTTTGGGCCCCATAGCACTTGCACGGTCTTTTATAGAAGGTCTTGTATACAGTAGCTATAGATATAGCATGGAGCAGTGAGACACACTGAATAGTTTGCTCTTTGTCAGCTGCCTCTCCTTACTGTACACATATACAAGATTGGTAGTTTTGTTCAAACTTAAAGTGTTACTAAACCCACAACAATAAAATCAGCCTGTATATGCAGTAAAGCATGCTTGTTCAACTCACTGTGGGACCTAAGGGGTTTCTCCTGCACATTGTGTAAAAAGGCTGTTTAATCCTGTCTTCTCTGATCCTCTCCTTCTTCCACAGCCCCCAATTCATTTCTTGATAGTACAGAGCCTTGGGGGCACTCTGCACATGCTCAGTTTGGTGTGTATTGCTAGAGAGTTTTTTTGGGGGGGGGGGTGCATGTGATCAGCACTGTCCAGATAGAGGGTCAGTGATCCTCTGCAGCCTCAAAGTACAGTCAAAGGAGAATGAAAACTCCTCCTACAAGCTTTAACCAGACACTGATTGAAGTCACAAGACTGCTATACACTGCTGATGAGAAAAAGGTATTAAGCAGTTTATATTTTACTAAAATAATTACTTTTCCTTGTTCTTTATCTGATCTGGGAGACCAGATATAGTGAATGCAGGCTCCTGGGTTTAGAAACACTTTAAAGAGGAACTTCAGTCCACCTCAAGCTAGAATAAATTTTTTACTTCCTGATAATTGTTCCTGTATGGGAATAAAATCATACTAGTCCATGTAATCCAGCATTGTCCATCTTCCAGCCCAAAGTTCTTCTTTTTAACTCTGCTCCGGTTCCACTATCTTGGACCAATATCCGTGCATTCCCAGACATGCCACGGGGCTCTGCCAGCTCCTATAGACCAATGCTGTGTCTGCTCATGAGTAAGATATGCACGCTGGACACGTCATCCTTGCCTAGACGAGGAAGTAAAAAATGAAATTTGTTTTTTAAATACTTATTGATACTTATTAATAAACAAATTGCAGTTGGCACAATCCCCTAGGCCATCCCATGCAGAGTCTCTCAATTAGCCTTGAGGTTCCTGCTTTTGTTATGGTATAGCCAGGCCTATGCTTTCCACAGTGGTACTAGTGGGACTGTGTTGAGGGCAGCACCAACCTCAAAACTATGATTTTGTTTTTTGTTTTCCTTTCAACCACTTTTGGACAACTGAAGCAAAATTTATCAAAATAACTGTAGGGGGAAGGTGGGCCAGGGTATGTTGAGAGGAGTCACAACCAGACTTTAAAGCTGTGGTTGTCAAAAACTGGACTGTGACTTCCCACCTGCTGGGCTGCAGCCAAAGTGAGGGGAATTCCCGTGTTGGACACTTGTCCCTGAAATAGGTATCCTCATTAGAAGACTTCCCTTTATTGCTTCTTCTGAGGACACATCTGAAATGTCCTGTTTCCCTATACTTTGAGTGTGTGAGTACATTTTTTTTCCCTTTACTCTTGCGGCGTGAAAGGTTTTGGAAGATTTTCAAGACCCTGGTTTCACTAAGGTGGAAGGGTCCAGTGGGGAATTGACTAAACTTGCTATACGTTAAAATACATTAAAATCTCTTGATTCTATGAGTATGCCTCAAAGTTATAAGGCCTACAGAGTGCGTT
The DNA here is from genome assembly GCA_037952835.1 of Lithobates septentrionalis. NCBI lineage: Eukaryota > Metazoa > Chordata > Amphibia > Anura > Ranidae > Lithobates > Lithobates septentrionalis. The sequence goes on along the minus strand of JBBDGP010001998.1, from coordinate 444,815 downwards.
TTCTATATTTTATGACCTATGTGTGGATCCTGTATAATAATAATAATTATGCCTGGTAACAAGTCTGTCCTGTTTTTTGTATAATTTATGAATGTTCTTTAAGATAAAACTGAATGTGAGTATATTGTTGCCTGACTCCAGCCAAAATGTTTAATTATCAGCTTTGGATCAAGTGGGAACAGTGTCCTCTCACTTCCTGTCCTGACGCTAAAAAAAATAATACCCTGTAAAAATGAAAAGTTTTGGCTGGAGTTGAGTTACACTGGTCCAGAAGAGAATGGAAGTATCCTGCAAGGTTCTTCGTTACTCCCGTACTGTATATATTGAAAAAAGTCGTTTATAATTAAATTTAGGACCCTTGTATTAAAGGGTCGTGAATGGACAAATGGGATTCCTAGTTGGACAGATGTAATGTTTGATTTTAAGCTTTGTGTCTGTCTCTTCCTCAGGCAGCCCAATTACTCCAAATTATGTGGACAATTCATCCTCAAGTGTCGCCCCCTGGTGTACCTGTAACACAAGTGGAAACCGGCAGGAGGAGTGCGAGAACTTTCTGCACTATTTCACCAACAACATCTGCCTCCGTAAGCCTTTTTATTATACATTTTTGCATTCTGTTCTATATATAAGATACTGTATATTCTGTGTAATCATTTACTCAAAAAATGGATGAAAGAACTACAATCCAAAACATCTTATATGTTCAGTACATGCAGGCTGTGCTTCCTATGTGTGCATTGATCCTCTAAACCAGGGGTAAGCAATCTTTGAGAGTTGGGGATCTACCTGAACAACATGAAAGTGATCAAGGATCACAGGGGTTTGGCGCCCTTTTTTTTAAAGAAATTCACTAGCAAGACCTAGCTAAATAGTAAGGAAAACTTAGAAAAATATAATAAAACAAATGTCACTGTAAAAAATATAAACATAACCTACCTTTAAAAGGGGATGGTGTCAGTCAGTAGAGCATTGGACTGTGTCAGTAGGGCAGTGAATGGTGTCACCTTATGGGCTCCTGCTGCTGTCAATCACAGCCAGTGAGCCAATAAGGAGAGAGTGAAGGGCAGGACCGAGCTGCACTCTGTGTGTGAATGGACAATATCAATTTATAGGAGCATGATTCGGGAATGAGCCTACCTGAGTGCCCCCATAGCAAGAAGCTTGCTATTGGGGACACTCGGCAGAGAAAAGGAGCCTGAACCGCCGGCAGGATTGTTCTGTGCAAAACCATTACACAGAGCAGTTAAGTATAACTTGTTTGTTCATTAAAGAAAAAAAATAAAACCTTTAGAATCACTTTCTAAAGTCGTTTTAATGGAAAACTTTAAAACCCACTCCAGGCTAACTCTAAAGCAGCCATTCTCAACACAGGTTTGGTGGAACCTTAGGGTTCCTCCAGAGGTTGTTAGGGGATCAACCTCTGGCCATACAGTAGTAGATTTGAATGAACATTTGTACAAAAAAATGCTTAATACATTTGATGACTCGACAAATGTTGTTCAAAAGTACTTCAAAATAGTGTTTGGTTTTAACATTCAATTTTGAAGTATAATGTAATTTCCCAAACAAAAACCACATTCACTGTTATGTTCATTTGAGAAATATCTTTCATCCTTCCAATTTTTTTGTCATTTTGGTCGAAAGCAAAGGCCAATTTGACCCCACTAACCATTTAAAAAAAAAATCTACTAGTGCATGACCAACTTTAGTCCTGGAGTACAGGTGGGTCCAGCCTGGTGATGACGCATGCCCTATGGGGCATGTAAACAACAGACTGGTCTCATAGGAAATCGGCAAAATAACATGGTTGCAAAAAGTTTTCAAAGAGTGTGACGTTATCAGCTAACACTCTGCGAGTAGACAGCAGCTGTACAGAAGCCCCTCACGCTCTTTGATTTGGTCTTGGCAGAAGAAAGATTAATGCTTCTCTTTGGCCTTTGTGATTCAGTCATTGGCCTCCTTAATGGCTGCAGCAATCAGCAGCGAGCTGTGTTCATTCAGTTCTGGAATCTGAACATCTAATCAAGCTTGCAAGGCACAAAACTTTATTTTAAGCTAGCCTCGAAGATCGATTAGCCTAAAACAAAAAAAAGGACATTATGTGAGAGGGCTGTTAAACAGCCACACATGCAGGATCTCACAAAAGTGAGTACACCCCTCACATTTTTGTAAATATTTTTGTATATCTTTTCATGTGACAACACTGAAAAAATTACACTTTGCTACAATTTAAAGTAGTGAGTGTACAGCTTGTATAACAGTGTAAATTTTCTGTCACCTCAAAATAGCTCAACACACAACAATTAATGTCTAAACCACTGGCAACAAAAGTGAGTACACCCCTAAGTGAAAGTGTCCAAATTGGGCTCAAAGAGTCAATATTTTGTGTGGCCACCATTATTTTCCAGCACTGCTTTAACCCTCTTGGGCAGGGGTCTCAAACTGGTGGCCCTCCAGCTGTTGTGAAACTACAAGTCCCATCATGCCTTTGTCAGTGGGAGTCATGCTTGTAACTGTCAGCCTTGCAATGCCTCATGGGCACTTGTAGTTTCGCAACAGCTGGAGGGCCGCCAGTTTGAGACCCCTGCTCTTGGGCATGGAGTTCACCAGAGCTTCACAGGTTGCCACTGGAGTCCTCTTCCACTCCTCCATGATGACATCACGGAGCTGGTGGATGTTAGAGACCTTGCACTCCTCCACGTTTCGTTTGAGGATGCCCCACAGATGCTCAATAGTGTTTAGGTCTGGAGACATGCTTGACCAGTCCATCACCTTTACCCTCAGCTTCTTTAGCAAGCCAGTGATCATCTTGGAGGTGTGTTTGGGGTCCTTATTATTTTGGAATACTGCCCTGTGGTCTCCAAAGGGAGGGGATCATGCTCTGCTTCAATATGTCACAGTACACGTTGGCATTCATGGTTCCCGCAATAAACTGTAGCTCCCCAGTGCCGGCAGCACTCATGCAGCCCCAGACCATGAGACTCCCACCACCATGCTTGGTTGTAGGTAAGCCACACTTGTCTTTGTACTCTTCACCTGATTGCCGCCACACATGCTTGACACCATCTGAACCAAATAAGTTTATCTTGGTCTCATCAGACCACAGGACATGGTTCCAGTAATACATGTCCTTAGTCTGCTTGTCTTCAGCAAACTTTTTGTGGGCTTTCTTGTGCATCATCTTTAGAAGAGGCTTCCTTCTGGGATGACAGCCATGCAGGCCAATTTGATGCAGTGTGCGGCGTATGGCCTGAGCACTGACAGGCTGACCCCCCACCCCTTCAACCTCTGCAGCAATGCTGGCAACACTCATACGTCTATTTCCTCTGGATATGACGCTGAACACGTGTATGGTCTTGGCCACCATGCTACAGCACAGTTTCAGGGTCTTGGCAATCATCTTATAGCCTAGGCCATCCTTATGTAGAGCAACAATGTTTTTTTTCAGATCCTCAGAGAGTTCTTTGCCATGTTGAACTTCCAGTGACCAGTATGACACAGTGAGAGTGATAACATTGAATTTAACACACCTGCTCCCCATTTACATCTGAGACCTTGTAACACTAACATTTCACATGACACCGGGGAGGGAAAATGGCTAATTGAGCCCAATTTGGACATTTTTCACTTAGGGGTGTACTCACTTTTGTTTCCAGCAATTTAGACATTAAAGGCTGTGTGTTGAGTTATTTTGAGGGGACAGGAAATTTACACTATTATACAAGCTGTACACTCACTACTTTACATTGTAGCAAAGTGTAATTTCTTCAGTGTTGTCACATGAAAAGATATAATAAAATATTTACAAAAATGTGAGGGGTGTACTTACTTTTGTGAGAGACTGTATGTATGTAAAAGTTATTACACTTGTATTGAAAATTTTAAAATTAACATTAAAGGCAGTTTCAAGGTACCTGCACTTTCCAATAGACTTCTATTAGATCACAGCGTGTTTTTGGTGCCTTTTTGTGAACGAGCACCAACGATGCAGCATGCAGGACTTTGGTGTGCTTTCAGAAAACGCACAAAAAATATGCGATCTAATAGAAGTCTATGGTCTAAATGTAGCACAACGCTTGTCACAGCTGTATATTATACTGAGAGTGCATTACACGCCAGCCAGGCTGGTCAGAATGGGGGCGAGACCAAACTCCGAATGCCGAAGGTGTGCGAGAGACCATGGAGATTTAATTCATATGCTGTGGCACTGCCCCAAGTTACACCTATAATGGACAGGGGTCCTGACTACCATCAACAAAGCCTTCTCAGTTACTATCCCGACTGACCCCAAACCGTGCATCTTGGGCATCCTAGACGACCTCCCCCTGGAGGACACTTTTAAACCACCCATTGCAAGAGCCCTATTTCAGGCCCGACTACTCACCCTTGGGCGATGGAAGGCGACGAGCCCCCCTTGCTGAGGGAGTGGATTAACAAGATGGGAGACACGCTATAGCTAGAAAGGTTTATCTTCCAACACAGGGGACGCGCTAGCAAATTAGAAGCACAATGGTCACCCTGGCCTATCCCCGGTGGACCTCATACTCCATAGGTTACTGTGGTAAGACAACCACAAGAGGAATAACACCAGGTTTTACTGCTAGCAGATGGCAAGTACAGCAGGACTTGTAGGTTGCTGGGTGATAATACTAATAAAAATCGACGTTGGAAATACCAAGCTCTAGGCCGAGGTGTGGTGATGATCAGATATAATGCATGTAAACTGTGATATGGTGAAACTGGAATCTATGACATGATTGTAACTTTTATTCTTTATTAAACTTGTTTCTGAGGAAAAAAAAAAGTCAATGGGAAAGTGCAGGTAATATGCACAAAACCTGCGAGTACACTGCCTTGCACCCCTGCTATGGCCAAGCTATAGTGTGAAACCACCCTTAGGGAAATTTGTTTTAAGGCCAGTTACTCCATGTAAGCAGTCACTGAAGGCAAAAGAAAGAGTGACTAATGGTGGTTTTATTTGTTGCGATGGTTAAAGGACAGGAAGCTCAATATACAAAGCAGGCACCATGTTGCAACATGATATAATGAGAACGTCTCAGCACTTAATAGAAGGGAGCCCATTGGATCAAACTGGGAGATGTCAGCAGGGGAGGACAGGAAACTTTTGGCCTCGGAGGTAACCACTACCGACTCTCTCTTTAATGGCAGGACAATTACCTGTGAGGTAAATAAAGCGCACTGTGCACAAGTGTGTGATGGTTCTGTAATGTTTGGTGGCTACAGTGAAGGACGGGTGTTTTCTTTGAGAATATGGTTTATCACAAAACCTTTTTACCTAGATACAATTGCTAAAAGATGGGGATTGTAAGGGATGGATGTAAAGGAGAAAATACTTTGAGCTGACTTCCTTTGTGGCTCTTGGCATTCTGTGATCCAACATCTCAGAGCCACAAAGGGAGTTGATGTTGGAAGACTTCCCTTTCCAGTACGATCACAGATCTGAACAGGGGGAAGAAAGCTATGTAATGCCCAGAAACAGGTCCCACACTGACTGATTTGTGAATGGGGGGATATCTTTACCCAGGGCAACATTATACATTACCATTATACATGACATTATTATTTTTAGTAGCCCAACGGGAAACGCCCCCAGCTCAGTCCTCCCTTCTGTGTCAGTGCTGGGATATTGTTCTTAATTTGCAAAAATAACTGTAAAGATCAAGGCAACCTACCACCAACACTTCAGATCATTTCAGGGTGTCCCTAAAAAGGGAAAGTTTACATTCATCGGTTTCATTGTTTTTGCAGCTAAATGTTGGTTGAAATTTTCTGAAATATTGTATGTGGTCAGCATTAGGGTTTAGAGGGCTAGGTTACAAGCTTAGGTTGAATAGGTAATTTTAAGGGTTGGTTAAGTGTTAGGTCCTGCTCAAATAGAACCATGAGAGCTGCCATTGCTAAGTTGTTTTTTATGGTGCAGGCTATAGAGACATCGTCCTGATCCTATCATTACTATTTATTTATAGTTAGTGATTCAGAACATGCATGTTCCAGGTCAGTGACTCGCCAAGGTAGAAAATGTTTATGGGTTAAAGCTGGCCATAGACAGATCGAAATTCGGCTGGTGGAACCGGCTAAATTTTGATCCATCTATGGCAAGGCTGGTTGTACTAAAGTCAATCTGAAATCTCTAGTTCATAATGTTCCCCCTACACTTAACACCTAAACTCAAGCTGTAACACTTGAGCAAGCCATAGAGTATGCAATTTTCTTTGGCTGAAGGAAAGAAAATTGGATAATCTATGGCTTGCCTAAGTGTTACAGCTTTGAGTTTAAGTGTTAACTGAAGGGGGAATGTTACAAACTAAAGACAGCTTTTCAGAGTTGGGTTAAGAGTTGGGTCAAGGTTAAGGGCTCTTTCACACAGGGCGGATTAGTGATGATCCGCCCCGTGAATATCCGCTTGCTCAGCGGGGATCACTCTCCCCTATGGGGGATCGGATGATGACGGACCGTAGTGTCCGTCGTCACCCGATCCGATCCGAAAACGGATGGAAAAGTAGGGTTTTCCTCCGTTACACTTTTCGGATCGGAGCGGGTCGGATGTCAGCGGACATGTCACCGCTGACATCCGACGCATAGGGATACATGTATGTCCGTTTTTCATCCGAAAACGGAAGGATGAAAAACGGACATACGGATCCTCCGTGTGAAAGAGCCCTTAGTGTAATATCTACATTAAAGAATACTTATGCCGCGTACACACGGTCGGACTTTTCGTCTACAAAAGTCCGAAGGACGCCGACGGACTAAAGCTGGCTGACAATCCGATCGTGTGTGGGCTTCCCCGGACTTTCAGCGGACTTTCAGCTGACTTTTCCAGCCGCAAATCTGATGGACTTTAGATTTGAAACATGCTTCAAATCTTTACGTCGTAACTACGCCGGACCCAGAAATCCGCTCGTCTGTGTGCTAGTCCGACAGGCAAAAACCCACACTAGGGCAGCTATTGGCTACTGGCTATCAACTTCCTTATTTTAGTCCGGTGTACGTCATCACATACGAATCCCTCTGACTTTTGTGTGATCGTATGTAGGCAAGTCCGTTCGTAAGAAAGTCTGCCGCAAGTCGGCCAAAAGTCCGCCAAAAGTCTGACAAAAGTCCGTTGAAAGTCTGTCGGACAGGCTGTCGGACTTTTGTAGCTGAAAAGTCCGACCGTGTGTACGCGGCATTAGTGTTGTGAGCATTTATGTTTACTTGCTACTACTGCAGAAAGTGCCATAACACAAGCTACAGTACCCTCAAAAACGAACCTACCACCATGATATACTTGGCCAGTGGAGGGTTACCAAATGTTAGAGTCAGAACAAAGTTGAAGATGTTAGGACACAAACATGCTCTGGACCAGTTTGTGTCACATCCTTGTGGTGCCGGTTTGCAGGATAGCTGCTAGTTTAATACTGCTCCTCTTGACACAGATTCAGTTTAAAACTCATATTTCTGCATTTATGCAGATGCCAGTAGGCTAGAGCATCCATAAACTAATAATACACTACATGGCCAAATGTTTGTTTAAACTCAAAATTATTAGGTTTAGTTGTGTCCAATGAAAGGCCTATTATTGCTACAGAAATCGAGACATTTTAGACAATTCTGGATTTCCAACCTTGTAGCAACCGTTTGACAAAGGCCTTTTCTGTTCCAGCATGACTGTGCCCCCATGCACAAAGCCAGCTCCATAAAGACACAGTTTAATGAGATCCTTGACCTAAACCCTACTTAAAACCTTTAAATTCAAATGCTGATTCTTGTCCAACCAACACACAACAATCTCCTGCGCTCAGGAGCTTAGTCCTCATGTAAGTGGTGTAGCCAACCCTTTGGATAGAATATGGGAAGTCAAATGTCTTGCTGCCGTCCTCAGAACAAGGGGTGTCCTTAGAGTTGAAACATATAGAAAAACAGGGAGGGCGCACCGACCTTGCGCATTACAAAAGATAACATTTATTTAAATAATAAAAGCAAGAGTCATACTCACAAACAAACATTAAAAAGAAGGCTTAACATTGCTCCAAAAAATCGGAACTGTGTCTTCTGGACACCTGCAACCTGGACCAGGTATTAGGAGGAACCAGATTACCTGCCTTTATAAATGCTCCTTTGGCACAAATTCTTACAGGCACACTCCAAAATTGGTGGAAAGTTTTCCCAGAAGAATGGAGGCTGCTATAGCCGACAATGAGAGGTGGATAGGCAACTCCATAATAATGCTTATGGTTTTGAAATGGGATGTTCAACAAGCTCATATAGATGTGATGGTCCGGTGTTCACAAACTTTTGGCCATATCATGACCCTTACTTTATTGTTCAATTTTGGACTAAGCATTCATTGAGTCAGCCACATCACTAACCCCCTAACACGCTTGGTGGATCATTTACTTAATGTTGTCACTTGTGTTTCAGAAAATGCTATACATGCTTTTGGCAATGGGACCAATTTAAATCCAGCGGTGAATCCATCAGTACCCCCTACGACTCCGCTACACAAGGAAGAGAAGTACAGTAATGCTTCTGTTCCTGCAGTCAAAGAGAGTTTCACTGTCCGTGTTCAGCCCACCAAGGTAATTGGGAGGAAGAAAACTATACAGAGAAAAATGTAAAAGCAAAAGCACAGATGTTGCAGTAGTTCTATTCGTGTAAATACTAGGTGGGCAAGACATTCTTTTGCCACTTGAAAGCTTGCCTTACAGTAAAAAGATTTTCGAACAAATATTTTGTATGAATATTCGTATGAAAATCTTAGCACATTGAATGTCATTCGAAAGTATTTCAAATTTGTGTATGCTTTGAATAGACAAGTGCAGAATGAAAACATTTTGTTTCGATTCCTTATTTGCATTCATTTGTTTAGTTAAATTCGTTTAATATATTTACGGAATTTGTTTCGTTTATTCACGTTGATTTGAATTTTCCAATTACAGTCAAATTGAACTGAATTTGACCGAATTCAGAAAAATTGAATCAATTTGAATCGAATTCCATTCTAAATCAAATTTATCCTATTTGAAACTAGAATTTTGGAAGATGATTATATTTATTCTATTCTTTTGTTTTTTTTTTAATTCTATTCTTTTATTTTCTATTCTATGCTATTATTTTCTATTCTATTCGAATTTGAATTTATTCTATTCAAAATTCGAATTTGGGAAAAAGGTTATATTCTTTCTATTTTATTCTATACTATTGTATTCTTTTTTTCTTTTCTATTCTATTATTTTTTTATCCTATCATTTTCCACTGTATTCAAATTTGAAAATTATTCTATTTGAAATTCAGATTTCAGAAGATGGTTTTATTCTTTCTATTTTATTCTATTCTATTTTTTTATTCTAGTCCATTCTATTCCTTTATTGTCTATTTTATTTTATTCTGTTCTTTTATTTTCTATTCTATTTTGTTCTGCTTTAGTCTATTCTTTTATATTCTTTTATTTTCTACTCTATGCTATTATTTTCTATTCTAGTTGAATATGAATTTATTCTATTTGAAATTCTAATTTCACAAGAAGGTTATATTCTTTCTATTTTATTCTATTCTAATTCGGATTTCAGAAGATGGTTTTATTCTTTCTATTTTATTCTATTTTTTATTCTAGTCCATTTTATTCTGTTATTTTATTTTCTATTCTAGTTTGTTCTGTTTTAGTCTATTCTTTTCTATTCTATTCTTTTATTTTCTATTCTATCCCTTTATTTTCTATTCTGTTCTGTTTTACTCTATTATATTTTATTCTTTTATATTCAATTTTTTTTCTATTCTAATCTTTGCTATTCTATTCCATTATATCTATTCTATTTTATTCTCTATTTGAATTTGATTAGAAAATGATTAAAATTTCGTCCAACATTTTGTTTCATTATTTCGGACTCATTTAAATTTGTTGCTATTGTAATTCGGAGATTCAGATACATCCGAATTTCGAATAACGAAAAATTTGTCCGAATTTCAATTCAGAATGAAACGAACCGCACATGTCTAGCTTTTAACATATAATTTTAGAATGAATGTAATTTCCAGAATAAAATCACATATACTGTTAGAAATTTGTTTGTTCAAGAATAAATTCTATCCTGCTCCTTCAAATTTTTTTGTCACCGTGGTCTAAAACTAATGTTGATTTGATCTCACTAATGATTAGAAAATTGAACAAACTCTCTTGAAACAAAATTCTACTAGTGTATGGCTAGTATTAGTGCATTCCTACATGGCCATTCAATCAAATGTAAATCTCAGTTTTTTTGTCCCCTCTGTTTATATTGATAACCTAATGACGAAACCTTCAATGTAAGTAAACTAGACGATATTTTTTAATCATATCTAACAGACTTTGTTTTTGTTTTCCAGGCCACAAAAGATGAGCCATTTTTAGTAGGATCCGATGAAATGAAATCCGAAGTTTTCAACTCCCTGGTTCCCTCTTCTAGTCCACAGCTGGTCCACGGTGGATGTTCTTTACTCATTGCTCTATTTTTCCAGACCTTTATCTAAAGACAGCCAAGGGCCTCGTATTTTATGCTAAAAGAGAAAATTTAAAAGCCGAGAGAAAAACTTTGTCTTCTCTATTTTTATTATGTTCATTCATGGTAACCTTAAGAGTCCTTATTTTCATTTATTGTCTTTTGAAATAATCAAGAAAATATAAAAACACACTCAGAGTCTCTAAAGTGACTTTCAGACGCGTTTCAGAAGAAGGCCTGGTGGGGCCTGCTGGAGATCAAGAACAGTGGCATGGATCTCCTTTTTAGTGGACGACCAAGGAGCTTCTGAGATGAGACACTTGTATTATTTCTCTGTTGAAAATGAGATAACCGAAACATGGACAAGAACTAAATGATAAGCATTAAACAGTGCCGGTAATCGAGATGATTTGCACACTTGTCGAAATTCCAACCCAATAGTATGTAGGAAAATGCATACAAAAATGTAATGAATCCTACTCTATTTGCATAATTGGGACACCTATTTTCTATATATTTTAAGAGAAAGAGGGGGGAGGGGGAGGTGTGTATAGACCACATTACCGATTCGTCTGACATAACGCCAAGGAGGCCAGATACAGACAAGGAGGAAAAAGTTGCGTTTTTAGCATTGGCTTTTATTGGTATCATTTTTTTTCAACCTCTAAAGTGCTTGTGTACCTTAACACCCCCTAAAACCTATTTCTTGATGGTCATATGAAACTATTTCTACAAGATGGGACAAAATGCTTTCTAACAGGGCTTAATTTCAAGTTATGTCAACATAAGATTTCTGATAATAATTTGGTGTTATGAACCCCCTCCTGTTTCTTTTTCCTCTCTGCTGAGATAGAGTTGAATTCAATCGACACACAATTTAATTTTTAACCTTGGGATTTTCTTTTTTCTTTTTTTGGAAAGTAGCATTAAATTGTACTATACAACTCTGGGTGTCTAATGGTCTTTTCAGTTCTGATGGTTTAAACAAACAGTATACCATGAACATTTCTGTAAAAGTTAATATGGCAGTTGCTGGAGGGTTTCATTTGAATTTGTGTTTGTTAAGAAATGGAATAATGACTGATCATTTTGCAGACTTTATATCAATAATTGTCAAGGTAAGCCCATAGTGTGACCATGGATGACAGCAGGCTGCAGCAGATCAAGTCGTCCAAAAGATGACCAGAACAGACCGTAGCAAAATCAGTAGCCTGATGGAAAAAAAACAGGCACAGGCAAAATAGATCCTAAACAGCCTAGGTTTCAGACAAGCAGAACAATGACTGCCAGCATCAGAGATAACAGATCAATGATCAGTATAAGCACAAACGCTGCCCAAACAATTTACAGCAAGGGTGCTCAACCTGTGGCTAGGGTGCCCACGTGTCCCGGATTGCCCGGGACAATCCCGCAATTAGCAGGTCTGTCCCGGGTCTCGGGCACCCTCATTCCGGGACAATACAGTGTCCCGGAATTGCCCCCTGGCCCTGACCCGATCTGATGCCCTCTAAAATATCCCTCACATCGCTGCTGTCACTCACTGACAGCCTGTGGTCGACCCCTGGCTGGTGAGACCTCTTTTACATGAGCCGTTGGCTCAGTGCCTAAATGGTTGCTAGCTGCCGCTCCGCCTCGCATCTAGCAACCAGTGACATCATAAGGAGGAGAGAGGCAGAGCCCCAGCATTCACAGCGGGGAAGATTTAACTTCCTGCTCCGCACCTGGGTGAAAAGTGGCACACTGCATCTGGCATCGGGCAACGGTGGCAAGTGAAACGCTGCATCTGGTGGCAGGCAATGGGTGGCAAGTGACACGCTACATCTGGTGGTAAGTGACAAGCTCAGGGTCCCCACTGATTCTGCATTATGGTGAGTTGAACAATTTCATTATATATTACAATGTAGTACTACACCAGCCATTCGCCCGACAAATCACCCCTGCCACCGAATTCCCCGTCAACCCCGAGACTACATTCCCCCAAACCCCCATCTTTTCTTGGGAAGGGGGCAGGGGGGGGTGTCCCTGAATGGCAGTTTGGAAATGTGGTCACCCTACCTGTGGCCCTCCAGCTGTCTCGGAACTACAAGTCCCATGAGCAGACTTGTAGTTTCACAACAGCTGGAGGGCCACAGGTTGAGCACCCATGCTTTACAGGAATAATCAAGGGCATGAACAGACAGAACTCAGGTAGACCTAAATCTGGAACATTAACAGGAAGACATCCCGAAGATCAGGCATTTCTGACTGTTAAGCAGTCTATTTAGGCACTTCCCTGACTAGGGCAGGTGTGTGCTGCAGAGACCTGAGCTGCAGGTAGGGATAAGCTTCGAGTTGGCTGTTCGCAAGCTCGCCGAACAGCGAACAATTTGGGGTGTTCGTGGCAAATTTGAATGCCGCGGAACACCCTTTAAAAGCCTATGGGAGAAATCAAAAGTGCTAATTTTAAAGGCTTATATGCAAGTTATTGTCATAAAAAGTGTTTGGGGACCTGGGTCCTGCCCCAGGGGACATGGATCAATGCAAAAAAAAGTTTTAAAAAGGGCCGTTTTTTCAGGAGCAGTGATTTTAATAATGCTTAAAGTCAAACAATAAAAGTGTAATATCCCTTTAAATTTCGTACCTGGGGGGTGTCTATAGTATGCCTGTAAAGGGGCGCATGTTTCCTGTGTTTAGAACAGTCTGACAGCAAAATGACATTTTGAAGGAAAAAAATCCATTTAAAACTACCCGCGGCTATTGCATTGCCGACAATACACATAGAAGTTCATTGATAAAAACGGCATGGGAATTCCCCAAAGGGGAACCCCGAACCAAAATAAAAAAAAAATGACGTGGGAGTCCCCCTAAATTCCATACCAGGCCCTTCAGGTCTGGTATGGATATTAAGGGGAACCCCGGCCAAAATTTAAAAAAAAAATGATGTGGGGTTCCCCCTAAATTCCATACCAGACCCTTATCCGAGCACGCAACCTGGCAGGCCGCAGGAAAAGAGGGGGGGACGAGAGTGCGGCCCCCCCCTCCTGAACCATACCAGGCCACATGCCCTCAACATTGGGAGGATGCTTTGGGGTAGCCCCCCAAAACACCTTGTCCCCATGCTGATGAGGACAAGGGCCTCATCCCCACAACCCCATGGATTTTTGGGGGGACCCCACGCCGTTTTTTTTTTTTTTTGGCGCGGGGTTCCCCTTAAAATCCATACCAAACCTGAAGGGTCTGGTATGGAATTTAGGGGGAACCCCACGTCATTTTTTTTTTAAATTTTGGCCGGGGTTCCCCTTAATATCCATACCAGACCTGAAGGGCCTGGTATGGAATTTAGGGGGACTCCCACGTCATTTTTTTTTTTTTTTTTGGTTCGGGGTTCCCCTTTGGGGAATTCCCATGCCGTTTTTATCAATGAACTTCTATGTGTATTGTCGGCAATGCAATAGCCGCGGGTAGTTTTAAATGGGTTTTTTCCTTCAAAATGTCATTTTGCTGTCAGACTGTTCTAAACACAGGAAACATGCACCCCTTTACAGGCATACTATAGACACCCCCCAGGTACGAAATTTAAAGGGATATTACACTTTTATTGTTTGACTTTAAGCATTATTAAAATCACTGCTCCTGAAAAAATGGCCGTTTTTAAAACTTTTTTTTGCATTGATCCATGTCCCCTGGGGCAGGACCCAGGTCCCCAAACACTTTTTATGACAATAACTTGCATATTAGCCTTTAAAATTAGCACTTTTGATTATTCATGTTCGTGTCCCATAGACTTTAACGGTGTTTGCGTGTTCGAACGAACTTTTATCCTGTTCGCATGTTCTGGTGCGAACCGAACAGGGGGGTGTTCGGCTCATCCCTAGCTGCAGGGCTGTTTAACAACCAGCAAATAGCAAAGGCTTAAAAACCAGGGCAATAATACAGAGTTGTCTCTCTCTTTGTGGCTATAACAACCTCCATTCTTCTGGGATGACTTTACACAAGATTTTGAAAGGTATTTGTGCCCATTCAGCCATTAAAGCATTTGTGAAGTCAGGTGCTGATTTTGGACAAGAATTTGCATTCAATTTCATCCCAAAAGCATTCATTAGGGTTGAGTTCAGGACAATGTGCCGGCCACTCAAGTTTCTCTACACCAGTGGTCTCCAAATTGTGGCCCGTGGACAGGATGTGGCCCTGTGATTGCCTTTGCCCAGCCTCTCACTATTCCTGCCACTGCCCACTGACACCAGTGACAATTGGCCATAATTACTGCCGCTGACACCAGTGAATCAAGAAACTATTTTTTTTACTGACACCAATAATGGGGCATAATTGCTGCCACTGACACCAATGATGGGGCATTATTCCATTCACTATTCCATCCACTGACACTCTCACTATTTCTGCCACTGCCCACTGACACCAGTGACAATTGGCCATAATTACTGCCGCTGCCACCAGTGAATCAAGAAACTATTCCTCTAATGACACCAACAATAGGGCATAATTCCTGCCACTGACACCAACGATGGGCACTATTCCTCCCACTGACAACAATGATGAGGTATCATTTGCTCCCACAGCAGGACATTTTCTACTCCCACTGGCCACAGTCTGCCCCTCTTAAAGTCTGAATGACAGTAAACTGGCCCTTTGTTTAGAAAGTACACCAAACTCATCAAACCATGTCTTTACAGAGCTGGCTGTCATGCTGGAACAGGAAAGGGCCTTCCCCAAAATGGTGTCACGTGGTTGGAAATATACAATTGTCTAAAATGTCCTTGTGTGCTGTACCATTTGCAGTTCCCTTCACTGACGAGACCTCAACTCTACTGGTCATTTAACCAGATAGCTAGGTATCATGGTCAGATGTCCAGGTGTGTATATGTATGTGTTATATATATATATATATATATATACATATATCTATCTACCAATCAGCCATAACATTATGACCACCCACCTAATATTGAGTATGGCTCCCTTTTGGCCCGGCTCATTGAGGCATAGACACCAAACTAATATCCGCATGAATGGCAGGACCCAAGGTTTCCCAGCAGAACATTGCCCAAATTATCACACTGCCTCTGCCGACTTGCCTTCTTATACCGCATCTTGGTGCCATCTCTTCCCCAGGTAAATGACGCACACGCACTCGGCCATCCACATGATGTAAAAGAAAACGTGATTCATCAGACCAGGCCACCTTCTTCCATTGCTCCGTAGTCTAGTTCTGATGTTCATGTGACCATTGTAGAAGCTTTTGGCAGTGGAGACGGGTCACCATAGGCTTCACAGCCCCATACACAACAAATTGCAATGCCCATTTTTTTCTGCTTTCACCACAACCACTTCATGGAAAAGATGTTCAGTTGGTGCCTAATATATCTCACCAATTTTCAGATGCCATGGTAACGAGATATTCCCTTTACCTGTCAGCGGTCATAATGGTATGGCTGATCGGTGTATATACAGTATCTCACAAAAGTGAGTACACCCCTCACATTTTTGTAAATATTTTATTCTATCTTTTCATGGGACAACACTGAAGAAATGACACTTTGCTACAATGTAAAGTAGTGAGTGTACAGCTTGTATAACAGTGTAAATTTGCTGTCCCCTCAAAATAACTCAACACACAACCATTCATTTCTAAACCGATGTGAGTACACCCCTAAGTGAAAATGTCCGAACTGGGCCCAATTAGCCATTTTCCCACCCTGGTGTCATGTGACTCATTAGTGCTACAAGGTCTCAGGTGTGAATGGGGAGCAGGTGTGTTACATTTGGTGTTATCGCTCTCACTCTCTCATACTGGTCACTGGAAGTTCAACATGGCACCTCATGGCAAATACCTATTTATCGGCGTATAACACGCGCCGGCATATAACACGCACCCCAAGTTTAGGAGGGAATTTTAAGGAAAAAAACTTTTAGGAGTAAAGTTTCAGGAAGAAAAACTTACATTAAAATGCCCATCAATGCAGCGTTATTGGTGTCCATCTGCAGCCTTGTCAGTGCAGCTTTGCCCCAGTGCAGAATTGTCAGTGCAGCCTTGTCAGTGCAGCCTTGTCAGTGCAGCTTTGCCCCAGTGCAGAATTGTCAGTGCAGCCTTGTCAGTGCAGCCTTGTCAGTGCAGCTTTGCCCCAGTGCAGAATTGTCAGTGCAGCCTTGCCCCAGTGTCCATTGCAGCCTTGTCAGTGCAGCTTTGCCCCAGTGCAGCCATGTCAGTGCAGCCTTGCCCCATTGCAGCCTTGCCCCAGTGCAGCCTTGTGTGATCGCCGCGATCCGTGCCGACATACACAGCCGTGTGTAAATTCAAATATGGCGTTGAGACTGCAGGGACTTGGCGGAGCGGAGATACACATATCCGAGAGTCCTCGGCTTTTCTCTGCGCCGCTTACAGTCCCGCCCTATGATGGACATCACACAGGTCCAATGGCAGGACTGTAAGCGGCGTCGAGAAAAGCCGAGGACTCTCGGGTATGTGTATCTCCGCTCCGCCGAGTCCCTGCAGTCTCGGCGCCATATTTGAATTTACATACGGCTGTGTATGTCGGCGGCAATCACACAAAATTGGCGGGAATCGGCCTATAACACGCACCCACGATTTCCCCCCGATTTTCAGGGGAGAAAAGTGCGTGTTATATGCCGATAAATACGGTAACTCTTTGAGGATCTGCTCTACATAAAGATGGCCTAGGCTATAAGAAGACTGAAACTGAGCTGCAGCACGGTGACCAAGACCATACAGCGGTTTAACAGGACAGGTTCCACTCAGAACAGACCTCGCCATAGTCGACCAAAGAAGTTGAGTGCATGTGCTCAGCGTCATATCCAGAGGTTGTCTTTGGGAAATAGACGTATGAGTGCTGCCAGCATTGCTGCAGAGGTTGAAGGGGTGGGGGGTCAGCCTGTCAGTGCTCAGACCATACGCTGCACACTGCATCAAATTGGTCTGCGTGGCTGTCGTCCCAGAAGGAAGCCTCTTCTAAAGATGATGCACAAGAATGCCTGTAAACAGTTTGCTGAAGACAAGCAGACTAAGGACATGGATTACTGGAACCATGTCCTGTGGTCTGATGAAACCAAGATAAACTTATTTGGTTCAGATGGTGTCAAGCGTGTGTGTGGTGGCAACCAGGTGAGGAGTACAAAAACAAGTGTGTCTTGCCTACAGTCAAGCATGGTGGTGGAAGTGTCATGGTCTGGGGCTGCATGAGTGCTGCCGGCACTGGGGAGCTACAGTTCATTGAGGGAACCATGAATGCCAACATGTACTGTGACATACTGAAGCAGAGTGTGATCCCCCTCCCTTTCGGAGACTGGGCCACAGGGCAGTATTCCAACATGATAACGACCCCAAACAACTCCAAGACGACCACTGCCTTGCTAAAGAAGCTGAGGGTAAAGGTGATGGACTGGCCAAGCATGTCTCCAGACCTAAACACTATTGAGCATCTGTGGGGCATCCTCAAACAGAAGGTGGAGGAGCGCAAGGTTTCTAACATCCACCAGCTCCGTCATGTCGTCATGGAGGAGTGGAAGAGGACTCCAGTGGCAACCTGTGAAGCTCTGGTGAACTCCATGCCCAAGAGGGTTAAGGCAGTGCTGAAAAA
This sequence comes from Lithobates septentrionalis, assembly GCA_037952835.1. Lineage (NCBI taxonomy): Eukaryota > Metazoa > Chordata > Amphibia > Anura > Ranidae > Lithobates > Lithobates septentrionalis. Next base: position 426,745 of record JBBDGP010001998.1, on the reverse strand, counting down.
TAATGGTGGCCACACAAAATATTGACACTTTGGGCCCAATTTGGACATTTTCACTTAGGGGTGTACTCACTTTTGTTACCAGCGGTTTAGACATTAATGGCTGTGTGTTGAGTTATTTTGAGGGGACATCAAATTTACACTGTTTTACAAGCTGTACACTCACTACTTTACATTGTAGCAAAGTGTCATTTCTTCAGTGTTGTCACATGAAAAGATATAATAAAATATTTACAAAAATGTGAGGGATGTACTCACTTTTGCAAGATACGATACATATATGTTGCAAACAGACAATATCTTTTCTTTACTTCAATCTAAGAAAACAGGCCAAGCAAGCAAGTAACTTCCAGCACACATTGCAAGCCTTCCACCTCTAGCCATATTTGGATTTATCAAATAATTTACATACATTTGGTATATCCAGAATGGATTTCACGTCGTTGCGATTCCGATATACAGTATCCACCCGCACATGCTGTAGACACCTCAGTGCTGGGTATAGCACAGTCGCATGTGAGTGCAAAATCTTTTGTTATCTTTTTTTTTACATTTTTATTAAAACTTACTACACCATAAGAGTTCTTTTTGTGTGTCCTTGGTGGAGTCTCTTCCCTTATCCTCAGTTGCCATCTGGAAGGGGTCACATAGTGGAGAGATGCCTACCTAGGATTCCCCTGGTGCATTCAATTCAAGCGCAATTTTGACCTACTGTGAAAAATGGTCAGACACCTTTGGTGAGTTGCCATCTACCTTATGAGCACTCGTGGTGAAGCTTTTATTTGAAAAAACATCAAGCCAGAAGATTTCATTTATCTATGGTGTTGGGATTGTCACTTTATATATTTATTTGCTTTTGAAATCATCATTTCCCTTCCAACTTTTTTTTGTATGTTTTTAGCACCAACACCTTTACATTTGATTTTTCTATACGGTTCAGTGTTTACACTTTCTTAAAGGGTCAGCTATGTTTTAAATTACTACACCAGGTGCCATTTTCGACCCACTTGTTATCACAATGTATGCTGATGTTGTATGTTGGTGCCAGGAAAACGGAAAATTGTATCAAATACTTACCGTAATTTTCCTTTCCTGGCGCCAATCCATGGCAACATCCATGTGGTATCTTCAGTATGCTGCCATGTTGGTTCCAGGAAAACGGAAAATTGTTTCAAATACTTACCGTAATTTTTCTTTCCTAGCGCCAATCCATGGCAGCATCCATGTGGTATCTTCAGTATGCTGCCATGTTGGTTCCAGGAAAACGGAAAATTGTATCAAATACTTACCGTAATTTTCCTTTCCTGGCGCCAATCCATGGCAGCATCCATGTGGTATCTTCAGTATGCTGCCATGTTGGTTCCAGGAAAACGGAAAATTGTTTCAAATACTTACCGTAATTTTTCTTTCCTAGCGCCAATCCATGGCAGCATCCATGTGGTATCTTCAGTATGCTGCCATGTTGGTTCCAGGAAAATGGAAAATTGTATCAAATACTTACCGTAATTTTCCTTTCCTGGCGCCAATCCATGGCAGCATCCATGTGGTATCTTCAGTATGCTGCCATGTTGGTGCCAGGAAAACGGAAAATTGTATCAGATACTTACCGTAATTTTCCTTTCCTGGCGCCAATCCATGGCAGCATCCATGTGGTATCTTCAGTATGCTGCCATGTTGGTTCCAGGAAAACGGAAAATTGTTTCAAATACTTACCGTAATTTTTCTTTCCTAGCGCCAATCCATGGCAGCATCCATGTGGTATCTTCAGTATGCTGCCATGTTGGTTCCAGGAAAATGGAAAATTGTATCAAATACTTACCGTAATTTTCCTTTCCTGGCGCCAATCCATGGCAGCATCCATGTGGTATCTTCAGTATGCTGCCATGTTGGTGCCAGGAAAACGGAAAATTGTATCAGATACTTACCGTAATTTTCCTTTCCTGGCGCCAATCCATGGCAGCATCCATGTGGTATCTTCGGTATGCTGCCATGTTGGTTCCAGGAAAACCAAATGGATGGCTAAGGTGCTATCGGTGTGGCCCGTTTTCCTGAACTGAAGTGCAGTGTGGAAGGTGATCTGGCTCCTCGGCTTTGGCACTAGGCTGGTCCACGAGATTAAGAAGGACAATGGTGGTGTTATTAGCGATGGGACATGCTGTGGTAGACTATTATTGATTTTCCTCAATGTTGCAGTGTTTCACGTTAAATTTTATCTTTCTCCCGTATCATTCTTTGTGAAATAAACTTCTGTCACCACCGCATACCTTTCTAATTACATAGTTACCAGATGAAATTAATATCACATTCACCGAGAAATGTTTGTACCAGGCTATGCTCGGCGATTGTGTTCCAAACAATAGGAACAAGCCGTATTTATGTAGCTGCACTTTTCACGTCTCACTGATTTCATCCACTTTCCTCGGAGCTGAATTGTTTTAGCACTGGGTCATCAGTGATGAATGGATTCATGTGAATGAAAGCTGGGTGTTCTGTTATCTGCTTCTGCTTTGCATCATTTAAACTATCAATCAGGAGAGTAATTTGTGGATTTATCATATGAAAGGGAGAGGGGAAGTATTAAGAGAGGGAAGGCTTTGAGTAAAATTTTGAAACAAACACAGAAACTGTTTTACTTGCAAAAAGATTTGTAAAAAAAAAAAAAGCCTAAAGCATAAAGAGGCCTGTCAACACTTTGTGTCACTGCCCCGCCTCTTGCTTTCTCATTGGACTACTGGTGGATATCCCCACACTGAGCTCCCACCCCTCCTGCTTTCTCATTGGACTACTGGTGGATATCCCCACACTGAGCTCCCACCCCTCCTGCTTTCTCATTGGACTACTGGTAGATATCCCCACATTGAGCTCCCACCCCTCCTGAGTACCTCCCTCTCACACACATGAGCCTACAAAGCAGGAACACCTACAGCATGCCTGATTTCAACTTTCAAGTGCTTCTAGAAAGCATAGTATGCTAGCTCATTCATTTTTGATATAAAATGTGCATGAATTTAACAATGGTTTTAGATTTTCTCTGGAGTTGACATTTTAAATTTGTGTTATATTTGCCGAAAATAATTATTTTACAAATACATACAGTGGGGACGGAAAGTATTCAGACCCCCTTAAATTTTTCACTCTTTGTTATATTGCAGCCATTTGCTAAAATCATTTAAGTTCATTTTTTCCCTCATTAATGTACACACAGCACCCCATATTGACAGAAAAACACAGAATTGTTGACATTTTTGCAGATTTATTAAAAAAGAAAAACTGAAATATTACATGGTCCTAAGTATTCAGACCCTTTGCTCAGTATTTAGTAGACGCCCCCTTTTGACCTAATACAGCCATGAGTCTTTTTGGGAAAGATGCAACAAGTTTTTCACACCTGGATTTGGGGATCCTCTGCCATTCCTCCTTGCAGATCCTCTCCAGTTCTGTCAGGTTGGATGGTAAACGTTGGTGGACAGCCATTTTTAGGTCTCTCCAGAGATGCTCGATTGGGTTTAAGTCAGGGCTCTGGCTGGGCCATTCAAGAACAGTCACGGAGTTGTTGTGAAGCCACTCCTTCGTTATTTTAGCTCTGTGCTTAGGGTCATTGTCTTGTTGGAAGGTAAACCTTCGGCCCAGTCTGAGGTCCTGAGCACTCTGGAGACGGTTTTCATCCAGGATACCCCTGTACTTGGCCGCATTCATCTTTCCCTCGATTACAGCCAGTCGTCCTGTCCCTGCAGCTGAAAAACACCCCCACAGCATGATGCTGCCACCACCATGCTTCACTGTTGGGACTGTATTGGACAGGTGATGAGCAGTGCCATGGTTTTCTCCATACATATCGCTTAGAAATAAGGCCAAAAAGTTCTATCTTGGTCTCATCAGACCAGAGAATCTTATTTCTCACCATCTTGGAGTTCTTCAGGTGTTTTTTAGCAAACTCCATGCGGGCTTTCATGTGTCTTGCACTGAGGAGAGGCTTTCGTCGGGCCACTCTGCCATAAAGCCCCGACTGGTGGAGGGCTGCAGTGATGGTTCACTTTCTACAACTTTCTCCCATCTCCCAACTGCATCTCTGGAGCTCAGCCACAGTGATCTTTGGGTTCTTCTTTACCTCTCTCACCAAGGCTCTTCTCCCCCGATAGCTCAGTTTGGCCGGACGGCCAGCTCTAAGAAGGGTTCTGGTCGTCCCAAACGTCTTCCATTTAAGGATTATGGAGGCCACTGTGCTCTTAGGAACCTTAAGTGCAGCAGAAATTTTTTCCTAACCTTGGCCAGATCTGTGCCTTGCCACAATTCTGTCTCTGAGCTCTTCAGGCAGTTCCTTTGACCTCATGATTCTCATTTGCTCTGACATGCACTGTGAGCTGTAAGGTCTTATATAGACAGGTGTGTCCAATCAGTATAATCAAACACAGCTGGACTCAAATGAAGGCGTAGAACCATCTCAAGGATGATCAGAAGAAATTGACAGCACCTGAGTTAAATATATGAATGTCATAGCAAAGGGTCTGAATACTTAGGACCATGTGATATTTCAGTTTTTCTTTTTTTTAAAAACTGCAAAAATGTTAACAATTCTGTGTTTTTCTGTCAATATGGGGTGCTGTGTGTACATTAATGAGGAAAAAAAACAAATGATTTTGGCAAATGGCTGCAATATAACAAAGAGTGAAAAATTTAAGGGGGTCTGAATACTTTCCGTCCCCACTGTATTTAAAATTTTACTAAACCAGGACTCTGCATTCATTATATCTGGTCTTCCACAGTACACAGAACATGGAAATGCAATTATTTTAGTAAATATAAACTGCTAAATATCTTTTCTCATCAGCAGTATATAACAGTCTTGTGACTTCTATCAGTGTCTGGTTAAAGCTTGTAGGAGGAGTATTCATTCTGCTCTGACTGTCCTACGAGGCTGCATGACTCCTGACCCTCTGTCTAGACAGTGCTGATTGGCCCTGTGCTGATCACATGCAATCTCTCAAGAAAGAAAAAAAAAAACTCCAGCAATACACACCAAACTGAGCATGTGCAGCTTGTCCCCAATGCTCTGTTCTATCAGGAGATGGCTTGGGGACAGTGGAAGAAGGGGAGGATCAGAATCAGAGAAGACAGGATAAAAACAGACTTTTTATACAATGCAGAGGATTAACTCCTTAGGTTCCACAGTGAGTATAACAAGCATGCTTTACTGCATATACAGACTGATTTTACTCTTGTGGGTTTAGTAACACCTTAATAAAGGGTGCACTGATGACACAGATGGCGTTTCTAAAGACAGCACTTCAGTCATTTTTTCCTCAAGGCCTCATTAACCACTTGCCAGCTAGTGCACGACGATATACGTCGGCAGAATGGCATGGCTGCGCAAATGGGCGTACCCGTACACCCCCTTTAAATCGCAGGCTACCAGGAGCACGCGTCTCCGGCGCGCACGCGTGGGCCCGCCACGTGCCGCGGGAGCGTGCCCGCAGGTCCCGCGGAGTTGATGTCCGCCGGTGGCCGCGATCGTGACATGGAGAGGCAGAACGGGGAGATGCAAACAAGGCATTTCCCTGTTCTGCCTAGCAACATGACAGAGATCTACTGCTCCCTGCCATCGTTCTAGTGAGCCCATCTCCCCGACAATTAGAGCACACTGATGGAACACATTTAACCCCTTGATCGCCCCCTAGTGTTTAACCCCTTCCCTGCCAGTGACATTTACACAGTAATCAGTGCATTTTTATAGCACTGATCGCTGTATAAATGTCAATGGTCCCAAAATAGTGTCAAAAGTGTCTGATCTGTCCGCCGCAATGTCGCAGTCATGATAAAAATCACTGATCGCCGCCATTACTAATAGAAAAAATTAATAATAAAAATGCCATAAATCTTTCCCCTATTTTGTAGATGCCTTTTGCGCAAACCAATGAATATACGCTTATTGCAGTTTTTTTTACCAAAAATATGTAGAAGAATACAAATTGGCCTACTGAGGAAAAAATTTGGTTTTTTTTAAATATTTTTTGGGGATATTTATTATAGCAAAAAGTAAAAAAAATATATATTTTTTAAATTGTCGCTCTTTTTTTGTTTAGAACGCAAAAAATTAAAACCGCAGGGGTGATCAAATACCATCAAAAGAAAGCTCTATTTGTGGGGAAAATAGGATGTCAATTTTGTTTGGGTGCAACATTGAACGACCGCGCAACTGTCAGGTAAAGCGACGCAGTGCCGAATCGCAAAAAATGCTCTAGTCAGGAAGGGGGTAAATCCTTCCGGGGCTGAAGTGGTTAAGATCTCCTAATTTTGAAATCACTGGCAGATTCGTGGCAAAATGCGTGACGTGCATTTGGGTGCCATTCTTCTTTAATGGCACTTTAAACGCACATGGCAATCGTGCTAAGCTTGTCACCCAGAAAGGAGCAGGAGTTTCTTTGCGGCAACAAATGTGCACAGGGCAGACAACTGAAGCGAATTTACTGCCAACATGCGAAATTGCGCTTTAAAAATCCTGAGCGTTATGAACGGTTCATGCGTGAAAAAACTTACAGGTATGTTGCGCTTGCATGCTATTCATTGCTAATGACACCTCAAATGCAGAAAGCAGACACACATTTTTCCATGTGGGAAAATACTCAGCTGCATATTTTTATGTTTTTATTAAAAAACATGCATAACTCAACGCTCAAAAAACTACATGCTTTGTTGTGTTTGTCACGCGTAAAGCAGCCCATTGAAATTAATGGGCTACCCTTTGTGTGTAGCACAATAACGCGCACAAAAAATGCACAACTTTCCCTGCATCCACAAAACACTCAGGTGTAAATGTGGTCTCTAAAGCCTGTGACTGTACAGTGAAAGGAGATGCAGTGGACTGGTGAGCTCATCCCTGTCACTCTGCTCTCTCCTACTATCAGCACAATGGATTGGCTTCTTGTGCTTCTCCTCCCAGTTTAATTCAGGTACCTGCACTGCTGGTATTTATAAAAATGCATTTAAGGATATACACTATATTGCCAAAAGTATTGGGACACCAGCCTTTATGCGCACATAAACTTTAAATGCATTCCAGTCTTAGTCTGTAGGGTTCAATATTGAGTTGGCCCATCCTTTGCAGCTATAACAGCTTCAACTCTTCTGGGAAGGCTGTCCACAAGGTTTAGTAGTGTGTCTTTGGGAATGTTTGACTATTCTTCCAGAAGCGCATTTGTGAGGTCAGGCACTGGTGTTGGACGGAAGGCCTGCCTCGCAGTCCCAAAGGTGCCCCAAATCCCAAATCCCAAAGGTGTTCTATTGGGTTGAGGTCAGGACTCTGTGTAGGCCAGTCAAGTTCCTCCACCCCAAACTCGCTCATCCATGTCTTTATGGACCTTGCTTTGTGCACTGGTGTGCAGTCATGTTGGAACAGGAAGGGGCCGTCCCCAAACTGTTCCCACAAAGTTGGGAGCATGAAATTGTCCAAAATGTCTTGGTATGCTGACGCCTTAAAGTGTTAGTTTACATGAATTGGTAAATCACTGCCAGCCCCTCTATTAGAGCCAAGCCTACCACACTGTATAAGTCTTTTATAAAAACAAGGCATGTAAATAACTGCTTAGAGCTGTCTTCAGGCCGGTCACGTGACTTGCGGCCACTTTACATCTCTGATCCATGGCTACTGCAGGAGAGCTGAAGAGATCTTTCTCTGACGTCAGTCGGGGAGGTCACATGGCCGCTCAGCCCCTCCTGCAGTAGCCCTGGAGAACAGCTGAGAGTCACGTGACCGACCTGAAGATTGCGCTAAAAAGATATTTACATGCCTCGTTTAAATAAAAGAATTATACAGTGTGTTAATTATGCCTATCAATAATAGAGGGGCTGGCAGTGACCATTTCTTTACTTTTACTAATGGCAGCGAGCGGAGACACAGAGCAGGGAGGGAGGGGGACAGAGGAGAGCTATGGGTGATGAAGGGACATATGCTGACTATGGTGGTCGGGGCTCAGCGGCCATGATTATCGTGGTCAGCACAGAGCAGGGGACACAGGAAGTGGCAGGCTCAGCCAGGTTTTTTTTTTACAGTTTAAAGAGGGACAGATTACACAGCACAAGCATTGTGCTGTTTAAAGTGGAGTTCCACCCACTTTTACAACTCTTCAGCATCCCTCACTAAACTGTGCACTGTAAACAAATTGGATATTTTTTTATTTTTTTTCTCAGTACTTACTGTATATCTGCTGTATTCATTTTTCACTTCCTCCTCCCTGGCCGCGGCCCATTGCATCATTTCCTGTTTGCAATGCCTTCTGGGAAGGGGCGGCAAGTTCCTCTGAAACTGCCGTTGCTATGGAAACCTGACCTGAAACCTATTACACTGCTTGTGCTGCACTGAGCATGTGCGAGATCTGCAAGGATGAGATCCAGGAAGAAATACAGTCTGGCTTCAGATGCCCACACTTAAGATGGCCACGGCCTGCTGGAAGTTTATAAAATAACAAACTACTGCTATAAACTAACAAAACAGACCTTCGTTTACAGACTAACTTTACTAGAATACATTAAGCTTGTGTATTATAGGGGTATTTTTATTTAAAAAGTATAATTTCGGCCGGAACACCACTTTAATGTGCTTTAAGGGAACAGGATCTCTATTTTTTTTTTTTAGGTTAACAAACGCTTTATGAGTTCCCTGGAACTAAGGGGCCAAGCCCAACCCCTGAAAAACAACCCCCCACCATAATCCCCCTCCACCAAATGATTTGGACCAGTGCACAAAGCTAGGTCCATAAAGACATGGATGAGCAAGTTTGGGGGTGGAGGAATTTGACTGGCCTACACTTCACCCAATAGAACACCAATAAGATGAGTTCGAGTGGAGACTGCAAGCCGGGCCTTCTCGTCCAACATCAGTGCCTGACCTCACAAATGCACTTCTGGAACAACGATCAAACATTCCCATAGACGCACTCCTAAACCTTGTGGACAGCCTTCCCAGAAGAGTTGAAGCTGTTATAGCTGTAAAGGGTGGACCAACTCAATATTGAATATTAACCACCCCCCCCCCCATTTGCCCACGGCATATAAATCTTCTTTTTACAATAAAATACTGCCACTGTATACCTTTTTGGCTGATCTGTATACCACGGTCACGTGATAAACTGCAGGATCTGCCTGAGTGCTGAGTGTTTAGGTAGAAGGAGATTTCCACTATAGCCTGTGTCCTCATACTGTTTTGCGAGGCGGATCATCCATCAATGAAGATGTGACATCCCACCCACTGTGTTCTTTTTCCAAGTCAGCATACCAAGACATTTTGGATAATTTTCATGCTCCCAACTTAGTGGGAACAGTTTGGGGATGGCCCCTTCCTGTTCCAATGACTGCCCACCAGTGCACAAAGGAAAGTAATGATGGAGCTTTGCCTCATCTAGCCGACTAGGTTGCCTATGCTTCCCATCCCGGCATATCATAAAGAACAAGATTCCTCAAGGTTTGGGACTTTAAATGGACGCAAGGCAGTAATATTAAAAAAGTACAAAATTTATTAGACAAACAATAAATAAATCAACAAATGCAATACAATGTAAATATGAATGTAAACAGATGACTGATGATAAAAAAACGTCTATATAACCCTGCAGCTGACGGACCACACAACTCTGCTCCATCCATTAAGGTGCTAACAATTGCCACTCTGCAAGCAATTGTCCTCAAGGATGTGGACTTCGGTATCTCATTGTATATAGTTGCAGGTGGTAGATCTCTCCACCTCTTTATATGAGACTCCTTTCTGGATGTGATACATCTTCCATGAAATATACATATATGAACTAAGCTCTTAATATTAGGTTGGACAGTATCCTGACACTGTTTAAACACAACTCCCCCAAAAGCGACTAATAGCAACCTCTTGGAGTATGGGTGAATTCAGGATGCCCTGTGGATGGCGCTTCTTGGTCTGGCACGGATGAATGTTCCATTCTCACTATTTGAGTGTGTCTCTTCAACTGCTGGTGAAATAACTGTGTATTTGGGAACTACAGCATTGGGAGTGGTGCAAACTGTTAAAGTCCCTGAGGAAGATCCGCACTTCAGAGTGCATTTGAAACGCGTCGGACTATTCCTTTGCAAGCTCCCCCCTCTTTTAAAGCTGTTTTTTTCCAGGATCATCAGTAGGTGTGTTCCAGGATCATCAGCAGGTGTGTTCCAGGATCATCAGCAGGTGTGTTCCAGGATCATCAGCAGGTGTGTTCCAGGATCATCAGCAGGTGTGTTCCAGCATCACAAGCAAGTTGGCCCCATCATCAACAGCAGGTTTGTCCCACCACATGCATGTGCGTTCCAAGCAGTGGTGGCTGGTGCTCAAAAATGTGGGGGGAAGGGGGGGCAAACCAACGACACATCCCCCAGAGTGGGAGTTGGACGGAAAGGCGAGTGGGGGCTTCCTTACCTTATCAATCCGGCGATCCCGACCTTCATCCTTCAACCAGTGAGGAGACTGAGAGCCCAGAGGGACAGATGCAGAGGCGTGGGCCGGCACACGGGGAACCTGCAGCCTAATGACGCGTGTGAGGCAGATCCAAGATCGGTGACAGGCAGAGAAGGATCCAGGCGGTTGCTCCTCACTCCGGGGGCCAATGCATCTCCCGGTGGGCCCTAAGACCCGGACCCGATTGGCCAGGAGTCCTAAGACTCCTGGCCAATCGGTTCTTAGGAGCTGCTTCCTGATTGGCCGGGAGGTGAATCGAGAAGACAATAGCGAATATTAATTCACTATTGTCCCACACTGGGTCGGCCCAGTGCGCAGTGCTCTGTGCCCCGAGCACACCCTTTTTTGAAGCCAATTAGAACCTCAGGCTTTAATCATGTGCTTCAAAAAAAAAAAAAGCACACTTGAATCCATGCGTCCGGCGCCCTGCATGTAGATTAGGGGGCCGGCCGCATGGATTGGGGGGGGACCCGTGTGCCTCCTATGGACGGGCCGCCACTGGTTTCAAGATCACCAGAATACAGACAAAAGGCAATTGTATGCACTAGTGCAGTAAATTTTACCCTTAATGCTGCAGTAAACTATAAAACATTGAACTGAATCTCAAGGTTTATTTTAATTTTTTACTGCAGTGTTTCCTTAAGATTTGCTTTATTAGTAGTGTGTATAACTCAGATTTACAAGTAGGAGGTTTCAGTTCTGACTCAATAATTATTCAGTAAATGCAAAGTGACAGCTTAGGTTGTCATTACCACAGTGAGCCTCATTGGGGGATGCACCCTGTGCCTACATAACGGCTGTTCTGTTAATACCTCTTCAACACTTTCTGTTGCTATAATTTTTTTTTTTTTTTTTTTACATGACAGAAAGTGATATGGGAAATAAAAATAAAAAGATAGATCATTGGGGTGGCCTTAATAAACACCTAACATAAAGTATATTTTTATATATATGTAGCCATGGTGTTAGCAATACTGACAAACAATCCCCCAAATCACCCCACTACCAGATTTCATGCATCCTTTCCAGAGACAATGAACAGTCATTTGCGAGCTTTGTTTTTGTTGTTTTATTGGGGGGGGGGGGGGGGGTACAACTTGGATAGAGATAGGGGTATGGGATGCCCATAGAATTCATCATTGCCATCATATTTAAAGATTCCAATACACTTTGAATAAAGTTAGAGCCTGAAGATTGAATGTGCATAATAAAAAAAAGATATAAATCTTCCCCTGCATCTCTGCCTCGTACACATGAGCAGACTTTTTGACCGGACTGGTCCGACGGACCGAGTCCGGCGGACAATTCGACCGTGTGTGGGCTTCATCGGACCTGCAGCGGACTTTTTCGGTCGAAAATCTGACAGACTTTAGATTTGGAACATGTTTCAAATCTTTACATCGGAACTCCGCCGGACCCAGTTCCTATCGAAAAGTCCACTCGTCTGTATGCTAGTCTGACGGACGAAAACCGACGCTAGGGCAGCTATTGGCTACTGGCTATCAACTTCCTTATTTTAGTCTGGTCGTACGTCATCACGTACGAATCCGTCAGGCTTTGGTGTGATCGTGTGTAGGCAAGTCCGTTTGTTCGGAAAGTCCGTCGGAAGTCCGCCCAAAGTCCGTCGGATAGACCGTCGGACCAGTCCGGTCGAAAAGTCCGCTCGTGTGTACGAGGCATAACAGTTCTCCATCCATCACCGTGTGAGGGACAGAAACATCACTTTTGACCGTGTAAAAGCAATGGTCTTATGTCGTGTACACACGACCGGTTTTGCCGTCGGAATAAACTCCGAAGGTTTCTCCGACAGAACTCCGGGGGAATTCCGCTCAAGGGGTCTTGCATACACACGGTCACACCAAAGTCCGACCGTCCAGAACACGGTGACGTACAACACGTACGCTGGGACTAGAAAAAAGGAAGTTCAATAGCCAGTAGCCAAGCAAGCTGTCTCGTACTTGCTTCAGAGCATGCGTCGTTTTTGGTCCGTCGGAACAGCATACAGACGAGCAGTTTTCCCAACAGGAATTGGTTCCGTCGGAAATATTTGGAACATGTTCCATTTCTAGGTCCGTCAGAATTTTCGAAAAAAAAAAAGTCTGATGAGGCACACACACGATCGGAATAGACGATAAAAAGCTTCCGTCTGACTTTCTTCTGTCAGACATTCTGCTTGTGTGTACGCGGCTTTAGATCTCTTCACCTCCTGCCCAAACTTGCTTCTTCCTGTACAAACTTGATTCCTCCTGCACAAACTTGTAGTTGCTAATTGAAGTATAACACATCCTCTTCTATTGGGTAGTATGAAATCACTCTGAATAAGCCTCTCTACTGGCTCTGGTGGCTCGCTGCTACTAGGCCTGAGGGCTGCAGAACCTCTCCCTGGAGGCCTAGTAGGTTAAAAGACTTTCTTCTAGAAAATGGACTACTGCTCCCAGCCAGCCCAACTTGCAAACCAAGTGCCCTCCGGCCACACTGATTTGACACAGATCCCCACAGTCTCTTCTCTGATCCAGGACTCCTCATCATCCACCGTGTGCATGATAAAGACTCAGCTAATGGCCAGGTAGAAGCAGAGTTCCCTCACAGATTCCCTGGCACCTCCAGCCATCCACCGTGGTAACACTCACTGACCTTCCAGCCCTGAGTCCTTGATGAGGAACTTGTCCGAACCATGCGTTCCGACAGCTTCTCCTGTCCCTCTGCTCTAGGAGTTCCCTGCCACTGACCGTGTGGTGACAGAGACATTGCCAATGACCATGTAGAGGCAATGTTCCTTCGCAGCTCTCCCCGGGCCTCCTCCTGCGATTAGTACACCCCCCCCCAGATGGGGGTGTCCTCCTGCGGCTGTCTAACACTCCATTCCTCACTTCACCCAGCCGAATTCTCCTCCCCAGTGACATGTAACCTCAGCTCATATAGGAGGCTCGCCCTCTGCCAACACCAGATAGGGATTGGTCAGGGCTCCCACATGTGCTGCCTGCCACTCCAGCTCTTGGCCGAGCCTCTCTTCCAGAACATTCTCCCTGGAAGCAGGGGAGGCGCCTCAGAGCTGGAGCACAAGTGATCATACCCACTGCTACTCTGACCACTCCCAGCCCCAAAATCAAAACAGACAGGCCTAGCTTGCAGCATAAGCCTGCCTAAATTTTCCCTGTGCTGAACAAACCCTAGTAATATAACCCTTACTAGCACCTACCTACTGGTAGAGGGTGCTACATATATATAGATTTTTTTTTTTCATATTAGTTCATGCATGCTAAGCGAGAGAAGACCAGTTTTGGTCTAGGGAGCAAAGACAACCAACTAGCACCTTCACAGCAATTGCTAGGTAGGGTTAAATAGAAATGTTATCTTAACCACTTGCGGACCAGCAGTTTAACATGTACTGCCGGGTGGCAGTTGTTCCCCCTGCAATGTACCCATATGTCCTTCATGAACTGTGCGCACCTCCCATGCTTATTGTGCTCTGGTTGGACACAGCACAACTTTGTCAGCAGGCTCACAGCCAATGATTTTGGCTGTGAACCTGCTCATGACTGTGACCAACCACAGCACAGAGATCCGTGTTTGTTAGTAAACAAGCAACACTGATATGGCTGGTTCTTCTCCCTGATTTCACTTACAATTCAGAGCTAAAAGCAGGTAGAAAAGACAGTCACCTGTGAGTAAAATCAGCACACCTTCACTTGTTAGGCACACATCCCTTGATTGCTCTCCTGATCACCCCTGTCACCTAACCAGTGTCATTAGTACAGCATTATCCCTGATCACTGTATTATTGTCACTAGCAATGTCAGATAGTGAACAAAATCAGTTAGTGTCACTCCCAGCCAGTGTCAGTTAGCATCAGTCGCTGATTGCCTGCCACACTATCACAGTCACATTATAAGTCACTGATCACCACTATTACTAGTATACTGTCTGCCTGGATCACTATCCTGGTCATGGGAGTCATGAGACTATGTGACCAGATTGTACAGGAGAAGGAGAGGAGACTACGTGACCAGATTGTACAGGAGAAGGAGAGGAGACTACGTGACCAGATTGTACAGGAGAAGGAGAGGAGACTATGCGACCAGATTGTACAGGAGAGGGAGAGGAGACTAGATGACCAGATTGTACAGGTGAAGGAGAGGAAACTACGTGACCAGACTGTACAGGAGAGGAGTCTGTGTGACCACATTGTACAGTAGAGGGAGACCAGATTGTACAGGAGAGGGAGAGGAGAATGCATGACCAGATTGTACAGGAGAGGGTGAGGAGACTGCGTGACCAGATTGTACAGGAGGAGAGGAGACTGCGTGACCAGATTGTACAGGAGAGGGAGAGGAGACTGCGTGACCAGATTGTACAGGAGAATGAGAGGAGACTGCGTGACCAGATTGTACAGGAGAAGGAGAGGAGACTGTGTGAACCAGGTTGTACAGGAGAGGGAGAGGAGACTACGTGACCAAATTGTACAGGAGAAGGAGAGGAGACTATGTGACCAGATTGTACAGGAGAAGGACAGGAGACTGAGGAAAATATGATCCGCACTCCGGTGATTGCTCTTAAAAAGTGCAATATTTATTGACAAGCCACTGTGACCAAACGCAAATGAGAACAGTTGACGCGTTCCAGCCTATAAGGCCTTAGTCATTATGACTAATGCCGTGTACACACGAGCGGACTTTACGGCGGACTTTGCCCGGCGGACTGGATTTCGTCGGACAATTCGATGTGTGTGGGCTCCAGCGGACTTTGTTTTCTCAAAAGTTGGACGGAATTAGATTTGAAACTTGTTTAAAATTTATCCGTTGAAATCGAGTCCGGTCGAAAAGTCCGCCGTCTGTATGCTAGTTCGACGGACAAAAAGCCACGCTAGGGCAGCTATTGGCTACTGGCTATGAACTTCCTTGTTTTAGTCCGGTCGTACGTCATCACGTACGAATTCGACGGACTTTGGTGGATTGTGTGTAGGCAAGTCCGTTCATTCAGAAAGTCCGTCGGAAAGTACGTCGAAAAATCCGCCGGGCAAAGTCTGCCGTAAAGTCTGCTCGTGTGTACGCGGCATTAGGCCTTATGGGCTGAAACACGTCAACTGTTCTCATTTGCGTTTGGTCACTGTGGCTTGTCAATAAATTACGCTTTTTAAGAGCAATCACCGGAGTGCGGATCATCTTTTCCTCATTTCCCTACTCAGCCAGCGACTGTGGATCGAGCACCCGGGATCTCTGCTTTCTATGTGATGTATGGGTAGTAGCACTAACTTTTTTGTTTATATTAAGGACAGGAGACTGCTTGACCAGATTGTACAGGAGAAGGAGAGGAGACTATGTGACCAGATTGTACAGGAGAAGGAGAGGAGACTACGTGACCAGATTGTACAGGAGAAGGAGAGGAGACTACGTGACCAGATTGTACAGGAGAAGGAGAGGAGACTACGTGACCAGATTTTATAGGAGAGGGACAGGAGACTATGTGACCAGATTGTACAGGAGAAGGACAGGAGACTATGTGACCAGATTGTACAGGAGAAGGACAGGAGACTATGTGACCAGATTGTACAGGAGACTATGTGACCAGATTGTACAGGAGAAGGACAGGAGACTATGTGACCAGATTGTACAGGAGACTATGTGACCAGATTGTACAGGAGAAGGACAGGAGACTATGTGACCAGATTGTACAGGAGACTATGTGACCAGATTGTACAGGAGAAGGACAGGAGACTGCTTGACCAGATTGTACAGGAGAAGGGGAGGAGACTACGTGACCAGATTTTATAGGAGAGGGAGAGGAGATTGTGCCACCAGACTGTCCAGATAGGGGGAGAGGAGGCTCCGTCACCAGATTGTGAACAGTGGCAGTGGGTGTGTTTCAATCTGGAAAATGAATGCCAACCTCAGGCAGCCATAGAGAGATCATTGAAAAAAATGGTTTGTCGCTTTCAAACAAAATTGGAGTTTTCATTTTAATTTGTCCCTTGTTGTTACTAATTCAGAAACTGAGAATAAGGAAAATAAAACCCCCTTTTTTTTAACCTTCTAATACTTTTTTTAAAGTCATTCTACCAATAACTAAATGATGTAAAAGGGCTGGCTCGTCAAGCATGCATTTATATCAAAGGCTTTTATGGTTTGGCGCCAATTTGCATGGATAGCAGATTCGATATGTGAGCATAGCCTAAGAAGCTGAAAGGTAATCTTCTTGCATAATTAGGTTGGAATGTAAAATATAAAGATCCAGGAGCTAAAACAATATATCTCATTTTTCACCATATTTCTTGTCTATTTGCAAAGCCCTCTTCCTGTAGTCTAAATGTATCCAGACTTGAAACAGAACCTGTCTGCCTTTGATAGGCACAGCGATGGGGCTCCCAATCCAACTTAATCCTCATTTACATCCCGATACTGGGTCAGACACAGGCGGCTCCGCTATATTATTATTTGCACAATAAAAAGACACAGTAAAATAAGACAAGACCGGTCTTTGTTCTCGCTGTGTTTGTTAAAGAAAAAACAGAAGCCCAGGTGGAGTGATATAGATTTTTGAACCTTCATCCATTGAGTCTTCATTTGTTGCTCTTCCGGAACTCAAATCCACCGCCGCAGCAGGCTGTCTTTGAGATATATTAAAGTATTGAAAGAATGCTTATATTATTTTGGCGAGCCAGGAATAAGAATTTAATTATGCAGCTGATTTCTATAGCTGAACAACATGCTGTTTTTTGTAGGTTAGAAAAACAGGAGAGGGGAGCATCTATTCCCTGGCAACGAAACGCACAAAAGACTACAGAATACCTATAGAATGTAGACAAAGACGTCAGAATTCTATAGCACGCGGGATCCATTTTAATGCTGCATTTGAATATTGTTAGAAGTGGAAAGAATATTATGTTTTCCTTTTATGGCTTCCGCACACTGTGTTATGTGAGATGTTATTACCGATTATATACGACCCAATCATCGCATGTTAATACTGGCTAGTTTAGGAGACAAGTAACAGAAGAACTCGGCGCGCATGTAGAGGAAGCAATATCATTTCCAGATGACGGCTACTTGCTGTGTCTTCCCTCTGGATGACTTGCGCTGGAAACTAAACTCGGAGCAAAGGGTATATCACAATCTCAACAATAACCAACAGTTATTCGATGTTCCTGGAAAAAGTCATTACTAGCATACATGACAACTTTGCGTTAGAGGACTTGTACTCATTAACTACTTCAATATCGAGCACTTTCACCCCCCCTCCTGCCCAGGCCAATTTTCAGCTTTCAGTGCTGTCACACTTTGAATGACAATTGCGCAGTCATGCAATGCTGTACCCAAAGTAATTTTTTTATCATTTTTTCACACAAATAGAGTTTTCTTTTGGTGGTATTTAATGACCACTTGGTTTTTTATTTTTTGCTAAAAAAAACAAAAAAAAGACTGAAAATTTTGAAAAAAAAAAGTTTTTCTTAGTTTCTGCCAGTAAATTTTGTAATTTTTCGCCTTCACTGAAGTGCGCTGATGAGGCAGCAATGATGGGCACCAGTGGCGGTTGGTGTTTTTTTGTTGGGGGGGGGGTGGCAAACAACCACCCCTCCCCCCCCACGTGGCACCTCAAATCCCCGCCTGCCGCTGTCTGATGGTCTACCGGCACTTACCCCATCGGCGGCGGGGATTGGCGGGCACATCGGGGATCGGTGGGCACACAGCATTGGGGCTCAGAGGGCACACAGCAGCAGGGATCAGCAGGCACACAGCGGCGGAATCAGTGGGCACCCATCGGCGGGGGTCGGCGAGCACATCGGGCAGGGGATCAGGCTGTGGCAGGCATCTGGCAGCATCTCCTGTGTCCCCTTCTCTTCTGAGATCACGGCAGCTTCTGCCGTGCGTCTCCTCTACTCCTCCTAGAGGTCCAATAGGATCGCCTGACCTTTCAGTCAATCGGGAAATGGGTATCAGACCCGCGCTTCCTGATTGGCAGAGAGGCGATTCACCTGGGTGGACTCTGAGCGCAATGCTCTGTGCTCCAAGTCCACCCTAAGCCTATTGAAGCCTATAACTCTAATCATGTGCTTAAAAAAAAAAAAATCCCCTCCGCTGTAATTCATGCGCCCGACGTACTGAAAGGGGCCGGATGCATGAACATGGGGTGGACGCAGCGACCGTGGATAGATTTATGCTATGCATGAATCTATCTATTAACCATATAGGGGGGGGTGTGGATAGAGGGGTTGGCGCCTGTGCACCCTTAATGGACGGACTGGCCCTGATGGGAACTGATGAGGCGGCACTGAAGGGCATTGATTAGGTGGCACTGATGAGAAGGCACTGATATGCGGCACTGATGGGCACGGATAGGCACCGATGAGCAGGTACTGATGGGCACTGAAAGACAGCACTGACTGTTATCACTAATGGGCAGTGATTGATGTCACTGATGTGCACAGATTGGTGTCACCGATGGGTACTGTTGGGGCTGCACAGATAATTAGGGCACTGATGATCAGTGCCCTGATTATCTGTACAGTCTCCCCTGCAAGGAGATGCCGCTGATCGGCTCTCCTCACCTCACACTCTGTCAGTGTCAGGCGAGGAGAGCCGATAAACGGCACTTCCATGTTTACATGTGATCGGCTGTAATTGGACACAGCCAGTCACATGGGTGAAGAGCCGTCATCAGCTCTTTACTGGGACCGGGGTCACAACATATCCTAGGGTCACGGCGCAACCGTGATCGCTGTGCTGTGCGCCCCCGCGGGTGTGCGAAGGTGGTAACACTGGGGCAACGTCATATGAATGAGAATGCACCGCCGTCAACTTAAGCTTTGACTATAAACCTGGAAGCTGATTGGCAGAGCAGCACCAGACTTTGCATTCGTCAGTTTTAGTAAATCAATCCCATTATGTCTCTTCTGCATTAAAGTTGCTTACCTGGCTGTCCGCACTGTATAAGGACTGCGTATGCACAGCTCAATGTACCATTTTGCAGTTCTGAGATGAATGAACTCATGTGCATGCAAGGGAGTGATCTTGGTCCAGCCAATGAAAACTGCCAGAGATTGGTACCTGGAAGCTGACCAGCCAAAGATGTCCGCGGCTGGTGGGGAGCTCTGGGACACCACAGCGCTGGGGTGAAAGTAAGGATAGTTCCACTTTAACCTCCTACCAGCCTATAGTAAAATGATGGCCAAGCGAGAACTTTCTAATCCTTTGTGGACATTGTATGGTGTCCTCCAGGCACGCGCCTCCTGCATGCTCTGGAGGCTACTTGTGGATGTTGCTGCATTATGTAAAACGATTAGAATAGTTTTTACATTTTAGAATGGAGTTCCTCTATACTGTCCATGATTTTTAAAGGGTGCCTTGACTGGAAAAAGGTTGAGAAACACTGTTCTAGTCAATAGGGGTATCTGGATTAGAAAACTTGGTGATGATAATTACAATTTTCTGATACATAGGACATTTCATACATGGATGTTTTTCTCCACACTCACGCTATAAAGGAGTTGGTGGTTATTTTAATAAATTCACTTTTCTTTCATCTAATCCCATGTAATAAATCCTTTATGGAATTAAAAAAATGTAATGATAATGTGTCGGAGACTATACTCACCGAGGCCGAGATGCCGAGAGCGGCTCGCCCTTACGACCACGCGCACCCGACCCCTGGAGGTGATACAGGGAGTTGGGGGCACGCGGAGGCACGGGCTTCCGGTGGTGACTGAATTCCTGAAGGAAGTCCATGTAGCTGCTGGGCACTGGAGAAGCTGCAAAACAAGTGGTTAACTGGAACCGGGGTATCAGCTCGGGCAAGTCCGTTATTCAGGCAAGGATCAGGGGTATCAGACAGGCAGAGAGAGTAATCGTTGAACAAGCAGGGGTCTGGGGTATCAGGGGTATCAGGCAGGCAAGAGTAGTCCGTTATATACAAGCAGAGGTCTGGGGTATCAGGCAGGCAAAGAGTAGTCCGTTATACAAGCAGAGGTCCGGGGTATCAGGCAGGCAAAGAGTAGTCCGTTATACAAGCAGGGGTCAGTACTGGTAACACACTGGAAGCAGGAAAATGACAGGCACAGGGGACAGGGTACAGCTGACGACAAACCAGCAACCCGACTGGGTACTGGAGCCGTCAGAAGTAACCCTCCGGCGAGCGCGTCACCGTGGCGCGCCGCCGTGCACCCGCACGGTCACGGCGCGTACACGGGGACCGCCGTGCACCCGCGCGCGCCGCACCATTGGGCCGCGAACGGGTGTACGGCGCAGCGTGAGTCCTCCGCGCATGCGCCGTGGAACCCGGCGGACGGAGGCGGCTTGTGCCTCCTGACAGTGCCCCCCTCCTAAGGGCGGACACTGGACGCCCAGACTGGACATCACCTCCGGGTGGTCTCGGTGAAAGGCTTGAATTAAGCGTGGTGCATGTAGGTTCTTCGCAGGTTCCCAAGAGTTGTCTGCCCTTCTTCCTACAGGGATGGACTCCACCTCAAACTCATTTTCTCCATCCACCCTAACTGGTGGCGGAGGAGGCTCCCCTCTTTCCGGGAAAGTGCTGTCCACTACAGGCTTCAGTAAGGACACGTGGAAAACAGGATGGATTTTGTAAGTTTTTGGTAGTGCTAGCTCCATAGCCACAGGATTGATAATTCTTTTGATGGGGAAAGGACCTATGAACTTGGGTCCCAATTTCCGCGAAGGCACAGATAGTTTAAGATTGGTAGTGGATAGCCAGACCTCTTCTCCTAGTTTAAAGGTTGGATTCTCCCTCCTGCCCCGATCATACTGCTCCTTGTAATCCGTTTGAGCCCTTTGTAGCATATCTTGAATCCTCTGGAAATTTGCCTGTAACGAGGCTATTCTGTCCTGCACTGCAGGGACTGCTATCTCAGGAACATCGTTGGACAGAAAGGTGGGATGGAATCCACAATTCGCCCAGAAGGGCGTTTGATTAGTAGCAGCGTGAACAGAATTGTTATACGCGAACTCTGCGTATGGGAGAAGACTTGCCCAATCATCTTGAGATCCCGAGCAGAAACACCGCAGGTATTGCTCTAGAGTCTGGTTCGTCCTTTCCGTTTGGCCGTTACTCTGGGGGTGGTAAGCTGATGAGAGGCAGACTTGGATATTTAAGGCTTTGCAGAGCTCCCTCCAAAATTTGGACGTAAATTGTACACCCCTGTCTGATACGATGTTCTTTGGTACTCCATGGAGCCTGATGATCTCCTTCAAAAAAATATTGGCAGTCTCTAGGGCCGAGGGGGTGCCCTTCATGGGCAAAAAATGGGCCATCTTGGAGAGACGGTCAACCACGACAAAAATAGTGGTGAAACCCCCCGAGGCTGGCAGGTCCACTATAAAATCCATAGAGACGTCAGACCATGGTCGTTCGGGGATAGGTAAAGGTCTTAGTAAACCCCAAGACTTGGCGTTTCGACCCTTGTTTCGCTGACACAAAGGGCAGGATGCCACATATTCTTTGCAATCCCGTCTCCACCCAGGCCACCAAAAGGAACGAGAGACCAGCTCGGACGTTTTCCTTACTCCAAAATGCCCTGCGAGTTTATGGTCATGGCACATCTTGAGGGTTAGCGACCGTGTCTCCTGTGGTACAAAGATTTTTCCCCGGATCCAAAAGAAATTACCGTTTCTTTTCAAGGATTGCACCTCTGGTTCCATGCAAGAGTTGGATGATGTTTTAATGGATGACATCAAATCCACTTGTGTTACCCCAAGGAAGTTTTGGGACGAGAGGATTGTTCCAGGTTCTGAAGCTTGGGACTCTGCTGAGAACATCCGTGAGAGTGCGTCTGCCTTTCCATTCTTTGAGCCAGGTCTATAGGATATGTGGAAGTTGAAGCGAGAGAAAAAGAGAGCCCAGCGGGCTTGTCTAGGTTTTAGTCGTTTTGCTGTCCGTAAATATTCAAGGTTTTTATGATCTGTAAAGATCATTACCGGATGTAATGCGCCTTCGAGCAGATACCTCCATTCTTCTAAAGCAAATTTTATGGCCAGCAGCTCCCTGTCACCCACGTCGTAGTTTAACTCTGGCGGGCTGAGTTTCCGAGAAGCGAAAGCAACGGGGTGAAGGATGGCTTTGGGCCCTTGTCTTTGAGAGAGAATGGCCCCTGTGGCAATTTCCGAAGCGTCCACCTCCAAAACATATGGCTGAGAAGGATCGGGGTGGCGAAGAATTGGAGCCGAACTAAACAGATCCTTTAATCTTAGAAAGGCCTCTTGTGCGGCCTCACTCCACCGGAAAGGGTTGTGCTGACGGGTTAGCTGGGTGATAGGTGCTACAATGGTCGAGAATCCGATAATGAACTTCCGATAAAAATTAGCAAATCCTATGAATCGTTGGACCCCTTTTTTATCAGATGGAGCTGGCCAATCTTGGATAGCTGGTATCTTCTGGGGATCCATTGCGATCCCGCCGGCCGATATGATGAACCCCAGAAATTGTACCACTGACCTCTCGAATTCACACTTCTCCACTTTCAGATAAAGCTTGTGTTGTTTTAATATAGTGAGGACTCTTTTGACATGCCCCTTGTGTAGTTCCATTGTGGGAGAAAAAATGAGTATGTCATCTAGATAGACAACAAGGAAGTCATCCAGGTATTCTCGGAAGATGTCATTAACTAGGTGCTGGAAAGTAGCTGGAGCATTGCATAGCCCGAATGGCATCACCAGGTACTCGAAGTGCCCAAACCTGGACCTGAACGCTGTCTTCCATTCATCCCCAGCTCTGATTCTAATAAGGTTATAGGCACCCCGCAGGTCTAATTTGGAAAAGACCTTAGCAGATCGGAATCGTTGAAATAACTCCGGGATGAGTGGTAGTGGGTACCTGTTTTTAATGGTAATATTGTTGAGCTGCCGGTAGTCCACACAAGGTCTAAGGGACCCATCTTTTTTCCCAACAAAGAATATCCCTGCTCCCGCAGGTGAGGACGAAGGACGGATAAAACCCTTTTCCAGGTTCTCATCGATGTATTGTCTGAGCGCCTCCAGTTCGGTCTCGGAGAGGGGGAATATACGACCGAACGGGATCACTGATCCTGGCAACAGGTCGATCGGACAGTCATAAGGCCGATGAGGTGGTAAGCGATCAGCCATTTGTTTATTAAAGACCTCCTGGAACTCCAGATATTCAGAGGGAATCTGCTTCAGTTTGTCAGACGAGGTAGTAACCGTAGCACAAACCTTCGAGGTTAAAGGGAGGCAATGCACCGAGCAGTATGGAGAGGAGAAGGACACCGCCTTGGTGCTCCATTGGATCTGCGGATCATGAGCTTGTAACCAGGGCAGGCCGAGGATGACTGGGAAGATGGGAGACTGGATGAGGTCGAGCCGTAGGAGTTCCTGATGCCCGGAGTCGGTGGTTACTAGGATAGGCTGGGTCTCTTGGGTGATTGGACCGGACCTAGGAAGAGACCCATCAGCTAGATGCACCTGTAACCCTTGGGTCTTTGTTTGCAAGGGAATACGGAGGCTGCGGGCCAAGGCTGCATCCATGAAGCAGCTACAAGCCCCCGAATCAATGATGGCGGGTAGGCGAGACTCCCCTTCCGGTAGCTGCAAGGAAACAGACAACATCACATAAGACTTTGGAGCATCATTATCCTGGTAATTCATCAATCTAGGCTGAAAGGACTTACTGGGCCGTATTGGACAACCGCGCAGGAAGTGTCCCGCTCCCCCGCAGTACAGACACAAATTGGACTGTCGTCTGCGTTGTCTCTCCTCCGATGTTAGCGGGGCCCGGACCAGGCCTAGCTGCATGGGTTCAGCTTCAGGAGGTGTGATGGAGGATGTTGACGGCATGGATGGGGTTCTGAATGGCGTCCACGAAGGACGTGGACCCTGAAACCGCTCCGAGCGGCGTTCTCGCAAGCGCCTGTCCAACTGCGTGGCTGCCTGAATAAGTTCTTCCAAGGTCTCCGGGGTCTCCATCCTGGCTAGCTCATTCTTAAGGAGTTCAGACAAGCCTTGACGATACTGGTAGCGAAGAGCTTGTTCCAGTTCGTGTCGGCCGCCCATTTACGGAACTCGACCGTGTAGTCTTCAATGGGCCTCCTTCCTTGGGACAAGTGGTGTAGAGTGGCTTCAGCGGTAGCCTTCCGTTGCGGGTCATCATAAAGTTTGGACATACCCTCAAAGAAGGTATCTATGGAATTTAACACAGGACTTCCCTGTTCCATTAAGCCGTGGGCCCAAGCCTGAGGTTCCTCTGACAGCAACGAGATAGCGAACCCCACCTTGACGATCTCTGATGCAAATGTCCGGGGCTGGAGGGCAAAGTAAAGAGAACATGCGTTCTTAAAAGCTCTGAATCTTTTACGGTTCCCTGAAAACCGTTCGGGCATAGGGACCCTAGGCTCGGGAAGCGCCATGACGACAGTAGGGCTGGCGGTGGCCTGGGGAAGCGGACCTTCATTGCCGGGTGCCGGAACTGCAGCGGCGGAGGGAAGTACTCCAACAATCTGTTGGAGGCGATTGTCAATCTGAGTATACCCTTCTTGTAACTTCTGGACTGAGTCGGCCAAGGTGGAGACCTGTTGACATAGGATCTCCAGAGGAGAGCGCGCTCTGTCGGCCTCGGACATCTGGCTGGTTTGTACTGTCGGAGACTATACTCACCGAGGCCGAGATGCCGAGAGCGGCTCGCCCTTACGACCACGCGCACCCGACCCCTGGAGGTGATACAGGGAGTTGGGGGCACGCGGAGGCACGGGCTTCCGGTGGTGACTGAATTCCTGAAGGAAGTCCGTGTAGCCGCTGGGCACTGGAGAAGCTGCAAAACAAGTGGTTAACTGGAACTGGGGTATCAGCTCGGGCAAGTCCGTTATTCAGGCAAGGATCAGGGGTATCAGACAGGCAGAGAGAGTAATCGTTGAACAAGCAGGGGTCCGGGGTATCAGGCAGGCAAGAGTAGTCCGTTATATACAAGCAGAGGTCTGGGGTATCAGGCAGGCAAAGAGTAGTCCGTTATACAAGCAGAGGTCTGGGGTATCAGGCAGGCAAAGGGTAGTCCGTTATACAAGCAGAGGTCCGGGGTATCAGGCAGGCAAAGAGTAGTCCGTTATACAAGCAGGGGTCAGTACTGGTAACACACTGGAAGCAGGAAAATGACAGGCACAGGGGACAGGGTACAGCTGACGACAAACCAGCAACCCGACTGGGTACTGGAGCCGTCAGAAGTAACCCTCCGGCGAGCGCGTCACCGTGACGTGCCGCCGTGCACCCGCACGGTCACGGCGCGTACACGGGGACCGCCGTGCACTCGCGCGCGCCGCACCATTGGGCCGCGAACGGGTGTACGGCGCAGCGTGAGTCCTCCGCGCATGCGCCGTGGAACCCGGCGGACGGAGGCGGCTTGTGCCTCCTGACATAATGTGATGTAAAAATAGCATGGGTTACAATTTCTTAAGTTGCATTTTACTTTTTCTGTATTTTGTAAAAGCTGATGTAAGAGCAAGTCTAGCAAAAACATCTATGTGTTGGCTGGAAATGTAACTAGCACACAACGCACAAAGCGCTGAAACTCTAAAATAAACCTATAGCCAAACAGCATTGTCCTGTGCTGGATCCGTCCTCCTCTCTCAAGTCCTGAGAGCCTCTAGAAGGCTGGCAGAGGATCAGAGCAGAGCAGGAACAGCGATGCCGTGCCTCTGCTAGAAAGCACCAGAGTACAGGGACCAGGCCCAGTGCCAGCTTCCTGCCACCTGTTTCTGTACACAACCTTTGTACCTGAGGCATGGGCTGCCTTCCACTCCATTTCTATTATCCCCAATGACACTGGGAACACTCTTACTTCAGTCAATGGCTGATAAGGACATTTCACATTCTGCCAGTGCTAAAACATTTTTCAGTTTATAGAATTTTGTAAGAGAGAGAAATAGAAAGATGGACAGAATGAGAGAGCAAATAAGAGAAAGAGAGAGAGAGAGGGAGAGGGAGACAGAGAACGGTGGTTAGGATGAGAGAGGACAGCAGAAGGAGAACAGAGAGAGAGAGAGAGAGAGAGAGAGAGAGAGAGAGAGAGAGAGAGAGAGAGAGAGAGAGAGAGAGAGAGATGGATAGGGTGAGAGAAGACAGCAGGAGGAGAACAGACAGGGAGAGGGAGAGAGAGAGAGAGAGAGAGAGAGAGAGAGAGAGAGGTGAATACGGTGAGAGAAGACAGCAGGAGGAGAACAGACAGAGCCAGAGAGAGAGAGAGAGAGAGAGATGTGAAGAACGAGAGAGAGAGAGAGCGATGGATAGGGTGAGAGAAGACAGCAGGAGGAGAACAGAGAGAGCCAGAGAGAGAGAGAGAAGACAGCAGGAGGAGAACAGAGAGAGCGAGAGAGAGAGAGGACAGCAGGAGGAGAACAGAGAGAGCGAGAGAGAGAGAGAGAGAGAGAGAGAGAGAGAGAGAGAGAGAGAGAGAGAGAGAGTCAGAGAGATGTGGAGAGAGAGAGAGAGAGAGAGAGAGAGAGAGAGAGAGAGAGAGAGAGAGAGAGAGAGAGGTGAAGAACAAGAGAGAGAGAGAGAGAGAGAGAGAGAGAGTGTGAAGAACAAGAGAGAACAGCAAAAGGGAAACAGTGTAAGACAAAGAGGGGGAGAGAGTGAAAGAAGAAGGGCAGAGTGAGAAAGAACAGCAAGAGGAGAACAGAAAGAGAGAAAGAGGATAGAGAAGGGTGGATAGGGAGAGAAAAGACAGCAGGAAGAGGACAGAGAGAGAGAAAGAGAGGGAGAATGATGATGGACAGGGTGAGAGAGGACAGCAAGGGGAAAACAGAGAGAGAGAGAGAGAGAGAGAGAGAGAGAGAGAGAGAGAGAGGGATGGATAAGGTGAGAGAAGACAGAAGGAGGAGAACAGAGAGAGAGAAAGAGAGAGAGAGAGAGAGAGGGATGGATAAAGTGAGAGAGGACAGCAGGAGCCGAACAGAAAAAGAGAAAGAGGGATGGATAGGGTGGGAGAAGACAGAAGGAGGAGAACAGAGAGAGAGAGAGAGAGAGAGAGAGAGAGAGAGAGAGAGAGAGAGAGAGAGAGAGAGAGAGAGAGAGAGAGAGAGGGATGCATACATTGAGAGAGGACAGGGGGAGGAGAACAGAGAAAGAGAGAGGGATGGATAGAGTGAGAGAGGACAGAGGGAGAAGAACAGAGAGAGAGAGAGAGAGGGATGGATAAGGTGAGAGAAGACAGAAGGAGGAGAACAGAGAGAGAGAGAGAGAGAGAGAGAGGGATGGAAAAAGTGAGAGAGGACAGCAGGAGCCGAACAGAAAAAGAGATAGAGGGATGGATAGGGTGGGAGAAGACAGAAGGAGGAGAACAGAGAGAGAAGGGAATGGATAGGGTGAAAGAAGATAGCAGGAGGAGAACAAAGAGAGAGGGATGGATAGGGTGAGAGAAGACAGCAGGAGGAGAATAGTGAGAGAGGGTGGGATGAATAGGGTGAGAGAAGACAGCAAGAGGAGAACACAGAGAGAGAAAGAGAGAGAGATAGGTGGATAGAGAGAGAAAAGACAGCAATAGGAGAACAGAGAGATAGAGAGGGATGGAAAAAGTGAAAGAAAACAGCAGAAGGAGAACAGAGAGAGAGAGAGAGAGAGAGAACTGGGGAGAAAGAGGGAAGGATAGGGCAAGACAGGACAGCAGGAGGAGAACAGAGAGAGAGGAAACGATGAGTGAGACAGGACAGCAGGAGGAGAACAGAGAGAGAGAGGGATGGATAGGGCGAAAGATGACAGCAGGAGGAGAACAGAGAGAGAGCAAACGATGAGTGAGACAGAACAGCAGGAGGAGAACAGAGAGAGAGAGAGAGAGAGAGAGAGAGAGGGATGGATGGATGGATGGATAGGGCAAAAGATGACAGCAGGAGGAGAACAGAGAGAGAGAGAGAGGGGGAAGGATATGGCGAGAGAAGACAGCAGGGGAGGAACAGAGAGAGAGAGAGAGGGATGGATAGAGTGAGAGAGGACAGCAGGAAGAGGACAGAGAGAGAGAGAGGGATGGATAGGGTGGGAGAAGACAGCAGGAGGAGAACAGAGAGGGAGAGGGATCGATAGGGTAAGACGGGGCAGCAGGAGGAGAACAGAGAGGGAGAGAGAGGGATCACTACAGTGAGAGAAGACAGTAGGAGGAGAACAGAGAGAGTGAGAGAGAGAGGGATCAATAGGGTGAGAGGGGGCAGCAGGAGGAGAACAGAGAAAGAGAGGGATGGATAGGGTGAGAGGGGACAGCAGGAGGAGAACAGAGAAAGAGAGGGATGGATAGGGTGAGAGGGGACAGCAGGAGGAGAACAGAGAGAAAGAGAGAGGGGATGGATAGGGTGAGAGGGGACAGCAAAAGGGGAACAGGGAGAAAGGGAGTGTGAAAGAAGAAAGGCAGAATAACAGAGGCCAGACAGAGGGAAACAGAGGGAAATGCATATAAAGGCAAAGGAGAAGACCTTCAAAAAATACAAGGCTGGGAGATCATCATCAGCATTCAGACTTTACAAACAATGCAACAAGGGTGCAATTAGGGTGGCTAAGATAGAACACGAAAGACACATAGCGGAGGGGAGCAAAAAAAAATCCCCAAAAATTTTTTAAGTATATAAACAGTAAAAAAGGGAGGACAGACCATATTGGCCCCATAAAGAATAAGGAAGGACATCTGATTACAAAAGATGGGGAGATGGTATTGGATTTATTCTTCTCCTCAGTCTTCACGAGGGAATTGGGGGGGCTTCAGTAACCAAAACTGCAGTGTTTGTCCTCACAACACATCACAGGAAGCACCTCCATGGTTAACAAAGGACAGAATTAGAATTAGATTTGGGAAACTTACCATTAATAAATCACCGGGACCAGATAGCTTGCACCCGAGGGTACAATTCATGAAGAATCATTCTTGTCAAACCAATCTTTTAACCTTCTATGAGGAGGTGAGTTGCCAGCTAGATAAAGGAAGGCCCGTAGACATGGTGTATCTGGATTTTGCAAAAGCATTTGGCACAGTTCCCCATAAACGTTTACTGTACAAAGTAAGGTCCATTGGCATGGACCAAAGGGTGAGTACATGGATTGAAAACTGGCTACAAGGGTGAGTTCAGAGGGTGGTGATAAATGGGGAGTACTCGGAATGGTCCGGGGTGGGAAGTGGGGTCCCCCAGGGTTCTGTGCTGGGACCAATCCTGTTTAATTTGTTCATAAATGACCTGGAGGATGGGATAAACAGTTCAATCTCCGAATTTGCGGACGATACTAACCTAAGCAAGGCAATAACTTCTCCGCAGGATGTGGAAACCTTGCAAGAAGATCTGAATACATTAATGGGGTGGGCAACTACATGGCAAATGAGGTTTAATGTAGAAAAATGTAAAATAATGCATTTGGGTGGCAAAAATATGAATGCAATCTATACACTAGGGCAGGCATGTCCAAAGTCCGGCCCGCGGGCAAATCGTGGCCCGCGTTACAGTTTTGAACAGCCCGCCTGGTTATTTGGACATATATATCTTTTGTGGCCCCCAACGATCTCCCAGCGCCGGGGCCACAAAAGATATATATGCTGGCTGCCTCGGAGGGGACAAGGAGGAGGCGGGACAAGTGCCATACACACAGGAGTATTTCCTGTTTACACGGCAGCTTCTGTAATAGGAAGTCCCGTCTCCTGCGCTGCCATTGCACAACTGTTCTGTCCATCATAGTGGGTGGGAGTTTCTATTTAAGAGGCCACCAAGAAAACAGGAGTTTTTCCTGTATGTAATCTTTTGGCGCTCATCCCGCCCTCTCCCTGTCCCCTTCAAGGCTGCAGATGGATGGGCATCAACCAGGCTGCACTGATGGCAATGGTGAGTCTGCATTCATGGCAATGGGGGTGCTGCATTCCTGGCAATGGTGGGTACTGCATTCCAGGCAATGGTGGGTGCTGCATTCCTGGCAATGGTGGGTGCTGCATTCCTGGCAATGGTGGGTGCTGCGTTCATGGCAATGGGGGTGCTGCATTCTGGCAATGGGGGTGCTGCACTGATGGCAATGGGGATGCTGCATTCATGGCAATGGTGGGGCTGCATTCATGGCAATGGGGGTGTTGCATTCATGGCACTTGTGAGGCTGCAGATGGGCGCTCACCCTTATTTTGCTTCACAGTTCTGTATTTAAAATGTTAGTTTTTTTCCTGAAACGTCCCTCTTAAAGTGAAGGTGCGTGTTATACGCCAATAAATATATCCAAATAACACGTCCAAGCTCATCTTTTTATTCACACACAGCCACAAAGGCAAGAGAATTCTTGTTGGGCAGTGTATTAGTGCTCGAACGAACACACTTGGACCGAATTTTAATGGTTCAAAGAATGTCAGGCAAAATGGTCGGCCCTCACGCATGTTCACTTCATCAAATCTGGCACTCTGAAAAATTTTGGACACCCCTGCACTAGGGGGTGAACCTCTGGGGGAATCTAGGATGGAAAAGGACCTGGGGGTCCTAGTAGATGATAGGCTCAGCAATGGCATGCAATGCCAAGCTGCTGCTAACAAAACAAACAGAATATTGGCATGCATTAAAAAGGGGATTAACTACAGAGATAAAGCGATAATTCTCCCACTCTACAAGACTCTGGTCCGGCCACACCTGGAGTATGCTGTCCAATTCTGGGCACCAGTCCTCAGGAAGGATGTACTGGAAATGGAGCGAGTACAAAGAAGGACAACAAAGCTAATAAAGTGTCTGGAGGATATTGGTTATGAGGAAAGGTTGTGAGCACTGAACTTATTCTCTCTGGAGAAGAGATGCTTGAGAGGGGATATGATTTCAATTTATAAATACCATACTGGTGAACCGCACAAAAGGGACAAAACTTTTTTGCGGAAGGGAGTTTAACAAGACTCGTGGCCACTCACTAAAATTAGAAAAAAAGAGGTTTTACCCTAAACTGCGTAGAGGGTTCTTTACTGTAAGAGCGGCAAGGATGTGGAATTCCCTTCCACAGGCAGTGGTTTCAGTGGGGGGGGGGGCATCGATAGTTTCAAAAAAGTATTAGATAAGCACCTGAACAACCACAACTTACAGGGATATACAATGTAATACTGACATATAATCACACACATAGGCTGGACTTAATGGACTTGTGTCTTTTTTCAAACTCACCTACTATGTAACTATCTAACTATGCAATAAAGTGAGACAACGGGGAGGGAGAGAGAGGGAGAAATAATAGGAATCAAAGAGATAGGCAGAGTGGGGGGAGGGGGGCAAAGGAACAGACAGAAAGAGGGAGCGATTGGTAGAATAGGAGAGATGAATGTTGCAGCAAAGTTCAGTTGCAGGGTCACCTATAGACAACTGCAATGAGTCATCCGTCTTGATGCCAAAGAACCGAAGACAAGATCCTCCAAATGTTGTCCAACCAGCCTGGAATGGAGCTTTTCATTAGCAGAAACCGTGGTGTGTCACTTTTTTTTAAGAGATTTGATCCATCTATGAGCAGGCTAATCGTACCCAAGTTGATACATCAATCAATTTGGGTACAAGCAGCATCTAGGATTTTTAGCAGTCGTGTATTGCCAGTGGCTATAGCCACTAGCAGTAATCACTGTGTTTTTGGCTCATCCCCCCCAACCTCCCACCCCAGCAGTGAGAACACAATAGGGATTATCCCATCAACAATGACCCAAATCCCATAACTATAGCTTGCCTAGTAGCTTCTGATCTGTCATGCAACAGGACCTCTAACTACCGAATGCCGTCGGATGCCTAAACTGGTTCTAGCCTATGCTGGTTATTGAGCCCTGAGCTAAAACTAGCTATAGATTTCCAGACAAAATGGAACAGGGTTAACTAAAATAACAGGGGCTGCATATAATTTTTATTGCAATAGACAGTTTCACTTACTAAAATACTGGAAGGTAACCATTACACACATACAGTAGCACAGACCTAGCAATGTGGCACTGTGCATGTGAGATAATAATAATAGGACAGAGATACATCTGTCACAAGGATTCAGAAACACACCCAAGAAGCTATGGGCAGCGGCCGTTAAATTTTTAGAACATAGGAATACTTGCCTAATAGTCTCTGTTCCTGGTCTGGGTGAAATACAGTAGAAGCAACAGCAGCAGCTCTTATTTGTGTAAGGTCATGTGGCTCAGTTTCTGTCTCTTTTTCTTAATTTCCATCTTCTGGGGTTTCCAAGCCAGCCTCTTAGAGACAGAAAGTGATGATACATAATTATACATAACACTGTGACATTAGCAGCTGCTGTAGGTTATTCACAAATACAAACAGTAATGGGCAGCACATCCCTACATAAGCTTTAACAAGTTGATATAATTTCAGAAGATGGTTTTAAACTTTCGAAATCTGCAGTGAAAGAATACTTAGTGTTCTTGCCATGAAGCTCCATGTTCAGGTACTTGCTGTTCGGGGTGATAGCTGTCTCCCAAATGTGTCTCCCTGTCACATGCACCTTCAGTGGAGAGTACAAGCAGCTGTGTCAGCACTCATTGCGGAGGTATGGTTCACTATTTTCACTGTTGGGAAGCAGGTCCAACACAATCAGTATTTTTTAAAGGGCAACTTCACAAAGAGTGAAATTGTCCTTTAAAATAGTTAAATGAGCATGACAGCAGGGTAACTATCATTTGCACAAGGAGCTTAGCAATGACAGTGTTTTTTCTCTTCTAGCAGAGGTCTTCTTTAATCTGAGTGGTACAAGAAAAGATAAAAATTGATAATAAAAAATGACAATACAAATATAATAAAAAAAATGATATTAAGTAAGTGTATGAAAAAACAAAATCTTACAGGAACATGGGCATATATTTATATAAAAAATTCGATAATATATCATTCAATCTAAAATGGAAAAACCCTTTAAATGTCCAGTCATTCCAACACACAATACAAAGTGTGTACTGTACATTATCCATACTAACATGGCTGAATATGGATCAGCAGCATTATAATGTGTCAGGGTCAAGTAGGATATCAATAATGATCTAATCATAATCAATGTAAGTGAAGGAGCCTTGACCATTGTGCTGGGAAAACACATCCATTATGATTGATTCCACTGGGTGGGACTGTCAGCTAGGAGAATCATTATTCTGTATGAAGTTAAAATGTGGTCAGCCTATTAGTTCTATTACTTTTAGGACAGACCGTGTTGCAGTGAAGTTTGTGTTTATAGCTTAGCCTGCCAGGAGATGAATAACAAGGAATGTTATCAGGTTAAGAAAGGTTAAAACCCCCGACATTTTTTTTTTCCATCTATGTCTCATTGGGAGGATTTGCCTCTACTTTCTGTCCTTGGTCGGATTTGCCTTTCCCTTTTAGACAGTTGTCACTGGAAGAAGTTTCCTCATCTCCTATTCTGGTGACAACTATAACATGGATTTCTCATGACTTTGTGTCTCAGTAACAAACACCAACAATGGTAAAAGGGACAAATAGAAAAGGTGATTTTTTTCCAGTGGATACTATCAGCAATAAAAACTTGACAAAAGCTCCAATCCAGTGGTCCTCAAACTGTGACCCTTTGCTTGCCTTTATCAGACTCTTGAGCAGTGGCGGCTGGTGCTCAAAATTTTTGGGGGGCGCAAACAAACTGAAAAATTCTGAAAAAAAAACATCAATCGCAGCCACTGTGCCATCAAACGCAGCCACTGTGCCATCAAACGCAGCCGCTGTGTCATCAATCGCAGCCACTGTGTCATCAATACGCAGCCGCTGTGTCATCAATACGCAGCCGCTGTGTCATCAATAGCAGCCACTGTTTCATCAATACGCAGCCGCTGTGTCATCAATACGCAGCCGCTGTGTCATCAATAGCAGCCACTGTTTCATCAATCGCAGCCACTGTGTCATCATGACATATCTAGGACTTAAGCCCAGTCTCCTGATACACCTTTTGTCCCCACAAAAACTTCCTCCCCTCCAAACCCTTCACAAATGACTTGACCAGGTTTTGGAGTAAATGGCCTTGACGGCCTTTTATTAACCAATTATAACATTAATTAAATAACATCTTCATAAATAACCATTAAACTTTAACATATACTTGTTTAGTGTCATAAAGGGAAAACAACATAGATTGGTCACTGCGAACGAGATACCCATTCCAATACCATATTAATAATAGAGAGAGCAGCGTATACTGCGTAATGACCTGCTGGGGGCCAACAATCCTGTCAAGCAAGCGAACCAGACCTGCATAACCTTAAAATAGGCGTACCAAGTAGCCTTACTATAAGTTGGTTATCCTCTTTACTGCAGTCCCAACGTAGGACCGTTTCTGACGACAACTCCCTAAACCTGTCCCCACTGAAACCAGACCAAGCAAACGCCGGAGTGTTATCAATCCCTGATAAGTGTCCAGCGTAGATGAATGTCTCCCTTGTAACCAGTGCAGTACCCTAGTCAGTAGATAAAACACCTGTAACACCCCAAGATAGTCCCAGTTACAACAGACCTTTTGGTCGCAGCAGGATTACCCCCCAAATTTTGGCAGGTAACTCAATGTGAACAATCACACCGAAACCAGGTTCTGTCAAAACCCGCCTTGAAACAAGCTGAGGGCCATGGAGCAGCGCTCCATGGTCCCCTGAAACCAGGCTACTGCCACACGGAGTCTGCAGCATCTGTAACTAGTTCCCAGTCACCATCGCTGATGGGACATGACATCCAAAACTCACCTGTTGATCGATTCTAGGAAATCCTGCCGCACCCACCAGTCCTCCCCAACAATAATTAGTAGTGCTCACCAAGTGAGCCGGAGCCCTTAAGCCCGCAGTTGCCGCCGCCCCTACAATAAAAAACTATACCCAAGGGGATTATGCTGCGCCAGACAACAAACAGTTTCCCCTGCACCCATTGTAGTTGACGTACTAGTACCTTGCGTACTCTAAAGGTCCCTTGGACTTCATCTTATATCCTCTCTGGCTTGTAACTCGGAAGCCCACCCTACATACCAACAGAATCCATTGCAATTTCAAGGAATGTAATGCTTGCCGTGAGGCCCTCTGTTGTCCCCGGAGCTAAGGGAACCCTAACACGTACCTCGTGATGTTAGAACGTCCCACACATTGGAACCCGCCGGGCAAAACAGACAACTAAATCAGGT
Organism: Lithobates septentrionalis; assembly: GCA_037952835.1. Classification (NCBI taxonomy): domain Eukaryota; kingdom Metazoa; phylum Chordata; class Amphibia; order Anura; family Ranidae; genus Lithobates; species Lithobates septentrionalis. Next base: position 391,231 of record JBBDGP010001998.1, on the reverse strand, counting down.
AAGGCATGCTCGCTGAGATACCCAAAAATCCCCTGACGGGCCATTATAAGAAGGAGCTGAACGTTTTGCAAAACGGCACCCTATATGGAGCAACCCGTCTTCAATCCACGATCCCATACTGTGCCACAGTTCCTGTACCGCCCATAACCGAAAGCTGGCCGTATGTACCGGCAATAGCCTAACAGCCAAATCAATGCCTGCATATAAGGAAGTGTACTCTACCCCCTCTACAGGGGCAATTGCATCGCAGGCCGACCCACCTTTTTTAATGGCCGGGTGATGAATAAATTCGTACCTGGCGGGCTCTGTCTGGGCAACCACCTCCAGTGGAGAGACCACCCATTCCGGAAGAGGCCTACTAAAGGTGTCTGGCCCTGAGCCTAAACGCAACCTCCTTCCCAGTTTTTCCAAAACCAATGCTGTATGACGCAGGGCCGCCTGTCCCTTCTCAACCTAGGGTCAATGCCCGAAGTTGTACAAACCGTTAATACAAAAAACCGTCCCCTACAAAATGCCGCTGCTTGGTCCGGGAACTACTGATGAAAGAAAGCATCCTTTCAAACCGTCCCACATGGCACGTCTTTTTTTTTTTTTTTTTTATTCGTCAAAATGCTTGTGCAGAGAATAGGATCCCGCACCGCCTGAACACCTGTGCTGGACTAGACAGTGTTTTCCAAATTTTCATTAGCCCAAAAAACCAATCAGGAGCTCACGCCGCTGCCATAGCTTCATCCCCCCGCTGACGACCTAATGGGCCCAGCATAGGGCCAATCATACGGCCATGCGTCGCCGAAACTATGCGTCATGCCTTGGCCAAGCCACAACGCTATAAGTCTTGTGTGTTTAGCCAAAGGCCTGTAAGTGAACCAACCGAGCCAAACATTGTTCGGGGGTCCATTTCTTATTACGCTCGCCCATATGGCAAACGCCCATAGCCATTTGGCCAATGGAACTAGAACTCAACCGATATCCCCGTCATTCCTAGTCCACCATCTTGCTTTCTTCTGGCTGCAACCTCCCCTGACTTGCCCTGTCTATACTGAGCCTAAGCATTAAACCGACAGACTCACCTACCGCCGAGGCCGTCCCCATTGCTGTGGCAGCTGTCTCTCCTCCACCCTGAGGGCGCCCCCTGCCGTAAGAGTGTCATGTGTCGGAGCCCATGTCCGCCCCGGACTACTTCTTATGCCCGACTCAAAGCGCTGCCCCAACTCACCTAGCCCGATGTACCCCGTCCGGAGTCCTGTCTCCTGTCCTTACGGGAGTAGACATGTCCCCCCCAAGTCCCACAATTACCCCTAAACCTAACGACTCCGGTAGACTAGCCCGACCCCAACAGACTAATCAGAAAAATTAGAATTAAGTAACGAATCACACTCACCAGGCTGCCCAGGCAAGGGGCCCACCAGCCGTCACTCCTGGAACCACCGCTGCTGGATGTCCTTGGCTATCGTCACACTCCGACCCGGACGTTATGCCCTCCGATCCATCGCTGCCCATTTCCATCCTACCGACCGTAGGCTGCATCCCCCGCAGGACCCACTCCGTTTTCCGTGCGTCTGTGGTGTTGCTCTCGCCATGCTCTCCAACCCGTCCCATCAGACCTGCTCTTTATCCCCCATGACGGGCTCCGGCGCGTATTGCTTGGCTGGGTCCTCATCGCCCGACCTCTGCCGTCGCTCCCCACACCGCTGTGCTCCTCTCGGACCCTCTGCTGTGCTGCGCGGGATTGTGGGCCGTAAAGGCTGTCTAGCCCCCCATCCTAAGTTAGGTGTTCCCTCTGTTGGGCCAGCTGGCTGCCCAGATCTTCCCCTGCAGCCCCGGCCGCATGTTTTGTGTATCTGCGATGAGCCAGGGGGAGCAGAGCCGTGCGCTGCACTGAGCTCCCCCCGCCACGCTTTAGTCCCTTTTACAGGTCCCGCTCTGCTACCCGTACCTGGTCTTCTGGCTCCGCTGTGTGCTGGGGTCGGGGGGTTCACTCCCCTCTGCCTGTCGCTGCCACCATAGCCTGATACAGCACTTCCGGCGGCCGAGACCACCGCGAACGAGGTGACGCCGCCCCCCCCCCGTCATTTGCCGCTCCCGCACTGCCTCCATGGCTGCCATCTGGGCTTGCAGCCGGTCCGCTCTTTCTGTGTAAACTGCCGCTCCGAGCTGGGCGATAAAGCCCTCCATTGCTGCACAAACGAGGAGAGGAGGAGAGGAGGTTACAGAGCGGTGAGGGTGAGCGTGCAATCGCTTCCTCCTCCGCTCTACGATTGACGTCACTTCCCCCTCTCCCTTCTTTTCTCCAGCTCTAAGCGCCGCCCTCACCAAGCCCCCCTCCCCTTTCTAAAAGGGGAAACCCTGCTCTTAAAGCGGCCACTGTGCCATCCATAAATGTCATGTTGTCCCTCCACCAATTTCTCTCCTTTCCATGGCTCCGGGACTCTCTTTACGCAGCCACGGTGTCATCAATACGCAGCCACGGTGTCATCAATACGCAGCCACGGTGTCATCAACATGCAGCCACGGTGTCATCAATACGCAGCCACGGTGCCATCAATCGCAGCCACTGTGTCATCAATCGCAGCCACTGTGTCATCAATCGCAGCCACTGTGTCATCAATCGCAGCCACTGTGTCATCAATCCGCAGTCACTGTGTCATCAATCGCAGCCACTGTGTCATCAATCGCAGCCACTGTGTCATAAATACGCAGCCACTGTGTCATCAATCGCAGCCACTGTGTCATCAATCGCAGCCACTGTGTCATCATTACGCAGCCACGATGTCATCAATACGCAGCCACGGTGTCATCAATCGCAACCACTGTGTCATCAATACGCAGCCACTGTGTCATCAATCGCAGCCACTGTGTCATCAATCGCAGCCACTGTGTCATCAATCGCAGCCACTGTGTCATCAATTGCAACCACTGTGTCATCAATACGCAGCCACTGTGTCATCAATACGCAGCCACTGTGTCATCAATCGCAGCCACTGTGTCATCATTCGCAGCCACTGTGTCATCAATCGCAGCCACTGTGTCATCAATCGCAGCCACTGTTTTATCAATACGCAGCCACTGTGTCATCAATACGCAGCCGCTGTGTCATCAATCGCAGCCACTGTGTCATTACGCAGCCACAATGTCATCAATACGCAGCCACTGTGTCAACAATCGCAGCCACTGTATTATCAATCACAGCCACTGTGCCATCAATTGCAGCCACTGTGCCATCAATTGCAACCACAGTGTCATCAAACGCAGCCACTGTGTCATCAAAACGCAGCCACGGTGTCATCAAATGCAGCCACTGTGTCATCAAAATGCAGCCACAGTGTCATTAAAACGCAGCCACTGTGTCATCAAATGCAGCCACTGTGTCTTTAAAACGCTGCCATGGTGTCATTAAAACGCAGCCACGGTGTCATCAAACGCAGCCACTGTGTCATCAATCGCAACCACTGTGTCATCAATACGCAGCCACTGTGTCATCAATCGCAGCCACTGTGTCATCAATCGCAGCCACTGTGTCATCAATCGCAGCCACTGTGTCATCAATTGCAACCACTGTGTCATCAATACGCAGCCACTGTGTCATCAATACGCAGCCACTGTGTCATCAATCGCAGCCACTGTGTCATCAATCGCAGCCACTGTGTCATCAATCGCAGCCACTGTGTCATCAATCGCAGCCACTGTTTTATCAATACGCAGCCACTGTGTCATCAATACGCAGCCGCTGTGTCATCAATCGCAGCCACTGTGTCATTACGCAGCCACAATGTCATCAATACGCAGCCACTGTGTCAACAATCGCAGCCACTGTATTATCAATCACAGCCACTGTGCCATCAATTGCAGCCACTGTGCCATCAATTGCAACCACAGTGTCATCAAACGCAGCCACTGTGTCATCAAAACGCAGCCACGGTGTCATCAAATGCAGCCACTGTGTCATCAAAATGCAGCCACAGTGTCATTAAAACGCAGCCACTGTGTCATCAAATGCAGCCACTGTGTCTTTAAAACGCTGCCACGGTGTCATTAAAACGCAGCCACGGTGTCATCAAACGCAGCCACTGTGTCTTTAAACTGCTGCCACGGTGTCATTAAAACGCAGCCACGGTGTCATCAAACGCAGCCACTGTGTCTTTAAAACGCTGCCACGGTGTCATTAAAACACAGCCACGGTGTCATCAAATGCAGCCACTGTGTCTTTAAAACGCTGCCACTGTGTCATTAAAACGCAGCCACGGTGTCATCAAATGCAGCCACTGTGTTATCAAAACACAGCCACTGTGTCCACTGATCCCAGACACCATGATTGTCTCCGTAATAGCAGCCAGCATCTCTTTGAACAAGGGGTGGAAGGGGGGAAAGTTATCAAAGAAGGATACTCACAGTGATTTGGGGGGCTGGAAGAGGATGCTGTATGTGCTAGGGGCCACTTTGGGAGCAGAGAGGATTTATGCCAGAAGGGGGGTCTAATTTTAAATTCAATCCCCCTTCTAGCACAAATCCTCTCTGCTCCCAAAGTGGCCCCTAGCACATACTGTATCCTCTTCCAGCCCCCCAAATCACTGTGAGTATCTTTCTTTGATAACTTTCCCCCTTCCCCTGTAAGTGTCTTAATGCATTCACACCTCACCTCAGATCAGCACGTCCTGTTGATGCTGTGTCCATTCTCCTCCCCCTCTGTCTCTGTCTGTGTATAAGAAGGCACTCGGAGGTGGCTTCAGTCCGTGTGTGACCCGTTCCATCGGATGGCCCGATGACCAATCCGCCGCCTCCAGCGGCTAGTGACAGTCTGGAACGAAGCCGTGAGCGGCTTGGTCCAGCCTCCTAATCGCAAACACGGAAGCGACGTCATGGCGTCACTTCCCGTTTACTCGGCTGCCAATGGCGCTGGTTTAAAAAAAATATACAGTATTCAGAATTGCCGAAAACGGTGATCTGAATACTTTGAAGTGCAAAGGAGGGATCGGGGACTCCCAATCCCTCCATAAAGAGTACCTGTCACCACCTATTACTGTCACAAAGGATGTTTACATTCCTTGTGACAGCAATAAAAGTGATCAACACTTTTTTTTTTTTTAAACACAATTTATTAATATAAAAATAAATAAAATAAAAAAAAAAACATTTTTTTAAAGCGCCACCGTCCCCTCGAGCTCGCGCAGCAAAGAAAACGCATACGGAAGTTGCGCCCACAAATGTAAACGGTGTTTAAATCACACATGTGAGGTATCGCCGTGATCGTCAGAACGAGAGCAATAATTCTAGCCCTAGACCTCCTCTGTAACTCTAACCTGGTAACCGTAAAAAATTTTTAAAGGTACCGTAGTTTTCCGCCATTCCACGAGTGCGTGCAATTATAAAGCATGGCATGTTTGGTATCTATTTACTCGGCGTAACATCATCTTTCACATTATACAAAAATTGGGCTAACTTTACTGTTTGTTTTTTTTTAAATTCATGAATGTGTCTCTTTTTCCAAAAAGTTATGTTTAAAACACTGCTGCACAAATACAGTGTGATATAAAATATTGCAACAATCGCCATTTTATTCTCTAGATTCTCTGCTAAAAATATATATATAATGTTTGGGGGCTCTAAGTAATTTTCTAGCAAAAAATATGGATTTTAACTTGTAAACACCAAATGTCAAAAATAGGCTCAATCATGAAAGGGTTAAAGGACTTTTGATTGTTGTTAAAGGGGCCGTTTTAATTTTTTTTTTTTTTTTGACTACAGGAGGGGGGCGGCGCCTGGGCGCCCCTACGGACGGGCCGCCATTGCTCTTGAGCACTATTCCTCCCACTGAAATGATGAGGCAGTGCTGTATTCCTCCTACTGACACCACTGATAAGGCATTATTCTTTCCACTGATACCAATCATGGGGCACTATCTCTTGTACTGACGCCAACGAAGTGGCAATATTCTTCCCACTAACTCCAATTATAGGGCACTATTCCTCCCACTGACACCAGTGATGGGGCATTATTCCTTCCACTGATACCAATGACGGGTATTATTCCTTCCACTGATACCAATAATGGGGCACTATTGCTCCCAATGACACCAATGATGGGTATTATTCCTTCCACTGATACCAATTATGGGGCACTATCTCTTCTATTGATACCAATGAAGTGGCATTGCTGTATTCCTCCTACTGACACCACTGATGGAGCATTATTTCTTCCACTGATACCAATGATAGGGCACTATCACTTCTACTGACACCAATGAAGTGCCACTGTTCTTCCCACTAACTTCAATTAAAGGGCAGTATTCCTTCTACTGATACCAATGCTGGGGCATTATTCCTCTCACTGACACCAATGATGGGGCTTTATGCAGCCAACTGATACCAATAATCAGATTGAATCCATCTGGGATGCTACAGGGTGGCCATGTGGTGCCGGGGAAAATGAGGGGGGAGAGCAGAACCCCACGTCACGTTGACACACTTGGTCACACCATATTGGTATATGGTGCTAAGCCCACTTACTGCGACAAAGTACCCCATGATTAGTGGGTCCTACACTATCCATAGATTGGGAGATCCTCTTCTCTGAACCATGAGAGCAATACAATCTACAGATAGTGTAGGACCCACTAATCATGGGGTACTTTGTCGCAGTAAGTGGGCTTAGCACCATATAGCAATATGGTGTGACCAAATCCCCATATTTTTTTATAATATTTTTTGAAATTGTCTAGGTGTTTTAAACTAGCCTTGCTGGAGGTAAATGTCTTTTTTGCATGTGTGCGGTGTAACATTTTGCTCTGCTGTATGGTCTTATGGCTGCACCAGCTTTCATGCATCTTTTAGGGTGTGTCCCCCAAATATCTGGTTTGTCAATTCATTCAGGACAGAGAGGGCAATCTGTAACAAAGACCTGAAGCGCCAAACTGTATGTTGTCTACCGGGCGCTCGGGTTTGGCACATCACGGATCTGGTTGACAGATTACTGGGAGGGGCTGGGGAAGACCCGGCTGTCATGGTGCATGTTGGCACCAATGACAAAGTCAGAGGCAGATGGAGTGTCCTAAAGAACGATTTTAGGGACTTGGGAGCTAAATTTAGGAAAAGGACCTCCAAGGTAGTATTCTCAGGAATACTACTGGTACATCGAGCCACACCAGAAAGGCGAGGGAGATTAGGGAAGTAAACAAGTGGCTGAAGAGCTGGTGTAGTAAGGAGGGGTTTGGGTTCCTGGAGGACTGGGCCGACTTCTCAGTTGATCACCAGTACTATAGACGGGATGGACTGCACCTAAATGAGGAGGGTGCAGATCAGCTGGGAGTAAAAATGGCCAAAAAGTTAGAGGGGTTTTTAAACTAGGCGATGGGGGGGCGGGGGGCAAAGGTAGAACATATTCCAGAGGGTAGTATTGGGGGCATTAGTGTTAGGTAGACTAAAGCACATAAACCCAAGGTAAGTATAGTAACAAGTCCTAGTTGCAATCCCGGAACACCCAATAAGAGGATAGTATGTGATCGGTCTAAACTACGTGGCATGTTCACCAATGCCAGGAGCCTGCCGGACAAGATGGGTGAACTAGAGGTACTGTTGTACAAGGAGGATTTGGATTTTGTGGAAATTTTAGAGACCTGGTTCAACAGCTCTCATGATTGGCTGGCAACCATTCAAGGGTATACCCTTTATCGCAGGGATAGAGAGGGTAAAAAAGGGGGAGGGGTATGCCTACATATCAAGAATAAAGTACAAGTAAATGTGAGAGAAGACATCACTAAGGGAGCTAGGGAGGAGGTGGAATCCTTATGGGTAGAGCTCCAAAGGGATGAAGCTAAGGGGAAAATATTACTGGGAGTATGCTATATATCATAATGGGGGATTTTAATTATCCAGACATAGACTGGGCGGAGGGAACCACGCATTTGTCTAAGGCTCGCCAGTTCCTAAATGTCTTGCAGGACAATTTCATGGTTCAGATGGTAGACGCACCAACTAGAAATAAAGCGTTACTGGATCTACTGATTACAAACAATAGAGACCTGATCATGGATGTGGAAATACAGGGCAATTTAGGAAACAGAGATCACAGGTCAATTGGCTTCAGACAAATAGGAAACATAAGGGGAATACAAAGACACTGAATTTCAAAAGCGCTAACTTCCCTAAACTATGGACCTTGTTAGAAGGCATGAATTGGGATAAAATCTTAAGAACAAAAAACAAGGAGGAGAGATGGGTTGGCTTTAAGAGCATATTAAATAAGGGCAATAGCCAATGCATCCCATTGGGTAATACATTTAAAAGAGTGAACAAAAGTCCTGGATGGCTTAACTCCAATGTAAAAATGCATATAAAAGCAAAGGAGAAGGCCTTCAAAAAATACAAGGTTGAGGGATAATCATCAGCATTCAGACTTTATAAAGAATACAACAAGAAATGTAAGGGTGCAGTTAGGGCAGCTAAGATAGAGCACGAAAGACACATAGCGGAGGAGAGCAAAAAAATCCCAAGAAATTCTTTAAGTATGTGAACAGTAAAAAAGGGAGGACAGACCATATTGGCCCCATAAAGAATGAGGAAGGACATCTGCTTACAAAGGATGGGGAGATGGCGAAGGTATTGAATTTATTCTTCAATCATCCTGACACCATAACAACCATGGTGCCGGGATGTTTGAAGTGCTAACACCAGTTGTTTGGAGTATCTTTATCTGCTGATTGTTGAACTTTCTAGAATACACATATTTCTATTGTTGTGTAGGATCTGGGCCTGCTGTCCCTCCCTCTCTCCTTCCCTCTCCCTCCGTCCCTTGTTCATCTCAGATGCTAACCACACCACCTTAGAGCCACGCCCACTATTTTGCTGAAACCACGCCCATTTTCACGAAGTGGGAGGGGTCAAAAAGGAAGGGCGGGGTTTGCCCCCCCCCCCCCCCATCCTAAAACTTCACCAGCCGCCCCTGCTCCTCGGTCTGCTATCGCTATGACCATATTTCTTAGTAATCTTGCTACTCAATTGCTGATCAATAATCCCCATTTGTGAGTTAAACAATTACCTGATTTTTTTCAGCTGCAATACCCTCCAAACTCCTCTCCTGCACATACTGCCCACTGTCATACCCTCCACACTCCTCTCCTGCACACACTGCCCACTGTCATACCCTCCACACTTCTCTTCTGTACAAATCCTCCTGAATGCACATACTGCCCACTGTCATACCCTCCCCACACCTCTCCTGCGCATAATGCCTGCAATTATACCTTCCACAATTCTCTTCTGCACAAATCCTTTGTCTTGACTGCACATATTGCCCACTGTCATACCCTCCACACTCCTCTCCTGCACATACTGCCCACTGTCATACCCTCCACACTTCTCTCCTGTATATACAGCCCACTGTCATACCCTCCACACTCCTCTTCTGAAGATACTTCCCTTAGTCATACCCTCCACACTCCTCTCCTGCACAAATTTTCCCACGGTCATACCCTCCATACTTCTTTCCTGCACATACTGCCCACTGTCATACCCTCCACACTCTTCTCCTGCACATACTGCCCACTGTCATACCCTCCACACTCCTCTACTGTACAAATTTTCCCACTGTAATACCCCCCATACCCTTCTCCTGCACATATTGCCTGCTGCCATACACACACTCTCTTGCTCACGGAGCACTGTTAATCCATCATCCGAAAATGGAAAGAGTATGGCACAACTGCAAACCTACCAAGACATGGCCGTTCACCTGAACTGACAGGCCAGGCAAGGACAGGGAAGCTGATCTGAGTTGATGGGAAGATGAATAGAGGCAAATACAGGGCAATCTTAGAAGAAAACGTGTTAGCGTCTGCAAAAGACTTGAGACTGGGGCGGAGGTTCACCTTCCAGCAGGACAACGTTCCTAAACATATAGCCAGAGCTACAATGGAATGGTTTAGATCAAAGCATATTCATGTGTTAGAATGGCCCAGTCAAAGTCCAGACCTAAATCCAATTGAGAATCTGTGGCAAGACTTGAACATTGCTGTTCTCAGATGCTCTTCATTCAAATCTGAGCTTGAGCTATTTTGCAAAGAAGAATGGGCAAAAATGTCACTCTCTAGATGTGCAAAGCTGGTAGAGACATACCAAAAAGACTTGCAGCTGTAATTGCTGCAAAAGGTGGTTCTACAAAGTATTGACTCAGGGGGGCTGAATACAAATGCACACCACATTTTTCACATATTTATTTGTAATAAATGTTGAAAACCATTTATCATTTTCCTTCCACTTCACCATTATGTGCCACCTTGTGTTGGTCTATCACATAAAATCCCAATAAAATACAATTACGTTTTTGGTTGTAACATGACAAAATGTGGAAAATTTCAAGGGGTATGAATACTTTTTCAAGGCACTGTACATTGCCCCTGGCATACCATCCACACTCCTCTCCTACACATTTAGCCTCCTGTTGTACCATACTCTCATTTACAAACTGTCTGCTGTCATACCCTCCATACACCTCCTACACATACTGCCCCCATTCATACCTCAACACTCTTCTTCCGTACATTCTGCCCAATGTCATATAGTTTGTAACCCTTTGCTGCACATAGTGTCCCCGGTCCTATCCTCACACTCCTCTCCTTGTGAAATTTTTCACATTTCGTCATGTTACAACCAAAAAGGTAAATTTATTTTATTGAGATTGTATGTGATAGACCAACAGAAAGTGGCACATAATTGTAAAGTGGAAGGAAAATGATAAATGGTTCTCAAATTTTTTTACAACTAAATATCTGAAAAGTGTGGCGTGCATTTGTATTCAGCCCCCTTTACTCTGATACCCCTAACTAAAATCTAGTGGAACCCATTGCCTTTAGAAGTCACCTAATTAGTAAATGGAGTCCACCTGTGTGAAATTGAATCTTGGTACAAATACAGCTGTTCTGTGAAGCCCTCAGAGGTTTGTTAGAGAACCTTAGTGAACAAACAGCATCATGGTGGCCAAAAAACACACCAGACAGGTCAGTGATAAAGTTGTGGAGAAGTTTAAAGCAGGGTTAAGTTATAAAATACAGTATATCCCAAGCTTTGAACATCTCACAGAGCACTGTTAAATCCAGCATCCGAAAATGGAAAGAGTATGGCACCACTGCAAACCTACCAAGACATGGCCGTCCACCTAAACTGACAGGCCTGGGAAGGAGAACATTAATCGGAGAAGCAGCCAAGAGGCCCATGGTAACTCTGGAGGAGCTGCAGAGATCCACAGCTCAGGTGGGAGAATCTGTCCACAGGACAACTATTAGTCGTGCACTTCACAAATCTGCCCTTTATGGAAGAGTGGCAAGAAGAAAGCCGTTGTTGAAAGAAAGCTATAACAAGTCCCGTTTGCAAGAAGCCATGTGGGGGACACAGTAAACATGTGGAAGAAGGTGCTCTGGTCAGATGAAACCAAAATTTAACTTTTTGGCCTACAAAGCAAAACGCTATGTGTGGCAAAAAACTAACACTGCACATCACCCTGAACACGCCTTCCCCACCGTGAAACATGGTGGTGGCAGCATCATATTGTGGGGATGCTTTCCTTCAGCAGAGACAGGGAAGCTGGTCAGAGTTGATGGGAAGATGGATGGAGCCAAATACAGGGCAATCTTAGAAGAAAACCTGTTAGAGTCTGCAAAAGACTTGAGACTGGGGTGGAGGTTCACCTTCCAGCAGGATAACGACCCTAAACATACAGCCAAAAATACAATGGAATGGTTTAGATCAAAGCATATTCATGTGTTAGAATGGCCCATTCAAAGTCCAGATCTAAATCCAATAGAGAATCTGTGGCAAGACTTGAAAATTGCTGTTCACAGACGCTCTCCATCCAATCTGACAGAGCTTGAGCTGTTATGCAAAGAAGAATGGGCAAAAATGTCACTCTCTAGATGTGCAAAGCTGGTAGAGACATCCCCAAAAAGACTTGCAGCTGTAATTGCAGCGAAAGGTGGTTCTACAAAGTATTGACTCAGGGGGGCTGAATACAAATGCCCCCCCCACACTTTTCACATATTTGTAAAAAAACATTCAATCCATAGTTACATAGTTACATAGTAGGTGAGGTTGAAAAAAGACACAAGTCCATCAAGTCCAACCTATGTGTGTGATAATGTGTCAGTATTACATTACATATCCCTGTATATTGCGGTCATTCAGGTGATTATCTAATAGTTTCTTGAAGCTATCAATGCTCCCCGCTGAGACCACCGCCTGTGGAAGGGAATTCCACATCCTTACCGTTCTTACAGTAAAGAACCCTCTACGTAGTTTAAGGTTAAACCTCTTTTCTTCTAATTGTAATGAGTGGCCACGAGTCCTATTAAACTCTCTTCTGCGAAAAAGTTTTATCCCTATTGTGGGGTCACCAGTACAGTATTTGTAAATTGAAATCATATCCCCTCTCAAGCGTCTCTTCTCCAGAGAGAATAAGTTCAGTGCTCACAACCTTTCCTCATAACTAAGATCCTCCAGACCCTTTATTAGCTTTGTTGCCCTTCTTTGTACTCGCTCCATTTCCAGTACGTCCCTCCTGAGGACTGGTGCCCAGAACTGGACAGCATACTCCAGGTGCAGCCGGACCAGAGTCTTGTAGAGCGGGAGAATTATCGTTTTATCTCTGCAGTTGATCCCCCTTTTAATGCATGCCAATATTCTGTTTGCTTTATTAGCAGCAGCTTGGCATTGCATGCCATTGCTGAGCCTATCATCCACTAGGACCCCCAGGTCCTTTTCCATCCTAGATTCCCCCAGAGGTTCTCCCCCCAGTGTATAGATTGCATTCATATTTTTGCCACCCAAATGCATTATTTTACATTTTTCTACATTGAACCTCATTTGCCATGTAGTCGCCCACCCCATTAATTTGTTCAGGTCTTTTTGCAAGATTTCCACATCCTGCAGAGAAGTTATTGCCCGGCTTAGCTTAGTATCGTCTGCAAATACAGAGATTGAACTCTTTATCCCATCCTCCAGGTCGTTTATGAACAAATTAAATAGGATTGGTCCCAGCACAGAACCCTGGGGAACCCCACTACCCACCCCTGACCATTCTGAGTACTCCCCATTTATCACCACCCTCTGAACACGCCCTTGTAGCCAGTTTTCAATCCATGTACTCACCCTATGGTCCATGCCAACGCACCTTATTTTGTATAGTAAACGTTTATGGGGAACTGTGTCAAATGCTTTTGCAAAATCCAGATACACCACGTCTACGGGCCTTCCTTTATCTAGATGGCAACTCACCTCCTCATAGAAGGTTAATAGATTGGTTTGGCAAGAACGATTCTTCATGAATCCATGCTGATTACTGATAATGAAATCATTCTTATTACTAAAATCTTGTATATAGTCCCTTATCATCCCCTCCAAGAGTTTACATACTATTGATGTTAGGCTAACTGGTCTGTAATTCCCAGGGATGTTTTTTGGGCCCTTTTTAAATATTGGTGCTACATTGGCTTTTCTCCAATCAGCTGGTACCATTCCAGTCAATAGACTGTCTGTAAATATTAGGAACAACGGTCTGGCAATCACCTGACTGAGTTCCCTAAGTACCCTCGGATGCAAGCCATCTGGTCCCGGTGATTTATTAATGTTAAGTTTCTCAAGTCTAATTTTAATTCCGTCCTCTGTTAACCATGGAGGTGCTTCCTGTGATGTGTCATGAGGATAAACACTGCAGTTTTGGTTACTGAAGCCCCCCGATTCACTTGTGAAGACTGAGGAGAAGAATAAATTCAATACCTTTGCCATCTCCCCATCCTTTGTAACCAGATGTCCTTCCTCATTCTTTATGGGGCCAATATGGTCTGTCCTCCCTTTTTTACTGTTTACATACTTAAAGAATTTCTTGGGATTTCTTTTGCTCTCCTCCGCTATGTGTCTTTCATGTTCTATCTTAGCCATCCTAATTGCACCCTTACATTTCTTATTGCATTCTTTATAAATACTGAATCCATATATCATTTTCCTTAGAAAATGATAGAAATAGAAATACATTTACATTTTTGGTTGTAACATTTCAAGGGGTATGAATACTTTTTCAAGGCACTGTACATACTCTCCACACTCCTTTCCTGTACATACTGTCCCCCAGTCATACCCTCCGCACTCCTCTCCTGTACATACTGTTCCCCAGTCATACCCCCACACTCCTCTCCTGTACATACTGTCCACTGTTATCCCCTCCACACTCCTCTCCTGTACATACTGCCCACTGTTATCCCCTCCACACTCCTCTCCTGTACACACTGCCCACTGTTATCCCCTCCACACTCCTCTCCTGTACATACTGTCTACTGTTATCCCCTGCACACTCCTCTCCTGTACATACTGTCCACTGTTATCCCCTCCACACTCCTCTCCTGTACATAATGTCCCCAGTCATACCCTCCACACTCCTCTCCTGTACATACTGCCCCCAGTCATACCCTCCACACTCCTCTCCTGTACATACTGTCCCCCAGTCATCCCCTCCACACTCCTCTCCTGTACATAATGTCCCCAGTCATACCCTCCACACTCCTCTCCTGTACATACTGCCCCCAGTCATACCCTCCACAACCCTCTCCTGTACATTCTGCCCCCTGTCATCCCCTCCACATGCCTCTCCTGTACATACTGTTCACTGTCATCCCCTCCACACTCCTCTCCTGTACATACTGTTCACTGTCATCCCATCCACACTCCTCTCCTGTACATAATGCTTCCTGTCATTCCCTCCACACTCCTCTCCTATACATACGGTAATACCCCCACACTCTTTTTCTTTACAAAAATGCCCCCCCCCTCCCAGTCATATACCCCACACTCCTCTACTGCACATACTATCCCCCCAGTCATAACTCTACACTCTTCTTTACAAAAATGCCCCCCCCCCCCAGTCATACCCTCCACACTCTTCTCCTGTACATACCGCCCCCAGTCATACTCCCAAACCCCTCTCTTGCACATACTGCTTACTGTCATATTCTATGCATACTACCTTGTGCCATACCTTACCCATACCTACCTAACCCTAACTTGCTGCACTCCATTTCTTCACATACTGCCTGCTATGGAAATGGCACACCTTTGCTAGTATATAAAAAAAAAAAAAAAAAAAAAAGAAATGCGATATAAAAAAAGAACTCTCATACAGAATGCTGTCTATATAAATATTAACCCCATACAGCTACCAGAATCATTTATTTCCCTGTAGTGGGGTCTTTAACAGCATCCTCCATTTTTTTTTTTTTATTACAGATTTTAAATAAGGAAAAGAGTTATGTGAAATTGTATTGAGACACAACCTGAGAAACAAAAATGTTCTTCCACAATATTGCGTTTTATTTCCTCCATCCACAGGTGATCTGAGTGTAATTCAGCATTATGCTCCATTTTACCGCAGTCACAGCTACGAATCAACATGCCCGCTCAACATGTCCTTCCCCCGAGACCTGAAATAAATCTGAACAAATAAAAATGGCTGCAAGTGATTGAACATAAGTGTTATATTATGATGCCAGGCACACTCAGCCGGTGGTGTACTTCGCTCCCGGCGCGGCATACATTGTGCACCGGCTGAGTGGAAAGGTGACCGGTGACACGGGTCAACAAGATGCGTCAGGCATTGAATATGATTATAATTGCTCCCTTTCAATGCATGTCATTCTTATTAATGCTTGTAAGTTGATAAAGAAAATTGGAATTATTGGCACTAATACCCAGATCAAGCTGGTTTACTAGAATCTTATTCATCACAAGCTCTCAGACATTTATCATATATTGTTAGGCTCTATAAACCTCACAACTGGTATATTTTCTATTATATCTCATGCTTTAGGGGGGCTATTAGGATTCTCTTTTATGTACAGACAGTTTGCTGCTAGGAAAAAAGGACTGTGCCGGAATGGGGCAAGCCCTGCCTTCTTATTTGATAACCTTAGACGGATGGAGCAATAAAGAGGTAATCTAATGCTAAACTTCATGAAATTGGAGTACATATACAGGAGCTTATGGGGGCTTATTTTACTTGCAATGGTTGAGTATTTTTCTCCAACCAGACCTGAGATTTACTCAGTGACCTGACTTTCCTGTACTGCAGTTAAGCAATACAATTGGTTATCTACCTGTCCTCGGCCTGTGACTGGATAGTGAAGCAGCTGCAGCACCTTGAGGAGTCATCATGCTCTCTTCTCCAGTTAGCATGTTCCTTGTTGACACATGTACATTGCAGCAGAGCCCCATTGGCCCTTAGTTCTGCCCCACCCTCTGCCAATCTGAATCATCTGTTTTATTAAATTGAAAGTGGAATCCCACCCAAAACTTGTTTTCTTCAATTCTACATATGTAGCGCCCTGCTCCTGATGGGCAGGTGCTATCTATGTAAATTTAAGTTGTCTGAAGTTGTAGTTTAGCTCAGACTGATTATGGTAAATTTCCTGGCATGTGTACCAGTTCAGCTGGGTTGTGTTAATTTCCACTTGGCCGTGGGTGTCGCTGCGGCCACCGTTAAGTGTTGGAAATGCAACAGGCTGGATGCATTGGGTACCCCTTTTACTCAGAAATAACCCGGTGGGAGTGGTTCACTCGCCGTGCGTTCTGGGTAAGGGTACTTAAGAAACAGGGTTCGTTGTTCCCGACCTGGAGGCCCTCCTGGCCCAGGGTGTGCCGTGGCAGCCCTGCTGTCTCGGGGCCGGCTGGCCCGAGGCTTTGTTACTACAGAAGTAGGCCCAGGAGTTCCGAGGCCTGCTGATCCAGCGGTCGGTCCTGTGCTGTCTTGCCTGCAGAGAGAAGCCGATCGATTGGAGGAGACCAGGGGAGGACTTCTCTAGAGGTGACTGAGCCAAGTATGCTGGTATCTCAGGAGGAGTCTGGAAACCCAATTGGGGGATGCAACCTGGATCATCTAACTCGCAGTATCGCCGGGTCGGCTGACAGAATCTGGTACTGTGCAGCTAAACTTTAAATCTATTCAAAGTTCGGTTACACCATCCTGTGGCAGAGGATTGTGTATGACCGCAACGATATTCTGTTTTTTTTTTATCAAGTCTGTGGCAGAGACTGTGTTCAAGCATTGCACCCGGCTGCTAGGTCAGTGAGAGAGGCCTATCTGGTGATTGCTATATCCATTGAGGAGACCGTTAGTCCTCTGGATAAGTAGAAATACCCTGACTCGCAATCTAAAGTACCTGAATTTCCCTTAATCCTCCATCCCTATTCTTTTGGATTCAAAGAATAAAAGAATTGCAACAAAAGTGTTTGGTGCAGACATCATTTAATACTCTTTTTTTCCCTCCTCACCATTGCGACCCCTGTGACGCACACGAGGTAACGGTAAGCCCAATCTAAACCAGCAGCTCCTTCGGGGGTAAGTGCTACACATAGAACCACTATCAGGGTTATAATGAGTGCTTTTTTTTTTTTTATCCAAAGAAAAAAGTTTTATTGAGGTAAAAACATATGTAGCACCCTGATGTTTAGGCAGGGTTGCTTCTAAATTTACCTGCCAGGTGTAGTTACCTTGGCCCATTGTTAGGGATTTCCCATTGTTTCCCATTGTTAGGCCCCATTGTTCAATTGATTTCATTCTAAGTCTGTAGATGCTGCACTTCTCTCTTTTATCACTTGGTGGCATTAGATAAGACAAGGGCATGTAAGGTCATATTATGAGTATATGGGGTATCTCAGCCAAAGGGCAGGGGTTTTCTTAAATCCCTTGGCCTGCTGGGAGAACCTATATATTTGGGTGGAGTCAGGTGATCAGTGTTCTGTGCCACCTGGGTGGCTGTGTGTTGCACTGCCCGGGTTGCTAGGCTAGAGTTTGGGCCTATCCTGGACACATCTGGCTGCTAGGCTGTCTAAGGGCCTATCCAGAAGCAAGAGAGCAGCGCAGGATTGGGATTGCGGCTTGCATTCCAACCAGAATTGACGGTTCTGCCGGCCGGAGAACCTGTCGTGGTCGGAGGTAGAGGGGAAGTTATCGCCACTAAGAGACCACAGCACCTTATTACCAGGGACCACAGTGAGTAGCTGAAGCAAGTACCGGAGCAGAATTCTCACCAACCGGGGACGGTAAAGAATCAGGAAACTTCAGCGGGTATCAAGCCAGGGACCCAGCCATTGGAGGTGACGCTTGCAGAGCAGCCTTGTGTGTCAAGCCAGGGACCGAGCAGGCCAGTGGGGTGAAGCTTGAGAAGTATCTGGAGTGCCAAGCTAAGGACCTGGGATGAGCTTGATGTTTGGGTCAAACATAACTTTGAATCAAACATAGGGCAGAACAGCGAACATTATGGGGCATTTGTGGCAAATTCGAGTGCCACGGAATGGCCCATAATGCACTGCGAGATCGCAGTGCATTGCTGTATAATAATTTGGCCAAAGCATGCACCTGACCTGCATGCTTTGGCCAATCACAGCACCCTCTGCTAAGAGAGCCATAATTGGCCAAAGGCAGGGTGTCTTTGGCCAATCATGGCTCAGGGGGAGTAAGTCCACGCCCCACACTATATAAGGCAGCTCACATGCCAGCCCTGTGTAGTGTTGTTGGCGTGGACAGAGAGATAGCTTGAGTTAGATTAAGCAGGTAGGTTATTCATTTAGTGGCAGTGTATTTGATAGATATATATATATATATATATATATATATATACTCTGCATCCAGTGTAGCCAATATCTACAACGCATTCTGTGGTGTACTGTTTCTAATACACTTCAGGCGGTGTACTGCACAAACTTTTCTTCAAGGCCTCCTGAAGATGTTTCATCCTCTGCTCCCTCTGTGAAAGCTGGATGAGTTCTGTAACTTTACTCTTGTAATGTTGATCAAGAAGGGTTGCCAGCCAGTAATGGTCACTCTCCTTGATACCACGAATCCTAGGTTCCTTTCACATGCTTTGCAGAATCAGGGAGGCCATGCAGCGTAAGTTTGCAGAGGCATTCGATTCTGAGTCCTCTGGGTCACTAAAGATCACTTGATCTGTAACTACCTCCTCCCAGCCCCATACAACTCCTTGGGTTTCTGGGGACTGAAAACCATCCCTTGAAGACTGCTGCTGAGTGTTATCCTCTACATCCATGCTGACACAATCCTCCTCCTCCTCTTCTTCTTGTGTGTTTGGCGGGTCCGCAGGAATGCTATCTGGATAAAGGGGGCCTTGAGAGTCAAGGAAGTCCTCCTCTTCCTCTCGCTGTTCTGCCTCAAGTGCCCTGTCCATTATTCCACGAAGCGTGTGCTTAAACAGGAAGACTAGAGGGACAGTGTCACTGATGCATGCATTGTCGCTGCTTACCATCCTTGTGGCCTCCTCAAATGGTGACAGGACAGTGCATGCATCCTTAAACCAGGGACCCAGCCATTGAAGGTGACGCTTGCAGAGCAGCCTTGTGTGTCAAGCCAAGGACCGAGCAGGCCAGTGGGGTGAAGCTTGAGAAGTATCTGGATTGCCAAGCTAAGGTCTAGGGATGAGCTTGATGTTCTTTTCATTACTGGCGTGGCGAAAAGAAGCCAAGCTCCCCTGACCCTGTCCTGGTGCCATACTCGCACAGGTACTCATTGATGGCCCTCTGCTGAGTGTGCAGCCGCTGCAGCATTGCCAACGTTGAGTTCCACCTGGTGGGCATATCACAAAGGAGGCAGTTGGGGAGCAGGTTGCATACCCTTTGAATGTCAGCCAGCCGAGCACTGGCATTGTATGACCGGTGGAAATGACCACAGACTTGCACTTTGTGAAACTTTTTAAAGACTCTTGCCATAGGAGACAGCATTCCTAAACATTCAGATGTGACTTGCTAGATGCCTTTCCCTGCATGGCTATCTAGCTGTAGAAGTCTCTGATTCTGCCAAATTAACATTGCGACTGCCTAAGGGTGTGCTGGCCCTAACCCTCTCTCCCAAAGTTCTGTTCAAGAGAAATAAAATCTCTTTGCATCCAAGAAGTGTCTGGCGTCCATGAATCTACTTTACACTACACCCACTATGCCTAATAACCCACTCTATATGGATGGATGTCAGCAGCTCTTGGCTCTGAAGGTTCTCATTAGACTGAAGGAGGCCTGGGACCTTGCTACACATACATTTCAAGACAGTGCATCCATCCAAGTAGACTGCATATTGAGCATAAACACACAATATTAACAGCTCCATACCCATTATAGGTTACAAAGTGAAACTCTCCCAAACATATGCTTTTTTTCAACCCTTTAACCATATTAGAACACATTATCTAGATAACCCAGTCAATTACTTTTTTTTAGAATATTCTCATCCGGCATGGACAAGTAACCTGTCCATGTCCAGATCCGCCTGGGCGAGCCTAGGCACATCCAGCCATGGACCCCACAGTTTGTCAAATTTTCGTGTGCAACCCCAAATATATGAGTGCAATCTATACACTGGGGGGAGAACCTCTGGGGGAATCTAGGATGGAAAAGGACCTGGGGGTCCGAGTAGATGACAGGCTCGGCAATTACATGAGGGTCTGGAGGATATTAGTAATGAAGAAAAGTTGCGAGCACTGAACCTATTCTCTCTGGAGAAGAGACGCTTGAGAGGGGATATGATTTCAATTTACAAATACCGTACTGGTGACCCCACAATAGGGATAAAGCTTTTTCGTGGAAGGGAGTTTAACAAGACACGTGGCCACTCATTAAAATTAGAAGAAAAGAGGTTTAACCTTAAAATACGTAGAGGGTTCTTTACTGTAAGAGCGGCAAGGATGTGGAATTCCCTTCCACAGGCGATGGTCTCAGCGGGGGGGGGGGGGGGCATCAATAGTTTCAAAAAACTATTAGTTAAGCACGTGAATGACTACAACATACAGGGATATACAATGTAATAATGACATATAATCACATACATAGGTTGGACTTGTGTCTTTTTTCAACCTCACCTACTATGTAACTATGTAACTGTGTTGATAAATCACTTTCTCCATCCGGAGCGCATTACCAACAGCAGAGATCCATTCTGTGACTGTAGGAGGATTCTCTGACTTCCAATGTGTCATTATTAACTTACGAGCCAAGAATAGGGATCTGACAATTGCAATTCTAGTACACTCTTCACATTCAAATTCCTCCAACAGATTGAGCAAGCAGGGTTTAGGATCTAGAGGGATAGAGATCTGAAATATCCTGTTAAGAGTGTCCACCACTCCCTTCCTATAGCAATGTCATTTGGGGCACCTCCACAGTAGATGGATCAGGTCACCATGATCCCGTTTACGTCTTGTGCATGTCGGTGTAGACAAGAGACCCATAGTTTGAAGCCTGTGTGGGGTATACCCTCAAAAGGATATACAACATTAACATTACGTTAAATGAGTACTTTTTTAGCATACTTCTGTATTTCCTGTCCCTGCTTCTGCAATCTCAAGTCCCCATTTTACCGCTCTGGAGCATATTTTCCCTATATTCCTTTGGAGAAACCCCTGGAAGCTGGGGGCACTGGCTCTCTAGTGAGCTCTTCAAAGGAATAGATGGAAACTGGTAATGATAGGAAGAGGGCACAAATAATGCATCAGTAATTAATAGCTGCGTGGTTGTTATCTGTTAGGAAGGCAAGAGGGCCCATAAAACTTCCAGCAGCTATTTTGGGGGGGTGAGTGATACAGAAAATCATCACTAGAACAGGTCTCCATGGGAGTCCCCTCTTTTTCTGTTCTGGTGAAAGCTCGACATTTTAGATTAGTGATTCTCAACCAGGGTTCCGTGGAACCCTAGGGTTCCTCCAGAGGTTGCTAGGGGTTCCTTCAGCATTGGGCAATTTCTGCCTCTCAGATAAGTTCCCACTGACACCATTGATCTTTTTAGCTATCTGTAAGGAGGTAATTCTTCCCAATGACCACAAGTGTAAGGACCATTCTTCCCACTGACCATCACACTAATGTATCATGAGTTGTAGATTTCTAATTTTTAGCAGGGGTTCCCTGAGACCGGAGAACTATTTCAAGGGTTCCTCTGTGTTGAAAAGGTTGAGAAAGGCTGTTTTAGATTGTCCCTCAATTTCAGTCCTAGAACAGAAAGAGAGGGGGAATCTTTGCAGCTGTGACACATACATCAATAAAAATCTTACAGAGCTTGTAGGCCCTCACCGCTCTATCCAAAAATGAAAAGAGGTACACTTTAAGCTCTGAGAATAAAGACTGTATTCTCTATATCTAGGCTTTATTTCTAATATTCACTGGAGTAGTGGAGCCATGAGCTGCACAAAATGATTGCGAGGAATAAAATAAGCCCAACTCAGCTGGTCAAGTGGTTGAGTTAATATGCAAAAATGTTTAAATCTGACTGAAGAGCACTTTTAAAAGTTGTGCTGTGCTCTTCTTTTCTACAACAAGCGTCAGTTAGTTTGCAGGTCAGAGCCTCTCTCTACAGAACACACAGAATTAGGTATCCACGACTCACTTAATATTCACCCTGAGACTAGCACCATCACCGATGACCCCCAATCAGCAAAGCATTGCAGGAGATACTCTTCCTAATGAGGCCTCAGCAAGAGCCGAAAACATCAGCCAATCTAGGTGAATTGCCTTTGAGCACTGAAGTATCAATAACTATTGGTTGCTCAGCCAATAGAATCTATCCTCTAACTGTCTTATCCTTAATTGAGGGGTAATTAGCAGTTACACAAGCACCTGGGAAACCATTTACATAAAATTTAGGCAGATGGGGAAATATCTGATTATCCAATTCTGCTCGAAGATAAAAACATGGGAAGTCCAAGAAATGTTATTGAACAGGGGCCTGACATTCTTGTTTTTTTGCTTGAAACCTGCAAATCTTTAAAAAAGATAATATACCTTTTTTTTTAAATCACGCTATTATCAACAGTGATATGTGAATCTCAGCAACTCTATCTGAGATTTGCTTTTGTAGCCACCCTGTACTTGAGGGGGAGCGTAAATGTATGCTCCCTCCCTGGGTGTTTGTTACATAGGGAGATTGTTAGCTGCTCGTTTGGGTCTCTGCCTTATGTTTAGAGCTGCTGCAGCACCCTACTGTCGCCGCTAGGTGTCTCTGAAATCTAGGGCCATAGCAGCCATGGGACTGTGTAAGTCTATGCTGGGGGAGACTATAAAAGCTCAGGGAGTGGTCTCGTTTTAAGCGGGGGAATTAGCGTGGCTGTATTATAGAGGGAAACACACTGCGTGGTATTGTAAATGAAGTAACTTTAATTGCCAGATAAGCAGCAGTAGAAAATGACATTTACAAAAGTGGAGTAAACAGTTCTCTTGTTAGCATATAAGGCACAGAGTCACAGCCCATTCACCAAAGATACAGAATGCAGCTCAGTAAACTGGCACTGTAGTTATTATTCCTCTCTTCAGGCACATCAGTGGTATACAAGGCACATTTTGATTACTTGCCATAGGCTGTTGTCCATAAGCAGGTCCCACAGATGCAGCAAAATACACTGTCTTAGATGATCTTCTATCATACGCACAGCAGAAGTGCTGATAGGCAGGACTCCTGAGGATCCCTGTTCTGTCCCTACAGGCTGGAACACTCTCCCTGAGTAAGGCCTAGCTTTCCCTCACAGGCGGTATACCTTTCCCTCACTCATTCCACACATATGTCTCTCAGAATGGTGGCTGAGCCCTCTTTTGTATGGAAGCTAACAGAAAATGGTGAACAAAATCTTGAGAGAACTTGGTACCAATCAGAACATGAGGCTTCTCCAAGATGGCTGCTGGAGACGAGTTAGAGAACAGTTACAACAGGATTTCACAAAATAGCAGGAAAATACAAACACATTCTAAATATAATATGGCATTTCTGCATGAGAAAGTAAGTATGATACAATTGTAGTCCCACTTCTACTCTCAGCCAGCAAGACGGTCCTGTCACAGTTAACTGTATGTGAGGAGGCTACCTACATGGTGAGCTCCATCTCCCACAGGCCTCAGCCTGGGGAGGATGTGTTCAGAGTTTGCGCTGTGTAGGCCAAAAAACTATGGGTTTGGTGCAAGTTTAGGTGAACAGCCCTGCCTGGTTGAGGAGAGTGCATTTTGAGATAAAAGATCTCAATGGATGTATGCTGGAGGGGGATTGGTTGCAGCCCTCAGAGAGTCCTCCTGGCCGTTCTTTAGCCCGATGGATGTCTGCTGTAGGGGGACTGAAGTGTCTGCTCTCAGAGAATCATAGCACAACTTTGGACTAATGGAGTCTTGGAGCCTGGTTGCTATTGGAGACATAACCCTAACCCTCTCTCCTTGTGAGCTGGAGCAATAAAACAATAAAAAAAAGCGACTGGCCATGGATCTACCCTGAGGTGCTACAGGTGCTACATTTTGGCGCACAACATGGGGCTCGATGAAAGTCATTACCATTGTTGCCCATGACAACACCGTACGCCGTGGAAGCTTTCATCATGGCGCCGTGGGATTGCATGACTTTATTACACCCAAGAGACTTTATTCAGCATCAGTGGGGAAGAACCTCAAACAAGATAGAGGGAAGCAAGACAGCTGTTCCTAGGCTTTTCCCAGGAGTGAGAGGGTTAACCAGTGGCGGCTAGCAACACCCCCCTGCTGTTTGCTGGTCGACTGGCACTTACCCGATCGACGGGCACATCGGGGATCATCAGGCAGGGGGATAGGCCTAGGCAGGCATCTTGCAGCATCTTCCGTGTCCTTCTGAGATCACAACGGCTCCCCTGCCCAGCTGCTGTATTTCAGGCGCCCGGCATCCGAAAAGGGGCCGGATGCCTAAATTAATGCACGGGCCACCGCTGGGGTTAACCAAAAGAAAGGAGGAGGTCTCAGCTCAAGGACTTTGTGCATGGGGAGAGACAAGGGAGGATTCTCTCAACAGTTGTGGGTAGGAGAGTTGGGAGTAAAGGGTGTAGAGGACAGGAGAGAAGGGGAGAAAGGGTTGAGTGGTGGAGAGGAGTATAGGGGAAAGGTCCCTCTCTCCTTGATAAATGAAGGGTGAATATGTTCCACCTCTTCAAAGATTGAGTCTCTGGCCTTCTCATGCCTGACTAAACTTCAGCACCCTCTTCATTCTCTTAGGGCCAGTTCACACCAAAACGCAGTGTGGGAAAGGCACGGAAAGGTCGCAGTGGATGCGCTACCCTTGAAATGCATCTGCATCTGGGTGCCAATGTATTGTTAGTGGCACCCCAAACGCAGCACGTTTGTAGGCACCAAATTGCACCAATTTGCATTGCAGTATCATGTGGTTTGACGTAGTGCATTTTGGAAAAGTAATGCTTTGCGCTATTTCTTCGATTTGATCGTGTGTGGGCTTCATCGGACCTTTTCTGTCTAAAATTCTGTCGGACTTTAGAAATAGAACATGTTTCAAATCTTTCCGACGGACTCGAGTCCGATCGAAAAATCCGTTCGTCTGTATGCTAGTCCGACAGACAAAAAAGGAAGCAAGAGCAGCTATTGGCTACTGGCTATGAACTTCCTTATTCAAGTCCGGTCGTACGTCATCACGTTCGAAATGATCGGACTTTGGTGTGATCGTGTGTAGGCAAGTCCGTTTCGTTGGAACTCCGTCGGAACTCCGTCGAAAAGTCCTTCGGAGTTCAGTCCGACGAAAAGTCCGGTCGTGTGTACACGGCATAAGAAATTCTTACATATTGCACATTGGGGTGTACAATGAATTAGTGTTTGTTTAGTGCACCCTTCCCATGTGTATGTCCTCTCATTCATATAATAGTCCTTGTCGTATAACTGGACTGCATTTTTTATTTTACCTCATCTTACCTTTAAAAGCCATGAAACACTTTTATTATAAACATGATGCTAATGCGCACGTTAAACAGCCACGTTAAGAATTTTCGGATACTATGAATAGGCTTTTCAATTAAGCCTGTAACTAAAACCATATGCTCAATAATTCTTAATTTCTCCAATGAACAGGTCTCCTCCAAAACCGCCCGGACTCGGGACCAGACTGGTCCCATTTCAGCTGTAAATTTACACTGGAGATTTAATTTAAATGGTTATTTTTAACGATAAACAGAAACATCTGCAGCCTGATATGTGCACCACATGAAAATGTAAAATCATTTTAAAATTAAACAACTTTATGTGCTTTTTGCAGCCAAACTCAAAAAACTGAAAACTTTTTTGTTTTAAGATAAAATTGGGAACAGTAAATATTTCCGTTGAGCTTTTATTGTTGTCTATGGGTGCTGGGGAGATTAGACCTCACTTCCTGTTCCAGTGACAGCGGGATGAGAAATGAGGGGAGCAGTTGTCACTGGGATATGATCACAGAGACACAGGGGTTCTGACTTTTTCAAATTTCCCACTGGAAGGTCTACCCTATCACTTATGGTCCCAAAGGGAAGTAAAAGGAAAACTCCCCCACTGGCTGCTAATAAAGACATGACAGATATTTTGTATATTCACACAAAATTGGTTTGACTAGTGTTAGGACATGGATTTGAACCTGGAATCTCTCCTGTGTCAGGCAAAGGCTCTTCTTGATGAGCTACCTGGAAGGCTGGAGAGTTTTCTGAACAATTCCTTGAATGATCCTGTCTTAAACCTTGTGTGTTTTGAACCTCGAACTCTTTGCTCCTAGTATGAACTTCCTGATTTAAGCCATGTCTCTGCACTTCCTGTTTGGCAGATTATTGTGCTCTCTTCAGCCAGTATCTTGCTCCTGTCTTCCCTGCTGCCATCCATATTTTACTACCACTCATTATCGACTTGGCATGTAATTTTTTTTGGGTGGGGGAGCCAGTTTAGAGGGTCCCAGCTCCCACTTCCTCCCGGCGCACCGCGGCACCGGAAGGGAGGTAATCTCTCCCCCCTCGGCAATCATCTGGGACACGTCACAGGTCCCAGATGAATCCCCGGCCAGTCACGGCACACGGTATGACTCGCACATGCGCAGTGGGTGCCCGGCTGTGAAGCCACAGGCAGGCGCCCACAGTTACACCGCAGAAAGGAGGGGGAGACAAGCGGGGCTTTGCCCGCATCGCTGGACCCTGGGACAGGTAAGTGTCCGATTATTAAAAGTCAGCAGCTTTTTCTACCAGAACCCTTCTTTAAAGTGCTGTATCCATAAAATTGTGTTGAAACGTACTTGCCATAATTGTTTTTTAACATTTTTTTATTTTGTCTTTAAATAAAACCTTTTATACTATTTCTTGAGATCACTGTACCTTATTTTGCACCTTAAAAAAATCCCATAAAATTCTCCTATACCTATTCAACCAAGGGATGTGGTGCTAATAATAAGTGGTTTGCCCGTGGTTATAAAGAGCATTTTCTACTATACAATTATGTTATGCTGCGTTATCTGTAAACCACAGTGCTTTGAATGTGTCTTAATATGAACATCTCCTTATTCTATATAAAGATGTTTTCTTGTGTCTGGAAGAACAGAAAGTCATGTATTCCTCCTGCTGCAAATAAATTAATGCTTTGCTGATCGAACTTGACTCTAT
Source organism: Lithobates septentrionalis (assembly GCA_037952835.1). NCBI lineage: Eukaryota > Metazoa > Chordata > Amphibia > Anura > Ranidae > Lithobates > Lithobates septentrionalis. The sequence goes on along the minus strand of JBBDGP010001998.1, from coordinate 363,817 downwards.
GTTCTCAACTGTTCCTTATTAACACGACCCCGTCAGCACAGGGCCACTTCTTTACAATAACATACAGTTTAAAACAAGAGAGATGTAATTATCTTTCTGGCCCCCCTTGTCTTGAAATGCCCCCCCCCCTTCACTGCTCTCCTGTGATAAGGGAGAGGAGATATTGGGGTCCATATATCCACCCAAGTGATCATCCATGGCGCAGGTTAGTGTAGCCCTGGCAAAAACTTTTAAGGGCAGAAGTTGCACAACTTGGGCATCTTGCAGCAGCTTAGTCCTCATCATTCGGACCATGGATGATGCTCAGCAAAGAGAGAGGAGATGAAGAATCTGATTGGCTGCATGACTGGCTGGACTTTTAGGCCCACACACTGAACACACAGCACTGGCTGTATGCAGAGAGATGCACCATGGTGTGGCGACAGTAAACAGAGTCCAGTTTCAAAAACAGAACTGTATTGAAGTTAGAGTTAAGGAAGCACAACTAACCCAGTGGGAAGACAACCCAACCAGGCACACTCACACCAAGTAACAGCAATGGGTATAGCAGTAGGTCTCAGGTGCACCTACAGCGCCTGTCTCGAGGGGAGGAATGCAGTCTGGCTGGTCCGTACCCAAGTAGGGAGGCTTCCAGGAAGGATGACATGTCCCTGCTCTTTCCCTATTCATCTGGAACCTCTGCCTACCTTTAAACATGGCCCGGCAGATGGGTGACCTGGCCCTACACTACCCACATGTGAAATGCACATCAAGCACGGGAACCAGTGTTTTAAATAGACCCTGCTTGACCCAAGATAGCCGCCAAAGTCACATGAGCTGCCAGCATCCAATCAGATAGCTGCCCAGTGATCCATAGAGGAATCATGTTCCTCTCAACTGTCTCTCCCTCTGCAATGCTGCTGCAGTTGAGTGCCACCTGCAGTGGAGGAAGCAGACTGCACCTGCCTACATGAATGGTGCAGGGAGTCAGAGAAAGGAGACAAAGCTGCAGAGTAATGTAGAGAAGTATGTTAGAAGCAGAGAGAGCATTGAGGTGAGCTGTGTTATCCAGGGAATAGGGAATCCAACACTGACCACGCTGATCAAGTTTTTCTTCAAAGTAGGCTGCTTGCTGAAAAGTATTTGTAAAGGAAAAGTTTTTTCTTTTTTAAATGATTGTGCTGATATTTGTACATGTCTGTTAGACTCTCATATGTGCTATAGTAATTAAAACATATTGTGTGGGTACAAGGACTATGCTATATCTTGCCGTGTACACAGTGAGTAGGCTCAAGTTCCTCCCACTGTTAGCGCAGTTTTTCCACACACATATTTTGCTATGACACGCTGTCTCTTCTTGTTTCCAAAGGCTGGACCACTTTTCCCAGGAAAAAAAAATGATCTATGGCCCTGGGTCACGGTGTGGTTCTACCTACCATCTCACGTGTCCTGTAGTGACCTACAAGCTGGTGGCAGCTTGTGGCAGGGGAGTTGGTATTCTACACATCTGGAAGTGTGGAATACTTGAAACGTCTGGGGTGCAGATACAGGGGTGGAATGCAGGGGCGGACTGACCATTGAGCCACTCGGGCACTGCCCGTGGGCCCTGGGCCACTAGGGGGCCCCATCAGGGTTGCCAGCCTCAGTAAAAACAGGGACAGTGTGTATAAATCTGTGTTTTTTTTACATCTGTCTGTGTATACTGTGTGTACATGTATGTGTATACTGTGTGATTGTATACTGTGTGTGTTTATACTGTGTGGCCCCATAATCTCTGATTGCCTGGGGGCCCCATAATCTCCTATTGCCCGGGGGCCCCATAATCTCCTATTGCCCGGGGGCCCCATGAGTTATCAGTCCGCCCCTGGTGGAATGTCAAGGGTTGTTGGAAAGGTAAGTATATTGTCTCCCTTTTTAGCAGGCTTGTTACTGAGTACTGTAGATATGACCCTATACAGACTGGGTCAGTTTAAAGAGCAGATTTTGTACAAGTTCTGGAAGCATTATACTCAAATTTGTGTAGCACCCTCCTAGTTGAGAATAGGCTGCTAGGCATATTTAGTTAGCTCCTCTGTGTAGAGTGCGGAGCAGGGGTTGATTGTTTTTGGGCTGTTCAGTGTCTCATAGGCTGCTGTTCTGCTACATCCCCCTGTCTTCTAGAGATTTCTGGAAGTATTGTGGGAGGGAGAGCAGGATAGGCAGTCTGAATGTTTAAGGCACTCCCGCTAATCCCTGGAGAGGTGTGTCTAGTAGGTGGCTGGAGAGCCTATAAATGTTCTGAGGCCTGGCAGCAAAGTGCAGAGTTCCAGGGTCCAGCCTTCTGGAGGGGACTCCTGTGCTGGGGGCTCTGCCCCTGGGGCAGAGAGACAGAAGAGAAGTCTGAGGAGTTCCCTTTTGAAGACATCAAGGTCTCAGCTAGACTTAGCTGGGGGGCCTCCCAGAGAGAGAAAGACCAGAGAGAGAGAGAGAGACTGGGTCAAAGCCTGGATAGAGCCAGGAGAACAGGGGAGGGAACGCTCCATTATTCTGGGACTGTGTGAATACTTAATCCTGCTACACAGAGGAGAAGTGACTGTGGGGTGCTTTCCCTTACAGGCCAGTACAGTGAATCCAGGAACTGTGCAATACAGCTAGGAGTTGTGCATTACTGCCTAAGTGTGTCCAGTGTAGCCAGGATCTGTGCAATACAGCCAGAAGTTGTACAAGGCAGCAAAGAAACAGTACAGTGCAGCCTAAGGTTGTGCAATACAGCCTACATTTTTTTTGTAAAGAGCAGCCAGAAGCCTAGCAAGTCCTCAAGTTCTACAGTTCGGGGTATCCCATGCTTCCCATCCCTATCCAAGTTCCTGGTCAATAAAAACCCTAAAAAGAAACCCTAGATGAGGGGGCTCCAAACTTTCTAAACAAAGGGCCAGTTTACTATCCCTATTACTATTTAGGAGGGCCGGATTGTGGCCAGTGCAAGTAGAAAACAAAGTACTGGCATCAGTGTGAGTAAACATTGACCCATCTTTGTTATTGGGGGGATGCTGCCCATCATTGGTGTCAGTGGAAGGAATAGTACCCCATTATTGGTTTCAGTGGGAGGAATAGCACCCCATCGTTGGTATTAGTGGGAGGAATAGTGCCCCATTATTGGTATCAGTGGGAGGATTAGTGTCCCATTATTGGTGTCAGTGGGAGGAATTGTGCCCAATCATTGGTGTCAGTGGAAGGAATAATAAATCAAGGGCCAGATATAGGCAAGCAAAGGGTCGCATCTGCAGTTTGGAGACCACTGTGCTAGGCTGATTCTTGAGCCAGAGAAAGAATGCCATGTGCCTAGCTATGCATGCTGCGACTGGAGGAAATAGGCCCAATTTACAGTGGCTCCTTCAGGGGTAGTGCTGTCCTTGCTATACTACATAACGTCTCAATGACCGGGAAAATGCATACAGCCAGTAAAGTGTTGGAACTTCTAATATGTAAATGTTTGGGGTTAGTGACTCCCCAAGTAGTAATTTTTATTCCTCTCTTGACAAGTTCCTTTTAATCTGAATAGCAAATCTGTATTTGCTTATCTGTAGCACTATGCGAAACACATATGAGGAGGCCAGGAGTCCATGCATGATTTCAAGCAGACACAATTTTCAGCGCAGCTTAACCTGTAGCCGGCTCTGGCCAATGTTGGATATAAATCCAGCAATCTGATCAGTTTCTTGTTAAATCTCATATGAAGTGCGCAGTCACTGCTTTCTTCCTACGCTGAAATTCCAGGAGCTCTAAGAAGGGGCACCTGGTAGACTGGAAAGGTTCTCTCACACTTTATTCCTTTGTCATGCTGAATTATTCACTTCAGACATTGAAAGCTTTCTCAATTTTTTTTTAAATTGCCGGTGCATTGTTATATTCTTCTTGAAATGCTGAATTCCATTGCTTTAAAAGCCAACAAAAAAAGAAGGCTTTCAGTTATCAGCAATCTCTCTCCGAAGGTTGTGTGAGACGTGTAAGGATGTGATAATAAGTTCTGTGAAGCCATCTACTGCTCAACTTCCAAACTCCAGCAAAAAGTGATATTTCTGTTTTGTACAGTGGCTAGTAATCAAGAACACATATCGCCAGAGCTTTTTTCTCAAACAATAGGTGCTGGAACTCAACCACGACCCCCCCAAAACTCCTCCACCCACACACACCCTTCAAATCACATCAAATAGTGGGTGTGGTCAGCCAGATTTCACGAACAGTAGGCGAGTCTTAAAGGGGCATTAAATACCAGGATTGCATTACATACAGAGTGCATCAGGGGGGTTACACACAGATCGCAGAGCTGTCACTTGTGTAGCGCTGGTAGATTTGCGATCTACCATCTGATAGGTAAATTTAGTAAATTGCTCGTTAGGGGAAGTTAGATTTGCCTATGTTCCAGCTTGGCTGACGTTGCATGTGTTTCCATACTGGGCCGGTGGGTGTCGTTGTTACTACTGGCTGGTGTTGGAAAGGCAACGTGTTGAAGCGTATGGATGCCCTTCTGTCCCGGAGACAACTCGGTGGAGGTGGTCCTCCGAGTTGCGTTCTGGGAGAGGGTATTTATGGGACAGACGCCATGTTTTAGGGTCGATTTACAGCCATTAACAAGCCCGCTTTAAACCAGCAGCTCCACAGATAGCGATTGCTACACTTGTAAACACAGAAACCGGATTTCTGTGTTTACAAGTGATTTTGTTGAGCAGCCCCCCCCCCCCCCCCCCCCCACAAGGATCTGAGCCAGAGGTGGTGGAACTGAGTTCCACCAAGTTCCCCCTGAAAAAAAGCCCTGTATATTGTCTTTTTAAAGCTAAACTTCTCAGCGCTAAGCTATGCCTCTTCTACAATAAAGGATTTTCAATTTCCTCCTTGCAAACCCTTTGCAGTACACACCAAATTGCTCATGCACAGCTCAAAGGAGGTACATCATCCTGACCTGACAAATCAAGATGGCCAAAGATCTCGAAGCTGGAAGAAGCCGGCTAGAAGATGTCAGCGATGGCAATGGAGGTTGCAGATGTTGCATTACTAGAGCTGAGGTGAGTGTAATGCCGTGTACACATGAGCAGACTTTTCAGCATCAAAGGTACGACGGAGTTACGACGGACTTTCGGATGACCGGACTTGCCCACACACGAATGGACTAAAGTCCGTTCGAAATTCCATTGGTTTGAACGTGATGACGTACGAAGGACCTGGAATAAGGAAGTTCATAGCCAGTAGCCAATAGCTGCCCTTGCGTCCTTTTTTGTCCGTCGGACTAGCATACAGACGAACTGATTTTTCGACCGGACTCGAGTCCGTCAGAAAGATTTGAAACATGTTCCAAATCTAAAGTCCATCTGATTTTCGACAGAAAAAGTCAGTTGAAGGTCCGATGATGCCCACACACGGTTGGATTGTCCGACGGATTCGTTCCATCGGACCAGTCCAGTCAAAAAGCCCGGTCGTGTGTACACGGCTTAAGGGGGGATTGTAAATGGGTAGATGTTGGCCCAAAATTGCATTAGTCCACTTCTTCTTGTGTAGTGGTGTAGTTGCCATTAGTAACAAACATCCACCATATCACCCCGCTGCCAGACTCCCATATATCACTTTCAGAGACAATGAAAAGTAATTTGCTGTGTTTTGTTTTTGTTTATTGGGGGGTGCAACTTGGTTGGGGAAAGGGGTATATGGGATGCCCATAGAATAGATCACTTTAGCACCATATTTAGAGATTTTATAGATTAGCACATAATTTGAGCCTGAAGGAATGATGCGCATGTGTAACAGCTACAGTCTTTTCCCTGCATCACCATGCAGACTATTGCTCCTCCTCTGCGTAACTCCTGGAGACTATTGCTTCCAGAACTTCCTCATCAATGACCGTGTAAAGATGAGGACATCACCCTTGACTGTGTAAGGGTGATGTTCCCACAAATCCTCCTGCATAAACTTATACTGTAGCATATTAATTCCTTGTTGCATCTTCTTCTGTAAGCAAAAGAACCCACTCTGAATAGTTTCTCATGCTGACTGGTTGCTTGCTGCTACTAGGCCAGAGGCCTGCAGTACCTCTCCCCGGAGGCCTAGTAGTTTAAAAGCATGTTCTGAACAGTGGACTACTGTTCCCAGCTAGCCCAGCTTGCAAATCCTGTGCCCTCAGGCCACATCGATTTGACACTACTCCCCACAGTCTCTACTCTGATCCAGGACTCCTTATCAATGACCATGTAATGATAAGGACTTTGCCAATGACCGTGTAAAGGTGAAGTTTCCTCGCAGACTTCCTGGCATGTCTCCACATCCAGCCCTCCACTGTGGTACACTCACTGACCTTTCTCTGCCCTGAGTCCATGATGAAGAACTTAACCGGACCATACGTTCCGACAGCTTCACCTGCTCCTCTGCTCCAAGAATTCCTCATCAATGACCATGTAATGATGCAGACTTCACGAATGACCGCGTAGAGGTAAAGTTCCCTCACAGCTCTCCAGGGCCTCCTTCTGTGATTGGTTGGCACCCCCCCCCCCCAGATGGGGATAGCCTCCTGCTGCCATCTAGTACTCCATTCTCCACTTCTCCCAGTCGACAACTCCCCCCAGTGACCTGTTACCTCAACTTATATAGGAGGCCCGCCCCCTGCCAATACCAGTTGGGGATTGGTCAGGGCTCCCACATGAGCTGCCTGCAACTCCAGTTCTAGGCCCTGCCCCTCTTCCAGAACATTCTCCCTGGAAGCAGGGGAGGCGCCTCAGAGCTAGAGCACAGGTGGTCACACTCACTGCTACTCTAACCACTCCCTGCCCCCAGATCAAAACAGACAGGCCTAGCTCAAAGCATAGGCCTGCCTAAATTTACCTGTGCTGACAGTTTCCCTAGCAAAAATCCTATGCTAGCACCTACCTATGGTAGAGGGTGCTACATTTGGTATAGAGCACCTACTCCATTGTCTTTGTAGCCACCACATTGAACACACGACTCCTAAACAACAACAAGTAGAGAGGCACCTCTGGGTGCAGTCGTTTTTACAAGTAAAAAATGCTTTAATCAATCATAGATAAACTCACATTGCAGTAGTAAAAACAGGCATGGTAGTGTAGGTCATGGATGGCGCTCCCAATCCTGTGCCTGGAGACTCTGGAGTCTCTGGATTGGGAGCGCCATCCATGACCTACACTACCATGCCTGTTTTTACTACTGCAATGTGAGTTTATCTATGATTGATTAAAGCATTTTTTACTTGTAAAAACGACTGCACCCAGAGGCGCCTCTCTATTTGTTGTTTTTCAGTCTCAGGAATATGGTTTCTTTCCTACTATGATGGCAGCCCTGCCATCTTGATCCTGTGGGTATTCTGAGTGATTGCGCCTATACTTGTTATTTTTTAACACACGACTCCTGGCCAGAGGCCAGCACACACATTTCCAACCCGTGCCCTAAATATTCTAAATTAAGGAATGTCCTCACATGAATGCATTTTCATCACTTTACTGCAACATCACATCTTAAATTACTTTCAGTGACATATGACAGTTCACATACTAGCAAAATCTTGGGTGCAGAGTACCACTGGCATAACTAAGCATCCTGCATCAGTTGTTTTAGTGCACAGCACAAGTACACTTATTTCAGCCATCTCTCCTCCTTGGGAGCACCATAGAATTGGGACCACTTCCCATTTATACTAAGTCCACCGCCTTAAGCTTTCCACCACTGAATCACAGGATCCAAAGCTGAGGGTCAGGAGGACAAGGTGCTTTCATTAGTATACTAGTCTCTTCCAAATATCCCTTTTATAGCTCTGCCCAGCTGGGCATGCTCCCAGATGACATACAGTATATTCACAGTTTTCATTGTCACATTTAGAATACTCTGTCCAGGCCCCCAAGGCCACATGCATCATGCTACAGGGCCTGCAAAAAAGAGTCAGGGGTAACCAAGGCAACCACAGTTAGTCCTCACATGACCTGCGCCACTTCTCATGAGAATGTAGCCCTGCATAGGTTACATATTTGCAGTTCTAGGATGTCCTGTTCCATACCCCAACTGCACTACGTCTCACCCACAGCTGGGCACTAACTCCACCCATTACATCACTAGAGGAGGGGTTTCTCTAAAAGGGGAGTTAGCATCGGTTTACAATCCTCCTCTTACCATGCCAAAATGGCAACAGAGCCATCTAGTGGCAGGTAAGATAACTGCAATAGTTCAGCTTTAAAATAAATGTATTATTTTGCAATTAGGCTTTAGGAGTTTCAAGGAAGCGGCTTGATATTTTCTAAATCAGTGCTGCCAAAGTGCCGCTTGGCTTTCCACAGGGTATGCTGAGCACAGGACCCAATTTGCGCTGGATCATGAATTGCCATGAAGTGGATGGGCTAGCCACCAGCCCTATAACAACCAATGACACTCTAGGGACGCACTGCGTCATTTGTTGCTTTTGTGATGGTGGCTGTGTCACCCACACCATGGCAACACGCAACTCTAATCCAGGCCAGACAGCTTTCCAGGCTGCCCCCAGCAATCAGTAGAAGATGAAAGTCCACCTCCTCCATCTCCCATCCCCTGCAGTGCTGCTAGGGCAAATGTGAAGAGAAACTGTGTGATTGGGGGCTCTGTGATGGGGGGGAACTCTGATATGGTAGATGAACTCTGTGGTGATAGGGGACTGTAATAGAATGAAGGGCCAACCAATTCACATGGGGGGGCGGGATCTGGGTGTCCCCTTTGTTAAAGGGGGCTTCCAGATTCCGATAAGCCCCCTGCCCGCAGACCCCCACAACCACCGGGCAAGGGTTGTGGGGATGAGGCCCTTGTCCCCATGTTGAAAGCATGTGGGCTTGTACGATTCAGGAGGGGGGGCCGCTCTCTCGTTCCCCCCTCTTTTCCTGCGGCCTGTCAGATTGTGTGCTCGGATAAGGGTCTGGTATGATTTTTTTGGGGGAACCCCACGCCATTTTTTTTTTTTTACATTTTGGCGCGGAGTTCCACTTAATATCCATACCAGACCTGAAGGGCCTGGTAATGGAATTTTGGGGGACCCCCACACATTTTTAAAAAAATTTTCAATGACTTTTATGTGTATTGTCGGGACCGACAATTCATTAATAGCCGGCACTAGCACTTTTAAATGACTTTTTTTTTCCCTTTAGAAATGTCATTTTGCTCTCGGACTGTTATAAACACGGGAAACATGTGCTACTTTACAGGCATTCTATAGACACCCCCATCCCTAGTGAGGACACTGATGTGATGGGGGCCTCTGATGAATAGTAAGGACACTGATGTGATGGGGGCATCTGAGGTATAGTGGGGATACTGATGTGATGGGGGCCTCTGATAAATAGTACGGACACTGATGTCATGAGGGCCTCTGATGTATAGTGGGGACTCTGATGTGATGAGGAGCCTCCAACATGAAGGGAGACCTCTGATGAGATGGGGTAACTTCTAATGTAGAGGGGGAACTCTGACGTGAAGTTAATTTCTTGAAGGCAGTTGTATGCATTGTCCAAGGCTCAGGTTTCTCTTTGAAAATAACATTTTCTTTCCATTTTAGACTGGGGTTCCTTGAGATTTTGTATACTTTTAAAGGGTGCCGCGACTGAAAAAAAAGTTGAGAAAGGCTGATGTAGATGCTTTGTAAATAATTCCTGAACGTTTTACCCTTCAGGCTATAACATACAAGTACTAGGCAGAGACTATTCAGAAAACATTCTATTTCATTATAATACTTAGGACAGGAGAACGAACAGCTGAGCCTTATTACAATGTTCTGGATTTTTGTTTACGATATACATATACTGAGAAAATTGAGAAACATTCCACTTGGATTGAGACCATATGTTCTTTTTTTATTATTATTATTTGTAATACAGACTTTCAATAAACTCTCCTACACACTCTTCTCACTCCTTGAAATGAAACATGATCCGAAGGATACGTTTCAACCCATTCATAACCAGAAGTTCTCGAAGCCCAGATGTCCACACTAAATTTAGCAAGGTCATTCTGCGTAGGTTAAATCGTAGAGAACTCCATCACTAATCTGCCCACCTAAATGATTTTTTAAGGAGAAGTATTTTGTTTAGTACAGTTATAATGAACATACAGTATCTCACAAAAGTGAGTACACCCCTCACATTTTTGAAAATATTTTAATATATCTTTTCATGTGACAACACTGAAGAAATTACACTTTACTACAATGTAAAGAAGTGAGTGTACAGCTTGTATAACAGTGTAAATTTGCTGTCCCCTCAAAATAACTCAACAGACAGCCAATAATGTCTAAACCGCTGCCAACAAAAGTGAGTACACCACTAAGTGAAAATGTCTAAATTGGGCCCAAAGTGTCAATATTTTATGTGACCACCATTATTTTCCAGCATTGCCTTAACCCTCTTGGGCATGGAGTTCACCAGATCTTCACAAGTTGGCACTGGAGTCTTCTTTCCCTCCTCGATGACGACATCACGGAGCTGGTGGATGTTAGAGACCTTGCGCTTCTCAACCTTCCGTTTGAGGATGCCCCACTTATGCTCAATAGGGTTTAGGTCTGGAGACATGCTTGGCTAGTCCATCACCTTTACCCTCAGCTTCTTTAGCGAGGCAGTGGTTGTCTAGGAGGTGTGTTTGGGGTCGTTATCATGCTGCAATATTGCCCTGGGGCCCAGTCTCCAAAGGGAGGGGATCATTCTCTGCTTCAGTATATCACAGTACAGGTTGGCATTCATGGTTCCCTCAATGAACTGTAGCTCCCCAGTGTCAGCAGCACTCATGCAGCCCCAGACCATGACACTCCCACCACCATGCTTGACTGTAGGCAAGACACACTTGTCTTTGTACTCCTCACCTGGTTGCCACCACACACGCTTGACACCATCTGAACCAAATAAGTTTATCTTGGTCTCATCAGACCACAGGACATGTTTCCAGTAATCCATGTCTTTTGTCTGCTTGTCTTCAGCAAACTGTTTGCGGGCTTTCTTGTGCATCATCTTTAGAAGAGGATCCCTTCTGGGACGACAGCCATGCAGACCAATTTGATGCAGTGTGTGGCGTATCATCTGAGCACTGACAGTCTGACCCCCCCACCCCTTCAACCTCTGCAGCAATGCTGGCAGCACTCATACGTCTATTTCCCAAAGACCACCTCTGGATATGACGCTGAGCACGTGCACTCAGCTTCTTTGGTCGACCATGGCGAGGCCTGTTCTGAGTGGAAACTGTCCTGTTAAACTGCTGTATGGTCTTGGCCACCGTGCTGCAGCTCAGTTTCAGGGTCTTGGCAATCTTCTTATAGCCTAGGCCATCTTTATGTAGAGCAACAATTCTTTTTTTAAGATCCTCAGAGAGTTCTTGAGGTGCCATGTTGAACTTCCAGTGACCAGTATGAGAGAGTGAGAGCGATAACACCAAATTTAACACAACTGCTCCCCATTCACACCTGAGACCTTATAACACTAACAAGTCACATGACCCTGGGGAGGGAAAATGGCTAATTGGGCCAAATTTGGACATTTCCACTTTTGTTGCCAGCGGTTTAGACATTAATGGCTGTGTGTTGAGTTATTTTGAGGGGGGGGGGCAGCAAATTTACACTGTTATACAAGCTGTACACTCACTAGTTTACATTGTAGCAAAGTGGAATTTCTTCAGTGTTGTCACATGAAAAGATAGAATACAATATTTACAAAAATGTGAGGGATGTACTCACTTTTGTGAGATACTGTATGATATACAGTGGAATTTATAGTCTATGCAAAATGCAGAGTATGTATATATATCTACTAGACTCACTGTATATACAGTGGGGATGGAAAGTATTCAGACCCCCTTAAATTTTTCACTCTTTGTTATATTGCAGCCATTTGCTAAAATCATTTGATTTCAGAATCAGAAGAAATGGACAGCACCTGAGTTAAATATATGAGTGTCACAGCAAAGGGTCTGAATACTTAGGACCATGTGATATTTCAGTTTTTCTTTTTTAATAAATCTGCAAAAATGTCAACAATTCTGTGTTTTTTTTATTGAGGAAAAAAATGAGCTTAAATGATTTTAGCAAATGGCTGCAATATAACAAAGAGTGAACAATTTAAGGGGGTCTTAATACTTTCCGTCCCACTGTATATTCTTTTATTATAAGCTGACAATTGAATTACAAATGTGAACACATTGCATTATTCTTGCTTTACACATAAGAGTATAAAACTTTTTTTTCTTTTTTTTTTCACACACTTTAATGATTTCTAACACAGTGCCTATTTCTCTATGCACAGTAAGTACACATTGAGAGAGGTACAGTGTCACCTACAGGCTGGAAAAGTGTGTTTGTTAACAAATTGGCTCTCAAGGTGATCATATGAACAGGAACCAGGTTTGCTCCATAGTAAGTCAGTTGAACAAGTCCCTCTAGTCCAGGGGTCTCAAACTGGCGGCCCTCCAGCTGTTGCGAAACTACAAGTCCCATGAGGCATTGCAAGGCTGACATTTACAAGCATGACTCCCACAGGCAAAGGCATGATGGGACATGTAGTTTTGCAACAGCTGGAGGGCCGCCAGTTTGAGACCCCTGCTCTAGTCCAACCAATAAAAAAAATAAATGAACAGAAAATCTCCATATACACAATACCATACCCATAGTTGATCCAGAGGAAGGTAAAAACACCCAATAAAGCATGATCCAATTTTCTCCAGCTGGGGAGAAATACATTTCTTTTCTGACTCCCCAAATGCAATCAGATATACCCCAGATCAACAATCGCTAGTTCCTGATTAATATTCCGGACAGATACACAGGTGGGTACTCCCAGGCCACAGATACAATGTAGATTAATACTCTCACAGCACAGGGAGAAGAGGAAAAGATAAATTTACAGACAGTGGCGGACTGATAACTCACGGGTCCCCCGGGCAATAGGAGACTATGGGGCCACCAGGCAATTTAGAGATTATGGGGCCACACAGTATACACACACACAGTATACAATCACATAGTATACACATACATGTACACACAGTATACACAGACAGATGTAATAAAAACACAGATTTATACATACTGTCCCTGGTTTTACTGAGGCTGGCAACCCTGATGGGGCCCCCTAGTGGCCCAGGGCCCTCGGGCAGTGCCCGAGTGGCTCAATGGTCAGTCCGCCCCTGTTTACAGACCTATTTAATTGCCCTGGGTAAAATTGGATGCAGTATAATTGTGATCCAGAGGATGACCCCCAGCTGTAGGTGCCAGCTGATTGTGTGAATAAGACAGGAAAGGGTGGGGGTGGGCATTTTAAAACAGAAAAGAAGGAGGGCGCACCAACCTAGTGCATTACCACTAATAAACTTTAATGCAGCATAAAAACAGCAGAATTAATACTCACAAACGAGCTTGTAAAACCAGCTTTAAAAAGGGCGCAACAGCGCTGTTTCTGTAAATCGACACACCAGGACCTATTGCCAAGAGGGTCAAACCGGTGCAAACGGCTAACGCGTTTCGGGGGAGACCCCCTTTCTTCAGAGCCTAAGCGGGCTGACTTACTCCCGACCACTGCACTTAATTTCATATATTTTGCATTACACAGTCCTCATACCTTTTCTCATCGGTCTCTACTGCACTGCAGATGAATGAATAGAAGTCTCTGTACAGAAGCTCCTATTCAGTCTCAGTGATGAATGAACACAGGAGCGATTGGTCCTGATTTCTCACTGTGTTCTCCATCCTGACACTGATCTCCCGGCCCATCAGCAGCTGTAGCCAGTGAGAGGAGGATGAGGGGAAGTCAGCCAGCAGTGCTGCAGGGAGGGAGTGCCGGGCAGCCAGGGGGGGGCATACATCTAGGGGTCGGAGCAGCTGGGAGGGTACCTTTTTGAAGTGTCATGTCCCATGGTGGCTCCCCTGCAGGGAACTAGTGCTTTTGCGGGGGGGGGGGTTTGATGAATCAGCAGTGTTGTGGGGGATTGTTGGTTCTAGGGTGGGGGGAGACTGGCGGCTGTTAAAGTTTCTGCACTGTGTAGAGTGTGGGTTAAAGCCAACCTACTCCTGACCATTCTGCTTCCCCAAGCTTTTTGTGCAGTGCAGGAATCCAGCAGCACAATGGTGAGGGGAAGGAGTTCTTAGCCCCACATAGTGTCTAGAGTAGTCTGGGGGGACGCCACTGAAGTTTGGGGGGCACAGTCCACCCCAGCACCCCCCCTAGATCCAGCCTTGCCATCAGTCCTGTCATTCAGGTAGTTGGAGGGTCAGAGCAGTGGTCATGATAACTGCTGGGGGAGCATTCTACTCTCTCTTGCCTACAGTGGCAGCTTATCGTGGGCAGAAGAGATCACACAGATGGTGCACCCATTGCTTAGTATGAGGGAAGTTTGGCATTTTCACCCTGGGCACTGGATGACTTTGTTCCGGCACTGGCTGTCTAAAACATCCAATAAACTACAAAAATAGTCCTTTAAGTTCATTATTGTATTAACTTTACTACTGTATGTGCCAATCATTCCTCCACTGGCCCTCCTAGGGCCCATTGCATTGAGACTCAGGGGTCCTCCTTCCTCCAACATCTCCTTATTGGTTACCGAGGATGATCTTGATTTTCCTCTTTGTGTCAGCATTCAGTTAGATAGCATTTACCAGATTTATGACTGACAAGCCTGAGGAGACTTTCATAATCCCACACTTTAAGCTCATTTTCAAGGGTCAGTCTAGTGAGAAGCGTAAAATGATCCTTAGCATAGATATTTTGGTCTGCGGCAGAGACCACGGCGATCAGCAGGCTTCCACTTTCAGCTCCTCTTGTTGATACAGATGTCTCTGGAAAATGTTTTTTAAGTGTCAGTTATCTGAAAAATAAATAAAGAATTAGAGGTAAGCCTCTGGAGGACACATCATAGAGGAGGGAATTCAAAGTATGGGAATTCCAGTTGTGATAGGAAAATCTATATAGTGTGTAATGATGGAAGGTGGAACTCACACGGCTAATATATAAATATTATGTACCCCAGGGTGTAGTACCTATAGGAGGTGCACAAGGGACAGCTGCTGATGGGCCAATAAGGTCATAGCTGCCAGTGCTGCTGCTACCTTTGATTTACTTTCTTTTGTGCTCATGTTACATTTTGTTTTTTCTCCTTCACACCCTCTGTCTACTACTCTTTGAGATTTTAAAATATCTCTGTAACTTATTTTAAAAAATGAAGGCCAGAATCACACAGTTGCATTGCAGTAATGTGCATGTTATCACAACACGTGTAGGGATGCGTTGCCCTCCACTGTCAGCTGCTAGTATCACACTGCAATGTAAAATTATGTATGTCACATCCTGACTCGAAAGTTGCTGGAAAGAGGAAATGAATAGAGAGAAGGTCTCAGCAACGTTCTGTCAATACTACTAATACCAGATCAGAAGAGACGATTATTGCCAGATAACTAGGACTGCATTCCAGGCCAGTTGGGTATAGCCTGGAAGGTCTCCTTGTAGGCAGGTTGAATTGTGTTTGGCTCTAGTGAGCTAGCCGCTGGCCTGGGCTTTTTGGTCCTAGCCAGCCTATCTGTGATATAACAAGGGGGAAGGTTGAGGACTGGGGTCGCCCCCTTCTTGGCCGGATATTTCTAGCTGACTGGGTTCTGTCTGTACGTGGAAGCAGGACTGAAGACACCAAGACTTTCTGAGACATCCAAGTCATGGACGTATGCCTGGGCAGCCACACTACTATAGTTAGAGGTCGGAGAAAGATGGTTTTCATATTGAACTGTTCCGCCACACATAGGCTGGGTTCACATATATGCAAATTGGTTGCATTTTGAGCCACATCCATTTCTTTTGACAAGTGAACTGGCAGCCTTCTCTATGGAGCCATTGAACATATTTGCAGGCCGGTCACTGTGTTTTTAATATCTACAATATATATACCCAGGTATATGTGCACAGTTCCACCAGGCCCTTTATTAATAATACCGGATTGTATATTTGATATACAGTGCCTTGAAAAAGTATTCTTACCCCTTGAAATTTTCTACATTTTGTCATGTTACAACCAAAAATGTATTTTATTGGGGTTTTATGTGATAGACCCACACAAAGTGGCACGTAATTGTGAAATGGAAGAAAAATGATAAATGGTTTTCAAAATTTTTTACAAATAAATATGTGAAAAGTGTGGTGTGCATTTGTATTCAGCCCCCCTGAGTCAATACTTTGTAGAACCACCTTTTGCTGCAATTACAGCTGAAAGTCTTTTTGGGGATGTCTCTACCAGCTTTGCACTTCTAGAGAATTACATTTTTGCCCATTCTTTTTTGCAAAATAGCTCAAGCTCTGTCAGATTGGATGGAGAGGGTCTGTGAACAGCAATTTTCAAGTCTTGCCACAAATTCTCAATTGGATTTAGGTCTGGACTATGACTGGGCCATTCTAAAACATAAATATGCTTTGATCTAAACCATTCCATTGTAGCTCTGGCTGTATATTTAGGGTCGTTGTCCTGCTGGAAGGTGAACCTCCGCCCCAGTCTCAAGTCTTTTGCAGACTCTAACAGGTTTTCTTCTAAGATTGCCCCTGTATTTGGCTCCATCCATCTTCCCATCAACTCTGACCAGCTTCCCTGCCCCTGCTGAAGAAAAGCATCCCCACAACATAATGCTGCCACCACCATGTTTCACGGTGGGGATGGTGTGTTCAGGATGATGTGCAGTGTTAGTTTTCAGCCACACACAGCGTTTTGCTTTTAGGTCAAAAAAGTTCAATTTTGGTCTCATCTGACCAGAGCACCTTCTTCCACATGTTTACTGCTTCCCCCACATGGCTTCTCACAAACTGCAAATGGGACTTCTTATGGCTTTCTTTCAACAATGGCTTTCTTCTTGCCACTCTTCCATTAAGGCCAGATTTGTGGTTTGCACAACTAATAGTTGTCCATAGGCCTCTTGGCTGCTTCTCTGATTAACGCACTCCTTGCCCGGCCTGTCAGTTTAGGTGGACGGCCATGTCTTGGTAGGTTTGCAGTTGTGCCATACTCTTTTCATTTTCAGATGATGGATTGAACAGTGCTCCGTGAGATGTTCAAAGCTTGGTATATTTTTTTTATGACCTAACCCTGCTTTAAACTTCTCCACAACTTTATCGGTGACCTGTCTGGTGTGTTCCTTGGCCTTCATGATGCTGTTTGTTCACTAAGGTTCTCTAACAAAATTCTGAGGGCTTCACAGAACAGCTGTATTTAAACTGAGATTAAATTACACACAGGTGGACTCTATTTACTAATTAGGTGACTCCTGAAGGCAATTGGTTCCACTAGATCTTAGTTAGGGGCATCAGAGTATATGAATACAAATGCACCCCACACGCTTCAGATATTTATTTGTAAAAAAAAATTGAAAACCATTCTAATTTTCCTTCCACTTTGCAATTATGTGACACTTTGTGTTGGTCTACCACATAAAATATCAATAAAATACATTTTACGCACACACATTAATGTACTGCAAAGATGTAACTGGGCTTTAAAAAAAGAATGCTTATGAATTGAGACAATTAAAAAGTATTTAAACCCAAAAATAAAACTGTAATTTTTTTCAGATTAACAAAATTTAAAATGCAGCGCTTCTATGTGAATACATAATAACCAACACACTGTGTACTGTATATAATAACCTCTGTGATACACTCTCCACCACCAACACCGCAAAAAAAAGCTTAACAGATAGGTGGCACCCCAGAATTTGAGAGGTCAATGTGCGTTTGTGTTTTCCCCATAGTGGATAACCAAAGTAGCCAACTGCAAATCATGAAAATATCAGTCTTTTCTCCTAAAATGTGTTTACAGTATAAAAAAGAGGAAACGCTCCAGAAAGTACAGATGATCCAAGAGCTTTTTTTTTTTTTTTTTAAACTAGCACATTAACTAGCACTAAAAGTTACAAAAAGACACCACCACAAGATCTCGCCATGCAAAATGGTGACATCAGTGTCCAAAGCTCCTGCTTACGTGTTTCGTCACAACTGGACGTCCTCAGGAGCCATTTTCAGCTTACCGGTCCAGAAATGTTATGGTTGCATTTGTTTTTTTCAGTGTTTTTTCCTTTGTTTTCATCTGATGATCCAGCCAGCAATGCACTTCCTGTCTTAGAATGATAATACTTACTCACTGTACTGTATCTATGGAGGAACAGCATTGTCACCCTAGGAGAGGAAGTGTGGCAGAACTAAAGAACAACTAAAGAACAACTCCTCCACTCCATAACCTGGCTAATGAGCGAATCTGCCTGAGTTTGATTCAACAAGTGTCAGGGCTCAGCCCTTCTTTCTCTGAGATGGCCGCTCAGCTGTCAGCTAATTGCCAGCTCCTATCTCCCCACAGTGACTCACCTGTTGATGATCCTGCTCGTCGGTCCTGCCTACTAAAGCTGTCCAGTCCAGATGATCTTTGCCTTGGTCACATCTCTAGAGAAGTTCTCCTGTGTGCCTGTTAAAGACTTGCTTGGCTGACATTCCTTTTGGCTCCCTGATGTTTTGGCTTGTTTGACTATCCGTTCCGGTTCCTGAACTGGCTATGTTTTGACTACGTTTACTCTGTTTACCTTTTTTATAAGTGTGATTTAACTGTACTTCTGTCTCAGTCTGATTCATGATTTCTGACAACAAGGGTTTGACAAATCCTGTTTAGGGTGACGACGCTCCTCCATAGAGACAAAATGAAAACTCATAAAGCTATTCCATCTAAGGACTGGTAAGCTGCAATGTTCTCAATTGGGTTTAGATTCACATTAAGACGGCATATTCAGATTCTTGGATAGGCCCAAATGAGACTGGGTCTCTTTAAAGCAACCTGTAGTCATATTACCTAATTTAGAGCATGGCATATTCATTTAAGGTTTCATTGGGGGGATAATACAAAGGTTCAATGTCTGCATCAGCAAAAAATACACAGGGCCAAGAATTTGTAATCCTAAAATGTTCCCATGGGGACCAGATCTTGTCCGGCTCTTCACAGGATTATTTTTTTCATTATGTGTTGCGCAAGTAATCTTATCCTTAAGCTCTGGGAACAATAGTTTCAGCTGTTTGCACATTTGAGCCGTGTGGGCATGCAGCCATACATAAGAAAAATTAATCTGTTCACTCCATTGGGAGCCTTGGGTAGATTGGTGCAGAGTAGCAGAATGGTGGCTGATTTTGTTATCACAGAAAGCAGGACATCAGAAAAATATGAAAAATTGCACTAGATATGACATAAATTACCATTCTTATTCTTAAATCTTTAACTAAACCCACATAAAAAAAAAATATGAACCCACTGAAAGAGAGAATTAAAAAAAAATATTTTTTGCAAAACTCACCTTCAGTCCACAGCTGTCCACTGCAGTACCATCTTACTGCCATTAGATGTCCCCAGTATTCCAGGTTGAATGACTGCCAGTGTCATTCAACCACTTCCTCTGAGACTAGGCTGTCATGGCAATTTCTCCAGCCTGTGACTGGATAGTGAAAGGAGAAGCAGCACTGTGATGAGCTCCTCTGTTTGTCAATCTACTTTCTCTTTCTATCAGTATGCTCAATGTTGGCTTATGAATTGATTGGCTTCTTGTGCTGCTTGTCCCCCTCTTTCAATCTGAGCTCTGCTGTACAGTGGACTGCAAGAGGCTAATACCAGATCAAATTCAGGTACTCAATTTAACCACTTGACAACTGGGCATTTAAACCCCCCTCGTGACCAGACCAATTTTCAGCTTTCAGCGCTCTCACACTTTGAATGACAATTACTCAGTCATGCAATACTGTACCCAAATGAATTTTTTGTCATTTTTTTCATACAAATAGAGCTTTCTTTTGGTGGTATTTGATCACCTCTGGGTTTTTTATTTTTTGCGCTATAAATGAAAAAAGACCGCAAATTTTGAAAAAAAACGCATTTTTCTTTGTTTCCGTGATAAAATTTTGCAAATTAGTAATTTTTCTTCATAAATTTTGGCCACAATTTATACTGCTACATATCTTTAATAAAAATAACCCAAATTAGTGGATATTATTTGGTCTTTGTGAAAGTTAGAGAGTCTACAAACTATGGTGCAAATCATAAAAAATTAATCACATCTGATGCACTGACGGCCTATCTCATTTCTTGCGACCCGAACAAGTCAGGAAAGTACAAATACCCCCCAAATGACCCCTTTTTTGAAAGTAGACATTCCAAGGTATTTAGTAAGATGCATGGTGAGGTTTTTGATGTTGTCATTTTTTCCCACAATTCTTTGCAAAATGAAGATTTTTTTTTTTTTTCCCCACAAAATTGTCATTGTAATAGGTTAATTCTCTCACATGGCATGTGTATACCACAAATAACACCCCAAAATACATTCTGCTACTCCTCCTGAGTATTACGATACCACGTGTGGGACTTTTTCACAGCCTAGCCACATAGAGAGGCCCAACATGCAGGGAGCACCGTCACGTGTTCTAGGAGCATAAATTACACATCTAATTTGTTGACTACCTATTACACTTTTGAAGGCCCTGGAGAACCAGGACAATGACATGTGACACTGACGTGGCACTGATGACAAATGGCACTGATACGTGGCACTGACACTGATGTGGCACTGATGACAGATGGCACTAATACATGGCACTGATGACAGATGGCACTAATACGTGGCACTGACAGATGGCACTAATACGTGGCACTGACAGATGGCACTAATACGTGGCACCGATGACATGTGGCGCTGATGACAAATGGCAGTGATATGTGGCACTGATGACACGTGGCACTGATGAAAGATGGCACTAATACATGGCACTGATGACAGATGGCACTAATACGTGGCACTGATGATAGATGGCACTGATAAGTGGCACTGATGACACTGATGACAGGTGGCACTGATACGTGGCACTGATGACACGTGACACTGATGACAGATGGCACGTGACACTGACAGGTGGCACTGATGACAGATGGCACTTATACATGGCACTGGGGACAGATGGCACTGGGGACAGATGGCAGGACAGATGGCGAGGGGCAGATGGCAGGACAGATGGCAGGGGTAGATGGCAGGACAGATGGCAGGGGCAGATGACAGGGACAGATAACAGTGGGACACTTTTTTTTCGTTTTTTTTTTTTTTTTTTTTTTTACACTTACCGCCGCAGCGGTTCTCGCTGTCTCTGTGTGAGGAGGGAGAGCCGGCGATGAGAGAGGATCTCATATGTTTACATATGAGATCCTCTCTCATTGGCACCGCCGATCGCACTGTAAACGGCCGCTATCATTGGCCGTTTACGGTGATCTGTGACTGGCTGTGTCCGAGGGACACGGCCAGCACAAAACTTCCGCGATGCGCGCCCGCGGTAGCGCGCAATGCGGAAGTAAACAGGAGGACGTCCAGGGACGCCCTCCCGGCAATTGGAGTCCGCGCTGTAGCTGTCTTTCGGCTATAGCGCGGATGCCTAGTGGTTAATATTTGGTAGCACAGCCCTTGGAAAAAAAATAACTGAAATCAATCGCTTCCTGTAACCATCAATTAGTTTCTTACACTTCTCTCCTGGAATTTTGGACCACTCTTCTTTCACCAACTGCTCCAGGTCTTTCAGATTGGAAGGGTTCCTTTTCCCAACTGCTGTTTTGAGAGCTCTCCACAGGTGCTCTATGGGATTTAGATCTGGTCTCAGCGCTTTGTCTTAAACCATTTCTGGGTGCTTTCTGACGTATGCTTTGGGTCATTGTCCTGCTGTAAGAGCCATGACCTCTGACAAAGACTCAACTTTCTGACACTGGGCCCTACATTGCACCCCAGAATTCTTTGGTAGTCTTCAGATTTCATAATGCCATGCATACAGTCAAGACATCCAGTGACTGAAGGAGCAAAACAAGCCCAAAACGTCAGTGAACCTCCACCATGTTTGACTGTAGGGACTATTTTCTTTTCTTTCTAAAGGCCTCATTTCTTTTTCTGAAAAGAGTAGAAAAGAGTAGAATGGTGGGCTTTACCAAAAAAAGATGTCATTTTGTTTCATCTGTCCACAGCACATTCTAATAAAAGGATTTTGGCTTCCTAAGGTAAGTTTTGGCAAACCCCAATCTGGCTTTTTTATGTTACTGTGTCAACATTGCGGTCCTCCTGGGTCTCCTACCATAGCACCCCTTTTCATTCAGATGGCCACGTATAGTGCGATCTGATGCAGTTGTACTCTGTGCCTGAAGGTCAGCTTGAATTTGTCTGGAAATTGATTGAGGTTCTTTATCCACCATTCGAACAATCCTTCCTTGAAATCTTTGATTCATTTTTCTCTTTCGTCCAGTTCCAGGGAGATTAGCTACAGTGCCATGGGCTGTAAACTTCTTGACAATGTTGCACACAGTGGACACAGGAACACTGAGATCTCTGGAGATGGACTTGTAACCTTGAGATTGTCCACGCTTTTCCACAATTTTTTTTCTCAAATCTTCAGACAATTCTTTGCTGCTCCTTCTCTCCTCCATGCTCCGTGTGGCACACAACAGAAAGGTTGAGTCAATTTTTCACAAATTTTAACTGGTTGCCGGTGTGATTTCTACATTGTCAGCACCTGTTAATTTGATACAGGTGAGTTTAATTACAAATTACAGGAGCATCACCAACTTGGAATGCAATTATTTCTTACAATTTTGAGAAGGTGCCAATAATTTTGTCCAGTCCATTTTTGGAGTTTTGCGTGGAATATGTCAGATTTGGCTTTTTTTCCCCCACTTTTTTTGAGTCATACCAATACAAACAAAAGAAATAAACATAAGAATGCCTAAACATTTGTAATTGCAACTATTTTCTAGGCGATGTGGTGCATTTTCTGACAGAAATGCAGGGGTGTCAATATTTTTGGCCATGACTGTATCACATGTCCGATGAAGGGGTCCTGCATGGCTCCAAAACGTTCCACTATGTCCTCTGTGATGTGATCATTCTTCAATAAAGAGTTTGGACGTTATTCGATGATCCGTGGTGTGCTGGCAAATATGTGCATTGGAAGTTGGAATGGTTCGCTGGTGATCGCTAATGTCCCACTACCACATGTCCATAATTACATAGTTACATAGTTAGTAGGTTGAATAAAGACACCAGTCCATCCAGTTCAACCAGAGTGGAGTACACACTCAGATCGGTCCCTACCCTCAAGGAGCCCACATTCCAAGGTCCCCAACTCACATTCATATACTAGGGCCAATTTTTGGACAGAAGCCAATTAACCTACCAGCATGTCTTTGTAGTGTGGGAGGAAATCCCGGAGTACCCGGAGGAAACCCACACAGGCACAGGGAGAACATGCAAACTCCAAGCAGGTAGTGTCGTGGTTGGGATTCGAACCAGCGACTCTTTTTACTGCTAGGTGAGAGTGCTACTCACTACACCACTGTGCCGCCCCTGGACCATGTCCAAGGGTCCATGGTCCAGTGACCCCCATGTTAGATTCCCAAAGGGGGCCAGATCAGATCTTGGAATTATGGCAGGACACCATTTCTAAGAAGCCTCGGGCAACCAAACCCACCTATCACAGAAATTTCACTTTTTGCATTTCACTTACCATTTAATTCTTTATTATATCCATATCACCATTTCCAGAGGAGCCTGACAAGTACATTTTATTTTTTCAATAACTGTTTATAAATGGGTCCTTGACATATGGACTCACAAATAATAGGTTTTATTTCCTTCATCCTTTCCAGAAGAGAACGAGTGATGATATATGACATCAGAATGTAGGTTACAATGATTTAAAGTCCGAGATAGCCATGAATTATGAGAGGAAGTCTGGGAAGCGTCTACCTCACACTCCAGCACCAGGCCTCCTAGGCTGAGTGATAATGTTCTGGAAGGTCAGGACATGGCCTGTGGCGGGCCCAGGGATGAACTGTCAATATTCATCTTTCAAGAAAAGGGGAAACCTGTACAATCATGACCTTAATAGTGGCAAGAAGTAACATGGATGAACATTCGTAGCAAAATACTTTAAACTCCAAGAAACATAAAACGATTTTTTTTTTTAGGAGAAATGTTTGTCTTTCGCTATTATTGTGGAGGTGTCAAAGGATGGGAAAATTGTTTGTTTACACCAACATATAAAATGTAAAATTCTCATGACTGGTGCTGCTAAAATCATTTTATTCATTTTATTCAGTGACTTCTAGACAACACAATAAATTAGGAATAAGCTTGGCCATACACACATAGAGAGAGGTTTACTAAACTGGTACCCAATCAGCTTCTAGGTTTGTTTTTTTCGTTGTCAAACCTTAAAGTGGTTGTAAACCCTTACATATACCCAGAGAAGTGACTGGCCTCAGGGGATACACAAAGATTAAACAAATCACCCTACATAAGTTGTACCTGTCTATCTACAGCCATCTTTCCCCTACATCCATTCAAAGTGCAGAATTTGCACAGGATCCCGCAGCTCTGAAAAGCAGGGGGTGGGGAGCTGAAGTTGTATCAGTGAGAAAAGCTCTGAGAGCTGATTGGAGGGAAGGGACACCCCCCCCCCCTTTCATACAGCACAAAGGAACGGAGCTGATGCTGTCAATCACAGACTGTGCCCTCCCCTGTCACCATTTTTCTCTTGGTGTCAGACAAACTCATCAGAAGTGACTCATACTTATAGCAGAGGAATGAAGCAGCAGAGAGGAATGACACTTAGTGCTCTGGATTGAGACAATCGCACACTATAGAGAGATATGCTTTGTTCATATTTTATGTCTGAGGTTTACAAGCACTTTAACCACTTCAGCCCCGGAAGGATTTGCCCCCTTCCTGACCAGAGCACTTTTTTTGCGATTCAGCACTGCGTCGCTTTAACTGATAATTGCGCGGTCATGCGACATTGTACCCAAACAAAATGACGTTCTTTTTTTCCCACAGATAGAGCTTTCTTTTGTTGGTATTTGATCACCTCTGCGTTTTTTATTTTTTGCGCTATAAACAAAAAAAGAGCGACAATTTAAAAAAAACTCAATATTTTTTACTTTTTGCTATAATAAATATCCCCCAAAAATATATAAAAAAAACCCTTTTTTTCCCCCTCAGTTTAGGCCAATATGTATTCTTCTACATATTTTTGGTATAAAAAAAAAATCACAATAAGCGTACATTGATTGGTTTGCACAAAGTTTATAGCGTCTACAAAATAGGGGATAGTTTTATGGCAGTTTTATTATTATTATTTTTTTTACTAGTAATGGCGATCTGCGATTTTTTTTTTTTTTTTTAAATTGTTTATTTATTTAGCGAAAAAGGTCCACACGGACCGCAAATGAACATTGTTACATACAAACAAGAAAAAGAAATTAACACGTATCAACAGGTATATATCTTGTCACACGAGAACATACAATCATTGTAACTAGCATTTGTGTCGTGTGTAGGAGGTAAGTTCTTTGTTTCCTGTTGAAACTCGTATAACATCATTGTGCAAAGTTATTCTTGTGGTTACTGTTTCTGACTTTATGGAGGCAGGGCTATTATAACCCTGCTGAGCATAATTGTGATGTCAAGCAGTCCATCTGGACCAACTCCACTTCTTTTTGTTATTTTGGATAGTTGGAAGAGATAAAGAGTATTAAGGTGTTAGAAGAAACGAAAGAAGAAATAAGACGGAGAGGGGGTAGGAATGGGAGGGGGGGGGGTTGGGGTGGGGGGTAAAAGGTCCCCACTTGTATGGAGTGATATCAGTTACCGTCTAGATTGTGTTTGACTAACATGTGGGCAATTTGTTAAGTCAGATTGTGGTTGTATTTGGTTGAGGTGAGGGAGTAATGCCTCTCAGTGATTGGCCTTCTGCTGAGTAAAAGAACATGTTCCACAGTTGCCATGTTTTAGAAAATGTCTCCTGTCTGTTTTGGGCTGTGAGGATGAGATCCTCCATGTTTCTGATTTCCTCAACCCTTGTGAACCAAAGTTTAATCGAGGGAGGGTGTGGGGATTTCCAGTTTAGTGGAATGCAGGCTTTAGCTGCATACAATAAGTGTCTGATCACAGATTTTTTGTATGTTTGTTCCGGTATATTCGACGCGTGTAGAAGGAAAAATGCTGGGTCGTCTGTTATTGTACGTTCAGTGAATCTTTGGACTGTCTCTCTAATTGTTTGCCAGAAATGTGTTAGTTTGGGACATGTCCAAAAAATGTGTAGAAGGGTTCCCTTATTGGATTGACATCTCCAACATTGGTCCGAAGTTGTCGGGTATAACGTGTGTAGAACTACCGGGGTTCTATACCATCGAGATATGATTTTGTAGTTAGTTTCTTGGGTTTT
This sequence comes from Lithobates septentrionalis, assembly GCA_037952835.1. Classification (NCBI taxonomy): domain Eukaryota; kingdom Metazoa; phylum Chordata; class Amphibia; order Anura; family Ranidae; genus Lithobates; species Lithobates septentrionalis. The sequence goes on along the minus strand of JBBDGP010001998.1, from coordinate 337,574 downwards.
TGCGCATATGGAGGACTTATGTGTGAATCTAAGTATTCGGTTTCTTGTGGAATTGTCAAACTGTCGGTCCAGTTCCCTTTCCCATTTGAGAAGTCCCGGGGGGGTTGAGACTACCGGGGGTGTAATCAGGAGTTGGTATGTCAATGAAAGAGTATGTGGTAGTACTCCGTTATCAGTGCACATTTCCTCTAGTGTCGTGAGTGGTTGGTCGTTTGCAGGCGGGGGTTCCATAGTATGGAGAAAGTGTTTCAATTGATGTGATCTCAGGAAGTCCAAGCGGAACGGCCCCGCCGGGTCAATGAGTTCTGCAATCCACTTCCATTTTCCTCCGGAGCTGAAATGCGACGCCTGATACAGGCCCGCCCCGCTTAAACAACGAAAGACCCCATCATTGAGGCCTGGGGTAAATTGAGGGTTGCCCAGTATAGGGCGTAGTGGGGAGTTTTGGGTAGAAAGAGAAGTTTGAGACAGGAGGCGAGTGCTGATTCTGGCAGTGGTGCCAATCAGAGGATGCTGTTTAATCTGTGCTGGTAATGCGGTATAACACCATGGGGCTCTACCTAGGGGCACCTTGCTTTGCGCCTGTTCAATTTGTGTCCACAGTTTAGTCTTGTGATGTCGGCTCCAGTCCACTAATCTACTCAGATGAATTGCGTGGTAATAAGTGCGGATATCTGGCAATGCCAGACCTCCGTGAGGTTTAGGAAGGATAATTATTTTTTTTGCGAGTCTAGGTCTCTTCCTGGCCCAAATGAATTCTGTAAAGATCGATTGCACTTGCTTAAAATAAAACGCAGGTATCTGGATAGGTAGAGCCTGCAGGAGATACAGAAATTTGGGACGTATGGTCATTTTTAGGATGTTGCCGCGACCTAACCACGAGTGGAGTCCAGTGTGCCATTGACTTAGTAGTGTTTTGACCTTTTTTAGGAGGGGTGGGAAATTAAGTTCGTATATTTAAAAAAAGTTTTGTGGGATTAATGTGCCTAAATATTTCAGTGCTGTATTGGTCCATTTTAGGTTGAAACTTGATTGGAGGTGTTTAAGTTGTGGTTGTGGTCTCGACACTCATTGCTTCCGATTTAGAGAGGTTAATTTTTAGGTTTGAAAGTTCTCCATATTTTGCAAATTCCCGTAGTAGGTTTGGTATGGATACGGTAGGGTTTGTGAGTGAGAACATCATATCGTCAGCGTATGCCGAAACCTTGTGTGGGGTCCCGTCTACCTCAATGCCGGTGATGTCTGGATTCAGTCTAATATGGCATAAAAAGGGTTCAAGGGATATGGCAAAAAGTAACGGTGAAAGTGGGCAGCCCTGTCTTGTCCCGTTTCTAATCTGGAACGAGTCTGATAGTACACCGTTGGCTCTGACCCTCGCAGTAGGGTTTGAGTACACCGCTTTGATCCAGTTTGTCATGTTGTCTCCCAATCCTATATGTCTCAGTGTAGCAAGCATAAGATCCCAGTTTACCCGGTCGAACGCTTTTTCTGCGTCTGTGCCTATGAAAACACTAGGGAGTTTCTTAAGATTGGCCGAGTATAATAGATTTAGAACCTTAGTGGTGTTGTCTCGTGCTTCCCTGGTAGGCACAAAGCCTACCTGGTCTAGGTGTATCAGTTGGGTCAAGTGTTGTTGTAGTCTGGTGGCTAATATTTTTGTGAAGATTTTTAGGTCGGTGTTGAGGAGAGATATTGGGCGATAGCTCCCGCATTGAGTCGGGTCTTTACCTTCTTTGTGGATTACTGATATATGGGCTAGTAAGGTTGAGTCGTGTAGTTTACCTGCGTCACTGAGGGTATTGAAAAGTTTGATCATTTGTGTACCTAGTGAAGGGAGTAGGGTCTTATAATATTGTGTTGTTAGTCCATCCGGACCAGGGGCTTTCCCAGGTTTGGTGTTGCCTATTGCTGTCTGTAGTTCTAGAAGGGTGATGGGTTCTTCTAACTGTTCGCGTGTTTCAGTCGGTAAGGTCGGCATAAGGGAGGATGTTATGTAGTCCGTCATTCGCTCAGGAGGGTATGAAGGTGTGGGCAGGTTATATAACGATGCATAGTATGTTTTAAACGCTTGGGAAATTTGTTGGGGGAGGTTGACAGTCTGTTCCGCAGATGCTGATATCCGCGGTATGTATGAAGCCGTTCTCTGTGTCCGCAATGTCTGGGCTAGGAATCTGCCACATTTGTTCCCTGATTCATAGACCTTACTGCGGCAAATTTGGAGTGCAGCTTTTGCTTTGAACTGGAGAAGGTCTGTGATCTGTTTGTGTGTGATGTTCAGTTCACTCTCTAATGGTCCGGATTGAGTCTGTTTGTGTTTAGTTTCTAGTTGTTGCAGTTTGGAGAGTAATGTGGTAAGTTGGGCCGTTCTCTGTCTTTTGATTCTCGAACCATGTTTAATGAGTATACCTCGTATTACCGCCTTGTGGGTCTCCCAAATCACCCCCCATATCGCTGTCTGTGGTGTCATTTGTTTGGAAGAAGTGACCTATTTCCTTTGTCACATCTGCCAACACCTCTGGGTCTTGTAGAAGGCTCTCATTAAGCCTCCATGGCTTCCGTTGCTTGTTTTGGAAGTCTGTCAAAGCATACTTGAGTATGACCGGGGAGTGGTCTGACCACGTGATAGAGCCTATACTGGAGTCCTTGATTGCTTGTAATTGACTGTGGGGAATCAGGAAATAATCTATCCTTGAGTAGGTGTGGTGTGGGCGGGAGTAAAATGTATAGTCTCGCTCGCCTGGGTGGAGCAGGCGCCATACGTCAATCAATTGGGTGTTGTGGAGTGTTGTTTGAATTATTTTCCGCTGGCCTCTAGGTATGGACGTCTTTCCTGTCGAGGTATCCTCTGCTGGGTCTAGGGGGATGTTAAGGTCGCCTCCCACTATAAGCTGCCCTTCCGTAAATTCCTGTAGTTGTTCTAGGTGTTTTTTGATGAAGGTGTCCTGGTTACTGTTTGGTGTATATAAGTTCGCAATTGTTACCTTCACGTCTCCTATCAACCCCTTGAGGAACAAAAACCGACCCCTAGGATCTGTTTTCATGTCAATTAGTGACCAGGGAATTCTAGCTGAGATTAAAATTGAGACTCCTCTAGATTTGGTTTCTGAATATGTTGAGTGATATACTGTGGGGTAATATCTATTCTTTAGTACAGGAAAGGTATCACCCCGAAAGTGCGTCTCTTGTAGCAGTGTTATATCTGCTTTCATGCGTTGCATATCATGTAATAGCATCCTTCTCTTTTCAGGAATGTTTAGACCTTTAGCATTTAACGTCATGATGTTTAGTGCTTCCATTGTCGTGGGGGGTTGGGGGTGGGTGGGGAGGGGGGGTACGGGTGTCAAAATAAGAAGGTAAGAATAGGTAAATAGTTAGATAGTAGAGATATAGAAAAAGAGTAATACAGCCCCTTGGGGGTAAGAAATATTTTCTTGCCGAGAGTGGTGGCCTCTATAAGCACCACCCGGGCAAGAATACTACTAAAGTGTTAGCAATACTTTGCTATAACGCTCTCCAGTTGAAAAAAATCAACTGTTTTATGAGCGTAGTCCTATGTGGGGTTATGTTCAGCGAGAGCCAGTGGGAGAAGCCCCAGTGGGAGGAGCCCCAGCCCCCCCGGCCCTTGCGACCACTATTATAGCTTATGATGTGAGCAATTAATATGTTCCGTGTACTATCAGGAAAATATGTTCGTAGAGCAAGAATAGGTCTATTATTCGGTTCACTGTCCTCAGACCTTCCATTATCTGTATTAACATTACAGGAATTCAACAATGACAATGCAATAGTCATAAAAATAAAAGAAAACTCAAATAGAACACACACAGGCTAATATACAACCCCAATAACTTAACATTCTTAAGCTTGCCCCGAACTAACTGTCACCTTTCAAAGATCCCTCTCACAATCCTGTCACCCTTTGTGCTTCTTCTTTCCGGGCCTATGACTACTGCGTCCCGACATGTTAACTCCTTGGAGTACTAGTGTTTAGTCCCCCGCCCCCTTCTAACATCCCTCTTTCATGTAGTGTAATACCTGGTACTCTATTCTGTTTAGGGTGTCTATAGCAACTCGAGAATTTCGTTGTAAGATTGTGGCTACTTTTGTGATTCTGTGATTCAGTCTGTTGTAGACCTTAGCTGTTCATGAATCTAGACCTTAATTAAGCAACCAGGAGTTGGTCGTCCCGCCTTATTAGGTATCATGTGGTGCTGGTAACAACTCTCTGCTTGTAGGTGTATGCGTCTTCACATTTACTTCCCTGAGCAACTTCCTGGTTCGGGGTGGGCCTTTTCGACATTCGGCAGGGTCAACAAATACTTTTATTCCTCCCCTGGCCTCTTGACAACGGTCCGTCTCCAAAGTCCCTAAATCCTTGTTCTAGGAAGAGGCCAAGGACTTGTGAGTCTGTCAAAGGGGGAGGGTGGGTACGGCTCAGTATGCACTCTCCATCAGGTAGTCAACTCTCGTGGGTGATCTAGTTTCCGAGGGGTGATTAGTGGGGTTTCTGCCTCTTGAAAGACCAGTGGGGCCATCTCTCTATTATTGGGATAAACAAACAGTCTGTATGTAACAGGAGGGTGAAATGACTAAGGAGTGTTATGACTCACGTGACCTATTGTTGGAAGGCGTTCAGGATCTCCCTCTGGGTCCCCGGTCTCAGGGAGGCTGGTATGGTCTGCCTCTGTTTGGCCCCGAGCGGCCTGTTGGCCTTGAAATCTTCTGAAGCCAGTTTGGAACTTGAACAGGTTCTGCCTCCAGGAATGTGAAGAATGCCGGTAGGTTTGCTGGTGTTCTCAGCGTGAAGGAGTTATGTGCTTTGCGGAAAATCACTGCTAAGGGGTATCCCCATCTGTAGGTGCAGCCATGACGTCTTGCCACCTCTAGCGCTGGTTTCAGCAGGGCTCTCCTCTGTAAAGTTGCTCTAGAAAGATCTGGTAAAATCTGGATGTGTACCCCATCAAATTCGATTTCGCCGTGTTCCCATGCTTTGCGGAGGATATTTTCCTTTTGCGAGTAGCGATGCAGGCGGCAGAGTACGTCCCGAGGCCTGTCTAGATCCGCTGATTTTGGACCAAGCGTACGATGTACTCGATCGATTTCTAGAGAGGGTGGAGGTGTTTCCAGGAGTCTTAGGAAAATAGCTGTAACTGTCTCTGCGAGATCTTCTGTGCCTGTTGCCTCTGGAATTCCCCGCAGTCGCAGGTTATTACGGCGACTGCGATCCTCCATTTCTTCTAGATGTAGCTGCATCTCCTGGGATTCTATGGCATGTGTCTCTTGTGCGTGTTCTAATGCTTGCACACGATTCTCTAACGAGGAGACCGACGATTCTCCATTGGCCACCCGGTCTGTGAGTGTGTGTAGATCTGCTCTCACCTCTGTCAGGTCTCTGCTGTGTGCCTCTTCTATTCGTAGTATCAAGGCCTCAATGTCCGCACGTGTGGGGAGAGCTTGCAACAGGGAGCGAAGGTCTTCATCTAGATGACTCCGGTTCTGTGTCGGTACCTCTGATTCAGATCGAAATACGGCCGGTGTCCCTGGAAGTTCGCCGTGTGGAGAGGGTGGTATTGTAGATTCTGTCATTGTAACTGTATTCATCCTCCTGCTGCTGACTCGTGGCGCCGTAGCTATGGCGCCGGGGAGGGGAGCTGTTCGTTCCTGAAGTAGTGTCGTATCCCGGACTGGGAGTTCTGTGTTCCGTGTCCCCGGTTCGCAGATCTTGTCCTGTATCTGCGGGGGATGCTCATGCCTTGCTCAAATCTGGGTTTAGTTGTTTTGTGGTTGGTTTTGGCCGAGCGGGGCCGGGAGCCCCCCCAAGGCAAACCCTCACTCGGCCATCGCTAAGCCACACTCCCTCCTGAGCACTATGTCTGGTGCAATCATAAGTGTATGAGTTTATGAGTGGGGGAGGCTGTCCATTAAAAGTGTGGTAACCATGCAGCAAAAAAAAATATATTGCAGGGCTAGCAGGTATCCAGTGCTTGTGCTATAGATAGGGGAAAGTTCAGTAAGTTTAGATGCTTTGCTGCTTAAGACGGAGTAGGTGAAAGCTTGGGTGTCTCTGGAGCAGCAAGATGGCTGCCGTCCTCAGATGGTAGGCCGAAGCCGCGGAGTTTCCTGAGGGGGTGGCCGGCCGGTGGATAAGTGAACTCCACTGTTTTGCTTTAGGCCCTAGGGATCTTTTGACGTGGGCAGATGTAATGCATTGATGCACCTCTACCTCCGGGGGGTCTGGGCCTCAGAGGGAGGTGTGTGGAGCGGTACTCACTGCGTTCCCGGAGGACGGCCCAAATCCAGTCCGCAGGCTGCCGCCGGGCGGAAGGCCGCCGGACTTCAGAGCCGACCGCAGTAGGCCTTTCTGGGCCGGAGGTCCGTTTCTCGTGCTGTCCGGTGGTGAGATGTAAGTCCACTGTTTGTAGGGTGTCCGTGACCACCTCAGATTCCTGGCACAGGCCTCCGGGACTCCCGAGCGAGCTGTAGGCCCCAAAATGGCGCCGGGCCTCGGCCGTGCACAGGCAGTCCCGGCCCAGGGGCGAATCCAACCAGCCAATGTCCGCGATAGTCCCCGGAACCAGAGTCACAGGGGTCCGCAACCCTATCCGTAGTGTCCACAGCCCCAAAAAGGTGAGTTAGGACGGCGGATGGTCTTAGATTGTGTTGGCTGTATGGAGCTCAGAACTCTCACGTCCTTCCAGCTGCACCATAGAGACACTATTTGCCGATCTGCGATTTTTATCGTGACTGCGACATTATGGCGGACACGTCGGACAATTTTGACCAATTTTTGGGACCATTGGCATTGTTACGGCGATCAGTGCTATAAGAATGCACTGAATACGATTTAAATGACACTGGCAGGGAAGTGGTTAAAAACAAGGGGGCAGTGAAGGGGTTAAGTGTGTCCTAGGGAGTGATGCTAACTGTGTGGGGGGATGGGCTTCACACATGACAGAGATCACTGCTCTCGATGACAGGGAGCAGTGATCTCTGTCATGTCACTAGGCAGAACGGAGAAATGCCTTGTTTACAAAGTCATCTCCCCATTCTACCTCTCCGTGACACGATCGCGGGCACCCGGCAGACATCGAGTCCGCGGGACCCGCAGTCACGGAGAACACGGCGGGTCCGCTTCTTAAAGGGGACGTACCTGTACGCCCTTTTGCCCACCCGTGCCATTCTGCTGACGTATATCGTCGTGCAGCAGTCGAAAAACGGTTAATGGCCGAAGTTGGAAGCTGATTGGTTACTATTGACAGCTGCACCAGATTCTGTGTGCACCAGTTTTAGTAAATCTCCCCCATAGATTTCTCTCCTTCGACCTGTGGGTTTTAACAAGAAAAATCCAACAGATTCCTTCATCCATGCTATACAGCGAGGATGGAGGAATCTCTTCTACTGGATTTTGTATTCAAGTCACAAGACCCTTGTCCTCCTGAGGATGTTGTCATTGTTCAACCATCAATTTTCCAAGAGGTCTCCGTTGATTTTTCAGATGAAGTTCGTCAGTTGGATCGTGCAGGCAGGGCCACGCACGGCTCAAATTTTGGCTGATTCAGCAAGAATTAGCCAAAAAATTTGGTCTGTGTAGGGCCAGCTTACAATCTGAATGCACAAAGTCTATTAAATCTTCCAGAAAGTAGTAGAAGCCAATAGGACTGGATAGAGGATGGGACTTAGGCTGGCCATACATTATACAATTCTCTTGTACAATTCATATTTACCAAAACCATATAATAGGAGGTCAAACCTAAACACTTTCAATTCATATGCAATCAGGCAGGCCCTCACACTACAAGTTAAATCTAAGGGAAATTCAATTTTAAAAATGGTATAATGTATGGCTGTATTTACTGGCAAGCTCCAACACTACTTTTAGAAAAGCTTCACGTGAACCAGCTTCTGTATATAATGTAATTATATTGTTTTTATTACATTGTATTACAATTGTTACATGTTCCCACATGACCTGTTTTTTTTTAATCTTTTTTTTTTTTTTTTTTACAGCACTATGAAACACTATAGCACTTAAAAAAAATAATAATAGGTCAGCCTAGCTTAAGCTACACCAGACTGTGCTCCCAGTTATAATGGATCATAGTTTAATTATCATAATTATCTTAGCTAATCGCTATTTTTTAACAAGTTCTGTAATAACGGTGATGATTTTCCAAGGATAGGAAAGGACGTGCATGGCCACATTAGCAGGAATACAGACCAGAGAAGCTACTAGTAATTACAGGGCATAAGCTGGAACAGAAATATAAAAGGCTCGTCTGTATTGATGGCATAGAGCAGGCATGTCCAAAGTCCGGCCCGCGGGCCAATCGCGGCCCGCGGTCTGGTTTCGGACGGCCCGCCTGGTAATTTTGACATATATATCTTTTGTGGCCCCCAACGAATCCCCGAGCGCTGGGGGCCATAAAAGATAGATATGCTGGCTGCCTTGGAGGGGGCGGGACAAGCGCCATACAGGATACAGGAGAATTTCCTGTTTACACGGCGTCCTGTGTAAAAGGAAGTCCCGTCTCCTGCGCTGCCATTGGACAATTGTTTTGTCCATCATAGGAGGCGAGACTTTCAATTAAAGAGGCCGCCGTGTAAACAGGAATTTCTCCTGTATATCTGTTGGCGCTCGTCCCGCCCCCTCCCTGTCTCCTCCAAGGCTGCAGATGGACATGAATCAGGCTGCACTGACGGCAATGGTGAGTCTGCATTCATGTCAATGTGGTGGGGGCTGCCGTATTTATGTCAATGTGGTGGGGGCTGCATTCATGTCAATGTGGGGGCTGCATTCATGTGAATGTGGTGGGGGCTGCATTCATGTGAATGTGGGGGCTGCATTCATGTGAATGTGGGGGCTGCATTCATGTGAATGTGGTGGGGGCTGCATTCATGTCAATGTGGGGGCTGCATTCATGTGAATGTGGTGGGGGCTGCATTCGTGTGAATGTGGTGGGGGCTGCATTCGTGTGAATGTGGTGGGGGCTGCATTCGTGTGAATGTGGTGGGGGCTGCATTCGTGTGAATGTGGTGGGGGCTGCATTCGTGTGAATGTGGTGGGGGCTGCATTCGTGTGAATGTGGTGAGGGCTGCATTCGTGTGAATGTGGTGGGGGCTGCATTCGTGTGAATGTGGTGGGGGCTGCATTCATGTCAATACGGTGGGGGCTGCATTCATGTCAATGTGGTGGGGGCTGCATTCATGTCAATACGGTGGGGGCTGCATTCATGTCAATACGGTGGGGGCTGCATTCATGTCAATGTGGTGGGGGCTGCATTCATGTCAATACGGTGGGGGCTGCATTCATGTCAAAACGGTGGGGGCTGCATTCATGTCAATACGGTGGGGGCTGCATTCATGTCAATACGGTGGGGGCTGCATTCATGTCAATGTGGTGGGGGCTGCATTCATGTCAATACGGTGGGGGCTGCATTCATGTCAATACGGTGGGGGCTGCATTCATGTCAATACGGTGGGGGCTGCATTCATGTCAATACGGTGGGGGCTGCATTCATGTCAATACGGTGGGGGCTGCATTCATGTCAATACGGTGGGGGCTACATTCATGTCAATACGGTGGGGGCTGCATTCATGTGAATGTGGTGGGGGCTGCATTCATGTCAATACGGTGGGGGCTGCATTCATGTGAATGTGGTGGGGGCTGCATTTATGTCAATACGGTGGGGGTTGCATTCATGTCAATACGGTGGGGGTTGCATTCATGTCAATACGGTGGGGGTTGCATTCATGTCAATACGGTGGGGGTTGCATTCATGTCAATACGGTGGGGGCTGCATTCATGTTAATGTGGTGGGGGCTGCATTCATGTCAATACGGTGGGGGTTGCATTCATGTCAATATGGTGGGGGCTGCATTCATGTCAATATGGTGGGGGCTGCATTCATGTCAATACGGTGGGGGCTGCATTCATGTCAATACGGTGGGGGCTGCATTCATGTCAATACAGTGGGGGCTGCATTCATGTCCATACGGTGGGGGCCACATTCATGGCAATGGAGTAGGGGCCGCAGATGGGCACTGATTAGGCTGCATTGATGGGCACTGACCCTTATTTTGCTTCACAGTTCTTTATTTAAAATTTAAGATTTTTTTTCCTGAAACTTCATTTTTAAAGTGAAGGTGCGTGTTATAAGCTGATTAAATCCGGTATATCCAAATAACACGCCCAAGCTCATCTATTCACCACACACAGCACAAAGGCAAGAGAATTCTTGTTGGGCCGTGTATTAGTGCTCGGACGGACACACTTAGACCAAATTTTAATGGTTTAAGAATGTCAGGCAAAATGGTCGGCCCTCAAGCATGTTCTATTCATCAAATCTGGCCCTCTTGGAAAAAAGTTTGGACACCCCTGGCATAGAGTGTCGGAGGAGGCACATCTGTATTACACATGGAGAAAATTACTGTTGGTGGCACTTAGTAGATCCGATGATAGGACGAGGCTCTGGATGGCTGGAAGCAGAGAGCCAGCTCTGGAAACATCATTTGTAGGTATATTGGAGGAGAAGAGATTGTCAAACACATAGTTGACAGCCTGGGCAGATTTTGTTCCATGCATAAATTACGTTTTTTGTTCTCAAACAATATGTTTTGGTATTTTAGCTGACAAGCTTGTTCCTTGCACTGAAAGATAGTTATTTTTAAAATATTTTGAAGGTTGTTAAAGTATATCTAAACCAGTCTTTCCCAAACCAGGGTTGCAAGGAACACTAAGGTTCCTTCAGAAGTTACTAGGGGGTTCCTTGACCAATTTCTGACTCTCAGATGAGCAACCACTGCCCCAATAATCTTTTCGGCTATCTGTACAGGGAGCATTCTTTCCATCAATGGCGGCCCAGCTGTTAGGGGCGCATGGGCGCAACCCCCCCATACATGCGTCTGGCCCCCCAATCTACATGCGGGACACAAGGAACCCTAAGGTTCCTTTAGAGGTTGCTAGGGGGTTCCTTGACCAATTTCTGACACTCAGATGAGTAACCACTGCTCCAATAATCCTTAAGGCTATCTGTACAGGGAGCATTCTTTCCACCAGTGGCAACCCGGCCGTTAAGGGCGCACAGGCGCTGCCCCCTTCCTATCCATGTGTCTGGCCTCCTAATCTACATGCGGGACACAAGGAACCCTAAGGTTCCTTTAGAGGTTGCTAGGGGGTTCCTTGAAAAATTTCTGACACTCAGATGAGTAACCACTGCTCCAATAATCCTTAAGGCTATCTGTACAGGGAGCATTCTTTCCATCAATGACGGCCCGGCTGTTAGGGGCGCATGGGGGCTGCCCCCCCATCCATGTGTCTGGCCCCCCAATCTACATGTGGGACGCAAGGAACCCTAAGGTTCCTTTAGAGGTTGCTAGGGGGTTCCTTCACCAATTTCTGACTCTCAGATGAGTAACCACTGCCCCAATAATCTTTTCGGTTATCTTGTACAGGGAGCATTCTTTCCATCAATGGCGGCCCGGCTCTTAGGGGCGCATGGGCCCAACCCCCCCATCCATGCGTCTGGCCCCCAATCTACATGCGGGACGCAAGGAACCCTAAGGTTCCTTTAGAGGTTGCTAGGGAGTTGCTTGACCAATTTCTAACTCTCAGATGAGTAACCACTGCTCCAATAATAATTAAGGCTATCTGTACAGGGAGCATTCTTTCCACCAGTGGCAGCCCGGCCGTTAAGGGCGCACAGGCGCTGCCCCCCCCTATCCAGGTGTCTGGCCTCCTAATCTACATGCGGGACGCAAGGAACCCTAAGGTTCCTTCAGAGGTTGCTAGGGGATTCCTTGACTAATTTCTGACTCTCAGATGAGTAACCACTGTCCCAATAACCTTTTCAGCTATCTGTACAGGGAGCAGTCTTTCCACCAGTGGCGGCCCGGCCGTTAGGGGCGCACGGGCCCTGCCCCCCCATCCATGCATCTGGCTCCCTAATCTACATGCGGGGCGCCGGCGCATGGATTCCAACGGGTGGTTTGTTGTTTTTTTGAAGCACGTGATTAAAGCCTGAGGCTCTAATAGGCTTCAAAAAAGGGTAGGCTTGGAGTGCAGAGCACTGCTCCCTGAGCCCACCCAGTTGTGTGACAATAGAGAATGAAAATTCGCTATCGTCACACTGATTCTCCTCCCGGCCAATCAAGAAGTGGGTCCTGAGACCCGTTTCCCGATTGGCCGAAAGGAGAAGCGATCCTGTTGGCCTAGGAGGAGGAGAGAGGAGACGCACGGCTGGAGGAGACGCAGGACCAACCCACCCACCAGCTGCCACCGTCTCCAGGGATGGCTCACCCGCAGCGGCTCAGCCACATCCAGCACTCCCCAGCTCAGACAGGGGAGGGAGAAGGAGGGAAAATCAGAAAGTCATCCAGGGCAGGACATCTGCCTCCTAAGGTAAGGAGGCCTTCCGCCTTCCCCTCCGTTCATCTCCCAAGGGGGGGTGTTGCTGGTGTTCCCCGGCTTCATGTCTGTCTCCGGCAGGGAGGTGGAACGACCCCCTCCCCCACATCTCCCGCCGGGGGGGTGGCGTTGGTTTGCTGCCCCCCAAATTATTGAGCACCAGCTGCCACAGCTTTCCAATGACCACCAGGATAATTGGTCCCTTTTCTGATTACCAGAAATGTAAAGGGGTCCTTCTCTACTAAGTACCAATCTAAGGGAGTCTGCCTGTATTGACCATCTACTGTATGTGAGGGAGGAAGCCACTGACCATCAATATAAAGGGGTACAATAATTATTAGCAAGGGTTCTCCAAGTCCTGAAAGTTATATTAAATATACCCAGGGAAGTGACTGGCCTCAGGTGATACACAAAGATCGTCCGACATAAGTTGTACCTGTTTATCTGCATTATTCTCTTCTATACAGCCGTTTGAAGTCTAAAAGTTATAAAGTTTGTCTGAGCATTCGAAAAAAGGGGCAGGGGGCTGAAGTTACACTCTGCAGAGCTTGCCGAGTAGAGTTCTGAGAGCTGATTGGAGGGAAAGAACATACCCTCCTTCACACAGCACACAGGAACAGAGATGAGGCTGTCAATCAGTTGGAGCTCCCTGCCCTGTCACCTTTTTTGTCTTGGTGTCAGATAGAAAGGAAGGAAGCAGCAGACAGAAATTACACTTAGCCCTGGTTCACACTGATGCGATGTGAGAAACACACAAGATTCGCTGCGTTTTTCTGCATCGTATCACACTGCATAGAAATCACACGGCGTCCATGAGATCTGCTGAGTGTGTTAATGTTAGATATAACACCTCAATACCGGGCACTTTCACCCCCTTCCTGCACAGGCCATTTTTTAGCTTTCAGCGCTGTAGCACTTTGAATGACAACTGCGCGGTCATACGCAACACTGTACCCATATTCATTTTTTTTTTATCTTTTTCTTCACACAAATAGAGCTTTCTTTTGGTGGTTTTTAGAACCCTTTCACACTGAGGCGCTTTACATGTGTTTTAGCGCTATAAATAGCGCCTGTAAAGCACCTCTCATGCCACCCCAGTGTGAAAGCCCGAGTGCGTTCAAACTGGGGCGGTGCGCTTGCGAGATAGTCTGCAAATCCCTGCAAGCAGCATCTTTAGGGCAGTATATACACTGCTCCCGCACCGCCCTACCCATTGAAATCAATAGGCAGCGCTGCCGAAGCCCCTGCAAAGTGATTCGGCAGCGACGCTTTTAACCCCTATGTTAACCCATTCTTTGGGGTTAAAAGCGCCCCGCTCCTGCCCACACAGCACCAGTAAAGCGCCACTAAAACTAGCGGCGCTTTACTGCTAATGCTAGGGTGGTCTAAGTGTGAAAGTAGCCTCAAGCACTGCTGGGATTTTTTTTTTTAGAAAAATAAAAAGACCAAAAATTTTGAAAAAAAACCTTTCTTATTTTCTGTCAGTAAATTTTGTAAATAAGTAAATTTTCTCCTTCTGATAAGGATGCACTGATGGGCACTGATGGGCAATGATGAGGCAGCACTTATGGGCACTGATTAGGTGGCACTGATGAGGAGGCACTGATATGCGGCACTGGTGAGCACTGATAGGTGGCACAGGTGGGCACTGATGGGAAGCACTGATGGGAGGCACTGACTATCATCACTTATGGGCACTGATTGGTTGTACTTTTGGGCACTGATTGGCCACTGGCACTGCTGGGGCTAACCTGTAATCAGGACACTGATGATCAGCACTCCTTGCCACACACTTTGTCAGTGTGAGGCGAGGAGAGACGATTCACAGCACTTCTGTATTTACACGTGGCCGGCTGTGATTGGACACAGCTGATCACATGGTTAAAGAGTCGCGGCTCTTTACAGAGATCGTGGTCGCGCCTTGTCCTAGCAACACAGCCACGATTGCTGTGGGGCCATGATTGCCACGCTGAGTGACCCTACCGGCGTGCCATAGCAGGCATTCTGGGGCGCCGTCATATGACGTCCTCCCAGAATGAGAGCCACACCATCTCTCCGTCATTTGACGGTGGGCGGGCAGCAAGTGGTTAACGGCACCCCGAAACGGATTGCAAAACACAGTGTGATTGCCAGAATTACATGGTCGTGAACACCCATGCAATGCGATTCAGATGCGGGGAAAAAAGGGTACTGCACCATTTTGGTGTGGATGCGATGTGATTTGAGCTATTCAAAATGTAGCCCCCTAGTCTGGGTGGGGAATGACTTGGGTCTGGGAGCTCGGATGCAGGAGGGATCCTCTGATAACCCAAGAAGGAGTCCTGTCCAGTAGCATGGGAGCAGGTGTGAGGACAGCAGGAGCCAGTGAGCATGTCCAGGATATCTCCAGGGAGAAGACAACTGGCTGGCTGGTGAGTGAGGCAGCCTGAGAGGACTAATTAGTGGCAGTCTGAGATGGTTGTAGAGTCTGGGAGGACTGTAGAAGATTAGCCAGGAGGGCTAATGAAAGGGGCGGCTGCAGTCAGGTGGGATGGCAGTGCCTGAAGAGGTGGTGTTGGGATCAGTAGTCACAGGAGGATAGCTGGACACTGGGACTTTGCTGCACAACCAAGGGGCCCGCAGTCCAGACCCCTAACCCCATCCAAGTTTATTAACCCCTAAATAAAATAAATAAAAACAAAGCTAAACTACAAACCTTGCTAGAAGATATAAATTGGATAGAATCTTAGGAACAAAGAACACGGAGGAGAGATGGGTTTGCTTTAAGAGCGTATTAAATAAGGGCACGAGCCAGTGCATCCCATTGGAAAATAAATGTAAAAGAGCGAACAAAAATCCTGGATGGCTTAACTCCAATGTAAAAATGCATATAAAAGCAAAGGAGAAGGCCTTCAAAAAATACAAGGCTGAGGAATCATCATCAGCATTTACAAAGAATGCAACAAGAAATGTGTTCTGTTCTCACTACACGTTTGCCCCTGGCGTGTATGTAGCTCAACATAGTTTAAACCTTGAATCCTACAATAACCAGACTGTCTGTAACTTTGGATCTTTATTACAATGAACAGGTGGTGGCCGTATAAGAATAGGATGTACACACGCGGTGAAACTAGGAATAAACAGACAAATCAACATATATGAGAATTACATGAACATAACAAATGTCTACTAGGTTTACAAATTTAGCATACCAGCGATGCTGCCTTAGAAGGATTGGGATTTCCTCTGAACATGTAGTGCAGGCTTAGCTGGCTCCATACAGTCTGTCCTCATGGAAAAGATGAAAGAGTTGTAATAGGAAGTGGGCTAGTTCCTAGTGATATGACAGGAAATGTCTATTAACCATAGAACACTACCCATTAATAGTCTTTTGTTAAGAGTGGCATCTAGTGGGCAATGTTGATATTGCAAGTCCAGAAGATATTATTTTTTCTTTGTAGGCTGAAGGCATGACAAAATGTAAGTTTTCAATTAGTGCAGCTAAGATAGAACACGAAAGACACACGGCGGAGGAGAGCAAAAAAAATCCCAAGAAATTCTTTAAAGCGGAGTTCCACCCAAAAGTGGAACTTCCGCTTTAAGCACTCCTCGCCCCTTGACATGCCACATTTGGCATGTCATTTTTTGGGGGGAGTGTGTACCCTCTTTTTATTGGGACTTCCTGTCCCACTTCCTCCTTCCTGTTCTTGGCTGCCTAGGTGACTCCTCCTCTCGCCCTAGGCGGCCCCTCCCTGCCAGCGATCTTCTGGGACACAACACAGGTCCCAGAAGATTGGCTGGCCAATAGCAGAGCACGCATGTGCAGTGCGAGCCCGGCGTGAAGCCGTAAGCAGTCACGACCGGGTGCCCACAGTTGCTATGACAGTGCCGAGGAGAGGAGCGAGGCGCCTGTCGGCCACATCGCTGGACCGTGGGACAGGTAAGTGTCGGTTTATTAAAAAGTCAGCAGCTATGCTTTTTGTAGCTGTTGACTTTTAATAAACTAAAAAACGGGTGGAACTCTGCTTTGGGTGTATAAACAGTAAAAAAGGGAGGACAGACCATATTAGCCCCATAAAGAATGAGGAAGGACATCTGGTTACAAAGAATGAATGGGGAGATGGCGAAGGTATTGAAATTATTCTTCTCCTCAGTCTTCACGAAGGAATCGGGGATGTTTAGTAACCAAAACTGCATGGTTTATCCTCATGCCACATCACAGGAAGCACCCCCATGGATAACAGAGGACAGAATTAGAGATAGACTTGGAAAACTTAACATTAATAAGTATCACGTACCTGGTGGAGATCGAGCTGGAGAGAAGGCTTCTCTTGCACCTCCTGTCCGACACCCCTGGTAGTGATGACAGGGAGTGAAGGACACAGAGTGGCACGAAGGCCAATGTAGCTGTTGGCGCTGGCTGGGCCTTGGCAGGAACCAGGTGGCTGGGGAGCGCAGGGCAGGTTCTGAGAACTGGAGCTCCGAATCGCTGGGTCAGCAGATGGAGACGTAGCCAGGACGAAAGTCAGGAGGTCATCAACACCCGGGTAGAGCAGGTACCGAGACAGGAGGCAGAGGCAGAGACGGGACACAAGCCGGGTTCGGTACACAGATGGGCAGCAAGGTACAGGAACATCAGGCAGAAGCGGAGTCAAAACCAAGCCAGGATCAGGTAGGCAGGCGGAGGTCAAGAAGGAGGTTCAGGTATAGCTGGGTCAAGACACAGATAACTGGAACAGATCAGGTAAGCAGGCACTAGCTGAAAGACCACTCAGCAGTGTTCATGTGTGAGTGTTCAGTTTACCGTTTTCAGCTTACTTGGCGTCTGCGCATGCGCCAATACAATTCCCTCTTATTACACACACTGGTGTGCCTGTGCTTGTGCGAAGATGCGCGTCTGTTAGCCGGGCTTCTCTTACAATAAGTCACCGAGACCAGATGGCTTGCACCCGAGGGTCCTTAGGGAACTTAAGTAATTGCCAGACCATTGTTCCTAATTTTTACTGACAGTCTACTAATGGGAATGGTACCAGCTGATTGGAGAAAAGCCAATGTAGCACCAATATTTAAAAAATGGGCCAAAATGCATCCCTGGGTGTGAAGGAATGTAATGTAGATAATAATAATCAGAAAATGTCTATTTTCTTATGTGTATACATGTTTCTATGCAACTCCTTATGCCACGTACACACGAGCGGACTTTTCGACCGGACTGGTCCGACGGTCTATCCGACGGACTTTCGGCGGACTTTCCGAACAAACGGACTTGCCTACACACGATCACACCAAAGTCCGACGAATCCGTACGTGATGACGCATGACTGGACTAAAATAAGGAAGTTGATAGCCAGTAGCCAATAGCTGCCCTAGCGTTGGTTTTTGTCCGTCAGACTAGCATACAGACGAGCGGACTTTTCTATAGGAACTGGGTCCGGCGGAGTTCCGACGTAAAGATTTGAAACAAAGTCCGCTGCAGGTCCGATGAAGCCCACACACGGTCGAATTGTCCGTTATGACCACTCCAGTCGAAAAGTCCGCTCGTGTGTAGGCGGCATAACTTATTATATAAGTATACAGATTAGCTCTGTTTCTTGATTCTGAAAATGGCGGATACCCCCTGCTTCCCCCACATTAGAAGAATGCGGAAGTGAAAACAGAACCAGCAACAACCAAGCCTCGGCATCAAATTTCTTCATTTTGTCTTGTATTTCAGCCAATAAGATGTATACATAGCAATGACGTATCTTTGTGTATAAAACATTAGCACCGCCCTCGAATAAACCAGAAGTGTAATGCCCCGTACACACGGTCGGATTTTCCGATGGAAAATGTCCGATTGGAGCGTGTTGTCGGAAATTCCGACCGTGTGTGGGCTCCATCGGACATTTTCCATCGGATTTTCCGACACACAAAGTTTGAGAGCAGGATATAAAATTTTCCGACAACAAAATCCGTTGTCGGAAATTCCGATCGTGTGTACACAAATCCGACGGACAAAGTGCCACGCATGCTCAGAATAAATAAAGAGATGAAAGCTATTGGCCACTGCCCCGTTTAAAGTCCCGACGTACGTGTTTTACGTCACCGCGTTCAGAACGATCGGATTTTCCGACAAGTTTGTGTGACCCTGTGTATGCAAGACAAGTTTGAGCCAACATCCGTCGGAAAAAATCCTAGGATTTTGTTGTCGGAATGTCCGAACAAAGTCCGACCGTGTGTACGGGGCATAAGAAGTAACCGAGCTGAACATATCTCAGAGTGTTTGCTTCTAGAATGCATGCATGTACATACTTTTTAAATAGAAACAGCAGCAGATAACCTTGAGCTCGATTGAAGTTCTTAACCTTATCATGGGAATTACTGACCAGTTAGCCTAACATCAATAGTATGCAAGCTCCTGGAGGGGATGATAAGGGACTATATACAAGATTTTAGTAAAGAAAATGGTATCATTAGCAGTAATCAGCATGGATTCATGAAAAATCGTTTTTGCCAAACCAATCTATTAACCTTCTCTGAGAAAGTGAGCTGCCATCCAGATAATGGAAGGCCCGTAGACGTGGTGTATCTGGATTTTGCAAAAGCATTTGACACAGTTTCTGTAAACGTTTACTGTACAAAGTAAGGTCCGTTGGCATGGACCATAGGGTGAGTACATGGACTGAAAACTGGCTACAAGGGCGATTTCAGAGGGTGGTGATAAATGGGGAGTACTCGGAATGGTCAGGGGTGGGTATTGGGGTTCCCCAGGGTTCTGTGCTGGGACCATCCTATTTAATTTGTTCATAAACTACCTGGAGGATGGGGTAAACAGGTCAATCCCCGTATTTGCGGACAATACTAAGCTAAGTAAGGCAATAACTTCTCCTCAGGATGTGGAAACCTTGCAAGAAGATCTGAACAAATTAATGGGATGGGCAACTACATGGCAAATGAGGTTTAATGTGGAAAATGTAAAATAATGCATTTGGGTGGCAAAAATATGAATCTAATATATGAATATAATATGAATGCAATCTACTCACTGGGGGGAGAACCTCTGGGGGAATCTAGGATGGAAAAGGACCTGGGGGTCCAGTAGACGGCAGGCTCAGCAATGGCATGCAATGCCAAGCTGCTGCTAACAAAGCAAACAGAATATTGGCATGTATTAAAAAGGGGATTACCTCATGAGATAAAGCGGTAATTCTCGAACTCTACAAGACTCTGGTCTGGCCTCACCTGGAATATGCTGTCCAGTTCTGGGCACCAGTCCTCAGGAAGGATGTACTGGAAATGGAGCGAGTACAAAGAAGGGCAACAAAGCTAATAAAGGGTCTGGAGGATATTAGTTATGAGGAAAGGTTACAAGCACTGAACTTATTCTCTCTGGAGAAGAGACGCTTGAGAGGGGATATGATTTCAATGTATAAATACCATACTGGTGACCCCACAATAGGGATAAAACTTTTTTGCGGAAGGGAGTTTAATAAGACACGTGGCCACTCATTAAAATTAGAAGAAATGAGATTTAACCATAAACTGCTTAGAGGGTTCTTTACTGTAAGAGCGGCAAGGATGTGGAATTCCCTTCCACAGGCGGTGGTTTCAGTGGGGGGTATCGATAGTTTCAAAAAATTATTAGATACTGTAAGCATCTGAACGACCGCAACATACAGTGATACACAATGTAATACTGACATAAAATCACACACATAGGTTGGACTTGATGGACTTGTGTCTTTTTTCAACCTCACCTACTATGTAACTATGTAAAAGCTACAGGGACTGTTTCTTGTCTCAAGAGTGCTGTGGAAATTTGGTGTGCCCGGCTGTGCAGGGTGGGGGACCTCTATTCGTCAGTGGTTCCTGCAGGGGTAGCGCTATATCTGGGGGCTCATCTGGGATATCCACCCAAGGTAACCTGCCAGCCGTTGCTCCTAGCAACCAGAGTTTTCAACAAGCCAGAAACTGCACTTTGTTCCAGGACCACTGCAGATGTTTTTTAAACAGGGGAAATTACCTGTGTGCTTTGCCTACTTATGACTGTAATGCTGTAACAACCAGCGGGAGCTGCTGCCAGAACTATTGCTGCCCTGCTTACCTAGTTGCCCCAACTGCGGCTGGGGCTGACACTTGTGTTAAACCTCCTGTAAACTGTACTATGTGCTGTCACCTGTGGCAACCACGGCGGGCGACTGTACCTTTGAACTACAACATGTGTGCTATAACCCCTGTCAACCACAGCGGGCGATCACGCCCTTGGATTACAAATATGCCCAGCAGTCTGCTTATAGCTGGGAAAAGTGACTCTATGCTTCAAAATCCTGATAAAGACAGTAAAGTGTGTACAAAAATATCTGCTGTTGCTCATGGTGATTGGGGTAAGCCAGTCGGCGCCTGCGGGAAGGCATCTATCAGCTGCCCAATCACAACTGATGCCAAGGACTGTCCTAACCCTGCTAACTACAGTGAAATATGTGCTACAGACTTTGCTGTTGCTCATGGCAACCACAGTAAATGCTAGGTTCCAAAACACCTGGCAAAGACCTGGGGAACATCTGTGCAAGTGTGGGATATTTCAGGATGGCAAAATGGAAGAGGAGCAGTGGGAGCAAAATGTTGTCAGGGTGCAGTTCTTCTTTGAGTACATGTAGCCAAGTTCTTGGCTAAGAAAGAAGAGTGTGGGAAACACTGGTTGCAGCTGCTCTCTGTAGCCACTTCCCTGCAGTGCTGAACTGGTTAACAGCTATATCAGCAAGAAGAGGGAGCTGCTGAGCAGGAACAGTTCAATAGACTGAGGCACTGCACTGTGGAAACTGTAGTCCAGAGGAGAGAGTCTCTACTGTAATCAAGAGCTTTTGAACTGCATTTCCCAGAGGAAGATTGCCAGGAGAAGGAGATAGAGTTACACTTTATCAGGCTGCAAAACGCCGCCCCGAGTGGGATCCAGAGTGCTGAGTTTGGGAGTGTGCCGACAGCCAGAGTCACCTGAGAGCTGAGTAGAGAATGGACTAATCGCTGTGTGGCCGCTGTTGTGGGGATCTACTATCTGCTGCCAGAAAAGCCTGTGCCCTTTAAGAACTGAACATACAGCTATCTGGTAGCTTTATTGCGGCCTACAGTTTTTACTGGGACTATTCTCATCTGCACCCATGGTACCATTGGGCCCCAACGCTAGCCGTCTGAAGAGTTAGAACTAAAGACTGCCCCTTTATAGCTGCTCCACAGAGACCTTTACCTATTGCTTATGCTAAGAGGTACCTGTTGGGGGACATTGCACCATATCCTAGCCATTCTCCTCTAGACTAGTTGTAGTATTATTATTCACACTGCAGTTAATGCTTATATGCATTGTTTATTGCTGACTTTGCCGATTTATGTATTGATTCCAGTCTAGTGGTACAGAGCTCTATTCTAAGTTATTTTCGCATAGAGATTATTTTGTCTAGTGGACTGTGTATGAACCTACCTTTTATACGCTCAAATCGCCATTTACTGTAATCTGTGCCAATACATTGAGATCATTTACCACTAAACACTCTTGTGTCTATTCCCTGATACTAATTCACAGTGATGTTAAAGGTGTCCACACTTGTGTTCCTATAACTGCTTGCAGTAACCTTTATTTTACCAGGTGTGTCAGAGGGGCTGAGGTTGTTCTTGGATTCGAGGCGCAGAACATAGAATCCAAATTACCAAGTTGCCCTCTTGGGGATCGGGCTACATTCATTATATGTTAAGCTGCAAAATATTCATTTTTGTTATGTTTATGAATTTCTTAGTGATTTATGCACTTTTTCATAATACATGAATTTATTATATTTCATATTATGCTCTTTTTTTAATACTAATAAAGGATTTATGCATTGTGATTTTAGGCCTCAGAAAAAATGGACCTCTAGTAGAGTTGGCTATATAGGAGAATTTAAGGGTACCATGATCCAAACAATATTGAAGAAGATTGGGGAATGGAGACCAGTCCCCTACTGGTCACCCATGAACAGGAGAATATGGACTACCTCGGTACCAGAGATACCAAACTGGTACAGAAATAGTCCATATTCTCCTGTTCATGGGTGACCATTAGGGGACTGGTCTCTTTACTACTATTGACATGAAAAGAATCGAAATGGATTGTCAAGCATTTGTGTTCTCCTCTCTCTACTACACTTACTGTTATTCATTTACAACTGCATTTATGGCCTGCTGGATTTTTGAGAACTGTCCCTAATCAAATTAAAATTTGAACCAAAAATTGCAATACCTCCATGGACTAGGGTCCACCGCTCCAATAACAATCTATATTCAAAACAATAATTAGCCACTCCATTACATAACCATAGTAAAAAATTAGTTGATTGAATGTATTCTAACAGGAAACCAAAGCCAGGTAAGACATGGCAATCAGTTGAAGAGAAATTTGTTGTGCATGTTTGCCATTTTTCATTGCTTACCATTGGCATTACTGAAGATTTTATGGAAATTTATTTGTGTCCTTTACTGCGGAATCCTAACGTAAAAGTTAGTGTGCACAAACTATGACTACAACGCTCAGTCCTTATCCCTCGCCATATGGAAGTTTTACCTTGATGAGTTTAGCATATGACTGCACATTTTGGAACACAGCCACAGCTCACCACAGTCTCAGCGACAGATTGCCTTCCAGGTTTCCTGTGACTCTCAGGTGGGAGCAGACGGGAAGTTTGTCTGTTAAATCTGTCACATCAGAAACTGACTCATATTAACCGGATCATTGTTTTCTCTGCTCCTCTTCCTATGGTGATGCTGCTGTTTTTGTTGTCATTTTTATAATTATTGGATAGATAGTAGACAGAGTTTTATGCTGCCCCGGTCGGGAGGGTTAGAGTTGAATGTTTTTTCCGGTTCTTTCTTGGCAGGCTTTTTTGGGTCCAACCCAGTGGTTCTGTGTATTATAAAAGGGACAAGAGAGCGGTAGCTACTGTTGGCTGTTCTTTGCTCTGTTTTTGGTATCATTGTCCATCCTGCTAGCCTGCTGGAAAATGCTGAGACTGGAGTGCCAACTAATGAACATCCAGCTTCAGGATCCTTCTACAGCCTAGGAGTATTGCTGGAACCTGCAGTCGGCCCTGAAAATGCCAATCCTGGATAATACCATCATGGGCTCAGCCAGTTATGGCCTCTTTTGTACAGGTATGCTGGGGCAGCTACGAGCCCGAGTTAGGGACTAGTTTAGGGAAAGACTGTTGCCTTTGTTTGACTGTCATGCCAAGTCATTTAAAAGAGAAGTACAGGTTTAGGTAAAAAAAAAAAAATAATTATACTCATCTGCATCTGTCCCCTCCCCTACCAGCTCTAAGACGAAGAACTTGACAGGTGGAGTGGGCATTGGCTTTGTGTGTTCCTCCTAAAGGTATTAGTGACTGTGGTGGTATATATTAACATCAAGAGAGTTTATTGAAGTTCTGTCATGTGCCTAGTAATTCTGTAAGCAAGGATTCTTTAAAAAAAAAAAAAATTCACTCTTAGTGCTGCCGATCTTCTACAGCCCCTTTACAGCCACTTCCTGTCTAATATGCAGGTAATTCATTGATAGCTATACTATTGATGTTAGGCTAACTATAGTTACATAGTAGGTGAGGTTGAAAAAAGACACAAGTCCATCAAGTCCAACCTATGTGTGTGATTATATGTCAGTATTACATTATATATCCCTGTATGTTGCGGTCGTTCAGGTGCTTATCTAATAGTTTCTTGAAACTATCGATGCCCCCCGCTGAGACCACCGCCTGTGGAAGGGATTTCCACATCCTTGCTGCTCTTACAGTAAAGAACCCTCTACGTAGTTTAAGGTTAAACCTCTTTTCTTCTAATTTTAATGAGTGGCCACAAGTCTTGTTAAACTCACTTCTGCGAAAAAGTTTTATCCCTATTGTGGGGTCACCAGTACAGTATTTGTATATTGAAATCATATCCCCTCTCAAGCGTCTCTTCTCCAGAGAGAATAAGTTCAGTGCTCGCAACCTTTCCTCGTAACTAAGATCCTCCAGACCCTTTATTAGCTTTGTTGCCATTGTTTGTGCTCACTCCATTTCCAGTACATCCTTCCTGAGGACTCTAGGTGCGGCTGGACCAGAGTCTTGTAGAGCTGGAGAATTATCGTTTTATCTCTTGAGTTGATCCCCTTTTTAATGCATGCCAATATTCTGTTTGCGTTGTTAGCAGCAGTTTGGCATTGCATGCCATTACTGAGCCTATCATCTACTAGGACCCCCAGGGCAGTGGCGTAGCGTGGGTTGTCAGCACCCGGGGCAAGGCAAGTAATTTGCGCCCCCCCCCGACCTGCGGACTTTTAGCTATCCCTGGGTCCCTTCAAATACAATAGTACTGACCTACCTGATTCCTATACTGACCACTACACTGAGAACTACACTGTCCACTACACTACATTGTCCACTACACTGACCACTATACTATACTCACCACCATACTACACTGACCACTATACTACACTGTCCACTATACTACACTGTCCACTATACTACACTGTCCACTATACTACACTGTCCACTATACTACACTACACTTGATCACCATACTACACTGACCACCATACTACACTGACCACTATACTACACTGTCCACTATACTACACTATACTGACCACCATACTACACTGTCCACTATACTACACTATACTGTCCACCATACTACACTGCCCACTATACTACACTATACTGACCACCATACTACACTGTCCACTATACTACACTATACTGACCACCATACTACACTGTCCACTATACTACACTATACTGACCACCATACTACACTGTCCACTATACTACACTATACTGACCACCATACTACACTGACCACCATACTACACTGACCACCATACTACACTGTCCTCCACACTACACTGTCCTCCACACTACACTGTCCTCCACACTACACTGTCCTCCACACTACACTGTCCTCCACACTAAACTGTCCTCCACACTACACTGTCCTCCACACTACACTGACCACTACACTACACTGACCACTACACTACACTATACTGACCACCACACTACACTATACTGACCACCATACTACACTGACCACCATACTACACTACACTGACCACCATACTACACTGACCACCATACTACACTGACCACCATACTACACTGACCACCATACTACACTGACCACCATACTACACTGACCACCATACTACACTGACCACCATACTACACTGACCACCATACTACACTGTCCACCATACTACACTGTCCACCATACTACACTGTCCACCATACTACACTGTCCAACATACTACACTGTCCAACATACTACACTGTCCAACATACTACACTGTCCAACATACTACACTGTCCAACATACTACACTGTCCACCATACTACACTATACTGACCACCATACTACACTGACCACCATACTACACTGACCACCATACTACACTGACCACCATACTACACTGACCAACATACTACACTGACCAACATACTACACTGTCCAACATACTACACTGTCCAACATACTACACTGTCCACCATACTACACTGTCCACCATACTACACTGTCCACCATACTACACTGTCCACCATACTACACTGTCCACCATACTACACTGACCACCATACTACACTGACCACCATACTACACTGACCACCATACTACACTGACCACCATACTACACTGACCACCATACTACACTGTCCACTATACTACACTGTCCACTATACTACACTGACCACCATACTACACTGTCCACTATACTACACTGACCACCATACTACACTGACCACCATACTACACTGTCCACTACACTAACCACTACACTGTCCACTATACTGACCACCATACTACACTGTCCACTATACTACACTATACTGACCACCATACTACACTGACCACTACACTAACCACTATACTACACTACACTGACCACCATACTACACTGACCACCATACTACACTGACCACCATACTACACTGACCACTATACTACACTATACTGACCACCATACTACACTGTCCACTATACTACACTATACTGACCACCATACTACACTGACCTCCATACTAAACTACACTATACTGACCACTATGCTAACCACTATACTATACTACACTAACCACTATACTACACTATACTCAGGCCCAGATTAAGAGCATCATGGGCCTGGTGCTAAGGATGTTGGTGGGCCTTTTTATGAAAATAAATAAAATGAAAACGCAAACAATTTTTTGTGAAATTTAAATTAAAGAGAGAGAGGGGGTGAGAGAGAGAGAGAGAGAGAGAGGGGGTGAGAGAGAGAGAGAGAGAGAGAGAGAGAGAGAGGGGAATAGATAGAGGGTGAAAGAGAGAGAGGGTGGTAGGGGATGAAGGGGGTGAGAGAGAGAACAGGGTGAAAGAGAGGGGATGAGAGAGAGAGAGAGGGGGGTGGGAGTGAGGGGGTGAGTCTGTGGGGGGCACAGCATAGTACATTACACGGGAGGGGGGGGGTATAGCACAGTACATCACATGGTTGGCACAACACATTACATGGTGGATACATGGATACAGCACATTTAATGGCGGGCACAGCACATTACGCGGTTGGCACTGCCCAATACAGCACATTACAAGGTAGGCACAGCACATGACATGGTTGGTACTGCACAACACAACACATTTCATGGTGGGCACAGCTCATGCACACAGTGGGCACAGGACCGTATATGGTGGGCACAGCACATGACATGGCAGGCACAGCTGAGCACATTACATGGTGGGCACTGGACATTACAAGTGGGCACTGCACAGAACATTATATGGTGGGCACAACACATTATATAGTGGGTACTGCACATAGCATGGTGGGCACTGCACAGCACATGACAAGGTGGGCACTGCATGACACAGCACAGCACATTACATTGTGAGCACAGCACATTAAATGGTGGACACCACACATGACATGATGAGCCCTGCACACCACATTCCATTGTGGGTACTGCACGGCACATGCCATGGTGGACAATGTACAGCACATTACATGGTGAGTACAGCATATTACATGGTAGGCACTGCATGGTGCAGCACATGACATGGTGGGCACAACACAGCACATGACATGGTGGGCACTGCACAGCAATTTACATGATGGGCACTGCACATGACATGGTGGGCACTGCATGACACAGCACATTACATGGTGGGTACAGCGCATTACATGGTGGGCACTGCATGGCACAGCACATGACATGGTGGGCACAGCACATTACATGGTGGGCACTGAATGGCACATAACATTACATGGTGGGTACAACACATTACATGGTGGGCACTGCATGGCATAGCACGTTTCATGGTGGGAAATGCAACTGCACATTACATGTTAGGAACTGCACATGACATGGTGGGCACTGCAAGGCACAGCATGACATAGTGGGCACTGCACATCACATGAAGGGCAATGCAATGCACAGCACATGACATTGTTCAGCACAGCGCATTACATGGTGGGCACTGCAACGTACAGCAAATGACATACTGGACACAGCACATTACATGGGGGGCACTGCAAGGCACATGACATGGTGGGCACAGCACATTACATAGTGGGCACTGCAAGGCACATGACATGGTGGGCACAGCACATAACATAGTGGGCACTGCAAGGCACATGACATGGTGGGCACAGCACATTACATGGGGGGCACTGCAAGGCACATGACATGGTGGGCACTGGGCACAAGAGAGCACATTACATGGGGGAAGCAGCAGTCTGTCCCCTAGCACAATAATTACACAACATCCCCCTAACAAATGTACTGACCTTATCATAACAGCATGGGAGATGTCCTTCCTCCCGGGCTCCTGCTGGTTAGGACATCAGCGCCCCTCCCCCAGACACTGAGGATCTGTGTGCGTGTAACAGATCCTGTGATAGGGGTCAGGCATCGGCAGAGACAGGACTTGGCTGCACTGACTTGTCTCCTCCAATACTGTCCACTACACTGCCCCCCATAGTGACACTACACTGCCCCCCATAGTGACACTACACTGCCCCCCATAGTGACACTACACTGACCTCCATAGTGACACTACACTGACCTCCATAGTGACACTACACTGACCTCCATAGTGACACTACACTGACCTCCATAGTGACACTACACTGACCTCCATAGTGACACTACACTGACCTCCATAGTGACACTACACTGACCTCCATAGTGACACTACACTGACCTCCATAGTGACACTACACTGACCTCCATACTATACTAAACTACATTGTCCTGCCTACAGTCTCTCTCTCTCGCCTCCCTCCCCCTCCCAGTAACAAGACTCTCACTTACCTTCTTCTCCTGGCTACATCGATCCGGATGAGGAGGAGAACACAGCGGCGGCTCACTTTCTTCTCTCCCCTGGGCTCTGCTTGCTGCCATGTTCAGTATCCAGCGCCCTGTGATTGGGTGTATGGGGGTCATGTGCGGAGGCGGGGCGCCTCACATGACCCCCATACACCCAATCACAGGGCGCCGGACACTTAACATGGCGGCCGGAGCCCGGGGACACAAAATTAGAAATTAGGAGGAGGCAGCCAGTGACACATACTGGCGCCCCCCTAAATATCGCGCCCGGGGCCACGGCACCCCCTGCACCCCCCACGCTACGCCACTGCCCCAGGGTCCTTTTCCATCCTAGATTCCCCCAGAGGTCCCCCCCCCCCCCCCCCTGCATAGCTGCATAACATTTTTCAGGCCAGGTTTTCTGATGGTGACAATAGTGAACCTTGACTTTGCTATAAGTGTTGAACTAGTAGCTTGTAGCCTCTATAGCAGCCTTTCTCTGCTTTTTTAACACAGGGGACCTTTAAAATAACCTTCTGATATCAGGGAACACCTGGCAATAAATACTATATCTGCAACTCACAGTACAATACTGTGAATGATTACAATATTAAATTAAAGAATAAGGGACATGTTGAACTTAGCTTATTTGAAACACAGGACTGTTCTATACCACAAAATTATTTTTAGTAATAATAAATGGAATAGAAATGAAGAATAAAAAGTTTGGAAAATAATGCAGAAATTACAATTTAAAAGTGTTCCTTCGCACTGGGGGTTAGTAAAGAAAAGCCCACTTGCTTTGGTCAATGTCATACACCAAGCAAGGGGATCCTTCCCCTACTGATCACCAGTCTAAGGGGGCCCTTCCCCACTGGCCACCAATGTAAAGAGCATTCTTCCCAATGACCATCAGTCCAATAGGGCCCTTCCCTCACTAACTCACCCAATGACCACCAAGGTAAAGGGGATCCTTCCCCTACTTATCCCCAGTCTAAGATGACCCTTCTCAACTGGCCCCCAATGTAAAGATTGTTCTTCCTAGTGACCACTACTGTCACGGGGCCCTCCCATCACTGGCTCTCCCAATGACCACCAATGTAAATAGAGTCCTTCTGCTACTAATCACCAGTCCAAGAGGGCCCTCCCTTCTCCACTGGCCACCAATGTAAGGAGCCTTCTTCCTAAAGACCATCAGTGTAATGGGGCCCTTCTCTCACTAACTAACCCAATGACCACCAATGTACAGGGGGTCCTTCTCCTAATGATCCCCAGTCTAAGATGACCCTTCTCCACTGGCCCCCCAATGTAAAGAGTGTTCTTCCTAGTGGCCACCACTGTCATAGGGCCAATCCATCAATGACTCTCCCAATGACCACCAACATAAAGAGGGTCCTTCCCCTACTGAACACCTGTCCAAAAGGGCCCTTTTTCACTGGTTACCAATGTAAGAGAGCATTTTACTGACAGCTTGAAGATACAAGTTGTTACCAAGGCTAACAAAGGTTTCTCTAGCAGTCTGTTGTAAGCATGTCCATGTGACAGATGGGATAGCATCTTGCAGGAGGGGTTTTTGTCAGCACTCTCTCCATGATCAGGCCCATTTCCCATAGCAACAGAAGCAGATTAGCACCACAGAGGTCCTTAGCCTGTGCACAGGTATGGAAGAGGAAACAGTAAGTTTGCTCATGGAGACAGCACTAGAATCATGGCAGGGCCCTATTCCATTACTGGGAGTAAGGTAGTGGAGATACACTGGACAGATGGAGTGGGCATTGGCTCTGCATGTCTCTCCTAAATGCATTAGTGACCGTGGTGGTGTATATTAACATCAAGAGAGTTTTTTGAAGTTCATTCATCTGTGCAAGTAAAGGTACCAATGTGTAAGGCAGTGACCCTATCCAAAGTGCCTAGTGTAGCCAAGAAAAACCCACCCCGGGGTAGGCCTCTCATGTGACCCTTGCTTGGAGCCCAATGAGGAGGGAAATATGGAGGAAGTGTTGCCCCCTACTCCCCTTACAAGAGAAACAGACAGACAGACTGATAAAAAAAAAAAGAGTCAGACCATACCTTATATCATTGCCCCTTGCATCACGCTGGGAGCCATAGGTATGGTGCAACCACCAAGGAAATGCCAGTGAAAGCATGGGTGGCCCACAGGAAAATCACCCAACCATGGGGGGTCTGCTGAATGGCATACACTCCCAATGTTCTGTTTTGACCTCCGTGTGTATCCTGCAAGGAGGTTTGGGTTACCCTTTAATGACAAGGTGGTTGTGATCCATCTATGCACCTTTCTATCACACCAATGGCTGCTAACAAAGTACCGCACCACCACCAAAGGATAGATAGATAGATAGATAGATAGATAGATAGATAGATAGATAGATAGATAGATAGATAGATAGATAGATAGATAGATAGAGCAGTGTCACCTATGCACCATTCTGTCATACCATTGGCTACAAATCAAAGACAGCACCACCACCAAAGGGATAATCTGGTTGTTTCCATATTAGATAATGGGACATGTCACTTTGGCTTGTGACGTTTCTTGGGCCCCCTCAGAGGACAGAGATGTCCCCAGGGCTCCAATGTTCTCATAACAGAACAGCCACAGCATATTGATTTGCCATTAATTATGCACTCAACTAAATTATCTTGTGCATGAATCTCAATCAGCATCTGGTCAGTATGCGTGCTGTCACTTGTGTCCCGCTCCCCGCCTGCCACCATGCCATCACTTCATGTTTCACTTGCTGATAAACGGAACCCTGTGATGATGTGGGGACTAAATTGAGTGATTCTGATGGCTCAGTGTCAGCTGACAATGTGCTTCTTTCCCTGTGACCTATTGAAACCACCACTTCATAAGTAATCCTATGATTTACCTAAATCCCTTTCATAGGAGGTGGATTGTACCTTATCAATTAGGTCTAAAGAGCAGGACAATCACCCAACTGGTGTGTAGTAGAACAGGGGTCGTGTGGGGTGGTAGTCACGTCCTTCATGCTTCCCTCCTCATTGGGTGCCAAGCAAGGGTTGTATGAGAGGGCTGCCTCGGGATGGGTTCTTCTGGGCTACGCTCGGCACTTTTGATTGGGTCACTGCATTTACTTTAACAGATGACTGAACTCTAGTTAACACTCTCAACACCACCACGGTCACTGATGCTTTTAGGAGGGACACACAGAGCCAATGCCCTCTCCACCTGTCCAGCATATCACTGCTACCTCACTTCTAGTACAGTAATGGTATGGAGCCCCGCCATGCACCTAATGCTGACTCCATGCATACACTGCACTTAACTCTTCCTCTCCCGTACCTGTATACAGGCTAAGGACCTCCGCAGTGCTGATCTACGTCCGTTGCTATGGGAAATGGACCTGCTCATGGAGAGAGTGCCAACAACGCCTCTCCTGCTAGAAGCTATCCCACCTGTCACATGTACAGGCTGCTAGAGAAACCTTCGTTACCCTTGGTAACCACTTGTATCTTCAAGCTGTCAGTGAAATGCTCCCTTACATTGGTGGCCAGTGGAAAAGGGCTCTCTTGAACTGGTGATCAGTAGCAGAACGACCCTCTTTACAATGGTGGTCATTGGGAGAGTCAGTGATGGATGGGCCCCATGACGATGAACACGCTTTACATTGAGGGCCAGTGGAGAAGGGTCATCTTAGACTAGAGTTCAGTAGGAGAAGGACCCACTTTCCATTGGTGGTCATTGGGTCAGTGAGGGAAGGGCCCCATTACACTGATGGTCATTAAATGCTCCTTACATTGGTGGCAAGTTGAAAAGGACAATCTTAGATTGGTAATCAGTAGGGGAAGGATCCCCATGCTTTGGTGTAAAACATTGACCAAAGCAAGGGGGCACTTCTTTACTAACCATCAATGTGAAGAAACTGCATTTTTTTCTAACCTTTTTTATTCTTCATTTCTATTCCATTTAGTATTACTAAAAATAATTTTGTCATTACGAGCAGTCCGGGGTTTCAAATACGCTAATCAACATATCCCTTAGTCTTTCATTTTATATCGTAACCGTTCACAGTAATGTACTGTGAGATACAGATATAGTAATTATTGCCATAGGTTCCCTGACATCAGAAGGTTATTGGGGGTCCCCTCTGTTAAAAAGGCTGAGAAAGGGCTGCTAGAGGCTACAAGCTGCTATTTCAACACTTATAGCAGAGGCATGGACCACTGTTGTTACCATCGGGAAACCTGCCCTGGAAAACGTCATGCAGCTATCAATGGATTACTTGCATGTTAGATAGGAAGTGGCGGTAAACGGGCTGTAGAAGATCGGCAGCACTAAGAATGAAAAAAAGAAAATGTTAAAGAATCTTTGCTTACAGAATTACTAGGCACATTTTAGCACTCAGCTTGGCTGAGCACTTGTGCTTATATCAATGGAGAGGGGAGGGAAGCAGTAAGACCCTGCTGGTAATGGTCATACTGGGAGAGAACAATGGGATTAGAATAGGATTTCTAACCTATCTAGAACAGGAGCAGCTTTATGATAAGAATAAACTCCATTTACTCCGTAGTGTGAAATCTATGGAAAAGCTGTGACCTCCCGCATGATAGAATAATATTATTTCTGTAACAGACAGGCGGTGGGATCGGCTGAGTGTACCCTTTCATGGGATTTCTAATAAGAGCAAATTATAATGCCATTAAATCCCTTTTATTTGCCCGTAGATTCCCTGTAATGTTAAAATGAGATTTAATGTTAATTACACACCAGGGTAATAATGAAAGGAGTTGTAGAAGTGAAGAACAAAAGGGAGCAGATGAAAGCGACGATCAGATAAGACACTCTGTGTTTTTTAGGCCCCCGCTAAGCTGAGATTTTACCATATAGGAAATGCTGACTCCCTGGTTACAAATCATTGCCCTGCTGTATATTACAGATTGGAGATATGGCTGCTCTACATTGCTTGAGGCCTCATCTACATCAGTGCACTTTGTCTGCAGTTTGTGCTTTTATATCATGTAGATATTTCGATGCTGCTGTTAAAGGGTATGTACAGTGTTTTGGCCTTTATTAATTAGTTATTTATGGTTTGTGTTTGTTTACTTATTATTTTTGGCCTTTATTAATATATATATATACACAGTGTGTGTGTGTGTGTGTGTATATGTGTATATATATATATATATATATATATATATATATGTGTATATATATATATATATATATATATATATATATATGTGTATATATATATATATATATATATATATATGTGTATATATATATATATATATATATATATATATATATATATGTGTATATATATATATATATGTGTGTATATATATATATATATACATACATACACACACAGTTGTGATCAAAAATTTGCACACCCTGGCAGAAATTGTGAAATTTTGGCATTAACCACTTGCCGACCGCTGCACGCCGATATATGTCGGCACAATGGCAACGGTGGGCAAATGGGTGTACCTGTACGTCCCCTTTAATCGGCGGGGTTAGCGGGCGCATACAGCGCAACAGGACCCACGGACTCAATGTCTGCTGGTTTCTCCCGGCGATCGTGTCACGGAGCCGCAGAACGGGGAGATGCCTACGTAAACAAAGCATTTCACCGTTCTGCCTAGTGAAATGACAGAGATCACCGCTCCCTGTCATCGGGAGCAGTGATCGCTGTCATGTGAGTTGAAGCCCACCCCCCTCCCCAAGTTAGAATCACTCCCTAGGACACACTTAACCCCTTGATCGCCCCCTAGTGTTTAACCCCTTCCCTGCCAGTGTCATCAGTGCATTTTTATAGCACTGATCGCTGTATAAATGACAATGGTCCCAAAATAGTGTCAAAAGTGTCCGATGTGTCCACCATAATGTCGAAGTAACGATAAAAATCACAGATCGCTGCCATTACTAATAAAAAAAAATGAATAATAAAAATGCCATTAAACTATCCCCTATTTTGTAGACGCTATAACTTTTGCGCAAACCAATCAATATTCGCTTATTGCGTTTTTTTTTACCAAAAATATGTAGAATACATATCGGCCTAAACGGAGGAAAAAAACATTTTTTATATATATTTTTGGGGGATATTTATTATAGCAAAAGTAAATAATATTGCTGTTTTTTCAAAATTGTCACTCTTTTTTTGCTTATAGCGCAAAAAATTTAAAATCGCAGAGGTGCTCAAATACTAACCAAAAGAAAGCTCTATTTGTGGGAAAAAAAGGACATCAATTTTAGATGCAACGTCGCACGACCACGCAATTGTCAGTTAAAGCGATGCAGTGCCGAATCGCAAAAAGTGCTCTGGACAGGAAGGGGGTAAAATCTTCTGGGGCTGAAGCGGTTAATATTGAAAATATGACTGTTCATGCCAAAAAAAAAAATTATTTTATTTAACCACTTCAGCCCCGGAAGGATTTACCCCCTTCCTGACCAGAGCACTTTTTACAATTCGGCACTGCGTCGCTTTAACTGCTAATTGCGCGGTCATGCAATGCTCTACCCAAACGAAATTTGCGTCCTTTTCTTCCCACAAATAGAGCTTTCTTTTGATGGTATTTGATCACCTCTGCCGTTTTTATTTTTTGCGCTATAAACGGAAAAAGACTGAAAATTTTGAAAAAAAATGATATTTTCTACTTTTTGTTATAAAAAAAATCCAATAAACTAAATTTTAGTCATACATTTAGGCCAAAATGTATTCGGCCACATGTCTTTGGTAAAAAAAATGTCAATAAGCGTATATTTATTGGTTTGTGCAAAAGTTATAGCGTCTACAAACTAGGGTACATTTTCTGGAATTTACACAGCTTTTAATTTATGACTGCCTATGTCATTTCTTGAGGTGCTAAAATGGCAGGGCAGTACAAACCCCCCCCAAATGACCCCATTTTGGAAAGTAGACACCCCAAGGAAATTGCTGAGAGGTATGTTGAACCCATTGAATATTTTTTTTTTTTGTCCCAAGTGATTGAATAATGACAAAAAAAAAAAAAAAAAAATTTACAAAAAGTTGTCACTAAATGATATATTGCTCACACAGGCCATGGGCATATGTGGAATTGCACCCCAAAATACATTCAGCTGCTTCTCCTGAGTACGGGGATACCACATGTGTGGCACTTTTTGGGAGCCTAGCCGCGTACGGGGCCCCGAAAACCCAGCACCACCTTCAGGATTTCTAAGGGCATACATTTTTGATTTTACTCCTCACTACCTATCACAGTTTTGAAGGCCATAAAATGCCAAGATGGCACAAACCCCCCCCAAATGACCCCATTTTGGAAAGTAGACACCCCAAGCTATTTGCTGAGAGGCATGGTGAGTATTTTGCAGCTCTCATTTGTTTTTGAAAATGAAGAAAGACCAGAAAAAAAAATTTTTTTTTTCTTTTTTCAATTTTCAAAACTTTGTGACAAAAAGTGAGGTCTGCAAAATACTCACTATACCTCTCAGCAAATAGCTTGGGGTGTCTACTTTCCAAAATGGGGTAATTTGGGGGGGGTTTGTGCCACCTGGGCATTCCATGGCCTCCGAAACTGTGATAGGCAGTGAAGAGTGAAATCAAAAATTTACGGCCTTAGAAAGCCTGAAGGCGGTGCTTGGTTTTCGGGGTCCCGTGCGCGGCTAGGCTCCCAAAAAGTCCCACACATGTGGTATCCCCGTACTCAGGAGAAGCAACAGAATTTATTTTGGGGTGTAATTTCACATATTCCCATGGCACGTTTGAGCAATATAACATTTAGTGACAACTTTGTGCAAAAAAAAAAAAAAAAATTTGTCTCTTCCCCGCTACTTGTGTCACAATATAAAATATTCCATGGACTCGACATGACTCTCAGCAAATAGCTTGGGGTGTCTACTTTCCAAAATGGGGTCATTTGGGGGGGGGTTTGAACTGTCCTGGCATTTTATGCACAACATTTAGAAGCTTATGTCACACATCACCCACTCTTCTAACCACTTGAAGACAAAGCCCTTTCTGACACTTTTTGATTACATGAAAAAATTTTTTTTTTTTGCAAGAAAATTACTTTGAACCCCCAAACATTATATATTATTTTAAAGCAAATGCCCTACAGATTAAAATGGTGGGTGTTTCATTTTTTTTTTTTTCACACAATATTTGCGCAGCGATTTTCAAACGCATTTTTTGGGGAAAAAACACACTTTTTTAAATTTTAATGCACTAAAACACACTATATTGCCCAAATGTTTGATGAAATAAAAAAGATGATCTTAGGCTGAGTACATGGATACCAAACATGACATGCTTTAAAATTGCACACAAACGTGCAGTGGCGACAAACTAAATACATTTTTAAAAGCCTTTAAAAGCCTTTACAGGTTACCACTTTAGATTTACAGAGGAGGTCTACTGCTAAAATTACTGCCCTCGATCTGACCTTCGCGGTGATACCTCACATGCATGGTGCAATTGCTGTTTACATTTGACGCCAGACCGCCGCTTGCGTTCGCCTTAGCGCGAGAGCAGGGGGGACAGGGGTGCTTTTTATTTATTTTTTTTTTTCTTTATTATTTTTTTGCTTTTTTATCTTATTTTTAAACTGTTCCTTTCATTTTTTTTTTTTAAATCATTTTTATTGTTATCTCAGGGAATGTAAATATCCCCTATGATAGCAATAGGTAGTGACAGGTACTCTTTTTTGAAAAAATTGGGGTCTATTAGACCCTAGATCTCTCCTCTGCCCTCAAAGCATCTGACCACACCAAGATCGGTGTGATAAAATGCTCCCCCAATTTCCCAATGGCGCTATTTACATCCGGCGAAATCTAAGTCATAAAATGCTCGTAGCTTCCGGTTTCTTAGGCCATAGAGATGTTTGGAGCCACTCTGGTCTCTGATCAGCTCTATGGTCAGCTGGCTGAATCACCGGCTGCATTCTCAGGTTCCCTGTTGAGACAGGAGAGCCAGAGAAAAACACGGAAGACGGTGGGGGGGGGGGGGGGGCATTCCCTCCCACTGCTTGTAAAAGCAGTCTAGAGGCTAATTAGCCGCTAGGATTGCTTTTACATGAAAGCCGACCGCTGGCTAAAAAGAATGATACCAAGATGATACCTAAACCTGCAGGCATCATTCTGGTATAACCACTCAAAGTCGTGAATGGCGTACCTGAAGACAAAAAAATGGTTAACAATAAAGCACAGTAAACGGTAAAGTATAAAAAATTGCATACCTGAAAAGCAAACATGATAAAACATAATAACAATAAAACATTGCAGAATAGAATACAGTAAAAAAGAGCAGAACAAGAGAGAGAGAATAGAGAGAGAGAACAATAAAACGACAACTATTTTTTTTTATTTTTGTTTGTGTTTTTTTTTTTTTTTACACTTTTTTTTTGTAACTGTAACTTTTATAACTGTAACCGCTTCCAGGTTCGGGTCTCTCAAAATGCGATGGCATCTTGGGAGACCCTGTGAAAGTGTGCCTAGTCTGTGCAATGCTGTACCCTACGCTAATACTCAACTAGTGAATGGTAGCGTTCAAAACATTCACCAATGCAAAGACCAGGATTGTCAGGACAGGAGGGACAATAATAGCGGGTGTCACGCCTATATCCGCGCTTGCTGCAGACACAACATCTTTTTTGGGGGGGTTCGTTGGGTAGGGGTACTTGGGAGGATATATAAATGCCTCTCATGCAGCCGACTGCATTTGGTTGGGGATGTGAATGGGGGGGAAGTACGGGCGCTGCAGAAGCGGTGGGTTCCCAATTAGGATTGGCGAATGCAGCAGGAAGGGCACTATGGGCACGACGGGCCTGTGTTTGTCTTTTTGGTGGCAGCGGGACACTACTTGTGCTTGCCACCTCACCAGCTTGAACTGCACTTATGGGACTCGCCACGTCACCAAGTGTTACTGCAGTGCTGGTTTGACTACGACCGGGGTGTACTAGGCCGCTGGTGCTTGCCAGTTCACCAAAACGCTACAAAAAAAAGTGACAGTGATCGATCGATACTGCACTTGGGTGGGCTGGACTGGGCTGGGCCGGGCGGAGGGGCAAAACGCAGGTGCTAGCAGGTATCTGGGCTGATCCCGCTAACACTGCGTTTTTGGGAACCCTAAACTGCTGGGGACGCCAGTATAGATCTGATCGGATCAGATATTGATGCGTTCAGATACTATACCACTAAGGGAGGTGTACGGTGCGTGTACGGTGCGTGTACGGTGCGTGTACGGTGCGTGTACGGTGCGTGCATGGGTGTTCGCGGTACTGGTGCTAATCTGACGCTGCCTAGGGCGACGCATATCACCGCCGGGCGATCAGGGGGCTAAACCTTTTTTCGGTAATAAACGGCGGATGCCCTGACACTATAAAAAATAAACAAACTAACCAGCGTCACCCGTAACGGTTATACGGTGATCAGTGGTAAAAGGGTTAACTAGGGGGCCATCAAGGGGTTAAAACATTTATTAGATAGTATATGGGGGTCCCTGTCGCTATAAAACACTGACGGCGAACCTAAATATTTACGTCCCTAACTAGCGTCACCAGCGACACTAATACAGCGATTAGAAAAATGATCGCTTAGCGACACTGGCGACAGGGGGTAATCAAGGGGTTAAAACTTTATTAGGGGGGGGTAAGGGGGGTACCCTAGACCTACAGGGGGCTAAACTTTTATTTGGTAATAAACGGCGGGTGCCCTGACACTATAAAAAATAAACAAACTAACCAGCGTCACCTGTAACGGTTATACGGTGATCAGTGGTGAAAGGGTTAACTAGGGGGCAATCAAGGGGTTAAAACATTTATTCGGTAGTATATGGGGGTCCCTGTCGCTATAAAACGCTGACGGCGAACCTAAATATTTACGTCCCTAACTAGCGTCACCAGCGACACTAATACAGCGATCAGAAAAATGATCGCTTAGCGACACTGGTGAGGGGGGGTGATCAA
The DNA here is from genome assembly GCA_037952835.1 of Lithobates septentrionalis. NCBI lineage: Eukaryota > Metazoa > Chordata > Amphibia > Anura > Ranidae > Lithobates > Lithobates septentrionalis. The sequence goes on along the minus strand of JBBDGP010001998.1, from coordinate 297,947 downwards.
GGGGTTAAAACTTTATTAGGGGGGGTAAGGGGGGTACCCTAGACCTACAGGGGGGTAACAGTCACTACCCTAACACTGCTAACTGTCACAAACTGACACTATGCAGTAATCAGGAAAAAAAAAAACAAAAAAAAAAAAAAACCTGCTTGGTGTCAGTTTGTGACAGGGGGGGGGGGTGATTGGGGGGGATCGGGGGGGATCGGGGGTGTAAGGTATGCCTGGCATGTTCTACTGTGTGTGTGTGAGTGTTGGTGCACTTACATGTCATCTCCCCTCGGCGCTGGAACGGAAACTCCCGAGCCGAGGAGAGATGACATCACATCCTCTGCCTCTGTGTACTATACAGAGGCAGGGGATGTTTGTCATTGGCTGGGAGCGATCGCGAGGGGGGGGCCACGATCGGATGGCCTCCCCCTCATCTCCCATCGCTTCCAACCAAATGCCGACCGCAGCTGGCACCGGGGGGGGGTCCGATCGGACCCCCCACCCGCGGGAAGGCAATCACGTTTCAGGTACGTGATTTTGCCTGCCCGTGCCGCTCTGCTCACGTATATAGGCGTGAGGCGGTCGGCAAGTGGTTAAGCATAGCAATCGCATGAAGCCATTTATTATCACATCATTTTATGGATCCTTTTTAAATCATAATGATAACAGAAATCACCCAAATGGCCCTGATGAAAAGTTTACATACCCTGGAATGTTTGGCCTTGGCACAGACACAGAAGGTGGCACACACAGGTTAAAATGGCAATTAAAGGTTAATTTCCCACATTTGTGGCTTTTTAAACCATAATTAGTGTCTGTGTATAAATAGTCAATGAGTTTGTTAGCTCTCACATGGATGCACTAAGCAGGCTAGACACAGAGCCATGAGGAGGTAGAAAAGAACTGTCAAAAGACCTGCGTAACAAGGTAATGAAACTTTACAAAGATGGAAAAGGATATACAAAGATATCCAAAGCCCTGAATATGCCAGTCAGTACTGTTTTAATTTCTTAATAAGAAGTGGAAAATTTGGGAATCTCTTGATACCAAGCCAAGGTCAGGTAGATCAAAAGTCACAAATGAGAGAAATTAACCTTTAATTGCCATTTTAACCTGTGTGTGCCACCTTCTGTGTCTGTACCAAGGCCAAACATTCCAGGGTATGTAAACTTTTTATCAGGATCATTTGGGTGATTTCTGTTATTATGATTTAAAAAGGGATCCAAAATACTATGTGATAATAAATGGCTTCATGTGATTGCTATCCTTAAATAAAAGACAGTTTTTTGGCATGATCAGTCATATTTTCAATATTAATGCCAAAATTTCACAATTTCCGCCAGGGTATCCAAACTTTTAAACACAACTGTATATACAATATATATATATATTTTATATATATATATATATATATATATATATATATACACACACAGTATCTCACGAAAGTGAGTACACCCCTCACATTTTTGTAAATATTTTATTATATCTTTTCATGTGACAACACTGAAGAAATGACACTTTGCTACAATGTAATGTAGTGAGTGTACAGCTTGTATAACAGTGTAAATTTGCTGTCCCCTTAAAATAACTCAACACACAGCCATTAATGTCTAAACCGCTGGCAACAAAAATTAGTACACCCCTAAGTGAAAATGTCCAAATTGGGCACAATTAGCCATTTTTCCTAGCCGGTGTCATGTGACTCGTTAGTGTTACAAGGTTTCAGGTGTGAATGGGGAGCAGGTGTGTTAAATTTGGTGTTATCGCTCTCACTCTGAGCATCATGGAAAATGTAGTTCTAAAACATCTGGGGTGCCAAGGTTTGCCATCACTGGCCTAGGCTATAAGAAGATTACCAAGACCCTGAAACTGAGCTGCAGCACGGTGGCCAAGACCATACAGGGTTTAACCACTTGCTGACCACCTCACGCAGATATACTGCGGCAGAATGGCACGGGCATGCAAAGTAACGTATGGGTACGTTACTTGCCTCCCGCGGGCGGGGGGTCCGATCGGACACCCCCCCCCCCCCGGTGCCCGAGGCGGTCAGCATCTTTCCCTGAGCGATCAGAGGTGAGGGGGAGGCCATCCATTCGTGGCCACCCCCTCGCGATCGCTCCCAGCCAATGACAATCTTCCTCTGCTGCTGTAATGTAAACAGTGGCAGAGGAAGTGATGTCATCTCTCCTCGAGCCGGTCTTTTCGTTCCGGCACAGAGGAGAGAAGACATCAAGTAAGTTTGCACCAAACACTACACTAACAGTAGAACACTCTAGGCACACATTTCGCCCCCCATCACCCCCCGATTACCCCCTGATCACCCCCCTGTACCCCCTGTCACAGTGACACCAATAGCAATTTTTTTTTTTTCTGATTATTGCATTGGTGTCAGTTTGTGACAGTCATAAGTGGTAGGGCAGTTAGTGGTAGCCCCCTTTAGATCTAGGATACCCCTCTAACCCCCCCCTAATAAAGGTTAACCCCTTGATCACCCCCCCCGTCGCCAGTGTCACTAAGCGATCGTTTTTCTGATCACTGTATTAGTGTCACAGGTAACGCTAGTTAGGGAGGTAAGTATATAGGTTCGCCGTCAGTTTTTTATAGCGTCAGGGACCCCCATATACTACCTAATAAAGGTTTTAACCCCCTGATTGCCCCCTAGTTAACCCTTTCACCAGTGATCACCGTATAAGTGTTACCGGTGACTCTGGTTAGTTTTTTTTCTTTTATAGTTTTTAGGGCACCCACCGTTTATTACCTAATAAAGGTTTAACCCCCTGATCGCCTGGCAGTGATATAACTTAAGTTTTAGGGTCAGATAAGGTCTGCGTCACCCCAGGCAGCGCCAGGTTAGCACCAGTACCGCTAACACCCACGCACGCAGCATACACCTCCCTTAGTGGTATAGTATCTGAACAGATCAATATCTGATCGGATCAGATATATACTAGCGTTCCCAGCAGTTTAGGGTTCCCAAAAACGCAGTCTTAGCGGGATCAGCCCAGATACCTGCTAGCACCTGCGTTTTGCCCCTCGGCCCAGCCCAGCCCAGCCCACCCAAGTGCAGTATCGATCGATCACTGACACTTACAAAACACTAAACACACATAACTGCAGCGTTCACAGAGTCAGGCCTGATGCCTGCGATCGCTAACAGTTTCTGTTGGTAGCGTTTTGGTACAGTCGCCAACAGTCAGGAGCTTTTTTGCCTGTGAGTCTCACTAGTGTACCACTAAATTTAGAGCCCAAAATGGCAAATCGAAGGTACACTAGTGAAGAGGCCTACACGTTTCTGAGCATGACAGATACTGAAGAAGAAGTCACTCATCTGTCAGATTCAGGCTCAGAATACGATCCTGTAGAGGACAGCGGCTCCATGACAGATAGTTCTGACGACGGAGTTGTGGTCCCTGCCAAGGTCAGGCGTACCAGACCCCGATCTTCTTCTGCTGTTGTTGAGGTGCAAGAATCACAGGGCCCTCGTATGGAGCAGAGCAGTACTAGCGCCGCTATTCCTTCTGGTAAATTGGCAAGCACCAGCGGCCTAGTACACCCTGGTTGTACATCCAGCACTGCAGTATCACGTGGTGACGTGGCGAGTCCCATAAGTGCAGTTCAAGCTGGCCCCGCCCCCCCGTTATTTAAGAACCGTCAGACGAGGAGACTCCGTCACACAGCGGGAGCCTCCCTCCATGCCAGCATGGGTGCGGAGCGGCCCAGAGAAGAAAATGAAGAAGAGAAGGAAGAAGAGAAGAGGATGAAGAAGAAGATGAAGAGAAGAGCGGTAGCCTCCCCCCATGCCGTGGGTGCGGAGCGGCCCGAGGAGAAGAAGATAGAAGACGCCGCGGAGGAGATGCTGGACGAGAACGCCGGAGGAAGAACCAGAAGAGCCAGAAGAACCAGAAGAAGAAGATGAAGGAAGATAGAAGAAAGAAGAAGCATTTAAATAAAGGAATTGTCAAAAACTGTCTCTTGTCATTTTTGACAGTTTTTTAGTGAAATGGTAGGGGTAAGTACCCCCTTACCATTTCACACGGGGGGGCGGGATCTGGGGGTCCCCTTGTAACCACCGGCCAGGGTTGTGGGGATGAGGCCCTTGTCCTCATCAACATGGGGACAAGGTGTTTTGGGGGGCCGCTACCCCAAAGCACCCTCCCAATGTTGAGGGCATGTGGCCTGGTACGGTTCAGGAGGGGGGGGCCGCACTCTCGTCCCCCCCTCTTTTCCTGCGGCCTGCCAGGTTGCGTGCTTGGATAAGGGTCTGGTATGGAATTTAGGGGGAACCCCACGTCACTTTTTTTTAAAATTTTGGCCGGGGTTCCCCTTAATATCCATACCAGACCTGAAGGGCCTGGTATGGAATTTAGGGGGACTCCCACGTCATTTTTTTTTTTAAATTTTGGTTCGGGGTTTCCCTGTGTTGAATTCCCATGCCGTTTTTATCAATGAACTTCTATGTGTATTGTCGGCAATGCAATAGCCGCGGGTAGTTTTAAATGGAATTTTTCCTTCGAAATGTCATTTTGCTGTCAGACTGTTCTAAACATGGGAAACATGCGCCCCTTTACAGGCATACTATAGACACCCCCCAGGTATGAAATTTAAAGGGATATTACACTTTTATTGTTTGACTTTAAGCATTATTAAAATCACTGCTCCTGAAAAAAACGGCCGTTTTTAAAACTTTTTTTTGCATTGATCCATGTCCCCTGGGGCAGGACCCAGGTCCCCAAACACTTTTTATGACAATAACTTGCATATAAGCCTTTAAAATTAGCACTTTTGATTATTCATGTTCGTGCCCCATAGACTTTAACGGTGTTCGCGTGTTCGCAAACTTTTTTTCTGTTCGCATGTTCTGGTGCGAACCGAACAGGGGGGTGTTCGGCTCATCCCTACTCAAGAAATTACATAGGCAGTCATAAACTAAAAACTGTGTAAATTCCAGAAAATGTACCCTAGTTTGTAGACGCTATAATTTTTGCACAAACCAATAAATATACGCTTATTGACATTTTTTTTACCAAAGACATGTGGCTGAATACATTTTGGCCTAAATGTACGACTAAAATTGAGTTTATTGGATTTTTTTTATAACAAAAAGTAGAAAATATCATTTTTTTTCAAAATTTTCGGTCTTTTTCCGTTTATAGCGCAAAAAAAAAAAACCGCAGAGGTGATCAAATACCCTCAAAAGAAAGCTCTATTTGTGGGAAGAAAAGGACACAAATTTCGTTTGGGTATAGCATTGCATGACCACGCAATTAGCAGTTAAAGCGATGCAGTGCCAAATTGTAAAAAGTGGTCTGGTCAGGAAGGGGGTAAATCCTTCCGGGGCTGAAGTGGTTAACAGGACAGGTTCTCCACTCAGAATAGGTCTCGCCATGGTCGACCAAAGAAGTTGAGTGCACGTGCTCAGCGTCATATCCAGAGGTTGTCTTTGGGAAATAGACGTATGAGTGCTGCCAGCATTGCTGCAGAGGTTGAAGATGTGGGGGTCAGCCTGTCAGTGCTCAGAGAATATGCTGCACGCTGCATCAAATTGGTCTGCATGGATTTCGTCCCAGAAGGAAGCCTCTTCTAAAGATGATGCACAAGTAAGCCCACAGTTTGCTGAAGACTGAGGACATGGATTACTGGAACCATGTCCTGTGGTCTGATGAGACCAAGATAAACTTATTTGGTTCAGATGGTGTCAAGTGTGTGTGGCGGCAACCACGTTAGGAGTACAAAGACAAGGTTGTCTTGCCTACAGTCAAGCATGGTGGTGGGTGGTGGGAGTGTCATGGTCTGGGGCTGCATGAGTGCTGCCGGCACTGGGGAGCTACAGTTCATTGAGGGAACCATGAATGCCAACATGTACTGTGACATACTGAAGCAGAGCATGATCCCCTCCCTTCAGAGACTGGGCCGCAGGGCAGTATTCCAACATAATAACAACCCCAAACACACCTCCAAGACGACCACTGCCTTGCTAAAGAAGCTGAGGGTAAAGGTGATGGACTGGCCAAGTCTGTCTCCAGACCTAAACCCTATTGAGCATCTGTGGGGCATCCTCAAACAGAAGGTGGAGGAGCGCAAGGTCTCTAACATCCACCAGCTATTTTGAGGGGACAGCAAATTTACATTGTTATACAAGCTGTACACTCACTACTTTACATTGTAGCAAAGTGTCATTTCTTCAGTATTGTCATATGAAAAGATGTAATAAAATATTTACAAAAATGCAAGGGGGTATACTCATTTTTGTGAGATACTGTATATCAGGCTAATCCTAATTGCATTACTGAAAATGCCTGTTTATAGAGCTTAATAACTCAAATTTACGGACTTTAATCATTACAGATTCTTCTCTGCTTCTGTTCTGTAGATACTTCGACAGGCCATTGCCATATTGTTCAGCCACTGTATAATATTTGGGGCTATTGTCTTTCAGATAATACACTAGCATTTCTATTTTAACCAATTCAGCCCCAGAAGGATTTGCCCCCTTAATGACCAGGCCATTTTTTGGGATACGGCACTGTGCCGCTTTAACTGACAATTGCACGGTCGTGCGACGTTGTACCCAAACAAAGTTGATGTCCTTTTTTTCCCACAAATAGAGCTTTCTTTTGTTGGTATATGATCACCTCTGCATTTTTTTGGGGGGGGGGGGGGGGGGGGGGTTGCGCTATAAACAAAAAAAGAGTGACAATTTTGAAAGAAAAACAATATTTTTTACTTTTTGCTATAATAATTATCCCCAAAAAAAATGTCTTCATCAGTTTAGGCCAATATACACTACCGTTCAAAAGTTTGGGGTCACCCAAACAATTTTGTGTTTTCCATGAAAAGTCACACTTATTCACCACCATACGTTGTGAAATGAATAGAAAATAGAGTCAAGACATTGACAAGGTTAGAAATAATGATTTGTATTTGAAATAACATTGTTTTTACATCAAACTTTGCTTTCATCAAAGAATCCTCCTTTTGCAGCAATTACAGCATTGCACACCTTTGGCATTCTAGCTGTTAATTTATTGAGGTAAGCTGGAGAAATTGCACCCCACGCTTCTAGAAGCAGCTCCCACAAGTTGGATTGGTTGGATGGGCACTTCTGGCGTACCATACGGTCAAGCTGCTCCCACAACAGCTCAATGGGGTTCAGATCTGGTGACTGTGCTGGCCACTCCATTACCGATAGAATACCAGCTGCCTGCTTCTGCTGTAAATAGTTCTTGCACAATTTGGAGGTGTGTTTAGGGTCATTGTCCTGTTGTAGGATGAAATTGGCTCCAATCAAGCGCTGTCCACTGGGTATGGCATGGCGTTGCAAAATGGAGTGAAAGCCTTCCTTATTCACAATCCCTTTTACCCTGTACAAAGCTCCCACCTTACCAGCACCAAAGCAACCCCAGACCATCACATTACCTCCACCATGCTTAACAGATGGCGTCAGGCATTCTTCCAGCATCTTTTCATTTGTTCTGCGTCTCACAAACGTTCTTCTTTGTGATCCAAACACCTCAAACTTGGATTCATCCGTCCACAACACTTTTTTCCAGTCTTCCTCTGTCCAATGTCTGTGTTCTTTTGCCCATCTTAATCTTTTTCTTTTATTGGCCAGTCTCAGATATGGCTTTTTCTTTGCCACTCTGCCCTGAAGCCCAAAATCCCGCAGCCGCCTCTTCACTGTAGATGTTGACACTGGTGTTTTGCGGGTACTATTTAATGAAGATGCCAGTTGGGGACCTGTGAGGCGTCTGTTTCTCAAACTAGAGACTCTAATGTGCTTATCTTCTTGCTTAGTTGTGCAACGCGGCCTCCCACTTCTTTTTCTACTCTGGTTAGAGCCTGTTTGTGCTGTCCTCTGAAGGGAGTAGTACACACCGTTGTAGGAAATCTTCAATTTCTTTGCAATTTCTCGCATGGAATAGCCTTCATTTCTAAGAACAAGAATAGACTGTCGAGTTTCAGATGAAAGTTCTCTTTTTCTGGCCATTTTGAGCGTTTAATTGACCCCACAAATGTGATGCTCCAGAAACTCAATCTGCTCACAGGAAGGTCAGTTTTGTAGCTTCTGGAAGGAGCTAGACTGTTTTTAGATGTGTGAACATGATTGCACAAGGGTTTGCTAATCATCAATTAGCCTTCTGAGCCAATGAGCAAACACATTGTACCATTAGAACACTGGAGTGATAGTTGCTGGAAATGGGCCTCTATACACCTATGTAGATATTGCACCAAAAACTAGACATTTGCAGTTAGAATAGTCATTTACCACATTAGCAATGTATAGAGTATATTTGTTTAAAGTTAGGACTAGTTTAAAGTTAGCTTCATTTAAAAGTACAGTGCTTTTCCTTCAAAAATAAGGACATTTCAATGTGACCCCAAACTTTTGAACGGTAGTGTATATTCTTCTACATATTTTTGGTAAAAAAATCGCAATAACCGTATATTGATTGGTTTGCGCAAAAGTTATAGCATCTACAAAATAGGGGATAAATTTATGGCATTTTTATTATTAATTTTTATTTTTTTACTAGTAATGGTGGCGATCTGCGATTTTTAGCGGGACTGTGACATTGCGGTGGACAGATTGGACACTTTTTTAGGGCCCTTATTTTCATTTATACAGCGATCAGAGGTAAAAATAGCCACTGATTACTGTATAAATGTCACTGGCAGGGAAGGGGTTAATGCTATGGGGCGATCAAGGGGTTAAATGTGTTCCCTCATGTGTGTTCTAACTGTGGGGGGATAGGACTGCCTGGAGGAGGAGACCGATCGCTGTTCCTCATCTTTAGGAGCAGCAGATCTGTCTCTTCTCCCCTGACAGAACAGAGATCTGTCTGTTTACATTGACAGATCTTTGTTTTGTCTCTGTTGGGAGCGATCGCTGGTGGCCGGGTCCACTGGCGCGCCCCCTAGAGCTCTTAAAGTGGCTGACATACCATGATGGCGATTCGCCCAGGGGAGCCGATCTGCCGCAGTATAATTGTGGCAGCTGGTCCTTAAGTGTTTAAAGTGGTTGTAAACCCTTCCATATACCCAGCGAAGTGACTGGCCTCAGGTGATACACAGAGGTGAAACAAATTCTCCTATACAAGTTGTACCTGTTTATCTGCGTTCTTCTCTGCTTTTTGAAGTGCAGAATATATAAAGCCTGTCTGAGCTGTCAGAAAAAGGGGGAGGAGAGCTGAAATCACACCCTGCAGAGCTCAGTGAGGAGACAGATGATTGGAGGGAATGGACACACCCCTCTTCACACAGCACACAGGAACAGAGCTGAGACCGTCAATCAGCTAGAGCTCCCTCCTCTGTCTTCTTTTTTCTTTTGGTGTGAGAAAAACTTGCCAGAAGTGCCTCATGCTGATAGCAGTGGAACGAAGCAGCAAACAGAAATGATATTTAGTGCTCTTTATTGAGACAAGTACACACTATAGAGGGATATGCTCTGTTCATATTTTATGTCTGAGGTTTACAACCACTTTAGGATAAAACCTGCTTTGTCTCTCCATCTCATATTAAGGCCTAAACAAGCTACTGACATACTGACCAGCTACTGGATAGTATTTGTGGCTATCGTCTTTCAGATAATACACTCAAATTTGTATTTCAAGATAAAACCTACATTGTCTCTCTCTCTATCTATTCGCTGCCTATGCGTACTGTCTTGACACTTGTCAGTTTTTTTTACAATAAACCTATCTGAAGTCCATATTTTTTATATTTTGGGAATAAATTGAAAACACATTACAAAAAAGTAGCTCACAAACCATTCTATTAAACTGTTATGTCACTTTGTAAAAAGTTGGTGGGGGACCTTATCTTATTTATTTTTTTAACCACTTACGCACCGCCGCAAGCCAATATACGTCCTAATTTTGAAGAGGAATATTGTTGTTATGGCAGCAGCTAGCTGCTATACCTCGGTATCCTCTTCTTCGGCCGGCGGTCTGCTTTCAGATAAAAGTGGTTTCTGCTGTGGATTCGCCACAAGATCACTTTTATCGGCAGCGGGAGAAGGGCCCCCCTCCCACCGCGCTCAGGTGCCCTTCCACGGCTTACCGGTGCCCTCCGCCGCTTACCGGAGCCGCCGGCAGTGGTGGAGGCGATCAGATGTTACTCCTTCCTTGGCATTGAGATGAGTGAGGGGAAGATGGCCCCACCCGTCTGCATACCATCGCAGGGCGGCAGCGATGTCAAACCGTCACTTCCGCCCATAGCTCGTAAAGGGCCTTTTTTTTTTTTAAATGACAATTTTTCTTTCTTTTTTTTTTTTTTGCATATTAGTGTAAATATGAGATCTGAGGACTTTTTGAGCCCTGATCTCATATTTAAGAGGTCCTGTCATGCTTTTTTTCTATTACAAAGAATATTTACATTACATGTAAACATTCCTTGTTATAGGAATAAAAGTGACAGAATTTTTTTTTTAAAGAACAGTGTAAAAACAAAAAATAAAAGGTAAAATAAATAAGAAAAAAAAAATTAAATGCGCCCCATCCCACCAAGCTTGCGCGCAGAAGCGAAGGCATACGTGAGTAGCGCCCGCATATGAAAATGGTATTCAAACCACACATGTGAGGTACTGCCACGATCAGTAGAGTGAGAGCAATAATTCTAGCCCTAGACTTCCTCTATAACTCAAAACATGTAACCTGTAGAATTTTTTAAACGTCGCCTATGGAGATTTTTAATGGTAAAAGTTTGTCGCCATTCCACAAGCGGGGGCAATTTTGAAGCATGACATGTTGGGTATCAATTAACTCGGTGTAACATTATCTTTCAAAATATAAAAAAATTGGGCTAACTTTACTGTTGTCTTATTTTTTAATTCAAAAAAGTGTATTTTTTCGGGAAAAAAATGCGCTTGTAAGACCGCTGCGCAAATACAGCGTGACAAAAAGTATTGTAACGACCGCCATTTTATCCTCTAGGGTGTAAAAAAAAAAAATGTATAATGTTTGGGGGTTCTAAGTAATTTTCTAGCAAAACAAACTGTTTTTAACTTGTAAACAACAAATCTCAAAAAGAGGCTTGGTCCTTAAGTGGTTAAGAGATAACCATCTATAGATCTATTATGACTGCTACTTCCACCGGTGAATTCAGGACTGGACCTGGATAAAATATCAGGTATCACAGCCAAAAAAGTTGGGGTGTTGCTGCTGTATTTAGGCCAAACTAAATGTAAAAGTAAAAAAAAAATCAACTGTGCTCCCTGTAAAAATTGTACAGTTCCATAAAACTACACACAATATAAAGGTGTCTCATAAACACATAGCCTAAGCATTGGTGTGTTTTCCAAATCTGCCATGTTTTATTTTTTTGTGCCTTGTAGATGTTGCTTATGTCAGATTACAGCATCCCGTTTACATTTCTTTTACAAGATTTTGCTTTGCCTATTAATCCAAAAAAAATGGCCATAATGTAACTACAGGATTTACCCCTATAGACTTCAGTAAGATCTGCCGCAACATTCAGATTCACTGAATTTTAAACCAGATTTGCCAAACCTCCAGCAAATCAAACCCAGACAGCTTGGCCAAACACTAACTGGTACTTTGAAAGGGATGAAAAAGAGGATAAAAAACTAGACATGTGCAATTAGTTTAGTTACGAATTCGTTAATTCGGAAATATTCGAATAAAAAAAAACCTGTTTAACTAATTTTTCAGAAAATTTGTAAATCTAAAAACTTGTAACTTCGAAAATCTGAAAACTCCAAAATTCGAAAATCCAAAATAACTAATAAAAATAACTATTACTAACTATTAAATTATACAGTGTCTTGCAAAAGTATTCACCCCCTTGGCTTTTTACTTATTTTGTTACATTACAGCCTTTTTTAATCTGAATTATATGTGATGGATGAGAACACAATAGTCTAAGTTGGTGAAGTAAAATTAGAAAAATATATACATAAAACTATTTTTCAGAAATAAAAAACTGATAATTGGCATGTACGTACAGTATGTATTCACCCCTTTGTTATGAAGCCCATAAAAAGCTCTGGTGCAACCAATTACCTTCAGAAGTCACATAATTAGTGAAATTAAGTCCACCTGTGTGCAATCTAAGTGTCACATGATCTGTCATTACATATACACACCTTTTTGAAAGGCCCCAGAGGCTGCAACACCTAAGCAAGAGGCACCACTAATCAAACACTGCCATGAAGACCAAGGAACTCTCCAAACAAGTAAGGGACAATGTTGTTGAGAAGTACAAGTCAGGGCTAGGTTATAAAAAAATATCCAAATCTTTGATGATCACTAGGAGCACCATCAAATCTACCATAACCAAATGGAAAGAACATGGCACAACAGCAAACCTGCCAAGAGACGGCCGCACACCAAAACTCACAGACCGGGCAAGGAGGGAATTAATCAGAGAGGCAACACAGAGACATAAGATAACCCTGGAGGAGCTGCAGAGTTCCACAGCAGAGACTGGAGTATCTGTACATAGGACGACAATAAGCCGTACGCTCCATAGAGTTGGGCTTTATGGCAGAGTGGCCGGAAGAAAGCCATTACTTTCAGCAAAAAACAAAATGGCACGTTTAGAGTTTGTATGTAAGGCATGTGGAAGACTGCCAAAATGTATGGAGGAAGGTGCTCTGGTCTGATGAGACTAAAATTGAACTCTTTGGCCTTTAAAGAAAACGCTATGTCTGGCGCAAACCCAACACATTACATTACCCAAAGATCACCATCCCCACAGTGAAACATGGTGGTGGCAGCATCATGCTGTGGGGATGTTTTTCAGCAGTTGCGACTGGGAAACTGGTCAGAGTTGAAGGAAAGATGGATGGTGCTAAATACAGGGATATTCTTGAGCAAAACCTGTACCACTCTGTGTGTGATTTGAGGCTAGGATGGAGGTTCACCTTCCAGTAGGACAATGACCCCAAACACGCTGCTAAAGTAACACTTGAGTGGTTTAAAGGGGAAACATGTAAATGTGTTGGAATGGCCTAGTCAAAGCCCAGACCTCAATCCAATAGAAAATATGTGGTCAGACTTAAAGATTGCTGTTCACAAGCGCAAACTAGCCAACTTGAAAGAGCTGGAGCAGTTTTGCAAAGAGGAATGGGCAAAAATCCCAGTGGTAAGATGCGGCAAGCTCATAGAGACTTATCCAAAGTGACTTGGAGCTGTGATAGCCGCAAAAGGTGGCTCTGCAAAGTATTGACTTTAGAGGGGTGAATAGTTATACACATTGACTTTTTCTGTTACAGTATTTTGTCCTATTTGTTGTTTGCTTCACAAAAAAAATAAAATAAAAACATCTTCAAAGTTGTGGGCGTGTTCTGTAAATTAAATGATGCAAATCCTCAAACAATCCATGTTAATTCCAGGTTGTGAGGCAACAAAACACGAAAAATGCCAAGGGGGTGATTACTTTTGCAAGGCACTGTAGGTACTGGAATTTCCTTTCAAATTTGGCTGTTAGTGAATGTAACAAATACGAATTTATCCGAAGTTACGAATTATCCGAAAATAACGAATGCCGCGTCTAAACGAATAGAACTTAACGAATTACTAATGATAAATAATAATAATAAAAACGTTTTATTTTTCTTATAATTAATTTGTTACGTTCCATTAATTTAGATGCGACATTCGTTATTTCAGGTAATTCGTTACTTCGGATAAATTCGTATTCTTTACGTTAATGAACAGCCAAAATTTAAAGGAAATTCCAAAACCTATAATTTAATAGTTAGTTATTATTAGTTAGTTATTACTTCAGACTTTCGAATTTTCGGATTTTTGAATTTCCGAATTTCCAAATCTGTGAATTTACGAATTTTCGAATACCGCATCTAAACGAATGGAACACAACAAATTCAAATTTTTCCAAAGTTACGAATTTATTAGAAATAACGAATTTCGATCATAACGAATGACCCGAAAAACGAATAGAAACCACTACTCAAGGGCCAATTTTGTGATTTACCAATCAGCCTAACATTATGTTTTTTGGGTTGTTGCAGGAAAGCAGAGCAACCAAAGAAACCCAGCCGTGTTACAAGCAGATCTCCATTTTGTTTGGGGACCCAACTAAAATTGTTTCTTGTGCAAAGTTATTTCCCAACTACCACCCAGTAGATATAGTTGTTGGCTTTTAGTTGAGTGGCTAAGTAATGGCTTGATTGATTCCTACTGTCATTCCCTCCTTTACATCAGTCTAAACATGCTGAAAGTTAAAGTGAGGTTGAGCCTCCTACAAGAATGACAGGCCTCCAGAAAATAAAACACAGACATCACATACGTGACAGCTAAAGTATTTCTGTCACAGCATCATCTAAGCCATCTCTATAGTTTTATATCTCGTTTTCATTCATTTACGTGTGCTAGAAAGACCCCTTCATGATTTACGCTATATGCGTTGAATTTCAAATGGCTTGGCATTATTTATTTCGCATCCCTATCTCCAGTCATGGGAAGCGTCAATTTTTTTTTAACCACTGATATATTTTTAGGTCATCTGTTGCTTCAGAAGACCAACTCTTCAGGGGAACCTTATGTAATCCAATGTGAAGGTTTATCTACAGTAAGTAGTATGTATTATTTAAAGCCTAACTTCAGCCTTTTTTTTTTTTTTTGGATAATGTGGAAAAACCTAAACTTAAACCCTAAACCCAACCCAACCTAAACCCAAGAATAAAATGTATTTTTATTTTTACCTAGCAATCCTGCCAGTAACCCATTGCCTGTCCTAGGGTTCACTCACTACACTATCTATTTAGGAGTAGTGTTGTCACCCTAGGTTGCTCTCCTGATCTCGACTACAACCACCTCCCCCATCGTCATAATTCATAGAAAACGAATGCAGCCACACAAGGACCAGTAAGATGCAGTGTATTCAATTTTTTGTTCTTGGGTATAGATCAGTGGCGGCCCGTCCATAGAGGGCACACGGGCGCCGCCTCCCCTATCCATGCGTGTGGCCTCCTGATCTTTATATCAGGGCACCAGACCATGGAATCCAAAGTGGGGTGGGTGTTTTTTGAAGCACCTGATTAGAGCCAGAGGCTTTTGCTAAAAGTTCCTCCACGCCAATTAGAAGGAAGATCGTGAGACCTGTTTCCCGATTGGCCAAAGCGTCAGGTGATCCTATTGGATGCCTAGCACTTTGGCGGAAGAGGAGACACACAGCAGGGGATGCTTGAGGAGCGGACACTGGAGCCCCACCACACAAGCGGGTAAATGCCGGACTGCCCGGGGGGGGGGGAGAGTATGCTGTCTCAGTGCTGCGCCGCTGGGGGGGTGTTTGTTTTCTGCCCCCCCCAAAAGAAGAACCCACCCGCCGCCACTGTATAGCTATTAAATAAAGTTTCTGTTGCATCTTTTTTCAGTCTGTGACCTCATTGAGGTGTTGACCTTGTCCTTTGATGCCATACAGGTGTAATGGTTTGAAAGCACTTTAACCCTTTTAGTGCCACCAGTGAGGTGTTTTTTACACACTACAGCCACCAGGTGTATAGATCTGACAAGCCGACTGTTTGCTGTCAGGTGGAAGCGATACAGTGGCTATTCAGCTTCCACACACCCTCATGTGTCAGTTTCCCCTGTACGCACCCCTGCCATGTTTCCTGCACTGTGCACTCCCATCTACGGACTCAGGACAGGACTGGCACCCGCCATGCCAGTCCTGAGTATGTAGATGGGAGTGCACCCCTACCATGTTTCCTGCACTGTGCACACCCATCTACGGACTCAGGACTGGCATGGCGGGTGCCGCTGGGCAGATGGGAGGGAGACCAATGAACGTTTTAGATAAATTTCAGGCTTAAAATTATGTTTAAAAATGTTTGCAAAAATGTCTCTGGCAGCGAACAGTTTAAGGCAATTCTTCCTGCCTGGCTACTGCTCATTACAGAAAAGCAATGGACATTATTCTGTACTCCTACTTCTGGACCTTTCGGCTGCCTTTGAAATGGTTGACCACCTTCCTCTTTCTTAAAAAAAACTTTACTCCTTGTCTTTACTCCTGGTCTCCGTGACTGTTCTCTTCGCTGGCTCTCATCCTACCTATCCACCGCACCTTCAGTGTCACTTGCAATTCTACTTCCTCCTCTCCTCCTCCTTTCTCTGTCGGGGTCCCCCAAGGTTCTGTTCTTGGACCTCTCCTATTTTCAATCTACACCTCCTCCCTGAGTTAGGCTGGGCTCACACTATTGCAAATTGGATGTGGGTTTCTCTGCATCCAATTCGCATAACAGGAGATTGCGACTGGCTCTCTATGGAGCCAGTTCGCACATCTCCGCAGCGGCTCCAATGCGAATTGCACGGGAGCCCTGTGCACCTTTTGGTCCGTTTCAGGTCTGAATTCAGCCAAAAATTTGGGCGGAAATCGGACCTGAAGCGGTAAATGGAGATGCACCGGACTCCTGCTGTGAGCCGATACGTTCTCCAGTGTGAATCCAGCCTCAGCTAATAGCTTCCCAATAGCTTCCCATGGCTTTCAATATAATTTCTAGGCTGACGACTCCCAAATCTATCTCTCCACCCCTCAACTCACTCCATCAGTCTCCTCATGCATCACTAACTTACTAAAAGACATATCTGGATGTCACACCACTTCCTAAAACTCAACCTGTCCAAAACCGAGCTCATGATATTTGCTCCCCCACATGCCCCTTCCCCTGACTCCTCTGTCAAGAGCAATGGCACAACCATTCACCCATCCCTGCAAGCCAGGGTGCTAGGTATTATCCTGGACTCTCCTTTCAGCCCCACATTCAATCACTTTCCAAGGCTTGCTGCCGCAAGCTCTGCAACATTCCAAAATACGCCCCTTCCCAACCAATGAAACCACAAAGCTCCTGATTCACTCCCTGGTTATCTCTCGCCTTGACTACTGTAACTCCCTCCTCATTGGCTTACCTTTAAATATGCTATCCCCAGTCCATCATGAATGCTGCTGCCAGACACATCCACCTTACAAACCGCTCAGCGTCTGCCACCCCCTCTCTGCCAATCCCTCCATTGGCTGCCACTCACCCAACAAATTAAATTCAAAATACTAACAATTAATTTACAAAGCCATCCGCAAGTTGGCCCCCAGCTACATCACTAAGTTAGTCTCAAAATACAAACCAAATTGTAATTGTCCCCTTCATTCCTCCCAAGACCTCCTGCTCTCTAGCTCCCTCGTCACCTGCTCCAAATATGCTTGCCTCCAGGACTTCTCCCGAGCCTCTCCCATCTTTTGGAATTTCCTTACCCCAGTCTGTCTGACTATCTTCAACTCTATTCACTTTAAGGCGATCCCTGAAAACGTTTCTCTTCAGAGAAGCCTATCTTGCCTCCACCTAACAACTTTACTTTCATTTTCTTCATCAGCTCATCCCCCATAGTTATTACCCTTTGTATCATTTGACCCTCCCTCTTATGCCCCATACACACGGTCGGATAAAGAAACAGAAAATTTGCCCGTGGGACTTTAAATGAAGTGTCCATGGTGATCACATATAAATAGAAAGAGTATAGAAATAACAAAATTTATTGAAATAAATATCATTCGGTACAAGTCATAAACATAGGAGAAATTTAAATAAGAACAGCAACATGATAAAATGGTCCTAAAAACATAACCATCATGACATAACATCAAAGTATGAAAAGTACAGATATACATGATACATCTCTAACCCGACGCATTTCGCGAGCTCTCCTCGCTTCATCGGGGACTGATGTGTATATCTGATGTCTGTAATAACAAGTAAAAATGTATTGGAGTATAGTTTGTAATTGGACAACAACATGAAGCCAGAGCTAGTAATCCAATACCTACTTGTCAGGCACTTGGCCCCAGGCAGGGGGCGGCGGGAATACATCTCCCCCGGGAGCTGAAGGGGAGGAGACCACGAAGTGGAGGTCCAGGATCAGGCACAGGGCAGGCATGGCAAATGAATGAATCTTTTCACGTCACCCCTCCCCATGCTCTGTAGGACACTCCTGTATTTCCTGTACCCTAGCCTACTACCTTATACTCCCATTACATTGTGACATGAACCATTCAAGTTATACAATACACATATTCATGTACCTTATCATGGTGTACATGCCATGTAGGATTTTTAGGTTATTTAGGAGACCGTATTACCCACCACCTTAAAATATATATATATATCTATATATTTCATTATAGAGAGTATGCCCTGCTAGATTCATGGGTAACACTTGGGCTCGCATCTTTTTTACCTTTTCTCCGTTTTCTGTTCTGCTCTTACTCTCCTTTTCATGCTCTGCTGGACACCCTGCACCCTCCATACTCAAGCATATTACTGCAAATCCTTTTGGATATGGTTACTGCCATTATCTTAGATACATATATATTTTTGTTATATTTTATTACAGTGAGTACGCTCTGTAACCATCTTGGGTGACAGTCGGGTCCATCTTTCTTCTCTCTATTCATTTGCCATGCCTGACCTGTGCCTTATCCTGGACCTCCACTTCGTGGTCTCCTCCGCCTCAGCTCCCGGGGGAGATGTATTCCCGCCACCCCCTGCCTGGGGCCGCCCCCTTTGGGGTCAAGTGCCTGACAAGTAGGTATTGGATTACTAGCTCTGGCTTCATGTTGTTGTCCAATTAAAAACTATACTCCAATACATTTTTACTTGTTATTACAGACATCAGATATACACATCAGCCCCTGATGAAGCGAGGAGAGCTCCCGAAACGCGTCGGGTTAGAGATGTATCATGTATATCTGTACTTTTCATACTTTGATGTTATGTCATGATGGTTATGTTTTTAGGACCATTTTATCATGTTGCTGTTCTTATGTAATTGTCACCTATGTTTATAACTTGTACCGGATGATATTTATTTCAATAAATTTTGTTATTTCTATACTCTATTTATATGTGATCACCATGGACACTTCATTTAAAGTCCCACGGGCGAATTTTCTTTTTCTTTGTGCATTATAGGGATGGAGGTGTCTCATGTTAGGGAGCAGCTCTCAGACTTTCTCTTTTTACACACGGTCGGATTTTCCGACGGAAAATGTGTGATAGGACCTTGTTGGAAATTGCATCACACATTTTCCATCGGATTTTCCGACACACAAAGTTTGAGAGCTTGCTATAAAATTTTCCGACAACAAAATCCATTGTCGGAATTTCCGATCGTGTGTACACAAATCCGATGCCCAAAGTGCCACGCATGCTCAGAATAAATAGAGAGATGAAAGCTATTGGCTACTGCCCCGTTTATAGTCCCGACGTACGTGTTTTACGTCACCGCGTTCAGAATGATCGGATTTTCCGACAACTTTGTGTGACCGTGTGTATGCAAGACAAGTTTGAGCCAACATCCGTCGGAAAAAATCCATGGATTTTGTTGTCGGAATGTCCGATCAATGTCCGACCGTGTGTACGGGGCATTAGACTGTAGGCTCTAACAATCAGAGCCCTCTGATTCCTCCTGTATTGAATTGTATTGTAACTGTAGTGTCTGCTCTAACGTTGTAAAGCTTTGTGCAAACTTTTGGCGCTATATAAATCCTGTATAATAATAATCATTAGTGTCACAGGTACAGTTAGTATATAATAGGGGTGGACGTCCCAGCTCGTGGTTGAGGGAAGTCACCACTGTCTTGAAAGCATCCTTTAATATCTTCTGGTTGGTGCACATCCTCAAGAAATAGGTAGCCTGGTACAGCCTTTGGGTAAGTTTGCTTTCTGGGGAAAACTTTCAGACTTCTTCCACTCTGGGTAGGTAAAACTTACAGCATTCTTGGGCTTAAGGAATATCAGGACACTGTTCCAACTACTGCAAGGATGCAGGTTTCTCTCTCTGTCATTGCTGCCAACGTGTTGACATTACCCAGTGAGGCTGATTGTTGACTTATCATTCGTCAGTAATGAAACAGGATCTCTCTAAGGAGCCTGGTGTAGACCAATGGGAACTATTCTTGGACATGGGGGAATGAGTGTCCCAGAAGCCAGGAGGAGGAGCGGGCTGGATGGAAATCCTGGGTTCTGATTAGGCTGGGCTGAGTTGCTCACCAGTGAGTCCCAAGGGGGTGATGGCTGTGTGCCTCCCTCTGTTGTCATGGGAACCCTGGCGAGCCCCATGCAAGGAACTGCAGGGTGCCTTATAGATCACCCCAGCCTAGGAAAAGGTTAACCCATGCACATGTGGTCCCGGTACACCACACAGGAATTGGGGGGGCGGCTGCCACTGGGACAGGAAGGCACAGAGAGCAAAAAAACATTGGCAGAACCTCTATGAAGTCCACATTCAACTAAAAAATTGTTTTTGCATGTTGTCTTAACTCCTGTCTTGACAAGACGTAGGGGGAAATATACACAACAGGGGCAGACTGATCTATCCTTCCCTGCTCTATCCAAAATTTAAAAAAAAAGGTTGGCCCAGAGCCGAACTTTCAAAAATCTTAATTAAGAGGCCTTGGTGAGCCATTAAACAGACCAGCTTGGGAACACAGGTATGAATGTAGGCAGAGCCTCGGACAAGATACCCGCTCTGGAGGGACAACTCATACACAGGGTCTTGGTATTGTAGTATTTTTACGGTAATGATCCAGAATAGTAGCAACTGAAATTGAAGAACATTACAGCACACCGGGGAACAAGTTAGTAGCAATATAGCTCACTGTAGTATAATTTACGGTAATATTACTGGAGGACGAGCTCTACAAGAGGGTTGGTGGTATTTGGATAACCACGCTGTACTGGCCCACTGAAAGGGATCCTCGGAAGGTTCTCTGGCACAATACTCTGTCCCTACGCCCCAGGAACCTTTTCCTGTGCTAAGTACTGTCCCTAACCAGCAGGTTCCTCACCCTAACCTACCACTCGCTTAAATCGTGTCCAATGGCACAGGACCCCCATTTAAAGGCTCCCTCAATAATATGGCTGAGTAAACTCCATCAGTTCAGATACCTTCCTTCTTAGAGAAGACCAACAATGTGCCTAAGGGGACAGTTTCCCTTAAGAGACTCCCCTTCCCCTGTAGTATAGGCACAGTGCCACCTACAGGAAGGAGGAATACCTGCACCTGCTTATATGAGGGTGACCAAGTAAATACCCTTCCTGCCAGTCTACATGAAACCCACAAATGGTGTCAACCTACAAATTCCATGCAGATAGTGGGCCTGGTGAGGTTTAAACACAGAAGCTCAGTGCTGCAATATTAATGCTATGTACAGATGATTAGCGATCTTTAGTATGTACTCAATGGATGATGAGCGGGGTTTAACCCTGCAATGGCATTGAATTCACCTCCATGTTTCTCCCCTGTGACGGCAGATTAAACTCATTATATCGTTCCTTTTAAGAGCCCCTCGATGTGACAATGACAAGAAAAGTGACGCCACATAAAGACGAAGTGTGACTCTTTCTAGCTTCCCCAGACAAGATAAATGCAGAGGAAGATGTGATTTCAGAGCAATAACCTGAAAGAGGAGGTGACCTCGGCTGCACCTTTCCAGGACGCCCTCCGTCACTGGCCACCAGAAAAGTGATCAGCGGCCCTCTCCGCAGAAAAAGGAACATCGCCTTTCAGTCTCCAAACATCTCATTTACACTGACAGAAAATTGTAATTTGGGGTTGTGTGTCCTGTGCAGAAAAAACACAAGGCGTTGTTTAGGACTGATAGACACTGTGCCTGGAATACTGAAACCGGCCCTCTGCAAACTCCAGACAAAAATAAAAGGCAAAGGGAGAAAAAAAAAACTTTTATATGTATAGAGGCTGCAATGGCATTGTGAAAATACTAGTTTCTTGGGTGTAAGTGACCTGGAACAGAAATGCAGATAAAAAGCTCCAAGTTGACATTCCTTATCTGTGTATTTATTCCTAATCATAGTGTCCATGAAGCCAGAGACAGCCAGACAGTTAGAATTTTCAGAGGTCAGCCAAAACAGTGTTGTATTTCTCTCAGGTCACTTTATAGCTGAACTACAGCCAAACAGATTAAACACACAGATGAAGATTAGAGCAAGGCCTGGTCTTCGATCGCTAAATGTTAATTTAATACTGCCACCTTAGAGGCAGCGTATAAAGTGCTGTTGTGGTGGTATTGGGTTCCGGCCCCTATTTCCCATACTAATCCGACTTATAGTGATCACTGTTTTTGGGGGTGTGGTCATCAGGTGGATGCTCTGCATACCTGGTGGACCTGCCCTCGACTGCTAGGCTTTTGGTCCCGTGTGCTTGGTCTGCTGTATTCCCTGTTCCATTTAAATATCCGAAAAGGAGGCAAAATTTGCTTGACTAAGGGATGTGTCCATAAGTGAGGCTCCCGTGCATACCTAGTAATTCTGTTTTACCCCCTAACCCACAATTGACCAAACGACACTACTCTTTTTTGGAGTCGAATGGCCATAGCAGCCTTTTATTACAACAAAATAAAATACAAAAAATACTTTGAACATATAACTTAATGCATAATATACATTTCCATAAACATTTTTACCAAATGAACCTTACTATTAACCTTTTTGATCTAGAGGTCCTTGAAGGCACATATCAATTTTTTAACACCAACTAGTTGTATCGGTATACCCATAAAAAGGCCCCCTGCCGTGTAATTACGCAAGCTCGGGGACAAACAGTTACTTCCTTCCAGATACAAGAGAAAGGACGCCCATACCTCCGTATGGGCCCAACCCCCCCTAAACCTCCATTATTTCTCAGCACCGCCTTCGAAGACCCCATAGACCTACCGCCACAGCACGCGCACGTGACGCCTTACGTGCGTGTCGCCCTCCACACCCTAAACGCCCGGTGTACACGGTCCTGCAAAGCCAACTGCCACAGGTCAAGACCAATAGCATTCAGGTGTACACCATCCGAACGTAAAAAGCGCCAGGTTTCTTCCTCCAAATCCCGATGACGCACAGCCAAACCACCATTACGAACAAAAAATTTGGCCACCGCTTTGTTGACCTTTATCCTCGCTCTGTTCAGACCTGCAACAGAGCGAGCCAAACGCCAAGCCGCCCTGGCCACGATATCTGACCAAATAAAAATGGTATCCGGAAAAAAGAATTGCAACCGTAACAGATCGAATTTAATGTCCCGGATAAGCTCTCTCGCGCATCGAATCCCCAGATCATTACCACCCGCATGTATCACAACCACATCAGGAGTGCGGTCAAGGCGGGCAAACTTATGCATCTCGGGTACCACCCTGGACCAGAGCATGCCCGGAAGCCCTCCTCCTCTGACAAACCCAACAACCTGCCACCCCTCCTAACATCCGCCCTCCTGGCTCCCCAATACACGTATGAGTGTCCCAGGATCCACACCAAACAGGAGTCCGAATCTGAAAAACATTGAAAACAGACAAAAGGAAGACAGAGAGAAAAACAAACACATCACCCTCCTATTCCCTAGCTACTAAGACCACTAGCCTTCCCAACATAAAATCTTTCTTTCATCTTTTTTTTTTTTTAAGAAGCAAACGAACAAGAGTGATACCCCCCAATCACTACAAGAATCCCAACCCTACCCATAAGGATTCGTTCACTAAAGTAAGTGAGGGCGAACATACAACTTAAACCTAGATGATTCCCACCGACCAATACTCTTTACCACCTGTTCATCCAATCCCCACCGAACCGCTTCTGTGGCTGCTCCAATGCGGAACGAGTGAGAAGAGTAATTCTCCGCATTCAAACCCGCGGCTACCAAACATTTTTTAAAACCGCCTGAAACTGGAAACGAGATACAGCCCTTCCATCTTCATGTTGGAAGAAAACCCCCCCTCCTTGAGGCCTAATTGTGCAAAATTCCCCCACTGCCGCAACCGGACATACAGGGGAACCCGGGACCCTCTTCAACTCTACCCACTTCCCCTTCCCGAATTGATCCGTCTTGGACCTTTTCAAAAATACCCCCAACGTATCCCCACGTAACCAAACGTCCTGAACTTCCAACCCACCATCACCCTTTCTATTCTTACTCACCATCTCACCCACCCGAAAAGCTCCGAAAAAGGCCAATACAAAAATGGCCCGAAACAAAACCCTCTCAAACGGCGAAAAACAAACATCTCCCAACTGTTGCACCACATCCCCCAAAACCTTAAACGAAACTGGGCGTCTTGTCGGCAGCTGTTCGACCAGCACGATATCCACGCATAGCACGCCGAACCATGAAAACCTTTGTCACATCCCTTTGCCCAGCCAACTGGAACATGAAGGCCAGCCCTGCCAACTTACTCGACATAGAAGCAGCTGACACTCCCCTCTCAAAATTCCTGCCTATAAAATAGAGCAGCAAATGAACCCTACCTTCATCATGAGGACTGTCCCCTACTTCCCCTACCAAAGCCTCCCATTCCCTCCAGACCTTACTGTACACAGACCAGGTAGCTGCGGATACCGATCGACGTATCAACCGCTGGGCGATGGCAATGCAATGCTCCACAACCTCTCGGGACAAGGAATCCCGGACACATCCGCTCCCGGCACCAGTTGACGAAACCTGTCCCACTGGAAACGAGACAACGCATCAGCCACAGAATTGTCCACCCCCGGAACATGAATTGCAGTTACACAACAATTAATACACAAACAATGCAACACCAGGTGCCGCAGTAAGCGCACAACTGGGGGGGAAGACGCAGTGTTATTGTTAATGGCCTGCACCACACCCAGGTTATCACAGTGAAAACGCACCCGACGGTTCTTAAAGTTCCACAGCTAGAACAATAGGGAACAATTCCAAAACCGCCAAGTTGCGTGTCAAGCCAGCCTCCTTCCAAGTCACCGGTCATTCCCCAGCACTCCCCTTCCCCTGATAAAAAACCCCGAAGCCACTGGACCCCGCCGCGTCAGTGAACAGTTCCAAATCAAAATTTGAGACTACCGTACCCATCCACAAAGAGCGGCCATTGTACGTAGCCAAAAAGGAATCCCATACCTTTAAATCCTCCTTATGATCCCTACTTAACCGAATATAATGATGCGGAGCCCGGACTCCAGCCGTGGCGGCTGCAAGACGCCTGCAGAAAACCCGCCCCATAGGCATGATGCGGCAGGCAAAATTAAATTTGCCTAGCAACGATTGTAAAGACCGAAGCTGTATCTTCTTCGCCTGAGACGCTACGGCCACCTCCTGCTTTAAGCCCTCCAATTTGTCCGAAGGCAATCTACATTCCATAGCCACCGTGTCTATAACAATCCCCAAAAAACTTAAAGCAGTAACTGGGCCTTCCGTCTTGTCAGTAGCCAACGGAACCACGAAAACCTCAAAAAGCTGCTGAATCGTAGCCAACAAAGACGCACACACCAAGCTCCCCGCAGGCCCTATACATAGAAAATCATCCAAATAATGGATGACGGATGACAAGCCTGAAACATCCCGCACTGCCCATTCCAAAAAGGAACTAAATTGTTCAAACAACGAACAGGAAATCGCACACCCCATGGGCAAACACCTGTCAACAAAAAACTTGCCTTGCCAGCGACACCCCAACAAATGGCAGCACTCTGGATGAACTGGCAAGAGGCGAAAAGCAGCCTCAATGTCTGTTTTTGCCAACAATGCGCCTTTTCCCAGACGCTGGACCCATGCGACCGCCGTGTCAAAAGATGTGTAAGACACCCTACACAGATCAGGGTCGATTGAATCATTTACTGATCACCCACGCGGGTAAGACAAATGATGAATGAGCTGAAACTTGTTCGGCTCTTTTTTAGGGACCACACCTAACGGGGAAACAACCAAATGTGGCATTGGGGGCAACTCAAACGGGCCCGCCATGCGCCCTAATGAAACCTCTTTTAACAATTTATCCGTGACAATGCTGGGGTGCTCCCTGGCCGACCTCAAATTATCCGCCATAGGCTTAACAACTATAAGCCGGCTGCTCAACCTAAAACCTTCCATAAACCCCAATTCTAATAACCTGGCTGCTGCCTGATCAGGGTACCGCCTTAGAAAAGGTGCCATCTTTTTTACGCTCACCGGTGTCCTCCCTTTTTCCAGCATCTGCCCCTTTTCCGCGACCTTGTTTAAAACACCGAGACTGTGAGTGTGACCCTCCGCATGCGGAACACTCATGCCGGAATCAACATTTTGCCCCAAATTTGCAGGTACCAGCGTTGAATTGCCAGCAGAAACCCATGCGACTGCCGGCCGGTTGTCCGGCAATAGCTGAACCCCCGGCCCCTCCCTGAAAGGGAGCCAAAGAACCTCTTGGAGATGACATTAACTTCATCCAAAGACTAATGTCTTTATGGTCCCACCTTAATGCAGGGCGTACCGCCTTCCTCTGCCGGAACTGCTCATCATAGCGCAACCAGGCCGTACCACCGTACACCCTTTGCGCCTCCCCAATGGAGTCAAGGTAGCAGAAAAGAGCCGAGCAGTGCTCGGGCGACTTTTCCCCAATAACGCTTGCTAAAATCGCAAACGCTTGCAGCCAATTCGAAAAGGTGCGCGGGATTAAGCGGTGACGCCGTTTCTCCTCCTCCTCTTTTTTGCTCTCATCCAGTTTAACTTTGTCCAAGTTAAACTTCTCCAAGGGCAACAAGGAGAAAATTTCGACGTACTCACCCTTCCAAATGCGCTCCTTCACTTCTGCCTTTAAATGAGCGCCCAAGGGCCCCTCAAAGCAGACGTAGACTTCACATTTGGCAGCATCCGCACTCCATCCAATCCTGCTGTCCCCTTACCCACAGTCGCAGCATCCCCAACCGTCGCTGCAGTACCGGCCACTACCGTCGCTGGCGGCGTTACAGGACTTTCTGTCCCAACCCCAGCAACTACCGCGCTTGCCGATACACTCGGTGCAGGACCCACCTTCGCAGAGTCCTGTGCTGAGGCCGCGTGGGCCGTTGCCCACGCCACCACCGGAGCAGCGCCCGCCACCGGCCGCTGACCAGCCTCACAGCGCGCCAGCACTTCCCGCAAGCCAGCCAGCAATGTCTGCACCACCCCTACTTCTTGCGCCCCCGCTAACCCCAGTGGCGTGGAACTACCACCTTGACCCAAACCACCTAAGCCATCCCCCTGAGCCCTTGACAAACCTACACCTCCATCCCTAATTACAGACCCCCCTTTACTAGCATGAGAAGAAGACAGAGGCAACACAGAAGGGTGCTCACCTGGCTGCCGCTGCCTCACTGGACATCCAGCCGCAATTCCCGCTGCACGCGCCGTTTCCGGTAGTTCTTCCTCCACACGATCTTCCAGCTCACCCTCAGACAGACTGTCCTGGGAACTCCCGGCCTCTCTCCGCTCCCCAGTCGCAGGCCGCACAGCAGGATTCACCGCAGCCGTTGAGCACACCGCAGTGACGTCATCACTGCGCGCCGCACCAGCACGTGTCTCCACAAGGCAATGTAGCTGAGCCCTGGGACGGGCAGGGGGAGCCCGCCTGGCCGTTGATCCGGACCGAGCCTCATCCAAATCCCCACGAAGATGCGGGGCACCCGTCGAACCTCTCTTCCATCCCCTCCCCTCAGGATTACAGGCCCCAGCCGCTCCCGCCACATAGCCGTCACCCGCCGAGGCATCCCTCCCTCGCCGAGCTGCCCTCCGGTGCAGGGGGGGCGGTACCTGAAGCCGTAGCGCAGCTCGTCTACCAGATCCGACGCGAGCGAGTACTGTGCCTGTCCCCGCTTGCCGCAGCCACCGCCGACTTGCGCTTGGCCAGCGGAGTCAGCACTTCCAGTGCCAGACTCCCTGCGCGATCTGTTTCTGGGCTAAAACGCTCAGGTGGCCTGGACCGCCTAGCACGTGTGCGGCCCGGAGGAGGTGGGCTTGTGGGCAAAGCAGAGGAGGACTGGGGCCTTGCAATAAGCTGGAGACCGATGCCTGCAGCCATCCTGTGCCTCTGGCCGCCGCCTCCTCTCTAAGCTGAGACAAAATCGTCTCTAAGTCACCCATGGTGGTAAAATTGGAGACCGTGCAGCAAATTCTTCTACCAGGCGCGCTCCTCTCTGCAACTGACCACTAATATAACTCCACCCCCCACTTTTATCTGAACTCCCCCCACCGGCCACCTCCTATTATAATTTAAACTACCCTAATTACTCAGCCTCACTGCCCCACCCAAGTCATGCTGGCCCTCCTCCTAGTGTTACTTTAGCTCCGGGCCATTACTTTACTGTATTGGCCCATTCTAGGCTTATTGGCTCATCAACAAAAATCATCTTATTTGTTCATAGCAGCCAAAAGGACAATTGCCCAGGTCTGGAAGAAACTTACAGTCCCTTTCCAGGGAGTGAGGGACCATCTTACAGCCATAATGCTTAATGAACAAATGTCTAGTATTCTTCACAACACGCATGCTAAGTTCCTTAAGATCTGGAAACCATGGGTGACGTATGCCTTCCCTGA
The DNA here is from genome assembly GCA_037952835.1 of Lithobates septentrionalis. Taxonomy (NCBI): domain Eukaryota; kingdom Metazoa; phylum Chordata; class Amphibia; order Anura; family Ranidae; genus Lithobates; species Lithobates septentrionalis. The sequence goes on along the minus strand of JBBDGP010001998.1, from coordinate 269,625 downwards.
TCTTTCCCTGACAAGCTTGGGTCGACTTTAATTGATGTCTCTGGCGACCCCAGATTTCTACCCGTCTTCTCTCCTCCTCACCTTACTTTTCCCTTTCTCTCCTGTCTTGCTTTCTGCTCTTCTACTTTTGATGGGTTTTTCAGCCATCTTTAGCTGCCTATTGGTGTACCCACTAAGAAGTGGTTAACATAGATGTCCTGGCCACTTTTGCAATTATGGGATTTTCCCAAAACACATATACACTATAATGCTAAAAGTATTGGAACGCCTGGCGTTACACGCACATGAACTTTAATGGCATCCCAGTCTTTGTCCGTAGGGTTCGAATATTAAGTTGGCCCAAGAAAACCATTGTTGAAAGAAAGCCATAAGAAGTCCCGTTTGCAGTTTGCGAGAACCCATGTGGAAGAAGGTGCTCTGGTCAGATGAGACCAAAATGTTACTTTTTGACCTAAAAGCAAAGCGCTATGTGTGGCGGAAAACTAACACTGCACATCACCCTGAATACACTATTCCCACCGTGAAACATGATGGTGGCAGCATCATGTTGTGGGGATACTTTTCTTCAGCAAGGACAGGGAAGCTGGTCAGAGTTGATGGGAAGATGGATGGAGCCAAATACAGGGAAATCTTAGAAGAAAACCTGTTAGAGTCTGCAAAAGACTTGGAGGTTCACCTTCCAGCAGGACGACTCAAAACATACAGCCAGAGCTGCAATGGAATGGTTTAGGTCAAAGCACATTTATGTGTTAGAATGGCCCAGTCAAAGTCCAGACCTAAATCAAATTGAGAATCTGTGGCAAGACTTGAAAATTGCTTTTCACAGATGCTCTCCATCCAATCTGACAGAGCTTAAGCTATTTTGCAAAGAAGAATGGGCAAAAAGTTCACTCACTAGATGTGCAAAGCTGGTGGAGACATCCCCAAAAAGACTTGCAGCTGTAATTGCAGTGAAAGGTGATTCTACAAAGTATTGACTTTGGGGGGCTGAATACAAATGCATGCCACACTTTTTAGATATTTCTTTGTAAAAAAGTTTTAAAAAAATGTTTCCTTTTCCTTCCACTTCATAATTATTTGCCACTTTGTGTTGGTCTATCACATAAAATGCCAATAAAATACATTTAACGTTTTTGGTTGTAACATGACAAAATGTGGAAAATGTCAAAGGGTATGAATACTTTTTCAGGGCACTGTAAATGGAAACATATCTCCTTACATCCAGCAGCCCATAAGGATACCTTGCAGTCCATTTCTGATCGGGTCAAAGAAAGGACTGAGGTAACTTCCATGTAAATAGACTAAGACCTTATGTTATGCACTGTAAATACTGTACAGTCATCACGTCTTTATACAATGGCGTGGGAGCAGATAAAAGACTTCTTTGCGATATGTTTTCTTTTTATTGGAAGAATATGTTAGCGTAGAGGCGGCTGTTGTTACGCCTCCCCACCACCTCTCACTTCCTCTCTAGCATCCCACTGGGAACTCTTGTGTGAAGTTGGATCTGGAAAGAACAATATTCTCTGACATATTGTCCCTTGCCTTACAAGCACAGAACACAGAGCAGCCGTAGACAGAGTAGAAGAAAGAGCATACAGCATCTGTCCTCTTTTTCTCCGACCATGCCGCAATCACGCCGCATCTTCCAGATGTGCAGAGTTTATCTAAGCTCAATGAATGCTGCCGTCTGCTTCTGAGTGTTATATTACAGTGTCTCTCAGGAAACCGTTATTCTTTTCATCCCAATCCAACTGAATTAGGCATCTGCTTTTATTTCAAGATCTTCCTCTCTTGCAAGAACTGAAATCTAAGAAATAGAGTCTAGACAGGCTATACTTCTCTGCACAATGTGTGCACCATTCCCTCAAAGGATCTGTGGACTGATCAGTGTTTATTACAATTAGCAGGGGAGACACAGGGGTCCAAAGCTTGCCATACAGGTAACATTTGATTGCACAATCTGCTTTGGATTTAAAGCGGAGGTAAACCCATCTATAAAACAGTTTCAATTCTGGCACGTGCCGGAAATGTAACACTTCTGTTAGTTGTGCTCTCAACCAAACTGTCAAACCATCCAATGGCTGGTGTCATAACTGATCACATGTGCAGCATGGCAGTTGAAGATTAAACAGAGGAAAAGATGGCAGCTTCTTTGGCTGAAAACGAGAGGTGTGTTAACTTATACTTTTACTAGTGGGATTGTCGGGACCCTGGATCTAAACCTGCAACGTCTGGCAGTGTGTCTTCTTGCTGAGATGCTGGACAGCTACCTGGACAATTCCTTGGTCAATCTTGTTTCTGGTGAACCTTGAACTCTTTGCTCCTCCCATGAACTTCCTATTTAAGCCATGACTTTGCACGTCCTGTTTTGCCAGAATTTTGTGCTCTCTCTCGTTCTTTCCACTCATTACTGACCTTTGGCTTGTTCCTCGACTATGCTTCTGCTTGATCCCAACCTGCAAGCACTTGTTATCTATGTTTGGCTTGTTTACATCTCTGCTTGATCCTTGCCTGCTATATCTGCTACTGGACTCTGGCCTGCTCACCTTCTGGTGGGGCAATCCCGAGAACCACAACCCTTCTCCACCATTAGCACCATTAGCAGCTCTGGTGAACACCGATTAGTGCTTAGACCCAGCACCTCCTCGGGTGAGCATGCATCATCCACCAGGGTGACCTGCTTGTTTAACCTATCCACCCATGCACAACTCGAGTAAGTGGACCAATGAGAGGGGTCTGGCTGCACACTGGAGATCCACTCTAGACAGGAATTGCAACTGGTACCACATTGATCAGGGGTTATTGGGGGTGCTTGGCTGCCTGGCATGAGGCACAGAGACACCCCCCATATTCGCATCTCACAGCACAATGATCGCTGTGGGAGCCGTGTGCAGCAATCATTGTGCCTTGAGAAGCTCCGATCTTCTTGTCACAGCAGGTCACACTGAGCTGTGAGGTGCAAACAGGGAAAAAAGTTGAATTCCAAATGTTCCTGTAAAGAGAGCACTTTGAATTACAGTAATAAAAGCCCCTTTATCACCCTCTTAAATTTTTTACAAAATGAACCCCTTCCCTGCTTTCTGATCGCTGCTTGCATAAAATTATATCTAGCTGCAGACAGGAGCATTTCCAGTGACCAGAATAATAGGATTTTTATAACAGCTTACCTGTAAAATCCTTTTTCTTGGAGTACATCACGGGACACAGAGCCACAGTAATAACTGTATGGGTTATATGGCACCTTTAGGTGATGGACACTGACACACCCTAAACAGGAAGTTCAATTCCCCATATAACCCTTCCCCTTACTGGGAGTACCTCAGTTTTGTAGCAAAGCAATACACGTGTAACCAGAAAGAGGGGAGGGACCTCTGTGTCCCGTGATGTACTCCAAGAAAAGTAAGCTGGTAAGCTGTTATAAAAATCTTATTTTCTTTATCGTACATCACGGGACACAGAGCCACGGTAATAACTGTATGGTATGTCCCAGAGCAATGCCACCTGAGGGGAGGGGACACAGACAAAAGTAGGGTGCAATCAGACCTGAGGACCCTGTACTGCTGCCTGCAGCACACTGCGCCCAAAGGCGATATCCTCATGCCTTCTTACATCCACCTGATAGAATCTGGTGAATGTATGGACTGAAGACCAGGTTGCGGCCTTTCAGATTTGAGCCATGGAGGCTTGGTGATGCACCGCCCACAAAGCACTAACAGCCCTGGTGGAGTGGCGCTTTGACCTGAAAAGATGGAACCTTCTTCTTCAAGCCATAAACTTGAATAATTACCTGCCAAACTCATTTGTCAATAGTGGATTTCGATGCTGCCTGTCCTTCCCTAGGACCTTCGGGCAACACGAATAAAACATCTGTTTTTCAAATCTGAGCAGGCGCCTTTTAATAGATCTTGACTGCTCTCACTACATCCAAAGAGTGTAGTGACTTTTCTTTCTTAGAACAGGGTTCTGGAAAAAATTAAGGTAAAACAATATCCTGGTTTAGGTGAAAACATGAAACCACCTTTGGCAGAAAGTTAGGATGAGGATGCGATACTACTCTATCCTTGTGAACGATTAAATATGGCTCTTTACAAGAAAGAGCCGCCAACTCTGACACCGTTCTTGCAGAAGAAATGGCTATCAGAAAAACTAACTTCCTTGTCAAAAGGACCAAGGGAATATGTCGTATCGGCTCAAAAGGTTGTTTCTGTAACGCCGACAGAACTAAATTCAAGTCCCAATAGTTCAGGGGTGCCCTAACCAGTGGATTAAGCCACGTTACCCCCTGTAAAAAGCTTTGGATCAAAGAATGCAAAGCAAGCGGATGCTGAAACAATACTGATAAGGCCGAGACTTATCAACAATAAACAATATATGGATAAACAATATCCATATATTCCAGACATATAAAAATTCATATAAAAAACTTGCTACCTCAACAGGCAGGGAATATAAAATTGACCAATTGATTACCTGCACGACAGTTGGAGTTGTATATATGTTGGAGTGTCGATGTGGCCTCCAATATATTGGAAGGACCTCTAGGCCCCTGCATGTGCGTTTAGGCGAGCACGTTAATAATATTAAGAAAGGATTAAAAACCCACAATGTTTCGAAACATTTCAAAATGGTGCATGCCCAAAACCCCAGAGGATTAAAATTCTGGGGGATTGAAAAAGTTAACAAACATTGGAGGGGGGGTAACTTTCTTCGCCAGCTCAGCCGCAGGGAATCCCATTGGATCCATGAGACTAAGGTCCTCTTGCCGGGAGGCTTAAACGTCAAATTCGATGTAAATTGTTTTATTTCAGATCGTTAATTATACATGAATTTTATATGAAGTTTTTTATATGAATTTGTATATGTCTGGAATATATGGATATTGTTTTTTATATCTTATGTGAATAGGATGTTCCACGTAATCGAGCAAGTACACGGGTTGTCACATAAACTAGACTCCCTCTGAGGGAGCTGGTCACATTTATATTAGTTACATTTAGTAGCATTTTATAAGTTTAGTTAATTTTTGGGTTCAGCTTCAGTGATTCATCATTGTTATAGCGAATCCCTCCATGGTTCCATCATGAGAGCTAATACTTCCGTTCTCTAGTAATGGTTACCATGGCAATTTGTATATAATTTGCTCTATTGGCTGCGGTGATCAGCTGAGCTATTTAAAGCGGGTGCACCACGTCATGCCGTCGCCGCTGAAGAAGTCCCGCCCATCACAAGGGACGTAACGCGTACGGAACATTACCACGTGACTCATGACGTCACCCGCGCCTTGCTCACTGATTCCCGTGGAGTATCTTATACGCTTTCATCCTTCGCACTGGGGAACAGTGCCTGCCTTGTAAGTTGATCTACTTTTAATAAATACTTTTAAGCTAGAGACAGAGAGCACTAGATGTTATTTCTTCTATTGCATGTGATCGCTCCACGAGACCGCAAGCCACCTGGTTCCAGTTACCTGCTCCTGTACATCTCCCACTGTGGGAAAGGCTGTTTGAGACCTGACTGAATATATTCAGGGGTCCACTCGCTGAGGTGAGCGGCTAGCGATACCGGTGGTGGATTTTTATCACTATATGAGTCACTCATCATTATTGGATATCACTTGCACATTGGGATCTTCATCTGGAATTTCTCTTTCTTTATGGACATTATTTTCTCCCTTTTATGGACATTTAAGTTAATTGAAGATTTTTAGGGACATTGTCAGCGCTGTACTGCTTCTTTATATTTGTTCTGTTGGATTTGATAGACTTTATCCTCAGTATTCAGCTGCTTTAGTATATTGCACAAGTGATTAGCGCTGGTTGAATTTCTTTTTATTTCCTTTTAATACTTCCTAGGATGCCAACCCCTGGATTCACACCAAGAAACATATGCCTTCCAGACTTTTTAATAATGGACTCTGGAAGCTGGCTTCCTTGCATTAATCAAGGTAGGTATCACTGAGCCTGAAAGCCCACGATTCCTTAGAATGTGGGTTTCAATAGCCAAACCGTTAAATTTAGCGTTTGTAAAGTAGGATGGAACACTGGTCCCTGCGATAGCGGGTCTGGACGTGGTGGTAGGGGCCCTGGGGCCCCTACCACCATCTTTACTATTTCTGCATACCAAGAACTTCTGGGCCACGCTGGGGCCACAAGAACTACCGACTTCCTTTCTCGCTTGATCCTGCGAAGAAGTCGAGGCAGCAGAATAGGAGGGAATGCATAAATCAGTGAGAACTGATCCCATGGGGTCACCAACACATCTGTTCCGCATGCGAGTGGATCCCTTGTTGTTGACACAAAGTTGACGACTTTGTTGTTGAACCTGGACGCAAACAGATCTACATCCGGGATCCTCCATCTTTGGCATATAGCCAGGAAGATGTTGGGGTGAAGGGACCATTCCCCCGGGAACAGCTGCTGGCTACTTAAGTAGTCTGCCTGCCAGGTCTCTACCCCTGGAATGAAGATTGCCGAAATGCACGGCACATGTTTTTCTGCCCTCTCCCTGGGCTGCCTGACTTCTGGTGCCCCCTTGGTGATTGGTATAAGCCACTGCTGTGGCATTGGTGGATTGAATCCTACAGGAGAATTCTGCAACCTGAATGTCCAGGCCCTTAGGGCTAGACACGCTGCCCGAATTTCTAGAATGTTGATGGGCAAGGTCCTTTCGGTTTTGGACCATTTCCCTTGGACAGACGCTTCTTCCAGGACTGATCCCCAACCTGAAAAGCTGGCATCTGTTGTCACCACCTTCCAGGTAACCGGTAAGAAGGATTTGCCCTTCTGCAAATTCTCGGATATCCTCCAACTGAGGCTCTGGCGCACTTTTGGCGACAAACACATTGGAAAATCTAGTGCCTGAATCTTCTTGTTCCAGGCCGATAGGATACTGTTTTGCAGCAGTCTCAAATGAAACTGAGCATAAGGAACTGCTTCGAATGAAGCCACCATCTTCCCCAACTACCTCATACAAAGGCGAATGGAAGGACCCTTCTTTGCCCTGACCCCTTGGACCAGCTACTTTATGGCGCTGATCTTTGCCTGTGGTAAAAAAACACCTTCTTCTGGGCTGTATCTAAGATCAGACCCAAGTACTCTAATCTTCTTACTGGCTTTTTAAGAAGATTTCTCTAGGTTGATGACCCAACCTAGGTATTCCAGGTATTTGACTGTGGTGACCACATTTTGGTCCAAGCGGACTACTGACCAGTCTATTGAGAGCAGGTCATCCAGGTATGCTATTATTGTTATAACTTGAGTCCTTAACCTGGCCAGGGGAAGGGCCAGAAGTTTTGTAAACACCCAAGGTGCAGTAGCTAGACCAAAAGGCAAGGCTACAAACTGAAAATGAAGTCCTTCTACTTCGAAACGCAGATACTTCTGGTGAGTGGGGAAAATAGGTACATGCAGGTATGCATCCTTGATGTCGATTGATGCCAGAAGCTCTCCCCCTTGTAGGATGGAGACTACTGATTGGATTGATTCAAAGCGAAAAGAGCGAATCTTCAGGAATCGATTTAGATCTTTGAGATCTAGAATGGGCCTGACATCCCCATTTGGTTTTGGTACCGTGAAAAGGTTTGAATAAAACTCTGACCCCTGCTCTTCCACAGGAACCACCATGATAACCTTTTTTCGACAAAAGTCGGTCTAGCGCTAAGAAGAGAGACTTCTTTTTCTCTGGATCTTTGGGGACATTTGACCTGAGGAAGCGAGGAGACGGGAACTCTCGGAACTCTAGTAAGTAACCTGTGGAGACCACCCATCTGTCCCAAAAGTCTCCCTGCCAGACCTTTGAGAACTGCAGAAGTCTCCCCCCACTCGAACGAGCGGTGGCGCCCCTTCATAAAGAGGCTTTAGCGTTCTGTCTTGCAGGCTTCCTCCCCCAGGAATTCTTTTGTCCCTGGGGTTGACCCTGAAGTTTATCTCTTGAACCGGACAGGTGAGGCCATCCTGAATGCCTGGAGGCTGATGCCCCTGGCACTGGAGAAAGAGCCTGTTTAAATGAGGGACGTTTACTCTTTTTCTTAACTGGCAAAAGGGTACTTTTTCCACTTGATATTTTTGGATATATTTGTCCAAATCCTCCCCGAACAGCTTTTCACCGCAAAAAGGAAAACCAGCCAGGAGCTTCTTGCATGGCGCTTCGGCTGACCAACCTTTTAACCATAAGATTCTACGCATATGTACCAACCCAAGCGTAAGGCGAGAAGTTTGAAGAATAGAATCTCTGATTGTGCCAATTGCAAAGCACAAAGCTGCTGGCAGCTCAGCTAATTCCTGGGCCTGCTGTTCAGGGAACACCTTAAGCACCTGTTTCAAGTGGTCTTTCAAGGATTGACATACCCCAATTGCCGCCACTGCAGGTTGAGCCACTGAACCTGCCAGGGAGAAAATGTTTTTTAACAGGAATTCCAATTTTTTAATCAGTTGGATCCCTAAGCATTTGCGCATTGTCAACCGGACAAGTCAAACTTTTATTCACAGAGGATATAGCAGCGTCAATTGCTCCACATCTTAGTGAATTTTTCCTCCATAGGGTAAAGTGTTGAAAACTTCTTAGGAGGAAAAAAGTGATTATCTGGGTGATTCCACTCAGAATACATAAGCTTTTCTAGTAATGAATTGACAGGAAAGGCATGCAAGGCTTGCGGGGGCTTTAGTGAACCCAAACAAGAAGTGGACTCTTCAACCGACTCCGTTAAGGGTAGCTTAAATGTGGCGTGGACCATTTCAGTAAGAGAATGCACCAGCAATTTCTCAGCATGTGAAGCTGAAGAAGATCCTTCCCTACTTGTTCACGGTCCCCTGAGGGGGATTCATCTTCCCCCTCCCACAGTTTCTCCGTTTGAGGATCCTGGGTGGTAGAAGGGGACTTAATGCGTTTTCTCCTACTCTGTGAAGACGTGATTAAAGCCACTAATCTTTCCTCTAAGCCACTCATAGCTGAGGAGAAAACCTGCTCAGTTATATAGACAGGGGCTGAAGTGTCGGAAGCAATTGCAGCCCCTGATGACTAACTGTGACCAGCCTCCTTAGTACGGGATGGTGTTGCAGAGGGAGGGTCCTTAGGACCTTTGTGTCCTTGGTCTTTGCGGCATTTGAACCACCTCCTCTGGTCATAGTGCCGAGCACAAACACAGAGGTACCACCAAAAAAATGCACCCACTGCTGAGCAATAGTCCAGCAACTGTTGCTGCTATTAAGCTCAGCCTGATGCTTAAAGTAAATGTGCCTGGAAATGCCTGTGTCACTCACTCACATGCCACCCATCTGCTCTGTGTCCCTCCTAGCTGTATGCACCTGAAAAAAGGTGCATTTTCTAGCTATGCAGACCGTGTTGTGGACGCGAAATCGCGCCAATGCCGCTAAGCCCTGCCCCCTTCAGCCATTTTAAAATAGAGCGAGTGGGCTCCGATCCTGACTGGACCACATGGAGGAAGGCTGGGGGAGGAGGAGAGGAGGAGAGCTGCCTATGGGAACCGCTGTAATGGCGGCGGGAGCGGTGCGGCACACCGCCGTCTGATGCCATGCTTCCTCTGCCTGGAGTAAAGCTATCCAGGTGGGGGGACATTCCTAGGAGGAGAAAACCCCCCTTTCCCACAACTTTACCTGGAACCTGGGCCGGAGGAAGCGTGCAGCTTACACACAGAGACGAAACTCACAAGCATGGAACAGGTACGTGCTCTTGACAGCCCCCGGTAGTGACTATAGGCATAGCAACATTTATTTTAAAGGAGAAAACCCAAAGAATAAAAAAAATTCCTTAGGAATCTCCCTTACCTTATCCAGCTGCAGGGTTCTGTGGTAACAGACCCAATCTTCACCTCTCACGGCGGGCTCCGTTTAGAAAACCTTCAGGGACTGTAGCCCCCTTTTTTTTTTTAATCGGGGGATCCACAGCCCTGCGCCTGTAAAAAGCACCCCGACAGCAATATGGCTGAATAAAACAAATACTGTATCCCGGGGTTCAGCTCTCTAAAAAGAGAAGCGTTACAGGCAAAACCTTGTTTCTTCGGACACAAGGCCCAGGTACCATTCAATTTGGCCTGGAAAAGACACCTTGAATGGATCCGGTTGCATGGCTTGCCCCAGTAAGGAATATTCCAGCTCAGCACAGCACATCTTTACTCGTGACCAACACCTAAGACACTGGCGAAAAAACTGAGGGAGGGGTTATATGGGGAGTAAGGGGAGGGGTTATATGGGGAATTGAACTTCCTGTTTAGGGTGTGCCAGTGTCCATCACCTAAAGGTACCATATAACCCATAAAGTTATTACTGTGGCTCTGTGTTCCCCGTGATGTACGATAAAGAAAAATCAATATTCTGGCCAACGGAAGGTGTTTCCACATCTGCGACTTAAAGTATAACTAAAAGCAAACTTTTTTTTGGTTTACGATAGAGTGGAGATGGATTAGAAGACCTATTAGGTTTTTATTGCTACCTCTACCCCCCGTAGAGATTCACCCTCTCTATTTGTCCTGTTTACCTTTATCATCAAAACTGAAATTAAAAGAAAATCTCAAAGTATAATGCCGCGTACACACGGTCGTACTTTTCGTCTACAAAAGTCCAACGGACGCTGACGGACTAAAGCTGGCTGGTAATCCGATCGTGTGTGGGCTTCTCCGGACTTTCAACTGACTTTTTTAGCCTCAAATCCGACGTACTTTAGATTTGAAACATGCTTCAAAACTTTACTTCGTAACTACGACGGACCCCGAAATCCGCTCGTCTGTGTGCTAGTCCGACGGACAAAAAGCCACGCTAGGGCACCTATTGGCTACTGGCTATGAACTTCCTTATTTTAGTCCGGTGTACGTCATCACGTACGAATCCGACCGACTTTTGTGTGGTCGTGTGTAGGCAAGTCCGTTCGTTAGAAAGTAGGCCGCAAGTCCGCCGCAAGTCCACCGAAAGTCTGCCGGAAGTCTGTCGGACAGGCTGTCTGACTTTTGTAGACGAAAAGTACGACCGTGTGTACGCGGCATTAGAGGGGAAATCTTCCAATAGGGACACTGTTCTGGTGACCTGGGGGTCCCCAAGGAATTCCCTTAATTTGCAGGTATTTTTTCTCACTTCCTGTTTTGGCTATGGGACAGAAAGTGAAAATCTCCCCAATGGGAAGCAGATGGGAAAAAATAAACTGACAGGGGTTATAACCCTCCATTACTCTATCCAAAAAGAAAAAACGTTTTACCTATAGTTCTACTTTAAGGGCTTCTATAGACACACACACAAACACATCTGATCTGATTTTTGCACAAGACTAGCTTCGTTGTTCTCTAATGGGAAAGCAGATACTATTTTGTTATATGTGGACAATGTAAACTTTTGGCTGAGAAAGTACAATTTTTTTGGCTATTCCCATTGTTTTAGAGGTGGTTTTGTCAAAACACTGGACCTAGGTTTGTTAGCATCTATCGAAAATTCAAGTTAGACTTACCGGTAACTTGCTTTCCAAGAGTCTTTCAGGACAGCACTTGAGAGAGCGACTCCTCCCCTTGCCAACAGGAAACACCTCTTCCACCAAATTTAAAAGGAGGTTCCTTTCCACACATTGTCAGTAGTAGTTGAGAACCTCCGACCCTGAACTGGAACACATAATCGAGATATGGTTAGTCACAGTATATATATATAAAAATAAAATAGGGTGGGATGCTGCTGTCCTGAAAGACTCTTGGAAAACAAGTTACCGGTAAGTCTAACCTGAATTTTCCCTTAATCTCTTTTAGGACAGCACTTGAGAGGATAATAGAGACTTACCCCCTAGGGAGGGACCACAGCCTGTAGAACTTTTCTACCAAAAGCCTGATCCCCTGCTGACAGGAGATCCAGTCTGTAATGACGGACAAACGTTAAGTAACTTGACCACGTAGCCGCCTTACAAATTTGATCTGGGGTGGCACCAGCTCTTTCTGCCCATGTAGTGGTCTGGGCCCTTGTAGAATGAGCCCTAATTCCCAGCGGGGGAGACAGACCCATCTGAGAATAGGCTACAGAAATAGCTGTTTTAAGCCATCTAGCCAATGATTTCTTTGATGCTTGGTGGCCTTTTTTGTTTCCAGAAAAAAGAACGAATAATGAATCTGAAGATCTAAAACCTTCCATTACTTCCAAGTAATGTAATAGGGTACGCCTCACATCTAAGTTGTGAAACTGCTCTTCCTTTTTACCAGAAGGGTTAGAACAAAAGGTTGGAAGGATAAACTCCTGAGACCTGTGACGAAAACTTGCCACTTTCAGCAAAAACCCTGGATCTACTTTAAGTACAATCCTATCTGAAAAGAATTGACAAAAAGGGTTATTTTATTGATAGGCCGTGCAGTTCACTAATCCTTCTTGCTGAAGTAATTGCTACAAGAAAAATAGTTTTCAAAGTTTAAAGATATTGGCTGTAATGGCTAAGCACTTTTGCGAGTGCTTGCAGAACCACAGAGAGATCCCAATTTGGAAAATGCTTCACCAGGACCGGTCTGGACCTGGAAAGTGCTCTGAAAAATCTCATGTTTAGAGTTTCTGAAGATAAGGATCTCTCCAGATAAACCCCTAATGCGGCCACTTGCACCTTAAGAGTGCTGACTGCAAGACCCTTGTCTGCACCTTTTTGCAAAAACTCCAATACTGAGACTATGTCTTTAACATCTCTATGTTCTGAATAGCAGAAAGAGACAAAGACCTTCCATACTTTGGCGTAAATAGCTCTAGTTACCTTTTTCCTACTGGAAAGTAACATGATTATTAACTGATCTGAAAAACCCTTGCTTCTTGGAAATTGCTCTTCAGATACCAGGCAGTGAGTTTTAACCTGGCTACATCCGGATGATGTACTGGCCCCTGAATCAGCAAATCCTGACTGAGCGGAAGATACCAACATGGTTTGATTGCCAACTGCAGAACTGTGGAAAACCAAGCTCTCTTTGGCCAAAAAGGAGTAATCAAGATTATTGATACTCTCTCTTTTTGTATCTTTCTTAACACCAGTGGAATAAACTGGAAAGGGGGAAAAGCATACCCCAGGTGAAAATTCCACGGATGTGCCAGAGCGTCTATCCCCTGAGAGCCGTCGTCTCTCTGAAGGGAGAAAAATTGTGGGAGCTGCGTGTTTTGCCTCGAAGCAAACAGGTCTACTTGTGTAAGGCCCCAAATCCTGGCGATTAATGCAAACACTTCTGCGTTCAGGCCCCACTCTGCTTCCTGAACCTTCTGTCGGCATAGATAATCCGCTACTTCTTTAACGTGCCCTTGAGATGGACTGCGGATAAAGATAGTAAGTGGTTTTCCGCCCATTTCAGAATCTCTACTGACAGCAAGTGAAGAGCTTTGCTTCTTGTGCCTCCCTGTTTGTTCAGGTAGGCTACGGTAGTGGCATTGTCCGACAGAATCTAGACATGGCAACCTAGGAGGCTTGGAGAGAAGACAGCCAATGCTAAGGCGACCGCTTTTAGTTCTCGCCAATTCGAGGATTTTTCGGCCTCTGACCATGTTCCCTGTGCCAAATCCTGACCCATGTAAGCCCCCCATCCTTGCATACTGGCGTCTGTTGTCACCACTTTTTCGGTCGGAAAGGACCAAAGAAGACCTCTTTGTAGTACTACATGAATTTTTCCACCACCAAAGTGAACGTTTGACTCTGGTGGGGATCTTTATCTTCATATCCAGACTCTCTGTCCTGCAGGGCTGGACTGGGACAAAAATTTGGCCCTGGACTTCACCCAGAGCGGCCCACTTTAATTTTGCAAACATGCACAAAAACAGTATATAAAACTATACAACAGTTGCGCAATATGGATACTTATTGAGTTTGGGATGGATCTGAGGGAAGCGGTGCGGTCTTTGTATGGGCCATCAGAGCGACCCGGGGGAAAATTGACACCTTGCCCCCCCGGTAGGGTGACCACATTTCCAGACTGCCAATTAGGGACAATTTTGCCAAGGACCAGGGGGGGAATATAGTCTCAGGGTTGACGGGGAATTCAGTGGTGGGGGTGATTTGTCGGGTGAATGGCTGGTGCTGGCAAAGAAAACATCCTGACACCATGCTTAATATGGTGTCAGGATGATCAAATCACATTATTTCTATTACTACATTGTAATATATAATGAAATAGTTCAACTCACCAGAATGCAGGACCAGTGGGAACCATTGCTTGTTACCAGATGAAGCATGTCATTTGCCACCGCCACCTGCCAACAGATGCAGCATGTCACTTTCCACCATCGCCTGCCACCAGATGCTGCATATCACTTGCCACTGTCGCTTGCCACCACATGAAGTGTGTCACATGCCACGTCGTCTGCTGCCAGAGAGAGGGCAGGGAGAGAGGGAGCAGAGAGAAAGAGATAAAGAGAGAGAGGAGGGGGCAGAGAGAGGGGGGACAGGGAGAGAGGGGGGCAGGGAGAGAGAGAGGGGGGGGACACAGGGAGAGAGAGAGAGGGGGGGACAAGGAGAAAGAGAGAGGGGACAAGGAGAGAGAGAAAGGGGGAGAGAGAGAGAGAGAGAGAGAAAGTGGAGGGGGCAGAGAGAGGGGGGAGGGGGCAGGCAGAGAGAGGGGGACGGAGATAGAGAGAGAGGGGACAGGGAGAGAGAGAGAGGGGGGGCAGGCAGAGAGAGAGGGGGGACAGGGAGAGAGAGAGAGGGGGACAGGGAGAGAGAGAGGGGGACAGGGAGAGAGAGAGGGGGACAGGGAGAGAGAGAGAGGGGGACAGGGAGAGAGAGAGAGAGAGAGAGAGAGAGGGGGACAGAGAGAGAGAGGGAGGGGGACAGAGAGAGAGGGGGAGGGGGACAGAGAGAGAGAGAGGGAGGGGGACAGAGCGAGAGAGGGAGGGGGACAGAGCGAGAGAGGGAGGGGGACAGAGCGAGAGAGGGAGGGGGACAGAGAGAGAGAGGGAGGGGGACAGAGAGAGAGAGAGTAGACAGGGAGAGAGAGAGTAGACAGGGAGAGAGAGAGAGGGGGCAGGGAGAGAGAGGGAGGGGGACAGAGAGAGGGGGACAGAGAGAGAGAGAGAGGGGGACAGGGAGAGAGAGAGAGGGGAGGGGGCAGAGAGAGGGGTCCGGGTCTGGTCAGTGACAGTGCTCAGCTCACTCACTTGAATGGTGCAGGAGGGGCTTTAATGTGGCTGTCGACTACTTGTTTAATCTTCCCATTCCTCTTGCTCTTCATCGATGTAACGCACAGGCAGGGAGAGAGGGGCGGGAAGCGGTGTGTGTCACAAGCTGGCTCATTTATAGCTGAGCATAGCAGTGTG
This sequence comes from Lithobates septentrionalis, assembly GCA_037952835.1. NCBI lineage: Eukaryota > Metazoa > Chordata > Amphibia > Anura > Ranidae > Lithobates > Lithobates septentrionalis. Next base: position 254,371 of record JBBDGP010001998.1, on the reverse strand, counting down.
CGAACCCCTTCTTCTAGGGCAGCTGTACCGAGCCGCTGCCCACACACTGATACCAGGGATGTTCCGGAGGATGCAGCGGCCGTCGGAGGATTTCTGTCCCCGCCCATTAGCGCGACCTTTCAGACGCCTATTGCAGCAGCAGAGCCTATCGGCTCTGTGCAACAGGTGGTGGGCGGGCCAGAAACAGAATCAGTGATACACTGAAGCACCATCCTGACCCAGTCCACTCCTGAATTGCCGCCTCAGTCCCATGGTAGGGCCGGCACTGGGCAGTGCAGCAGTGCTCAAAATAATGGCTACGCATCCATTATTTTGACAGGCTGTCACTGATACTGGCCCACTGAGCCATCGGCCCACCGGGAAACTCCCGGTAGTCCCAATGGCCAGTACATCTCTGCTGTCCTGTGGTTCCATGTTCTCAGAAGGAACCTCTGGAGAGGCCTGAAATGCAGCCTTGCCCATTGGATGGCTGGCATAGAAGAGGTGAATGTTCCCAAAGCCGACATAACCCCTCAAACTGAAATCTGCTAATTAGTTTAAAGTGTCGTTACTACCCTCTGGACCTTGATCTTTTTCTCTTCTGGGAGAAAATTTTTTTGTTCTACCGAATTTATCAAGTATCCCAAAAAAAGTACTTGCTGGGCTGGAATGAAAATTGATTTTTTTAACATTGACTATCCACCCTAGCGACTCCAAATGACTGCGGTCTCTGTCCAGATCCCCCTGCAACTTTTCCCTGGATGAGGCAAAGAAGAGGAGGTCATCCAGATATGGGATTACCACAATCCCCTGGAGTCGAAGAGGACGAGCCATTATTTTCATAAAAATAAGCGGAGATGATGATAGACCGAAGGGAAGGGCCCTGAACTGAAGATGTATAATCTCCTTGCACATATTCACCGCAAACCTCTGGAATTTCTGGGACTGAGGTGCTACAGGAATATGAAGGTAAGCATCTCTCAGGTCGATTGATGCCATAAAGCATTCTTTGGTCAGCATATTCTTGACCGTGAAAATTGAGTTCATACAAAAATTTTTGTATAGGACTGACTTGTTTAATGGTTTCAGGCTGAGAATTAGATGGAAGTTTCTGGATGGTTTTCTTATCAGAAATATGTGTGAATAGAATCCCTGACCCTGTTCCTCTGGAGATACTGGTATCACAACCCTCTGGTACCTCAGATCCTTTAAAAGGTTCTTCATAGCCAGGGCCCTTGTTAAAACCCTTGGTAGGTTTGTCACAAAGTATCTTTCTGGAGGGCAATCTGAAAACTCTATTCTGTAACCTTGGGACAGCATGTCCAAAATATATTGACTTTCTGTTACGCTGGCCCAAAGGGGGAGAAAACTTTGAAGCCCTCCCCCCACTGCTAGGTACAAGTCATTGCGTTTTGCCGGAGGCCGCAGGAGGATGGAAAAGGACATTTCCCTTTCCTTTTCCCTTCTGCGACGACCAATTTTTTCTTTTCTCCTGGGGTGTGATACTTTGCTCTTGAGCCCTTTGGGAATGGAAAAAACACTTAACTGGCTGTTTTTTCTTTTTGTTAGGGAATGACTTATTTTTATCAGCTGTCCTATCTAGAACTGCATCTGAGTAAGGTCCCAAAAGCAAATCCCATAGGAACGGTATCCCACACAGCTTATTTTTGGATGCCGTGTCCCCCGGCCAAGTTTTCAACCACAGAGCCCTTCTGGCCGAGTTAGTTAAGGCTGCAGATCTTGTTGTCATTTTGATTGAGGCATCAGAAATCAGCGGCTGACAGGGTCGAGAAGGAATTCAAAATTTCTTGTTTTGGTGAGTCTGCCGAAATATGGGCCTTAGGTTGATTCAACCAAAACTCCATGTTCCTGGAGACGACAGTAGTCGCCATGGCAGGTTTGAGATTACCCATGAGGAATTTCCAAGCCCTTTTAAGTAGCTGATCCATCCTCTTATCCATGGGATCTCTTAATACCCCTATATCCTTGAATGCCAAATCCGTTGATCTCGAGACTTGGGAGAAAGCGGCATCTAGTTTGGGACTTTTATTCCAAACCGCCGCTGGGTCCTCATCAAAAGGAAAACACCTTTTTAAGGCTTTAGGAAAGAAAGGTTTTCTCTCTGGCTCTGTCCACTCTTTCTTAATAGCCTCAGAAATAAATGAGTGTACCGGGAAGTTGCGTTTTTTTTTGTTCGCTGAGCCCTGCATAAATTTTGTCATGCAGAGGTAGCTCCTTTCTTTCCTCTTCCAGACCCAGTGTGGTATAGATTGCTTTTAACAGGCCATCTACTTGTTCTAAAGACAACTTATATTTTGAAGATAAATTTTCTCCTTCCTCCTCCTCATCTTCTCTAGACTGGGAGGGAGAATGTCCCTCTTGGGTAACAGATGCCTCAGTCTTCACCGTCTGGACTATTAGTGAGCCCTGAGATTACTGTGAGGTAGTTGGCTGACTCAGGGATGGGTTTGCTAGAGAAGAGCAAAATGATTGAATAGTCGCATCAAGTTCTTTCTTAACAGATGCAATCAAATCGCTGCAAGCGGAAGAAGCTTTTTCTTTAACTAGCGAATCAATACAGGTTTAACAGATAATTCTTCCATCCTTCAGGTAGTTTTGCCTTACATGAAGGGCATTTCTTTTTTGCCACTGGATCAGAGCTCTTGGCCTGCCGTGAGATAAAACAAGGAAAAAAGAAACCATCCCAGTGAGACAACCTGTCCTTTTTACAAGTAAGCTCACCACAGGTGCACAGTGAGAACTCAAGCCGCCTCATGTGCCCAGACAGGCCCCTGCCACCGGGGGGGGGGGGAAGAGAGAGAGACAGAGACCCCACAGTAAAAGGAGGACAGTATACAACTGCCCCTTACCTGGGCCTCGCTGGTGCCTGTCCTGCTCTCTGCCGCTATTGATTCCATCAAGGAGCGCTTTGCTGTGTGTGTCTGGATGCCGGTTCCAGACTCCAATAGCGCCACTCCGGAACCGCCAAATAAGCACCAGACCCGATCCTCCCTTCTCCCCCTGCGATTTCCGGCGGAAATGACGCCGTACGCCTGCTCCGTGGGCGCCACCATCTCCGGATGTCTCACTTCTGGCGGATGGAGCACAGCATGCCAACCCCAAGATGGCAGTGGTACCGAGGAAAAAAAACGAAAAGAACGGTAACCGCCTGTGCCTTGCCGCCGCCTAGGAGTGACGCCCACAGCAGTCCAGACTCTCCCTGAGCCCAAATGGAGAGGGAGATGGAGCCCAGCCAGCAGCACTCGACAATAGCTGTGGAATGGGAGGAACAGCTCTCATGAGGTATGTAAAAAAACATTGGTGGAGCAGGAAACCTGGGCTTTCAGGACAGTACCTAAGAGCCCTGACTTCCCCACAAAGTGTTCCCTCCGGAGGAAACACAAAAACTGACAATGTGTGGAAAGGAGCCTCCTTTTAAATTTGGTGGAAGAGGTGTTTCCTGTTGGCAAGGGGAGGAGTCACTCTCTCAAGTGCTGTCCTAAAAGACGTTAAGGGAAAAGTTATTTCAAGGGTTCCTCTGTGTTGAAAAGGTTGAGAAGGGCTGGCCTAGTCTTTTGACATATTTGTACACACTGCATCTAGAGTTTGTAGACAGAAAGACTTCCCTTAAAGAAACTGATGTAGGTAGGAAGTGAAAAGAGGCTACCAAAACCTTCCATGATAAAAAAGGCCAATAGCACAAGCTAACAAGGGGACTGTACAGGACTTTGCCAAGGGACAACACTTGAAGTCATACTACAAGATAGAAAGACTCCCAAGAACCTAGTTTCTTGCAATCACTTGAAATGCCTGGAGTCCTATTTGCTACAGAAATTGTGGACCAGCTATAATGGAAGTTAGGTGACATTTTCACATTTACAAAACTAGTAATTTTAAATTTATGTATTTAGTCTGAGAAGTTCTCTTGTCTGCAGGCAGTTTTATCAGGACACAGGACTGATGGAAACCATTTCGATTCCAGTACGGCTCTCACAGGACAGCAGAAGAAAGGAAAAAGGTCAAACGTTAGGTATGCACATTTGTTGGGATTGCCTGTTATATTAGAATGTGTAAAAGCATGTTAAATTGCATTTATTCTTCAAATATCAAAGTTCCTTATTATCATTATCATTTGTAGAATTCATAAAGTTTCATAATCTCTCCCTGTAAGCCGGTATAAATAATGTATGTCCCCCCCTATGGCTTTGTCTGCCTGTAGATATTTTTCTTCTTACATAGTTAATTCACAAACAGCAAGAAAGAGAGAGAGAAAATGTTGAGTAATTAAACGAGACCGCTTAATTTATTAGACTACCCCATTATGTTCAGAGGCAAATCTTAATTCATAAATAACGCATTAAAAAGATCGGCTTTCTTCAGTGCCAAAAGATGATCACTCATTCTGATGGGGACTCGAAGCAGACAATCTTGCTGGCTGCCGAACAGTTCCCACTTGACTCAAAGTTGAACTTCAGCCTTCCCCTTCAGTCTTGCACAGTTGTACAGGCTTCTCTCCTGTACTGAAATTACTGTTAATTCACCGCACACTGTGAGCTTCTAACAATGTGCATTAGAAGCTGCAGCACATCCGATAAAGCCCACCACATTTCCTGGTTGAAAAACATCCAGCATTATCTAGCCTGACTGTCCCTGACCCACGCCTTTTATTCTTTGGCTTTCAGTTATTTCAATCATGGAGGCTCAGCAGCACATAGCAGAACCTCCTGGGGGAATCTAGGATGGAAAAGGACCTGGGGGTCCTAGTAGATGATCGGCTCAGCAATGGCATGCAATGCCAAGTTGCTGCTAACAAAGCAAACAGAATATTGGCATGCATTAAAAAGGGGATTCATTCCAGAGATAAAACGATAATTCTCCCGCTCTACAAGACTCTGGTCCAGCCGCACCTGGAGTATGCTGTCCAGTTCTGGGCACCAGTCCTCAGGAAGGATGTACTGGAAATGGAGCGAGTACAAAGAAGGGCAACAAAGCTAATAAAGGGTCTGGAGGATCTTAGTTATGAGGAAAGGTTGCGAGCACTGAACTTATTCTCTCTGGAGAAGAGACGCTTGGGAGGGGATATGATTTCAATTTACAAATACCGTACTGGTGACTAGACATGTGCATTTCGTTTAGTTCCGAATCGAAATTCGGACAAAATTTTCATTATTCGGACATTCGGATGCATCCGAAATACCGAATTACAATACTAACGAATTTAAACGAATCCGAAATGTTTCGAATCGAAAACCCACGGCCGAAATTCGAATCGAATTCGAATCGAATTCGAAACCAAATTCGAAATCTATTCGATTCGAAAACAAATTCGAAATCTATTCGACTCGAATTCGAAAACAAATTCGAATCGAATTAGAAAAAATATAAATTGATTTCTAAAAAAAAATACAATAAAATAGAATATAAAATAATAAAACAATAGAATAAACATAAAAGAATCGTAAAGAATAGAACAGAATTTAATAGAATTTAATAAAATACAACAGAATATGACCATCTTCTGAAATTCGAATTTCGAATAGTATAAATTCGAATTCGAAAATAGATTGGAAAATAACAATTTATATATATATATATATATATATATATATATATATATATATATATATTCAAATTCATTCTATATGAAATTCGAATTTCGGAAAATGGTTATATATATAAATATATATTTATATATAAATATAAATATATATTTATATATATATATATATATATATATAAAACCATTTTCCGAAATTCGAATTTCATATAGAATGAATTTGAATTAGAATAGATAAGATTAGACTAGAAATAGGAAATAGACTAGAAAAACAATAGAACAGAATTGAGTAAAATATAATGTGTATATATATTATATTTTATTCTATTCTGTTTTATTTTTTTTCTATTCTAATCTTTTCTATTCGAATTTGAATTCATTCTAAATGAATTTCGAATTTCAATAGATGGTTATATATAAATAAATATCTAATATATATATATATATATATATATATATATATATATATATATATATATATATATATATATATGTAGGAAGGCCAGTATGGTGGCCTGAATTTATGGGAGGAGTCCGGGGGGTATTTAAGCAGCCCGCTCACCTGTGGTGCTTGTCGGTTTCCTGTGCGCGATCCGTTACGTCACTAGGCCGACTATCCGAATACCAAACGTCCGCAAGTTGCTGTCTCGCGAAGTTCCCGCATTTTGCCATTTCGTGCTCGAGTGTCAGTGTTTACCGATCCGTATCGTTCGTACCACGCGTCTGGCTTGGCTGTCGCAGGTAGGGTCCCCTCGGACTTTTGTTTTTACGAACTGTTAGATATCATGTCACTAAACCGCGATATCAAACTTCCGAAGCACCCGCAACTTTTACGTACGTAACCACAATGTATATCACTCGCACTATCGTTATGTAACCATTTCGTGTTAGTTAAGGAAACCACCGCGACGCGTGCGTCGCTACATTTCAGGCATGTTTAAACTGCAAAAAAAAAAACATGAGTCAGCAGACAGCCATAGCGATTCGCAGTTCACAATCTTATCAAACCACGTCAGTTTGATACCAATCATTTCTCATTTCTGAAACATTTCTAGACACATTTCTATCATTTCAAACCATTTCAAAATCATTTCTCATTTCAGTCACATACCGCGCTCCGATTCGAATCCAGTCGCACCTAAAAGATGCACCGATTCGCTCCGGTGTGCCCCAGTAGTTACGGCCTCATTTCAGTACATGCTCCAGAGTCACGTCACAAGCAGTCGATTACCTCTGTCATGGTTATCATTTCATTCGCCACACAGCACACTCCGGTACGAATTTAGTCGCATAGAAATGCACCGATTCGTCTCGGCGTGCCCCAGGTATGGCCACATTTCAGTACATGCTCCAGAGTCAGATTCGTAGTCAGTCGCTACAGCAGCACGACCGATTCCCGCCTCTGTCATGGCAAAACAATATGTTACACCGCACTTACCGCGCTCCGCTTCGAATCCAGTCGCATCCTCCATGCACCGATTCGTTACGGCGTGCTCCAGGGCTCGGCCTCATTTCAGAAACATGCTCCAGAGTCCGGATCACAGCTAGTCGCAGATATCGGGCGACTGATCCGCATCTCTGTCATGGGAATTGCTACCATTTCACTCCCACAGCGCATCACCGTTTCGAAAACAGTCGCATCCACATGCACCGATTCGTCACGGAATGCCGCAGTTGATTCGGCCGTATCCATACCTATACCAGAGCTCGGTCGGTTGCCAGTCGCAAAACACGGCACAACCAATTCAAGCCTCGGTCAAGGTAAACATTTCTCTCATTTCATTTCATGCTGCGCTCCGATTCGAATCCAGATGCATCAAACAAGCACCGATTCGTCCCGGTGTGCACCAATATTTCTTCTGTTGCCTCATTTCAGTACATGCTCCAGAGCCCGGTTCACGGTCGCATCAGTCGCGACACGACCAGGCCGGACCTTTGTCATGCAGTTCCGTCATTTCAAAAATCAAGGCAAACATTTTGAATCATTTCGTTGTCACAAGATTGTAAGCACCATACGAATCATAGCTTCAAGTTAGCCAGCAATCCCTTCACGAATTATCACCTTTCATTTCTCTAGGTCAGTCAAAGTTCAGTAGGTCCACCTGCACCAGGTTGGACGACATCTCCCCAGGTAAAAAAAAAAAAAAAGAGAAGAATGGGAGGATAAATCGGGTAAGTATGACTCAGGGGATCAAAGAAAAAACTTGAAATTCATGTCACCCCAATAGGTTACAGTCAACCGAAAAAATACAAGCTCAAGACAGGAGATCCTCACCAGATCAACTATGTCTCAAGCCGGCAGTGAAGACTTCACGGCCCCTCTGTCACCTTCCCTGGTCTCAGAGAGCGGCAGCGTGCAGTCCCTTAGGGGATGGACTATCCCCAAACTGACCGCAGAGCTCAGACGCAGAGGCGTCCCCTTCCCCGCCACAGCGAGGAAAGGCGAGCTCTTCAAACTTCTCTTTCCCCCACCAGCAGCAGGACCCAGTACCGAACAGGCATCCCTTCAGTCAATATTATCAGCTATCTCACAATTACACACGATGGTGTCATCCTTGTCTACCTCAGTTACAGACGTCCAAACCAGGGTGGCACTCCTGGAGGCTCGACCGGCCACGGCTGTCCCCGACCCAACCGCGACGCAAACCTTGACACCCCTTCCTGCAGGTACATCAGGCTGGAGCTCCATTGTCTACCCCTCCCATTTGGTCCCAACCAGTACCAGGAAGGACATTTTGGACGGCAGGGACATCAACCTGGCCTCTCTCCTTATTTCCGTACACGACCTGGCAGAAAATAAAGCCTACTCCTGGGGCGACATATCGGTGGTCCTTAAAGCCAAAGACCCCAGATTGAACCGCAAATTATCGCTCCCAGAATTTACCCTGGCCTTTGGCATGCTCAGAGACGTCCTATGCTCAGCCACCCCCAGCAGACGGGAAGAGCTGGACTTGTATCTCCATACAGTGGTAGACTTGGGCTACAAGTATGGAGGATTCGCATTTTACGACTACCACCGTTCCTTTTCCGCCAAGGCCACTGCCAGACTCACACAGTTCCAGACTACGACAAACTGGAGTCTCATGGACACAGAGCTCTTCTGCCGCCACTTTGCCGGCTTACGCTCACCTCTGTGTGCGATTTGTCAGTCCTCCACCCACACTGCCACCTGGTGCGCCAATGCCGCGACCAGACGGCCCTTCGAGTTTCCCTCCACCTCAGGTACAATTCAGGGTCAGTCGCCCCCGAACCAACACCTCAGGTGGACAAATTCGGACGTCCAGTCCGAACCATGGGAGGGGCAGCCATTTGTAATAACTACAACTACGGGTCCTGCAACTTCAGCCAGTGCCGCCTACTCCACATCTGCACCTTATGCCAAAGAGCACACCCAAGGAACCTGTGTGAAGTCAAACAACACAAGAAGGCATGACTAAGCCGGATCAACCTCTTGTGGTTAGGACTGTACCTCACCTCACATCCCACCCCTTCCCTGACCACCTACCTTATCCAAGGCTTCACAGTAGGCTTTCACACCGGCCTCATTTCACTACCCCACTGTACTCACGAATGTGCCAATCTTCGCTCAGCAGCCATAGACGAACAAGCCATAGATCAGCTCTTACAAACAGAGGTAGATCGAGAGTACGTGATAGGCCCCTTCACTTGCCCCCCTTTCAGCACATGGAGAGTCAGCCCTATTGGGCTTGTCAAGGGCAAGTTCACGAATAAATTGCGTTTGGTGTACGACCTGTCTGCGCCTCATTCTTCCCACATCCCCAGTCTCAATTCTCTGATCCCCTCCGAAGAGTTTTCCCTAAAATATTCCTCCGTCGACATGGCAATACAAGCAATCATCAAAGCAGGTACAGGTGCCTGGCTCTCCAAAGCCGACATCTCGGATGCCTTCAAACTCCTGCCCATCCATCCATCCCTCTGGTGCTGGCATGGCATCAAGTGGAAGGAGGCATATTATTTTGCCACAAAACTAACCTTCGGTTCAAAGAGTAGTCCGTGGCTCTTCGACACGTTCGCTCAGTCCCTGGTTTGGATACTGTTACACAAGGGTCAATGCCAAGAAGTCATCCATTACCTGGATGACTTCCTACTAATAGAACCTCCCAGCAAGCCACCAGGAGACCTCGACAGACTCAGAGTGATATTTGGAAACCTCAATGTTCCCATCGCCGAGCACAAAGTCGACGGCCCAGCACACATCATCACCTTCCTCGGGGTCAGCTTGGATACCTGCGCTATGCAAGCCAGTCTCCCCCTCGACAAACTAACACGCATTAGGGCGGTCCTTCTCTCCTGGGAATGCTTAATTTTGCCATGCGAATTATCCCACAAGGCCGCACCTTTGTATCACGCCTGCTTAGATTCCTGCCAGAAACTCAAGACCCCGATCAGATCTTAAAACTAGACTCCGCAGCTATAGCGGACCTATCTATGTGGGAGAAATTCTTGTCCGCCTGGAATGGCATATCCCTATTCATACCCACGGTTTCGCCTCTGTCACCCCAGGTAGTGACAGACGCTGCAGCCTCCACAGGTTTCGCGGCAATTTTTGGCCATCATTGGTTTTCAGGACCCTGGCCTCAACAGATACTGTTGATACCCGGATTTACTCAAACATCTGCCCTCTTTGAACTTTATCCCATAGTGGCAGCTGCACAGCTCTGGGGCCACCACTGGACAGGACAAACCGTAGTCTTCACCACCGATAACCAAGCCACAGCAGACATTATCAACAGAGGCAGGTCCAAGTCCCTAGCAGTCATGTCCTTCCTGCGCAGATTGGTACAACTGTCTTTACAGCGTCAGTTTAATATACACTGTGCATTTATTCCCGGCAGATACAACTCAGCTGCCGACGCACTGTCACGTTTTAATTACACCTCCTTTTTTGAACAGGTTCCCGATGCCGAACCAATGTCGGCCCCTATCCCAGTCTGGTCACAACTGACCCTGGACTAGCTCAACATCTACACAGAGCAACGCAACTCATCAATCATTCACTCTCTCACAACACACTCAAAGCCTACCAGACAGCTTGGAAGGCGTTCAATAAATTCCTCACACCCTGCCGTAAAACACCAACAGATCTCAAACAGATACTGGCCTTCATTGCACACTGTCACTCGCAGCTGGCCTTATCCTACAATACTATCCGGCTATACCTAGCCGGCATTCAACATTTCTTGACGCTTGAAGACCCTACGAAATCTTCACTGTTTTCGTCACACGCTATACGAGCCATCCTAAGGGGCATTCAGAAACAACAACCAGTCATCAGCTCCAAGCGCTTACCCATTACGGGTCCCATTTTTAGGGGCATGTCAACTATTCTGGCTACTTCACCATTCGGTCTGCTCCCCAGCACGGTCTTACAAGCAGCTATATATTTAGCTTATTATGGGTTCTTGCGACCTGGCGAATTCACCTCTAACAAACCCACAGACCAAGTACTATGCAGACGGCACTTGCTTCGATACCAAGATCATTTCATCCTGCACCTCGAGGTCTCTAAAACCCAACAAACGGGCTCAGGAGTGAACATTCATCTCTACAAAACCAACAACAGCTGGTGTCCAGTCGCTGTACTCAACCGACTCCTGTCACTCCTGCCTGAACAACCAGACAGCAGTCCCCCCTTACCATTCCCAGTTAAACCCTTAAACGCCTCTCAGTTTGTGAAACACATAAGGATACTTCTCCGCAATCTTCACCTTAACCCTAGTCAGTATTCCGGACACTCCTTCCGCATCGGAGCAGCCTCCGCAGCGTCCCGCCACGGGGTTCCAGACCACATCATTAGAAGACTAGGCAGGTGGAAATCAGGCTGCTTCGCCCGGTATATCCCCAATCCACAAACAGAGATGGCACAGGCATTCTCCAAATTGGCTCAATAAATAACTGAAAACCAATAAAAATTATAACCCTACCTGAATGTTTTTGCCCCCTTATTTTGGCATACCGGCCATTAGACCAAGGCACACTTTCAGGTCCATTTCATATGGTAAGTCCACACTTCCAGGTCTATTTCCAATGGTAAGTTTATCTTAAACTATAAATGTTATCTAGGTCCATATCGGACATAGGGCTCCGACCATAAGTAGGAAGGCCAGTATGGTGGCCTGAATTTATGGGAGGAGTCCGGGGGGCATTTAAGCAGCCCGCTCACCTGTGGTGCTTGTCGGTTTCCTGTGCGCGATACCCACCCTCCCATCCCCATTTCAAGGCATTTATCTCATTTCATTCATTTCTCTCTACAGAATAATCATTTCTTAAAACCAGGGTATGCCCCCTTATTTTGGCATACCGGCCATTAGACCAAGGCACACTTTCAGGTCCATTTCATATGGTAAGTCCACACTTCCAGGTCTATTTCCAATGGTAAGTTTATCTTAAACTATAAATGTTATCTAGGTCCATATCGGACATAGGGCTCCGACCATAAATATATATATATATATATATATATATAAATAACCATTTTCTGAAATTCGAATTTCATATAGAATGAAATCGAATTTGAATATAAAAGATTAGAATAGATTAGAAAATAATAGAAAAGAATATCATAGAAAAACAATAGAACAGATCAGGAAAAAAAAAATTATATACATCTTTTGAAATTCGAAATTCATATAAAATGAATTCAAATTTGAATAGAAAAGATTAGAATAGAAAAACAATAGAACAGAAAATAATCTAATATATATATTATATTTTATTCTATTCTGTTCTATTGTTTTTCTAGTCTATTTTCTTTTCTATTCGAATTTGAATTCATTCTATATGAATTTCTAATTTCAAAAGATGGTTATATATATATATATATATATATATATATATATATATATATATATATATATATATATATATATATATATATATATATATATATATATAACCATTTTTCGAAATTCGAATTTCATACAGAATGAATTCGAATTGAAAAGATTAGACTAGAAATAGGAAATAGACTAGAAAAACAATAGAACACAATTGAGTAAAATATTGTTTTTCTAGTCTATTTTCTTTTCTATTCGAATTCGAATTCATTCTATATGAAATTCGAATTTCGGAAAATGGTTATATATATATATATATAACCATTTTCCGAAATTCGAATTTCGTATAGAATGAATTTGAATTCGAATAGAAAAGAAAATAGACTAGAAAAACAATAGAACAGAATAGAATAAAATATAATATATATATTAGATTATTTTCTGTTCCGAGATACAGGGCCCAAAATCGGTTCAGAAAATGTCATTCTCTGCTGCAGAAAAGTGCTTGACATTTTCCGAACCGACTTTGGGGCCCCGTATCTCAGGGCCACTTGGTGCTAGGAACCCCAAATTTGGTGTGCTAACCCAGTGGAACTGGTACCATAACATATCCAAGGCTGGGGTTCCTAGCACTAAGTGGCCCCGAGATACGGGGCCCCAAAACCGGTTCGGAAAAATGTCATTCTCTGCTGCAGAAAAGTGCTTGACATTTTCTGAACTGATTTTTGGGGCCCTGTATCTCGGGGCCACTTGGTGCTAGAAACCTCAGCTTTGGAACTTTTATGGTGCTAGTTCCACTGGGTTTGCACACCAAATTTGGGGTTCTTAGCACTAAGTGGCCCCAAGATATGGGGCCCCAAATTCGGTCAACTGTGTCCATCTGCAGCAATGTCATTTTGGGACCCTTTGGGTTCAGAGACCCCAAATTTTGGCTGCAGCTAGGGGGCACCTAGGAACCCTCAACTAACGAGTTTGAAGTTCAGGGGACCTATGGCTGCAAATGGGCACAGTGATGCTGCAAATGGACATTGTTGACCCTCTTTTCCACCTACAGTAGCTGTGCATTTCTCACCCTCGTCTTATACTCGGGTCAATAAGTTTTTCCCATTTTTTGTGGTAAATTAGGGCCTCGACTTATACTCAGAACGACTTATACTCGAGTATATACGGTATCTATATATATATATATATATTAGTTATTTATTGATATATAACCATCTATTGGATGGTTTGAAATTCATATAGAATGAATTCAAATTTGAATAGAAAAGATTAGAATAGAAGCTGCAGCCAAAATTTGGGGTCTCTGAACCCAAAGGGTCCCAAAATGACATTGCTGCAGATGGACACAGTTGACCGAATTTGGGGCCCCATATCTTGGGGCCACTTAGTGCTAAGAACCCCAAATTTGGTGTGCAAACCCAGTGGAACTAGCACCATAAAAGTTCCAAAGCTGAGGTTTCTAGCACCAAGCTCCAAGTAGCCCTGAGCTATGGGGCCCCAAACTCGGTTCAGAAAATGTCAAGCACTTTTCTGCAGCAGAGAATGACATTTTCTGAACCGATTTTGGGGCCCCGTATCTCGGGGCCACTTAGTGCTAGGAACCCCAGCCTTGGATATATTATGGTACCAGTTCCACTGGGTTAGCACACCAAATTTGAGATTCTTAGCTCCAAGTAGCCCTGAGCTATGGGGCCCCAAACTCGGTTCAGAAAATGTCAAGCACTTTTCTGCAGCAGAGAATGACATTTTCTGAACCGATTTTGGGGCCCCGTATCTCGGGGCCCCTTAGTGCTAGGAACTTCAGCTTTGGATATGTTGTGGTACCAGTTCCATAACCATCTTTTGAAATTCGAAATTCATATAGAATGCATTCAAATTCGAATAGAAAAGATTAGAATAGGAATACAATAGAACAGAAAATAATCTAATATATATATATATATTATATTTTATTCTATTCTGTTCTATTGTTTTTCTAGTCTATTTTCTTTTCTATTCGAATTCGAATTCATTCTATATGAAATTCGAATTTCGGAAAATGGTTATATATATATATATATATATATATATATATATATATATATATAAAACCATTTTCCGAAATTCGAATTTCATATAGAATGAATTCGAATAGAAAAGAAAATAGACTAGAAAAACAATATTTTACTCAATTCTGTTCTATTGTTTTTCTAGTCTATTTTCTATTTCTAGTCTAATCTTTTCAATTCGAATTCGAATTCATTCTATATGAAAATCGATTTTCGGAAAATGGATATATATATATATATATATATATATATATATATATATATATATATATATATATAGAATATTTATATATATAACCATCTTTTGAAATTAGAAATTCATATAGAATGAATTCAAATTCGAATAGAAAAGAAAATAGACTAGAAAAACAATAGAATAGAATAAAATATAATATATATATATTAGATTATTTTCTGTTCTATTGTTTTTCTATTCTAATCTTTTCTATTCAAATTTGAATTCATTTTATATGAATTTCGAATTTCAAAAGATGTATATAATTTTTTTTCCCTGATCTGTTCTATTGTTTTTCTATGATATATATATATATAAAAAAAATTTCCGAAATTCGAATTTCATATAGAATGAAATTGAATTGAAATAGAATAGAAAATAATATCTTAGAAAAACAATAGATCAGATCAGAAAATATATGTATGTATATATATATATATATATATATATATGTATGTATACATATATATATGTATACATATATATATAAATATATATATATATATATATATATAAATATATATATATATATATATATATATATTAGAAAAAAATAGTACAGAATAGAAAAAAATATTATATATATATATATATATATATATATATATATATATATATATATATATATATTATTCTATTCTGTTCTATTGTTATTCTATTCTATTCTTTACTATTCTTTACTATTCAAATTTGAATAGAAAAAAATAGAATAGAATAGAATAGAGTAACAATAGAACAGAATAGAATAAAAAATAATATATATATATATATATATATATATTATTTTTTTTTTTTGTAAACGCTATAACTTTTGCGCAAAGCAATCAATAAACGCTTATTGCGATTTTTTTTTAACAAAAATATGTAGAAGAATACGTATCGGCCTAAACTGAGGAAAAAAAATGTTTTTTTATATATTTTTGGGGGATATTTATTATAGCAAAATCTAAAAAATAATGCGTTTTTTTCAAAATTGTCGCTCTTATTTTGTTTATAGCACAAAAAATAAAAACCGCAGGGGTGATCAAATACCACCAAAAGAAAGCTCTATTTATATGGGAAAAAAAGGACTTCAATTTTGTTTGGGAGCCAGGTCGAACAACCGCGCAATTTTCAGTTAAAGCGATGCAGTGCCGAATCGCAAAAAGTGCTCTGGTCAGGAAGGGGGTAAATTCTTCCGGGGCTGAAGTGGTTAAAGACTTGTAGTTTTATTAGCTGTTTTTTTTTTTTTTGACAGGGGCGCAGTTTCAGTGCTTGCCATAGGTGCCATTTTCACTAGATATGCCTCTGGGAGACACAGAGAGAGAGAGAAAGAGAATGTAATCATTTTTATTTACCAATGACGGATGCAGTCTGGGGTGCGCTCAATCCCTCTCACAGCTTTTACTGCCATGGTGACGCGAAACCATGCAGCGTTCTTCTGGTTTGCTGAAGAGGAATATTATCTGAATATTATCTGAATATTATCAAATTCGAAAATAGAAATATTTCGAATGCGATTGAAATAATTTCTAATACAGTTGAAATAATTTCGAATGCTGTTGAAATATTTTCGAATGCGGTTGAAATAATTTTGAATAAAGTTGAAATAATTTCGAATGCGGTTGAAATATTATCAAATTTGGTAGAAATATTTTCGAATGCGATTGAAATATTATCGAATACGATTGAAATAATTTCTAATACAGTTGAAATAATTTCGAATGCTGTTGAAATATTTTCGAATGCGGTTGAAATAATATCGAATCCGGTTGAAATATTTTCGAATTCGACCGATTTTCGAATTCGGTCGAAAATGAAACTGATTTGAAAAACGAATTTAATGAATTTAACGAATCTAACTAAACTAAATTAATTAAATAACGAATTAAAACGAAACGAAACGAAACAAATTTTTTCATTTTGCACATGCCTACTGGTGACCCCACAATAGGGATAAAACTTTTTTGCGGATGGGAGTTTAACAAGACTCGTGGCCACTTATTAAAATGAGAAGAAAAGAGGTTTAACCTTAAACTACGTAGAGGGTTCTTTACTGTAAGAGCGGCAAGGATGTGGAATTCCCTTCCACAGGCGGTGGTCTCAGCGGGGGACATCGATAGTTTCAAGAAACAATTAGATAAGCACCTGAACGACCGCAGAATACAGGGATATACAATGTAATACTGACATATAATCACACATAGGTTGGACTTGATGGACTGTCTTTTTTCGACCTCACCTACTATGTATGTAACTATGTAACATATGGGTGTTACGTAGGGCAGTTTGCAGGCAAATACAGCCTGCATGAAGGTTGAAATCAGCCTTCCATTGGGAGTATATGATCTTTAAGCTGGGAGGACGGAAGAGGAGGTGCTGAGGGGGCATCTGCAGTGTGGTGTTAGTACCATTGCATAGAGCAACAAGTAGGCATGGCAGCGGCACAAAGCTTGCAATATGTAGCCACCTTCTATGTACAGTTCACATAGCACAGCAGGTGGCACCATAAGGCTACGTACATTTCTCTTGGGGGTTAAAATGAATCTATTATTTATGTGTTTCAACTGCATATTTAGCCATTTGCCTGGAACTGCCCTTTAATATTTCTCAAAGTCATCTAGTCACGCTTGCGGCATCTTAATTACAGCCTAGTGATGGGCACAGTGCCTGCTCATAATACCGGTTGGCAAGAGATGGCAAGGGGGGTGGAGAGGTCAGCAAACAACGAACCTTAATTTCCATGCAGTAAAGAAATTCGTCTCAATATTGCAGAGGATGATTCTAATTTACTGACCCCCAGGTACCGGTGTCACCCCATCACGGGGGGAGATTGTCTCTTGTGACGGGGCTGATGGGAAGGGGGGCGCTAAGATGCATTGAACGAATGCTACAATATGACAAACAAGTTTCCTCTGCTTGGTTTTAATCATACGACGGTTTATAAAAGCAAATGGCAAATCATAAATCATGTGCAAATCTTGACATATAAAATGGCTCTCGGGGAACGCAGGCAAGGAATTAAATAGAAGAAGTCTGTGGCTTTCGGGATACACGCCAGACGTAGAACGCTGATTAGCACGGGTCCGGTGGGGACCGACGCGGGAAAGAAAAACACTCAGTAGAAGAAAACTTTATAGAAAGTTCATTGTTGGTGTCAGAATTGGAGCGGAGACATTATACACAAACAAGACATTTACCGATAACTCCCCATAAGAAGTGTGCGTGGAATTCAGAGATGCGCAACCGAGAAAATGAAAATGAATTAAAGTGTTGGAGAAGCAGTTTTTATGGTTACATAAAGCTGGTACAATATGTATTGAACGTCACCATTTTTCTAGGTAGATTTCAAAAGGTGCTATTAACATGAATTTTTCACCACGTCAGTAACAACCCATGCATACAAAGAGACCAAAACAAATACGTTCAGAAATCAAGTTATGGGTAATAAAATGGAATGACAGTCTAAACTGATGGCCTATAAAAAAAGGTGTCACACAAGAAACATCTCATAATGGGTAAAAAGTAAATGGCTCTCTCAAGACCTTTGCAACCTTGTTGTTGCAAAACATACTGATGGTATTGGTTACAGAAGAATTTCTACCCTTCTGAATGTTCCAGTGAGCACTGTTGGGGCCATAATCCAGAAGTGGAAAGAACATAATTTCACCAAAAAACAGCCATGACCAGGTGCTACTTGCAAGATTTCTGACAGAGGAGTGAAAAGAATTATGAGAAGGGTTTTCCAAGAGCCACGGACCACTTGTGGAAAGCTTCAGAAAGACCTGAAATTAGCAGGTACAACTGTTTCAAAGAAAACAATAAGTAATTCACTCACCCACCATGGCCTGTATGAACGCTCACCACGCTCAAGACTCTATTGGTGAAGAAAAGGCATGTTGAAGATTGTTTAAAGTTTTCTGTACAACATTTAGACAAGCCTGTGAAATACGGGTAGAATATAGTCTGGTCAGATGAGACCAAAATTGAACTCTTTGGATGCCATAATACACACCATGTGTGGAGCTCAATTGGTACTGCACATCACCCCCATATCAACAGTATGGTTTGGAGGCGGGAACATCATGGTGTCAGGATGTTTTTCAGCATACGGTACTGGCAAACTTCCTGTTATTGAAGGAAGGATAAATAAAAAAAATGTACCAAGACATTCTTGATAAAAATATGCTGCCATCTACGAGGATGATGAAGATGAAACGAGGGAGGACATTTCAGCAAGACAATCATCCCAAATACAAAGCCATAGAAACTCTCAATTGCTTTCAAAGAAAGAAAATAAAGCTGCTAGAATGGCCCAGCCAATCACCTGACTTGAATCCCATAGAAAATCTATGCAACGAACTAAAGATCAGAGTTCATAGAAGAGGTCAACGGAACCTTCAAGATTTGAGGACTGTGTGGAAGAATGGGTCAAAATCACACCTGAGCAACGCATGGGACTAGTTTCTTTATACAGGAGGAGTCTTGAAGCTGTCATTACCAACAAAGGATTTTGTACGAAATAGTAAATAAATTTCAGTTGGCGTGTTCAATACTTTTTTCCCTGTGTCCAGGGCCGATCCTAGGGTCACTGGCGCCTGGGTGCAGAAATATTTCTGGCGCCCCCACATGGGCGTGGTCATCTTACCAACTCCTCCCATTTACAAATGATTCTATGGCAACGACTCAAATACAGAGCTGCTCCCCTAAGAAGTCTTTGTTACCCTGAAATCCTCCCATGATCTCTTAACAATAAAGAAAATACAGGAAGAGAGAACACTAATGAGACCTGGAGGGGAGTCTCTCTGATCCACACAGAGAGGGCTTCTGTTAGAAAGAGTCCCCAGACATAATACAGGATACGGTCAAAGACTGCAGACATGATACAAGAGCTGATCAGAGACTGCAGACATAGTACAGGAGATGATCAGAGACTGCAGACATAGTACAGGAGATGATAAGAGACTGCAGACATGGTACAGGAGATGATAAGAGACTGCAGACATAATACAGGAGATGATCAGAGACTGCAGACATGGTACAGGAGATGATCAGAGACTGCAGACATGGTACAGGAGATGATCAGAGACTGCAGACATGGTACAGGAGATTATCAGAGACTGCAGACATAATACAGGAGATGATCAGAGACTGCAGACATGGTACAGGAGATGATCAGAGACTGCAGACATAATACAGGAGATGATCAGAGACTGCAGACCTAGTACAGGAGATGATCAGAGACTGCAGACATAATACAGGAGATGATCAGAGACTGCAGACATGGTACAGGAGATGATCAGAGACTGCAGACATGGTACAGGAGATGATCAGAGACTGCAGACATGGTACAGGAGATGATCAGAGACTGCAGACATAATACAGGAGATGATCAGAGACTGCAGACATAGTACAGGAGATGATCAGAGACTGCAGACATGGTACAGGAGATGATCAGAGACTGCAGACATAATAAAGGAGATGATCAGAGACTGCAGACATAGTACAGGAGATGATCAGACACTGTAGACATAGTACAGGAGATGATCAGAGACTGCAGACATGGTACAGGAGACGGTCAGAGACTGCAGACATGGTACAGGAGATGATCAGAGACTGCAGACATGGTACAGGAGACGATCAGAGACTGCAGACATGGTACAGGAGATGATCAGAGACTGCAGACATAATACAGGAGATGATCAGAGACTGCAGACATGGTACAGGAGATGATCAGAGACTGCAGACATAGTACAGGAGATGATCACAGACTGCAGACATAATACAGGAGATGATCACAGACTGCAGACATGGTACAGGAGATGATCAGAGACTGCAGACATGGTACAGAAGATGATCAAAGACTGCAGACATAATACAGGAGATGATCAGAGACTGCAGACATAGTACAGGAGATGATCAGAGACTGCAGACATGGTACAGGAGATGATCAGAGACTGCAGACATGGTACAGGAGATGATCAGAGACTGCAGACATAATAAAGGAGATGATCAGAGACTGCAGACATAGTACAGGAGATGATCAGACACTGTAGACATAGTACAGGAGATGATCAGAGACTGCAGACATGGTACAGGAGACGATCAGAGACTGCAGACATAGTACAGGAGATGATCAGAGACTGCAGACATAGTACAGGAGATGGTCAGAGACTGCAGACATAGTACAGGAGATGATCAGAGACTGCAGACATGATACAAGAGATGGTCAGAAACTGCAAACATAATACAGGAGATGGTCGGAGACTACAGACAAGATAGAATAGATGGTCAGAGACTGCAGACATGATACAAGAGACAGTCAGACACTGCAGACATGGTACAGAAGCTGGTCAGAGATTGCAGACATGATACAAGAGATGGTCAGAGACTGCAGACATAGTACAGGAGATGATCAGAGACTGCAGACATGATACAAGAGACAGTCAGAGACTGTAGACATGATACAAGAGACAGTCAGAGACTGCAGACGTGGTACAGGAGATGATCAGAGACTGCAGACATGGTACAGGAGATGATCAGAGACTGCAGACATGGTACAGGAGATGATCAGAGACTGCAGACATGGTACACGAGATGATCAGAGACTGCAGACATGGTACAGGAGATGATCAGAGACTGTAGACATGGTACAGGAGATGATCAGAGACTGCAGACATGGTACAGGAGATGATCAGAGACTGCAGACATGGTACAGGAGATGATCAGAGACTGCAGACATAGTACAGGAGATGATCAGAGACTGCAGACATGGTACAGGAGATGATCAGAGACTGCAGACATGGTACAGGAGATGATCAGAGAGTGCAGACATAATACAGGAGATGATCAGAGACTGCAGACATGGTACAGGAGATGATCAGAGACTGCAGACATAATACAGGAGATGATCAGAGACTGCAGACATGGTACAGGAGATGATCAGAGACTGCAGACATAATACAGGAGATGATCAGAGACTGCAGACATAGTACAGGAGATGATCAGAGACTGCAGACATGGTACAGGAGATGATCAGAGACTGCACACATGGTACAGGAGATGATCAGAGACTGCAGACATAATAAAGGAGATGATCAGAGACTGCAGACATAGTACAGGAGATGATCAGACACTGTAGACATAGTACAGGAGACGATCAGAGACTGCAGACATGGTACAGGAGACAATCAGAGACTGCAGACATAGTACAGGAGATGATCAGAGACTGCAGACATAGTACAGGAGATGGTCAGAGACTGCATACATAGTACAGGAGATGGTCAGAGACTGCATACATAGTACAGGAGATGGTCAGAGACTGCAGACATAGTACAGGAGATGATCAGAGACTGCAGACATGATACAAGAGACAGTCAGAGACTGTAGACATGATACAAGAGACAGTCAGAGACTGCAGACATGGTACAGGAGTTGGTCAGAGACTGCAGACATGGTACAGGAGATGATCAGAGACTGCAGACATGGTACAGGAGATGATCAGAGACTGCAGACATGGTACAGGAGATGATCAGAGACTGCAGACATGGTACAGGAGATGATCAGAGACTGCAGACATAGTACAGGAGATGATCAGAGACTGCAGACATGATACAAGAGATGGTCAGAAACGGCAAATATAATACAGGAGATGGTCGGAGACTACAGACAAGATAGAATAGATGGTCAGAGACTGCAGACATGATACAAGAGACAGTCAGACACTGCAGACATGATACAAGAGATGGTCAGAGACTGCAGACATAGTACAGGAGATGATCAGAGACTGCAGACATGATACAAGAGACAGTCAGAGACTGTAGACATGATACAAGAGACAGTCAGAGACTGCAGACATGGTACAGGAGATGATCAGACACTGTAGACATAGTACAGGAGATGATCAGAGACTGCACACATGGTACAGGAGATGATCAGAGACTGCAGACATAATAAAGGAGATGATCAGAGACTGCAGACATAGTACAGGAGATGATCAGACACTGTAGACATAGTACAGGAGACGATCAGAGACTGCAGACATGGTACAGGAGACAATCAGAGACTGCAGACATAGTACAGGAGATGATCAGAGACTGCAGACATAGTACAGGAGATGGTCAGAGACTGCATACATAGTACAGGAGATGGTCAGAGACTGCAGACATAGTACAGGAGATGATCAGAGACTGCAGACATGATACAAGAGACAGTCAGAGACTGTAGACATGATACAAGAGACAGTCAGAGACTGCAGACATGGTACAGGAGTTGGTCAGAGACTGCAGACATGGTACAGGAGATGATCAGAGACTGCAGACATGGTACAGGAGATGATCAGAGACTGCAGACATGGTACAGGAGATGATCAGGGACTGCAGACATAGTACAGGAGATGATCAGAGACTGCAGACATGATACAAGAGATGGTCAGAAACGGCAAATATAATACAGGAGATGGTCGGAGACTACAGACAAGATAGAATAGATGGTCAGAGACTGCAGACATGATACAAGAGACAGTCAGACACTGCAGACATGGTACAGAAGCTGGTCAGAGATTGCAGACATGATACAAGAGATGGTCAGAGACTGCAGACATAGTACAGGAGATGATCAGAGACTGCAGACATGATACAAGAGACAGTCAGAGACTGTAGACATGATACAAGAGACAGTCAGAGACTGCAGACATGGTACAGGAGATGATCAGAGACTGCAGACATGATACAAGAGACAGTCAGAGACTGCAGACATGGTACAGGAGTTGGTCAGAGACTGCAGACATGGTACAGGAGATGATCAGAGACTGCAGACATGGTACAGGAGATGATCAGAGACTGCAGACATGGTACAGGAGATGATCAGAGACTGCAGACATAGTACAGGAGATGATCAGAGACTGCAGACATGATACAAGAGATGGTCAGAAACGGCAAATATAATACAGGAGATGGTCGGAGACTACAGACAAGATAGAATAATGGTCAGAGACTGCAGACATGATACAAGAGACAGTCAGACACTGCAGACATGGTACAGAAGCTGGTCAGAGATTGCAGACATGATACAAGAGATGGTCAGAGACTGCAGACATAGTACAGGAGATGATCAGAGACTGCAGACATAGTACAGGAGATGATCAGAGACTGCAGACATGATACAAGAGACAGTCAGAGACTGTAGACATGATACAAGAGACAGTCAGAGACTGCAGACATGGTACAGGAGATGACCAGACACTGTAGACATAGTACAGGAGATGATCAGAGACTGCAGACATGGTACAAGAGACGATCAGAGACTGCAGACATAGTACAGGAGATGATCAGAGACTGCAGACATGATACAAGAGATGGTCAGAAACTGCAAACATAATACAGGAGATGGTCGGAGACTACAGACAAGATAGAATAGATGGTCAGAGACTGCAGACATGATACAAGAGACAGTCACACACTGCAGACATGGTACAGAAGCTGGTCAGAGATTGCAGACATGATACAAGAGATGATTAGAGACTGCAGACATAGTACAGGAGATGATCAGAGACTGCAGACATGATACAGGAGATGATCAGAGACTGCAGACATGATACAAGAGAAGGTCAGAGACTGCAGACATGATACAAGAGAAGGTCAGAGACTGCAGATATAATACAGGAGAATGCAGTTCCTATGGACATTAGTAGATAATGGCCGATTGGCCCTCTCACCTGACCCAGCGATGGTTCCTCTGATCAGGAGTAAGCTCACTCTGAATTGCCCGTGGTGACTCCACTTGGTAGCACCCAGATCTGTATTCTGGCAATGACTCCATTCCTTTCTCCGCCAGGGATGGCACCAGGCCGTGTGGCTTTCCCTCTGGTGGCGCAGGGCAGCCGGGTTTCCTCTCTGATGGTGTTCCCTCAGCGCTGCCCTCTCCCTCTGGAGTCCTGGGTGTACTTCCCTGAAAGCTTTCCCAGGCTCCTGTATCTCTCTCTCTCCCATTCAGCTGAGCCTGCTGTGTGGGCTGCAGTTTCCGTGTTACAGTGGGGCTGCCAGTCCTCGGGACTACATGTCCCACAATCCTCTTCTCCTTTTTCTATTCTATTTTTCCCTGGCTGATATGAAGGCGGGGGAAGAAACATGGTGGGAGGCTGTGCTGGCCAGCGCCGCTCACTAGTATACCAGTGCACGTGCGGAGGAGAGGGAGAGGGAGGGGAAGGGGCGAAAGAAGAGCCCGCAGCTGCAGTGACGTCACTAGGGTTGGTGTCACCAGGTGCGGTATAACATGGTGTCACCCTCCTTCCACCAACTTTAGTTGCCCCTCAGTACAGACCTCCCTCCACTAAGTATAGACCCCCCTTCGTCAGTGCAGACCCCCACTAAGTATAAACCCCTCTGTCAGTACAGACCCTCCTTCATCAGTATAGACCCCTACAGGACAAACCACCCCCCTCCATTAGTAGACCCCCACCAGGACAACCCCCCCTCCATTAGTACAGATCCCCCAGGACAAAGCCCCCCTTCATTAGTACAGACCCCCCCAGGACAACCCCCCTCCATTAGTACAGACCCCCAGGACAAACCCCCCCTCTATTAGTACAGACCCCAGGACAAACCCCCTCCATTAGTACAGACCCCCCAGGAGAACCCCCCCCTCCACTAGTACAGACCCCCCCAGGACAAATCCCCCCTTCATTAGTACAGACCCCCCAGGACAAACCCCCCCTCCATTAGTACAGACCCCCCCAGGACAAACCCCCTCCATTAATACAGACCCCCCAGGAGAACCCCCCCTCCACTAGTACAGACCCCCACAGGACAAATCCCCCTTCATTAGTACAGACCCCCCAGGACAAATCCCCCTCCATTAGTACAGACCCCCCACCAGGACAAACCCCCCTCCATTAGTACAGACCCCCCCAGGACACCCCCCCCCTCCATTAGTACAGACCCCCTGGACAAACACCACCCCTCCATTAGTACAGACCCCCAGAACAACCCCCCTCCATTAGTACAGACCCTCCCAGGACAACCCCCCTCCATTAGTACAGACCCCCCAGGAGAAACCCCCCTCCATTAGTACAGACCCCCCAAGACAACTCCCCCTCCATTAGTACAGACCCCCAGGACAAATCCCTCCATTAGTACAGACCCCCCAGGACAAATCCCCCCGGACAAATCCCCCCTCCATTAGTACAGACCCCCCAAGACAACTCCCCCTCCATTAGTACAGACCCCCCAGGACAACCCCCCCATTAGTACAGACCCCCAGGACAATCCCCCATTAGTACAGACCCCCAGGACAACCCCCCATTAGTACAGACCCCCAGGACAACCCCCCATTAGTACAGACCCCCCCAGGACAACCCCCCCATTAGTACAGACCGCCCCCCCAGGACAACCCCCCCATGACAACCCCCCCATTAGTACAGACCCCCAGGACAACCCCCCCATTAGTACAGACCCCCCAGGACAACCCCCCCATTAGTACAGACCCCCCAGGACAACCACCCATTAGTACAGACCCCCCAGGACAACCCCCCATTAGTACAGACCGCCCCCCCAGGACAACCCCCCCATTAGTACAGACCGCCCCAGGGACAATCCTCCCTCTGTCAGTACAGACAGACACATTAACACCCGGGCGGCAGCTAGAGAGGACAGTGTGCAGCCGCGCCGCCCGGGTGAAGAAAAGATCGAGACAGGCAGCAGCTTAGGTGGGAGTGAGAGACAGAGGAGGAGAGAGAGAACCTGTGTCAGGCTGCAGGCACGGGCCGCCCCCCCTCCCCCCAGCGAAGTCACTGCGCGGCTGGTCTCTCTCAACACAGAGACCAGCCGCTCCGATCTCCGGCGGCTGCTCTCCTCTGACAGGAGGAGGAGGGAGGGGGGACAGGCTCTAGCAATGTAAAGCACAGCGGCGCGGCCGCTCCGCGGCGGTGAGCTGCTGTGGACAGAGCTACTTCTGGACACGGAGGGGAGGAGGAGGAGGGAGGGGAGCACTCTGGCGCTTCAGCGCCCCCACCTCTCTGGCGCCTGGGTGCACTGCACCCCGTGCACCCGCCTGGGACCGGCCCTGCCTGTGTCATTCCATTTTTTACACATAACTTCATTTCTGAACTTATTAGTTTTGGTTTCTTTGTATGTATGGATTGCATGGGTTGTTACCGACATGTGGTGAAAGTGTTATGTTAATAGCACGTTTAAAAATATATTTTCCTAGAAAAATGATGACATGTTCAATACTTATTTCACCCGCTGCATAAATTAAACAGCTGTGGGAGAAAGGTGCCAACTTCCTTTTCAAAATACTACTTACAAGCCTGCCATGCTGACCCAATGGCTTCAGTAATTTTTGAGTCACTGAAATCGAATTTGTATGTACATCGGTGGGTCTAATTTTTTTATTATGTATTTTTTTTTCTTTTAGTTGGCTTCTTGCTCCCAGAAAGTGTTAAATCCAGCTATAGCCCAGCAACCAGCATTTTCAGAAGGTGGTTAGGGGCTGGGGAGGGGCCTAAACCAGGCTGTATTGTTCAACCACTTGTATACTAAGACATGTTTAGTAGATAAGTGGTTAAATTAAGCTCATAGCTTCTGCTGTATGCAGCTGTGAGCTTGGTATTGGCTTTAAGTGTCGATAAAGTGTTTTTTGATAAAAATAACCCGGGTGGTTCTCAAATGCCGCATTGCGATATCAATAAAAAAAATAAAAAAATAAGAAAACATAAAGATAAATAGATTAATAATACAAACACATTAATAATCATTTAAAAAAATATTAAAGCACCCCCTGTGTACATATTGCATATAAAAAGCACAATTTAGGGTGAGCATGTGTATGTAAACATAATTTGCGGTATCGTCATGAATTCAATTTTAACTCTAAACTGATAACCTGTAAAGACTTTTAAAGCCTCACCTATGAAGAATTTGGATACCGAAGTTTTTTGTGTTAAATGAAAAAAAGGTTTTGGGACTTTGAATGAGGTGTAGGGTGTGTACATCCAATGCCCCCACCCCTAATATGCAAGAAAAAATAAAAAGGGGGGGGGGGGAGGGTTGAATGAAGCATGCAGCAGGAAGGCAATTGGCCACCGTGCATCTGTAAAAGTATTTTATTATTCCATATGTCAGTACAGATAAGGTCAAACCACAATGCAAGTAAAAATGTAAATAAATACTAATAAATTCATGTATATACACATGGCATGGAGATATTGACTTGTAACATACCAAATACTAAAATCCATATTCACATGGTATATGAAACAGAACATGATTGATATGAACACAACATAGTCAGACATGATTGTATAAATTAATAGGCAAAATTCCATAGTAGAAATATAACGGTAGCATCAGAAATCTCGACGCGTTTCGTGGATACTTCCACTCATCAGGAGCAGATGGGACAGAGGTATCTAATATATATATATATATATATATATATATATATATATATATATATATATATATATATATATATATATATATATATGAGCAACAGGTCTGACTAAAAAAAGAAAATGGAGAGGGAAGGGATAAATGAAAACATTTTTATCCACCCATACTTACAAAATAGGTTGTTAATATGGTATGTAGTGGTGAGCACAAAAGGTGAACTGGGGACATCTCTCCCGGGAGCTGAGGTGGTATAAACCGTGGCAGAACAACGGACAATCATAGAAGAACAAATGGACCTGGAAATTTAATCCCCATGTGACAATGGGGAGGCATCTGGGAACAAGTATAAAATTATGTGTGGATATACCAATAATGAATTGAAATTAAATATAAATATAAGGTTAACCCAGTGTCGATCCTGTAAGCTATGATTAAGCACCGCAATATGGTGTGAAACACGTTAGCTGCTCTTCCCCGTTTCTTTTGTACATGAAGTTACTGTATTGGATTTTATTAAATTAATAAAGATGCCTTCAGCGGTGTGCGGCTGTCCAGGACTTTTCTCCTCCTTCGATCCTGAAAAGTGATGAAAAAGATGGAAGGCGAGTATATGTGATGGTGGTGAGCCTGTACCTAGATAGAAGTAGACTGGAAAATATATATATACCCAGGTGATAGAGTGTGCCCCAAATTCGGAGGAACTTATATGAGTGTATAGGAGTAAGACTAACCCTCAAAAGTAAAGTATAGCAAGAAAAGGAAAGGCTATCACAATGTTACCTTGATGAGACACCATTGGTGACAAAGTATGGATCGTGTGCTGTATCCTCAAAAAGCACAAGCCGAGTGGAGAGCCTGTTCCATCAAAGGGGAGTATATATACTACACTCCGTTGTGATCACGGTAGACCACCAACGTCACGCTGGCAAATAATTGGAGGGGAGGCGTCATCACCTGGGCGAAATAACTGCTCAGCAATTGGCGCCAAAGGAACTCCCTCGTGTGAAACATCGATATCAACACACTAAGCGTTGGCGAAATGTAGTCAAGAGCTGATGTAACACGCATGGCGCTAGGAGCGTGGCATCGATGCGCAGCGAGACATCCGCCCCGAACCCCCAAAGGGGAAGGGGAGGATCCATGATGTGCATCACAGCTCCCGGGGACCGAGAAAACCTCAGCACACTATGCGGCTCTTGGGCCTACACACCAAAAGACTCTACCTAAAATGTAAAAAATATGTATATAGACATGTATAATAATGAATAAAAAAAACATTAATGAATACCGAAAAAGATGTTAGTAAACTATCCTACAGTATATCCAGACCCACAAAATAAGGGGAAAAAAAAAAAAAGGAAAATTCTGACACATCATTACATGCATCAGCGTTTGCTTTCCATGGGTGCATGCTTCCATCCCTATATTTGTATGAAAGGAAAAAAAGGAAACATTTTGCTTATTCATTTATACAATCATGTCTGACTATGTTGTGTTCATATCAATCATGTTCTGTTTCATATACCATGTAAATACGGATTTTAGTATTTGGTACGTTACAAGTCAATATCTCCATGCCATGTCTATATGTGTATGTATATACATGAATTTATTGTATTTATATACATTTTTACTTGCATTGTGGTTTGACCTTAAAGGGGTTGTAAACCCTCATGTTTTTTCACCTTAACGCATCCTATGCATTAAGGTGAAAAAACACCTGGCAGTCACCCCCTTTAAGTCACCTGAGCCCCTTCATCTGTTTGGTGGGGATGTGCTGTCCCGGCTCTTGATTGGATAGATTGATAGCAGCACAGCCATTGGCTCCCGCTGCTGTCAATCAAATCCAATGACCCGGGGGCGGGGCAGAATCCCTGCTCCCCTACTCAGTCCAGCATTTGCGTCCACAGACACGAATGCCGGACTGAGTAGCGCGCCCGCAAGGTAACCCCCTCGGGAGAGCGCTTCTCCTAGGGGGTTATCTGATGTGGGGAGGAGCCGAGAGAGCCACTGGGGGACCCCAGAAGAGGATGTTTGGACCACTCTGTGCAAAACGAGCTGCACAGTGGAGGCAAGTATGATATTTTTGTTATTTTAAAAAAAATAAAAAAAAATGATCCTTTACAATCACTTTAATTGCACTGACATATGGAACCATAAAATACTTTTACAGATACGCAGTGCCCATTTACCTTCCTGCTGCCTGCTTCATTCAAAGTCCCACCCCCCTTTTTCTTTCTTAAAGTTTTTTGTGTTTTCCCAGGTGTGCTCAATTTTAACCACTTCCCTATGGCGTCCTTAAGAACAAGTCCCTTGTGCGTGACCCCAGAGGCACCCTCGGGCACACCGCATCTCCGATCTCTGTAAAGAGTCTATGACGTAGGCCAGGGCTTTTTTTCAGTGGGAACTTGGTGAAACTCAGTTCCACCACCTCTGGCTCAGACCCTTTGGTGCCTGCTCACCACAATCACTTGTAAACACAGAAGTCTGGTTTTTGTGTTTACAAGTGACAGCTCTGCACTAGGTGTGTAACCCCCATGAACTCTGCACTCTGTATGTAATGCAATCCTGATATTTAATGCCCCTTTAAGAACCTCCTACTGTTTGTGAAATAAGACCATACCCACTATTTTGATGTGATTTGGAGGGTGTGTGTGGGGGAGGGGTTTTGGGGGGTCGTGGTTGAGTTCCAGCACCTATTGTTTGCGAAAAAAAAAGCCCTGACGTAGGCTCTTTATCATGTGATCAGCTGGGTCCAATCACAGCTGATCACAGTGTCACTCTGACAGCGCGTGCGGAAAGGAGAGACGATAAGCGCCTTTCCTCACAGGGGAGATGTGCACTGATAATCAGTGCTATGATTATCAGTGCAGCCCCATCAGCAATGCCTGCCAGTGCCCACAAGTGATGCTTGTCAGTGCCGCCCATCAGTGGCCATAAATGCTGCACATAAGTGGCACCTACCAGTGCCCATCTGTGCCGCCTATCAGTGCCCAACAGTGCTGCATTCTGTAAATACTTTTAAAGCATCACTTATAGAGAATTTGGATACCATAGTTTTTTGCGTTTTCCCAGGTGTGGCAAATTTTAACCACTTCCCTATTCTCCTCATCAGTGCCACCTATCAGTGACCATAAGTGCAGCATATCAGTGCAGTCTCATCAGCGCACATCAGTGAAGGAAAAAAATTACTTATTTACAACATTTTCTAATAGAAACTAAGAAAAATGTTGGTCTTTTTTCATTTATTTAGCAAAAAAAACCCAATGGTGAAATAACAACCATCAAAAGAAAGCTCAGATAAAAATTTTGTTTAAATACAGCGTTGCTTTGTCATTCAAAGTGTGAGAGCGCTGAAAGTTGAAAATTGGCCTGGGCAGGAAGGGGGTAAAAGTGTCTGGTATTGAAGTGGATAAAGCTTGACATGTTTGGTATCTATTTACGCAACTCAGGCTTTTATATTTTACTGAAAACTTGGGAATATTTAGTATGCCCTAAAATTCATTTTAATGCATGTTCTACAGAAAATACGCGCTTGATAAATGTGACATAAAAAATGTAATCTACCACCATTTTACTCTCCAGGGTCTGTGATTTCAGAGAATATAAGTTATTTTTTGGGGGGTGGTTATAGTAAAAAAAAAAAACTGCAAATCTAAAAAATGGAGTTTGTTGATTTCGAAGTGATAGCTTATCAATGACCTCATAGATGCTGTTCATTTAAATCTCTGACCTGGCTGCATTGGTTTGACTACAGTAGGAAAAAGTTAATGGTCAGAACTTTAAAAAAAAAAAAAAAAAAACAAACAAAAAAAAATAGGTCAAAAAGCATCTGTCACAAGATCTTTCCATGACTCAAGAGAAAATGGCTTCCCTAACACCAGCGCAGGATTCCAAATCCACCATGCTGGGGGCCAGACGCAATGAACAGTTAAGTTGCAGCAGTCTGGAGTGAAACTGGGCATATGGCATATCCTCTAAGAAAGTAACCATAAGACCCAATACCCTCATGCGGGCATGAACCAAGGGTTTCTTCCAGGCCCAGAAGACCCAGGCTTGAGAAGGATGGGATGGAAGATCCAAGATAGGGCTGTATCTAGGAGTCAGGCCAATCTGTGAAATGAGTCCAGCGATTACTTCCTGAGATTAAAGATCCACCTGAAGCTCTGCACATACTGTACTATGCCGTATAGCGCATGTCAGCTGTCAGAGACAGGCAAGAGAGTTTCTGAAGCATTAAATTGTCTCGTATCTCACCATATGAATCCTCTGAGCGTGAAGCAGAGCCAAAATTGGTGCAAGCATCTTGGTGAATATCTGAGGGGCCCTAGACAGGCTAATGGGAAGGGTGATAAATTGGTAAGGATGGTTAACCGCCCCCAACCTGCAATTAGAGTGGATGTTGCAGAAAGGTGGGAATGTGCAGATAAGCATCCCTGATATCTACAGAGAGCAAATAATCCCTCGGAAAGAGAGATGGAAAGATCGGCCTGGCATTTTGCATAGAAAACTTTTGAACCCGCAAAAGTTGAGAATCTTCAAGTTCAGAATGGGCTGGACTTCTCTATTAGGCTTTGGGACTATAAAGGCCTCATGTACAGTATATTGAGTGTTTAGCCTAGGTGCATAAGGCACCAGCTTTAGGTGCAAGTGGAAGACACAGGTGCATTATCCAGCCCCACTGCTGGCAGCCTGTCAAGCACTATGAGACGCTGACAGCTGCTGTGGCTGGATAACGCCCCAAACAGTATGTGTCCAGAAATTAATGTTTGGAACACAGACTTCTTGCGTTGAGTATTCATTCCTGGATGCATATTGCCCTGAACCTTAGTATCACTTAGCACAGTGAATTTAAGTAAACCCCATATCTGACATCTTAGGATAAGCATACTCAGGCTGCTCTAACTCTAAGCAAGAACGTATGGTGTCAATACGGATGGTTACAGTTTTCTTTAGATTGGGTGAATTCTCAGAACTAGGGGTGTCATCCTGATCCGATGCCTCAGATGGCAAGGAACCCTCTTCTTCCATGATCTGCCTCCTGCTCAGGAACTAAATCTGACTCAAATGAGAAATCAAAGACAGAGTAAAGAGGGGGGTCTGGAGGGGCAAGGCTGTGACCCCTACTGTCTATTGCCTTAATAGGGCCAGAAATTCTACTAATGAAATCTGACGTTATGGTAGGAAATTCTTCTCTGGATAGGAAGGAGGAGACCGGAGTAGCTGGAAGCCCAGCTGAATGACCAGAGAAATAATGGTAACATAATATTTAACTTATTTGTAATTTATGCCGCAATTTTTGCCAGTTGTTGAATTTGGTCCTGATAAATTAGCACCATTGCAACTATTCACAACTATTTGCTCCCCCAGTGTGGCTGTTGACAGACATGTCCACGTTGGGATCTGTTGTCCTATAGCGCAGACACATAAATAGCACTGCTGGGACACTGCCACCCCAGGCCAATAGAAGAAGCTGATGCTCCAAGTGCGTAGACTGCAAGCCCATCCTCTCTCCATGTAACAGCTCCCCCGGCGGTCCGTGACCTCACTTACGTGCGTTCCACGCTGGTTCCGGTCCCTTTCCTGGTGGCCACAGGATGTGCTATGGATCAACCATCAACAGAGCCACACACTAGAACCTTTTCCGGATACGAGGAGCCCCGTGACCACCGATACAGGTGAGCTAATGTCCTTCTTGTTTCTTGTGAGTGTGTATTTGTACCTTGCCATTAAAGCCCTGATTTTAATACTGCACATAGGTGGCGCTTCCGGTGTTCTCCCCTTTTTATCCGAAAGACTGACCAGAGAAAGGCAGAGGGTCAGAAGAAAGGATACTATGACTAGAGAATTCCACCCACAATTGGACTAAAAGCTGAGAATGAGCAAGGAAGTCCATTCGACAATTTTTCTTTTTAACGACCTGCCGTTTTTCATGTTTTTTTCCCCAGAGGGATACAGACAACTTTACAGTAGGAGAGGGAGGGTAATATCAGGCTCTTGTAGGGAGCAGTAACTCCAGCATCTCAATGCAAATCACCTATGTACACAGTTAATGAGACCGGAAGATGTTGCTGGCTTAGCGACCATGTCCAAAGAAGCAGAGGCGAAGGTGCGCAGATGCAATAAGTCCCAGAGATAAGATGGCACAGGGCAGAAGCAATGGGTCTATGTGGGTACACTAGGCTTCACCAGGGAAAATGGGCACAGGCAGAGAAGCACTCTATAGGTACACCGAAGGCAGCAATGGTGCCAAAAATTCAAAAGGAAGCCATTTAACCTGGTCTCTGTAGCAAAGACTGGGTAAATGGCTCCTTTTTTAAAAAATCTTGGCATGCCTAGAGTGCTTTTAACAACAGGTCCCTGGTGGCAATACAAAAAAAGACGCCACTTGCTCCCATCTATAGCTGGCTATCGCAGTAAGAAGCATTGGAAGGCTAACAACAGGTACAAACAAGGCCAAGGATAAATCCAAGGAAAAAAAACAAGCTTAGCTTACCAACCAGCCTGCAAACAACCAGATAACCTGTGTAACAGTATGCGTTAAAAGCAGGGGTTTAGTCTGCACACATTTGCAAATGCATGCATAAGCCACAGAGCCTCGTCAAGGCACCCTGGTATCTGTATCCCTGGTGGCACCTAGTCACCTGTGCAGGCCCATTGCTTCTACAGATGTGCGGCTCAGCGTGCTCACTGCATCTGCTCAATGGAAGGGGTCAGAGGTTTTACATGCACCCCCAAAAAATAGTTTAGAGAATGGCACCCTCAGGCATGCATGTTTAAAGGGCATCCACTCTTACCACATCAGATGGAGGAATTAAGGGCAACTAACCCCTTCCTGGCTTCACCTTCCACGATGAGCATTACCCTCCCTCAGGGGTATTCAGGGACAGGGGCGCCCACAGCAGGATCCACTGCCCCAGCAACATTACAGGCCAGCCCAGTGTCTTCTCATCTTGCAGGGTCCATGTACAGTCCTCCAAGGCTCCACCAAGGGGTCTGCTGATCCAGAAGCAGCATGAAAAGACACAAGTGTTATTGATTGCACCATAACTTGATAGAATAAACAGCTTGGAGTACACAACCAGAGAAGGGGAGAGAGGGAGAAAAAAAAACCTCCATGGGAGAAGGTAAGCCTCTGTCTTAGAAGTGGTCCATCACCTAAGGACACTAGCAATAAACTAAGGCTAGCTGGGAGTGGGAGAGGTTATACGGAGATACCCCAGCAGCTTTTCTTGCCAGTATCCAATCACCTGAAGATAGTATCAATTTAAAGATGCCTATGACCCGTACTGTATGAAAAGGAAATCTATTTTAAATGTTTTTTTAGGCCATTTGCTCGTGCTTTCATTTTTTAATTATAGAGCCATTTATTTCAATGTGCAACAGTTGGCGAAGCCTGTTAGTCCTCGTGTACACTAGATATGGACCACATGATTTCTATGGAATGGAGCTTGTGGTGGAACTAGGGAAAAGCTAATCATTTGGCTTATGGTAACGTAAAGCAATTTAAACAAAGTCTGTGTCTGATATACTGTAAATGTAAATAGCTCTTGCTATAGGCCTTGTACACATGGACGGTGCAGAAGTTCATCCAGCTCCAGCACTCCCATTGAGTCTCAAAAAGCTTCACAGCATCTGGCATAGTTGAGACCACTTGTTCCCAAGCTTAGACTCTTTGGTGCTAATTGTGTGGCCCTTGATCCCCAGCAGCTAGTAGTGGGAATGTTTTACTTGTACAGCAGTTTTAACAAAGGGGATATTTAGCAGTCCATAGTCTCCAACTATCAATGGTAGCATGTCCCCAGCTACTCACCAGCTCTGGTGGAATGTCCGCAGTCCCCCACCACAACTCCAATAGTATGTCCACATTCTCTCTCAATAACTCTGGTACAGGGGGTCCCCGGGTTACGAACAAGATAGGGACTGTAGGTTTGTTCTTAAGTCGAATTTGTTTGTAAGTCGGAACAGTACCTTTTTTTAAGTGCAAATCTAGTCTCAGAGACAGGATGTAAACCCAAATCAACAGAGAAAGGCAACCGGATGGCAGGGGCGGCATGGTTAGTTCAAATATGTTTTGTTTCTTTTATTTTTTTACTTTATCACTTTTTTTATTTTTATTTATTTGTAGCTTGTCGTTTACTTTTTTTTATTTTTGTATAATTTTCTTATTTTTAATATTTTTATTTATTTTTTTAATTACTTTTTTATTTTATTAATTTAATTATTACTGTATTTCTTATTTTTATTTTATTTTTTTTATCAATTTTTTTTTCACTTAACTTTATTGCCATCACACAGGAGAAAACAATTCCCTGTGTGATAGCAATTGGAGGTGACAGGTTCTCTTTATTGACCCTGTCACCTCCAAAACAGGAGTCCAGGAGCACAGCTCTCCCCTCTCACTTTTTTCATGGCGGCAGTGACAGGAGACAGCAGAGAGAGGTACACTGTATGGCACAGCAGGGAGATGGATGGTGAAAGCAACAGTCCGAGTCCAGGCAGGCCGGCCGGCCGGCCGCGGTGCACCTCCGCGGGGCAGCGGCGCAGGAAGGACCGGGGATCCTGGAGGCTTCGTTAGGCCGCACTAGGCCGGACAAGGCCTCGGCCACGACGGGCAGTTTTAGCGGCCTGGCAGGCCACTGGACCATACCAGGCCTGTGGATGGGCAGGCAGGATGAGGAAGGGGGCCTGCAGCCAAACCAGGAACGGAGGAAAGGCTCACTCCAGCAAGGAGAGGAAGATTCGGCCAGCAGTGATGTCATTCGGGCCCTGTTAGTAAGTAGGAGTTGTTCGCAACTCGGATGTTCGTAAGTCGGGACCCCCTGTAGTATGTCCTCAGTCCCTCACCATCTCCAAGTAGTATGTGCATAGATTCTCACCATTTTGGGGCAATATGTTCATATTCTCTATCACTTGCAGTATATCCCTTCTCGGCCTTTTGGCTAAGATCAAGTGTAGTATCTTTTCTTATCATTTTCCAGAGGAGGCGCTGTGCTACTCTGAAAGGGGAGAGCCAGCAATTCTAATGGTGTTATATTGCCTGGAAAGGCGGTTTCAGCAGGGACTATGCCACGATGGATACTGGGGGCTGGCCGATGGTTGAGTCTGAGCCGTCTGGAAGGGTGCTCCTGGTGAGGATAGGTGCTGCATCTGGGTCTGGCCGGAGGGTTGGGTCCCTGGCCTTCTGGCCTAGATTGTGGTAGCTCTAGCTACGAACAGTTATTCAGGAGAGAACACTTACTCCCCTTTTTGAGGGGGGGGGGGGGAGTGGTTAGTATTTCCCAAATGTAATTAGGAAGGAGTGATGGGAGCGACGGTGGAGCCTGATGGTAAAGGGCTCTCAGGGGTGCCAAAAAAATCACTGTGAGTGAGAGTCACTTTGATTTGAGGCACCACGGTCACTGCACCATAGAACACAGTTTTTTAGCACCTGCCTCTTGGGCCGAGCCTTTTGGCTGGGACCAGAGGAATTTTTTTTTTCCTGGCCGGAGGGCCTGGTCATTGTTTCACACAATGGCCAGTTTGTCACTCTCCTCTTCACTTATTCCTTCCCCACTTTATTTTATTTATTAAGCCTATGTTTGTCACTTTTTGTATTTTTATGTTTGTACACGGTTTGTTGCACTGTGTGATGAGTAGGGTTGCAGGTCCTCTGGCCAGCCCTGAAAGTCTTGGGAGGGGGTGGATAATAGGCCTTTTGGCTTGATTCACCCTCTCTCATGGGGTCTCCCTTCGGGGGAGCCTCACCTAGTACTCGGGTGGGTCTGTTTCGGCAGGCCCTCCAGAGAACGGGGTCCGTCTGGTTTCAGCCAGATGGACCAATTGTAAGTACCCTTGTCCCTGTCTGGAGCCAAACGCCCCGGGGATTCAGGGCAAGGCACACCTGTGTACCCGTTTGCTCTTTTTTGTGTTTCACTCTTTATGTGTGTGCACATTTTTTTGGCACTGGGTGAAGTTTCTGGGTGTGTTATGCACGCCATAGGCTTTCAAAAAAAAAAAGAAAAAACACTTGCAGTATGTCCCTAGTCTCTCACTGTCTTTGTAGAATATCCTCAGTCTCCCACAATCCCTGGTAGTATGTCCGCATTCTTTCACCATCCCTGGAAGTCTGTCCACTGTGTTTCACCATCTTCAGTAGTAAGTTCACATTCTCTTTCGCTAACTCAGTTAGTATGTTAGTTTCTCACCATCTTATGTAGTGTCCCCACCTACCTATTTACCATCTCTGGTAGCATGTCCCAGTCTTTTACCAGCTCTGGTAGTACTGTAGGTCCACAATCTCTCACCAGCTCTGATGGCATGTCCGCAGTTTCCCACTAACACCAACAGTATATCCACATTCTCTCTCACTAACTCTGGTAGTTTGCCTCCAGTCCCTCACCATCCTAAAGTAGATGGCCACAGATTCTCACCATTTTGGGTAATAGGTTCACATTTTCTATCACTAACTCTTGCAGTATGTCCCCAGTCTCCTACCATCCTTGGTATTATATCCCTAGTCTCTCACTGTCTTTGTGGAACGTCCTCAGTCTCCCACAATCCCTGGTTAAGCAAGTCCCCATTCTTTCATCATCCCTGGAAGTATGTCCACTGTCTTTCACCATCTTCAGTAGTAAGTTCACATTCTCTTTCGCTAACTCGGTTAGTATGTTAGGTTCTCACCATCTTATGTAGTATGTCCCCATCTACCTGTTTACCATCTCTGGTAATATGTCCCAGTCTCTCAACAGCTCTGGTAGTACTGTATGGTCGCAGACTCTCTCACTAACTCTGGTAGATACTTCCACAGTCTCTAACCAGCTCTGCTGGAATGTCCCTATTCTCCCTCATCTCTTGTAGTATCAAGTCCCCATCTCTTAGCCCCAGCAGAATATCCATAGTTTATTACCCTTTTCAGTAGTATGTCTACATTCTCTCTAACTCTGGTAGTATGTCCCCAGTCTCTCACTATCTCTTTAAATAAGTCCCCATCTCTGGTAGTATGTTTACATTCTTGCTCTCTCTTGTATTGTCCCCAGGCTCCCACCAGCTCCAGTGAAATGTCCACAGTCTTCCATCATGTCCAGTAACATGTCCTCAGTCTCTCACCATGTCCAGGAGTATATGCACAATCTTCCACTAAATTCAGTAGTGTTCCCACTCTAACAATTTACTGCTGTCTGTAATGGTGACAAGTTCAACCACACACACACACACACTTTTCTTGCACAGGCATCAAAACATAACAGTTGAGTAACAATTTGTTTTACATAAAAGTGAAAGAAATTGTAACCCTTTAAACGTTTTGTTAAAAAAAAAAAGTCTGGAATTACACTTTAAAGCTTTACATTTGCACGGCTGTACAGGCTCCTTTCCTGTACTGAAAATTCTTAAAAGACAAGGTCAAGAATTAAAAAAAAAAAAAAAAACATTCATACTCACTAAGTGGATGCAACATTGATCCGATGCTGCAGCTATCCCCTGCCACCTCTAAGACCAAGAACCGAGCGATCAAACACCACTAATGACTCAGTTCTCAATCTTCAGTGAGCATAAAGCCAGTGATTGCCAGTCACCATCTCTCTGTTGTGCCCCTCCAGCGCTCACTTGAATGCTGGGCTGTGCAGGGGGCCGGAGTGGCTGGCTCGGGCTTTCAGCCGCTCGCTGAGAGGCTGAGCCAGCTACCGATCAGAAATCTCTTCAGAGCCTGGACCGGCTCAGTGAGGTTCAGCTGAATATGAGTCAGAGGAGTGTAGAACTAAATGCACTGCTGTGACCCACAGGAGACGCAGGGCCAAAAGAGCTTTGGTCTTATTTCTCCTTTAAGCACAGTGTGTATTAGAAGCTGCATATAGAGCCTGACTCATTTTATGGTTGGAGGACGTCCACCACTGCATAGAGGAGCACGGAGAACCAACAATTATGTTTTATGTTAAGAATTTCATTGGCATGTTGATAAGCAAGAAAAAGGAGAAACCTGGGAATGCAAAATAAAAGCAGATTAACTTCAGCTTTAAGAAGGTAATGTTGTACTTCAACATGATGTACAGTTTTAAAACGTTGCCCAAATAATCAATTGTGGAGGAAATACAGTAAACTGACAGCTGGGGCAGGAAGAGAAGGAAAGAAAAAACACAAAAAGGAGGCAACTGCTAAAACCTTCCGATTTACACCTCTGCAAGAAGTCACAGTGGGGAGGAACAAGCAAACCGGAACCTCAAGGCTAACCAGTCTTAGTGCTTTCACCGTCAGAAGGTGATGCTCATTACAGCAAAAAGGTGTTTACAGGATCACAGCTTGGAAAGATCGCAGGAAGGAAAAAAAGGAAAGAAAAATATGTGCTTTTTAGAGACCACAAATCCAAGAAGTTTGAGAAACATTTGTTAATTTCGAGACATATTCTGATTGCACATAACAATGCCCACAATGGCGGGGGGTCAGGAAATGAAAGCTTCTGCATAAAATGGTGGAAACGTCTACTAGATAACATTGGTTCTACAGCCTGCATGAGGCACTTTATTTATTTATAAGCACCTTTCAGTGCAGCGGAACTTTGAGCCCGGGATAGTGTATTAATACACCCCCAGGGGCAGGTCCATGACAGTCAGAGCTCACAATTAGGCTAAGGCTCGGTTCACACTGGTGCGATGTGAGAACCCTGCGAATCCAGTGCGTTTTCCCTCATCGCATACAACTCGCAGGCAGTTCACACTGCCATATGGGAACAGCTGGGGGTGTCAATACAAAAGTAAATGAAACCCTCAAATCAGTTTGCATATCGCAGTGCAAACTGTCAATTCGGACAGGAATTGGATCGCATGGGTGTGAACACCCATGCGATCCGATTCTGGTGCTGACCAAAAAAAAAGGTCCTGTGCAAGTTTGGTCCGAATGCGATGCAAATTCAGCCAATCTGTATGGCTGAGTTCACATCGCACAGACATTACATGTGATTTGCACTGCAAATCACATCCGATGTCGAACATCACAATAATGTGAACCGAGCCAAAATGACGTTGTATGTTACCTAAACCTGAAAAAGCAGCACCATCAAGTGGATGAGGTAAGTATTACAACGATAACTGCATTTTTAAAAACCGTGCTAGGCACTTTATGGAAATGGAGTCCTGCTTAAAAAGTCTAAGGATAATAAAGTTATATGAAGTGCTATGGGTGTGGAAGTAGGACATACATTCCAGGACAGTCATCCTGCTTCAGCATGTAAACGAGACAAGCAACCAATGTGTGTATAATATATCTCACACATAGAGGCATATTTATGAAGTGGTGAAAGTGATATTTAACAAACATTCATTGCCGGTGAATCAGTTACTGTATTCTAAAACACATGCACCCCTGCAGAGAATGTTTAATGAATACCACATTCACTGTGTTCTGTCTAACCTATATACAGTGGATATAAAAAGTTTACATACCCGTTAAAATGTCTGGTTTCTGTGATGTAAAAAAATGAGAAAAACATAAATAATTTCAGAACTTTTTCCACCTTTAAAAGAAGTATGTTTTTTTTTTTTTTTATTCATACCTCGGTGGATGGAGCATCAGATTGATGCTGCAGCTGTCCCCCGCCTTCTCTGCACTGAGAACCGAGCCACCGAACATCTCCGATGGCTCAGTTTTCACAGAGCCCTGAGAGGAGAGCTGCTGACTGACAGTCAGCAGCTCTCCTCTCTGCTTCTCCACGCTCACTGGAGCACTGAGCTGTGGAGGGATGGGGAGCGACCATCTCAACGGCTCGCTGAGACTGCCATCAATCCAGGGCTGTTTTTAAGGCAGGGCAAAAGAGGCAGCTGCCCTGGGCCCTGTCATTGTTGTGGGGCCAAAAATCAGCTGCCTCATACTTGCCAACTATTCCAGTTTAAATTCCTTTGTCCTTTGAAGTTTTAGTCCTGTGTCCCAATATCTCAGTGTAAAGTGCTGGTACTAATGCTTCCCAGCTCTGCCTTATTGTTGTGTACAGATGACTCACCTGCAGACCCTGTGTTTACATGTAAATACCAGCATTCATATGTAAATAGAGGCGGCATTCATAAGTAAATAGCTGCGTGCGGCAGTATTGATATGTAAATAAAGGCGGCATTGATATGTAGATCATGCCCCCCTGCAGTGAGATTATGTGCTGTAACCTCTAGCAGTGAGCAGTAATACTGTACAGTAATCTTTAGCAACCAATTAAGCAGAAATCATTTGCTGTAACCTCTAGCAACTAATCAGTGAGCCGTAATGTGTGCTGTAACCTCTAGCAACCAGTCAGTAAGCAGTAATGATATGCTGTAACCGCTGGCAACCACACGCAATTGCTGCCTGATTTGATACAGTAAACGGATTTTAAGTCTAGCTGCTATCTATTGTATGTCTCAGAGCAGGTGGAGAGTGAAATTGCATTGGGGGGGGGGGGGGGGGGGGAAGAAAATTTTTGCCCAGGTTCCAATCAATATTAAAGACGGTCCTGCATCAATCAAGGCAGCTGGTGGATCCAGACTTGGGAAGTCGGGATGACGTGCTGCCTCGACTGATGGGTCACAGGAGTGCAAAACGAATTGCACTCCTGTGACCCAGAGAAGCCCAGCCTAAAAAGCTCAGGCTGGACTTCTCCTTTAATGTGACCTATAAACGCTACAACTCAGCTGAACAACAAACTGAAATCTTTTAGGGAGAGGGAAGTGGAAATAAACTAAAATAATATGGTGATATAAGTGTGCAAACCCTTAAACTGATACTTTGTTGAAGCACCTTTTGATTTGATTACAGCACTCAGTCTTTTGCTCCAAATCTGTGAGATTGCGAGGGCATCTCCTATGCACAGTCCTCTTCAGATCATCCCACAGATTTTCAATCGGATTTAGGTCTGGGCTGTGGCTGGGCCATTCCAAAACTTTAATCTTCTTCTGGTGAAGCCATTCCTTTGTTGATTTGGATGTTTGCTTTGGGTCGTCATGCTGAAAGATGAAGTTCCTCTTCATGTTCAGCTTTATAGCAGAAGCCTCAAGGGTTTGTGCCAATATTGACTGGTATTTGGAACTGTTCATAATTCCCTCTACTGCCACCACCATGCTTCACAGTGGGTATGGTGTTCTTTTGGTGATGTGCAGTGTTTTTGCGCTAAACATATCTTTTGGAATTATGGCCAAAAAGTTCAACCTTTTCAACCTTCCGTCTTGCCACTCTACCCCATAGCCCAGACATATGAAGAATACAGAAAATTGTTGTCACATGTATCACACAGCCAGTACTTGCCAGATATTCCTGCAGCTCCTTTAATGTTGGTGTAGGCCTCTTGGCAGCCTCCCTGACCAGTTTTCTTCTGGTGTTCTCATCAATTTTGGAGGGACGTCTGGTTCTTGGCAATGTCACTGTTGTGCCATATTTTCTCCCCTATCAAGTGTCATTCATCAGCTAGCTTCTGAAGATTACGTGCCCTTGTGTGGCGTCTCTCCGCTTTCCAGGATCCTCGATGAGAGTGGGCGGCTCTTGTACAGTTTGTTGGCAGCTGCTCGTGTACTATTTAGACAGAGACTGTCTGAAAACAAGACCACATGGTAGACCTGAAAATGGAAGCCTGCACAAGAGCCGCCCGCTCTCAACGAGGATCCTAGAAAGCAGAGAGACACCACACAAGGGCACGTGATCCTCAGAAGCTAGCTAATGAATGACACTTGATAGTTGCCATGACTACACATTTCAGAGGGCGTGGCCTCCTTCAGGTCTACCATGTGGTCTCATAGGAGTGCTCCTATGAGACCACATGGTAGACCTGACCAAGGACGCCACGTCAGTTCAATTCACATCCAGCTTGGATTTCTGGACTCAAGAGAGCAACCACAGCCTCTATGGATGCGCTTGTTTTTATCAACACAATGTGAGTGTACTACATTCATTTGCCTATATCTTTTTTAATAAACGGTGTCACACTAGGGCCGGTGCACTCTATCTTTTACTCTTGTGGTATCTCCCTCTCTCCTCCCCTCCTATTTAGTGTTCATTCAATCCCACCTGGACACCCTCTTTCTTCTATGTTCTCTCCGTCAGTGTTAGTACTTTGCCGTGACCAGGCTTAGAAAAGTGATTTTCTTCTTACACTGCATAAGACTGGAAAGAAAATTCCCATACTGCAGGGGTCTCCAAACTTTCTAAATAAAGGGCCAATTTAGTGTCCTTCAGACTTTAGAGGGGCCAGACTGTGGCCAGCGGGAGTGGAAATTTAACATACAACACCGCAAAATAGAAAAGATTTTTAAAAAGCACTGGTCACTTTTATTAGCGGATCAACCAAAATTTATATACAGAAGGGCACCAACGTTGAGAGATATAATTGCAAAAAACCTTCTTGACCCCCCAAAAGCATCAAATAAATTGTCCTTCTTCCAAAGAACAGGTTTCTATCCATGTAAACGATGTTACGCATGCATGAACACTAAGCTGAATGGACAAAAATGCGTGAACTTCAAAGCCACAAGTATCAATATTCAGTATAAAATCAAAGACTTTTTAACATGCCGAAGTGAAGGGGT
This sequence comes from Lithobates septentrionalis, assembly GCA_037952835.1. Lineage (NCBI taxonomy): Eukaryota > Metazoa > Chordata > Amphibia > Anura > Ranidae > Lithobates > Lithobates septentrionalis. The sequence continues at coordinate 209,871 of JBBDGP010001998.1, read as the reverse complement.
TGTATATGTGTTGGAATGCCCGTGCTCATTACAATATATAGGAAGAACCAAAAGACCACTATGGAAGAGAATTAGGGAACATATCCAAAATATTATAAAAGGATTCCCCAAACATAGTGTTTCAAGGCATTTCTCCACACACCACCAAAAAAATCCAGTATTGCTAAAATTTTGGGCCATAGAAAAATATAATGCACACTGGAGAGGGAGTAATAAGGTGAAAGCAAACAGGAATCAAGATGGATTTTTAATATGCGTACACTCACGCCGCTAGGCTTAAACATAGATTTTGATTTAAATTGTTTTATATCCGATTATTAAATAGGTTCTAGCATTTTTTACATTTTTTTATATTTGTATACATACATATATATATATTTTTTATATATGTATATTTTTTAGTTATATAATTTTGAAATAAATTTATCTGGACGTAAATTGAAAATAACCAATTTGCTCGGGAAGAGATTATAATTAAAGATTTATATGTTTCCCATATGGATAAGATAGGTGATCCGATAATTATTGAGATTTTATTAGATATCCCAGCCAAAGATGAAGTTCCATGTTGAAGATAGTAGGGAGGGGGGGGGGGGGGGGGGGGGGTATTAAATGATATAATGAATGAATATAAATCTTGTATAATGTTATTATGCATTGTTTTAATTAGGAAGTTTTTTCAATTTTTTACATTATTATAGCCTATGGTTTCTTATTATTAGAATTTTTAAAAAGGTTTTTATTAAAGTTTTTAGAGTTTGGAAATGGAGGTAGCATAATGAACCATAGAAAGATTTGTGAATGATCAGTAATGAACAAGGGAGATCGCTCCATTGAAATGATAATTGCTATGGCAACCAATACACACACGCTATAAGTACACGGCAGAAGGAAAGGACGGGTATCCTTGAAAAAGTCACGTGGCAGTGACGTAACATGTAGGAGAAGCCTGTGACATCTAGCATCTGAAGTGTGTGAATTGGCGGCAGTGTAGGTAGCGCCGTACCGCTGTACTCTTGTCTGCAGCCTGATCAACTTACAGAGCGATCCCAGTGAGAAGCAGTTTGTGAGTGCAGTAATTCTATTTGTATTATAGTATCAAATGAACTTTTAAACCTCTGCGCAATGGATACTTTTATCTTTCTCCACATGTCTGGAATAGGAGAGGAATGGAGAATAATGCTGAAGAAGAAGTATAAGCAGTTAAAAGTAACATCTTTCTTTGACACTTTTATCTTTTTGTTTTACTTTGTCATGAGTTAATTGACATTGATCTGTGTGATTACACAACACTTGTCAAAACTGTTTAAACCTCACAGGAAGGATTTTTAGGTTTAAGGAAGGATTCTTATATATTAATTTGCACATTATCATTTATGTGTGTAGAAACTTTATTAAGCACGATATATGTAACCATATATTTTTACATATTTTTTTTTATGTAATTAGATTGCATTTAATTTATTTATTATAAGGAGTTTCCAGCTGGTTTAAACATAGGCACATTTGAAGAAAGCTTATCACTGTGCGTTTTTTTTAGAGCACATTTATTCACAATGGTGGGATTAGTCTAATTTATTTATTTATTTAATTATGAAGTATTTTTGGAAGCATATCTTATTTTATTTATTATTATTTTTACTGCTATCGCTTCTGTGGAAATTTTAGGAGATTATTAGGAGCCTATATATTCTTATGCTTTATTTATATGGGAATATGAGGATAATATTAGCGCAACTGACCATTCTTACTATTTATTGATCCTATTATTGATTTTAGTTGCAGCTTTATTATTTGGTCATCTCATATTAACCATTTTTGATCTTACCAGTATTTAAATTATTAACCACGTCAGCGCTTGAGTTTTTTCTTTTATACTTGATAGTTGCCATGACTACGCATTTCAGAGGGCGTGGCCTCCTTCAGGTCTACCATGTGGTCTCATAGGAGTGAGAGTAGACCTGACCAAGGACGCCACGTCAGTTCAATTCACATCCAGCTTGGATTTCTGGACTCAGGAGAGCAACCACAGCCTCTATGGATGCGTTTGTTTTTATCAACACAATGTGAGTGTACTACATTCATTTGCCTATATCTTTTTTAATAAACAGTGTCACACTAGGGCTGGTGCACTCTATCTTTTACTCTTGTGGTATCTCCCTCTCTCCTCCCCTCCTATTTAGTGTTCATTCAATCCCACCTGGACGCCCTCTTTCTTCTATGTTCTCTCAGTCAGTGTTAGCACTTTGCCGTGACCAGGCTTAGAAAAGTGATTGTCTTCTTACACTGTATAAGACTGGAAAAACATATCCCCTATACTGCAATTATCTACAGCAGGGGTCTCCAAACTTTCTAAATAAAGGGCCAATTTATTGTCCTTCAGACTTTAGAGGGGCCAGACTGTGGCCAGTGGGAGTGGAAATATTCCTGGCGTCAGTGGGAGTAAACCACCACAACTGGTATTACGGGGGAGGAATAGTGCCCCATTATTGGTGTCAGTGGGAGAAATGGTGTCTTGTTGTTGGTGTCAGTTGGCAGAATAGGGTTTCATATCAGTGGAAGGAATAGTGCCCCAAGGGCCAGATAAAGGCAAGCAAAAAGCTGCATCCGGCCGCAGTTTTGAGATCGCTGATCTAAAGTAAAACTGTGTTGGATTAAACTTCTGTGTTTGATTCAAAACTTAAGCGATCTGTGGATAGTGCCAAGTCAGCAGGGGACCATACGCTGTTTGTGTTGTTTCAAGGCTCCCCGATCTTAAAAGGGCAGTATTGGCAGCACAATCCCGTCTTGGTTGAGAGCCGACGGTCACTACCCACTAGAGCCATTTTGCTTTCTCAAGAATCTCTTAGCACTACAATGTCAAGGTTTTATTCTTTGGTGTGTAAAGACTATATGCTTCAAACAGACTATGGAGGCATGTCAATGCGCAAAGCAGCATTTGAAACTGAAAACACCACTTTATAAATATATGCTACACACTCAATAAATAACCAGCTGTTTTCGTAACATTGATCTGTAACTGATTAAATTTTGAGCACCCTACAAAATAAATCATACCTACCTTTTGGACATGCACTCTAGGGCTTGTTTCGATAGAATCCAACTAAAACACCCGTATGTTCTTTAGATCACCTGGAGGAAATAATGCAGAAAATGGAACCACAGCATGCAAACTCACCAAAAAATAGTGCAAAAGACCCCTTACAATTTCTACGCAGCTTGTGTCCTAGTGGTAGGTAAATGCAGAACCTTAGTGCTGCCTGACCACCATACGATTAGCTGCACCACTGTGCTTAACTGGCCTAATGGAAAAGCAGGAACTCACTACACATAATCAATTCATTTTTATAATTTACATTTTCTACCGTCTGATTAATTTTCCCGCTTCCCTTATTATTTTAGTTGGGATTGTTTATTTTATTTTTTTTGCACAACTCCATTACTGATCACTTAGGTTCAAGTTCAATTGGGTGCAGTGCACCACATCTGCATTTTGGATGTATCCATTACCACTGAACTCTATGTAACGTGTGTCTTCCTTGAAGCCACATGAAAATTAAAGCAAACAGGAAACACCACACCTGCAATGTGACTTAGACAAACACTCTGACAAGGAGAATTGCGCATTTGTTGGAAACTCTACTAAAATTGCAGCTTTACTGGTCAAGGGTAGCCATTAGTTTTCTGTATTTTCTCCATCTAAGGATGACAACGTCTCTCTCCCCCCCCCCCCCCCAGAGATGGCCTTTTCTGGTACCTGAGCTGTACATTGATAACAGATGTTTTCTCCAGGAACGAGGGTCAACCTCTTCACCATTAAAGCAGACAGCAATAAGGATGATTTTTTTTTTTTGCAGCACAGGGAACACTCGCAAGCTCTATCAGGTTCTTGGTGCTCTGTTCCCAATACACAGAATCCCCCAGGCTTTCTTTCCCAGACAGATGGTCATCATCCCAATTTCCTCAATAGCAACATATAAATAATAGCCCAACAGAAGTTCTAAGCTTGCTCCACTCTAAAAAGAATTCATTTTCCAGATACAATTGCTTCAGCCGTCAAAGGGTGATTTTTTAATTTTTTTTTTAGTTTTGGATGAAGTCGGGAAAATTAAGAACTCGTTTCAAGTTTTTAATGCTGTCCATGGGTCCGTTTAAGAGATTTCCCCTCACTTCCCGTCCTGCTGACAATGGTCATTTCTGTCTATGATGCTGTTAGAAATAGCTCCTTGTACACAGCTGACGGTCAGAAATGTAATACCGCGGTCATCTGACTGGCACATTGCTGTTCCAAATACGATCTGTATTTTAATAAGGGAGAACCTATGACTCTAGTAGGAAGACCCTTACAACTGAGCACTCAGAAAGTATAAACTGATTGAAGTTAGTGAGTGGAATCCAGGTGTTGGTTTCACAAAAATGGCAGCAGGTAGAGTAAATAAAGGTTGCTAAAACAGTGGTTCTTAAAGCAGAGTTGCACCCAAAAGTGAAACTTACGCTCATCCCCCCCCCCCCCCCCCCGATGCCACATTTGGCATCTTCCGGGAGACCGGGCCACGGTGCATTACATCAGCAGCTCGGCTCCCTCCTCTGCTGCCGGGCCAGCAGCGGTGCCTCATGCATGCGCAGTAGGGATCCGGCATGAAGCAGTAATGCTTCACTACCAGGTTATCTTACCGACAATGGTGGCGGCAGCACCCGACAGCTGATGGAAACATCAGCTGCGGTCCCGACATCGCTTGACTCCAGGACAGGTAAGTGACATATTATTAAAAGTCAGCAGCTGCAGTATGTGTAGCTGCTGGCTTTTAATTTTTGCAGGGGTGGGCAGACCTCCGCTTTAACCTCAGTCCTCAAGTACCCCCAAAAGGCCATGTTTTAGTAATTTTTCTTAAAATATATAGCTATAGATATATAGATAAAATAGCTGTCCAAAATAACAAGCCATTGACTCTGATTTAAAGCACCTGTGCAAGATAAAGGAAAACCTGCAAACATGGCCTGTTTGGGGTACTTGAGAACTGAGGTTGCGGACCACTGTGCTAAAAGACTTGCAGGGTATGCAAATAAGAGCGAGTTAAAAAAAAAAATGCTGTTGAACCACATTACTCATTATTACACATTTACTGCCCCTCATCCATTCTCCCTTAAAGCGGAAGTAAACCCATCCATAAAAGAGTTTAATTTACGGCACGTGCCAGAAATGTAACACTCCCATTGGTTGTGCTCTCAACCAAACTGTCAAACCATCCAATGGCTGGTGTCATAACTGATCATGGCAGTTGTAGTTTAAACAGAGGCAAAAATGGCAGCTTCCTTGGCTAAAAACGATAGGGGGGGGTTTACTTTAAAGAGGAAGTAAACCGTGGTGGGTTTTTCTTCCTTTCTTCTTCCCTGCAAAGTAATACAGCATCGCATACTCACACATTATGTGACACCGGCAAACGAAGCCCGTGTTGTCCCCATTGCAGGCCGCATCCATCTTCGCCTGTCTTTTTTCCAGGGCCGCGGACTCCAGCTCTGTGACTGTCCGGAGCCGAGTGACGGTCACGGCACACTCGCCTGAAGAAACGGCACGGACGGGGGTGCAGTAAACAGTAAATATCTCCTGAACGGCGCACGTTTAGGAGATAATTACAGTAACTTATAGGTAAGCTTTATTCTGGGCATACCTTTATGTACAACTTCCCCATGGATGTTTACAACCTCTTTAAAGTGGTCGCAAACTCAAAGAGATTACTGCCAGCCCCTCTGTTCTACCACGACATACTACACAGTGTAAATGTTTGTATAAAATGATGCCTCTAAATACCTTATTTCAGTTTGTTTCTGGCTGGTCACGTGACCTCCAGCAGCTACCCTTCCCCGATCTAAGGGCTACAGCGGGAGGGGCCGAGATCTCAATCTGACGTCAGGCGGGAGGTCACGTGACTGCTGTGCTGTCCGCTCAGCTCTTTATTACTACAGGATGTTAATAGAAGGGCAGGGGCAAGGTGTAGTAATCAAAAAGCCACTTTAATTTATATAGCAATAAATTATAGCATGCTGGTCAGAGACTGGTCAAGTGGGCTAACCCAAGAATGTGCAGTGTTTGCATGTTTAACACACCTCAATAGAGGTGAGTGGTGTAAATGGGCCCTAAAACCCCTGTTTGTCACATTGGAAGATTCTGTATCCACACAGATTTTACCCCACTCACATTTAGGGTCTGATAAGATGCTTTGGATGACTTTCCAGTGCACATAACTCTTATTCTAACTCTATAGAATAAGCCCCTACAGAGGAGCCTTTGCAAATGCATCCTTCAAGTATCAAGGTTGCGATAACACGCATGTCTGCTTGAATCTGTGCCTGCCTTCACTTTTGTAGAACACATGCTGTTATTCCCACATTGTATGTTTCACAGGAAAGGAACCCGTCACTTAGAAAAATTAGCATTGATTTGTATTAAAATGTTCATAGAAATGCACTTTTCTGCTCATTTGCTAGGAGCCTAGACCTGAATGTTCCACAACTCCTCAAAGGCATTCTCCATCCACAGCAGCCTTAAAGTGATACTAAAGCAAAAAACATTTTTTTTTTACCTTAGTACATTCCTCGTGTTAAGGTACAAACCTTTTTCTATTTCTCTGCCCCCCCACCCCCTACTCGTGTGAAGGGGAAGAGAAGGGGAGAGTAGATCCAGAGCTGTGCACGGCTGTATCTCTTCTCCTCTCTCTTCCTCTGCAAATAGCACTTGAGCAGCAGCAGGAGCCAATGGCTCCTGCTGCTGTCAACCAAATACAATGAGGGGTTAAGTGGGGGACGGGGCTAAGTCCCACTATTTAAGTCTATGGAGTGTGGCTCCATAGACACACAGCTTGGGAGCGCTCAGACACTGTGTGCCTAAGTAGCAAGTGGCTTGTTATGGGGACACATGAAGAAGAGGAGCCAGGGTCACCGCTGGAGTACCCGAGAAGAGGAGGATCGGCGCCACTCTGTGCAAAACCACTGGTGAGTATAATATGTTTGTTACAAAATTATTATTTTTTTTACATTAAAGTAACACTTTAAAATGAAACACTAGATTACCAAAAGTACTGGGACGCCTGCCTTTACACGCACATGAACTTTAATGACATCCCAGTCTTAGTCCGTAGGGTTCAATATGGCGCTGACCCACCCTTCGCAGCTATAACAGCTTCAGCTCTTTCGGGAAGGCTGTCCACAAGGTTTAGGAGTGTGTCTAGTGAAGGGAATGCTTAGGTTTCAGCATACCAATACATTTTGGACAATTTCATGCTCCAACTTTGTGTGAACAGTTTGGGGATCGCCCCTTCCTGTTCCAACATGACTGCGCACCAGTGCACAAAGCAAGGTCCATAAAGACACGGATGAGTGAGTTTGAGGTGGAGGAACTTGACTGGCCTGACCTCAACCAGATAGAACACCTTTGGGATGAATTAGAGCGAAGACTGTGAGCCAGGTCTTCTCACCCACAACAGTGCCTGACCTCACAAATGCTCTTCTGGAAGAATGGTCAAACATTCCCATAGACACACTCCTAAACCTTGTGGACAGCCTTCCCAGAAGACTTGAAGCTGTTATATCTGCAAAGGGTGGGCCAACTCAATATTGAACCCTACGGACTAAGACTGGAATGCCATTAGGGTTCATGTGCGTGTAAAGGCAGCCGTCCCAATACTTTTGGTAATATAGCCTATATTTTCAGCACTGTAATTCCCTATCTGAAATAAAGTTTGAAAGCTTGCAGGTTGGATCCATTTTCTTTAAAAGACAGTTAGGCATGTACAAAATAATTAATTTTAATGACTACGTGCGATACAATCGTGAGTTTAAAACAATCTGGACATGTTATTAGAAGCTTTGTTCTTCAGCCTAAAGTGACTTTAAAATGGTTCGTATCACAATCGCGGTAGACCGTGTTCAGTTTACCAGTCCAATGAGCACAAAAATAAATATATATATGTATGTATATATATATTTAAAAGGGAACACAGAGTGTCATGTTAAGATAGCACCTTGTCCTGAACACCTTTTTCTCCTTTAATATACAAGTAGGTTTCCTCTGGTCTATTGCTTTTGGGAGCATGTCAGTATTGGAAGGCTGCGGTATAAGTGGAATGAGGGTGGGAACGAACACTGAGACATTCTTTGTGAATACTAAAGCTCTGCCTTCACCACTCACTTTACATCGTCAGTTCCAAATCTTGGGGGCTCATCCGGGAGACAAGCAGGAAGAACGTGTGCTTTTCGGTTTGCTGTTTTTTTTTTTATCGCCACGTCAATAAAATTATTTAATCTTACAGGATTTAGCAATATGCCCGAAATGTTATTGTCCTCACATTTACAGGCTGTGAATTACAGTATTCCACAAGTCTTTCATTCTCAAGTCCAGCAAATAAAAGCTCTTCTCAGTCTTAATTTAGGGCAGATAATGTACAGTTAAGTTAGCCAAAAGTTCTCTCCCATACGGAGAATTTTACTGTTCAGTGTCTCAGAATAAAATCAATCTACAGTCCCTGTATGACCATGTCGTTTCAAGTTCTGCTGGTACCTTGGCTGGCGCTCCTTGGCACATGACCAGCAGAGTACCCTTTTTGCTGGCAAACACAATCCAGTTATGTGCAGCTTTCATGATAGTTCAACATACAAAAAAAATACAGATGAAGCCACAAAACAGCTCCAACCCTTTCATCGGAATGATGTTCCAAAATTGCCAAGAACGTTGCAAACTCTTTCTCCTGCCTTGGTACAAAATGGAGGAACTGAGAAAATGACGGACCCTTAACCTGAGCGTGGGGTGGCAGCTGTATACAGAATTTTTCACAAAGAAAATAAGATTTCGTTTAATTCCAGTTCTTGTTGACCGCTAAATTGAACGTGATGAAATCAACAGAGAAAGAAATGGCGGTCTGGAGAATAGAAATTGGGATACTTTAGTAAAATTTGAGATAACCATGCAGATGTGGAAGAGGTTGGGAGGTCCTGTGGAGATCCATGATAAAATGCCAAGGAGTATCTCCGTCATAAAACTGATTCCTCCAGCATAGCAATATTCATATCTCTAAAGTCTGCATGGCGATCATATGCAAGTGCCAGGCTGTGCGGGAGGCTGGTGCTTCCTATTCCTTACTGCTCCGGACTTCTCTTTGTATGCCAATGGCATCTGCTGTGAAATGTCCACCAAAGCACTGGCTACTGCTAGTCCTGGGTATAAAGGGGGGAAAAAAAATAAAATCACAAAATGTAGGCACATATTACCTTCAAGATACAGAGACAAATCAATCTGAACTCAAAGAGAACATACAGCACTTACCTGTTTTTTTTGATTCAAGTGGCACTTGAGCCAAACATTTAATTATAACTTATACAGAGTGCAACAACCTGTCTTTTTTGCTGCCTTTATTCTTGTTGTGAATATTTCCTCCCACTTCCTGTCCCCTGAAAACTGGAATCCAACATGCAAAAAGATGGCACTCTGCTGCAGATCCGTATCAAAATGTACTATTTAAAAGGCATATGAATTCATACATGGCAAAAGTGCTAATGCATTTCACCTGCTGAGGCATTCAAGTCTGGACACCCCCCTTCCTGTCAAGGCCACTTTTAAGATTTCAGCCCTGTCACACTTTGAATGACAATTACTCCGCCATACAACACTGGACCCAAATAAACTTTATATCATTTTTTTTTTGAGACAGATAGAGCTTTCTTTTGGTAGTATTTAAAAGGAGAAGTATAGCTAGAGCTCTTTTGGCTATACTTCTCCTGTAGGTCACAGGAGTGAAGCTCGTTCTGCACTGCTGTGAACCGTATTCAGCCGACAGCTGAGGTCAATCAGCCAGTCCAGGCTCGGGAAAGATCCCAACCATATGGTCTGGATACACCCACATACCTGGACTGGCAACTGGCTTAGCCTTCTCAGCGTTCCACTCAGAGCCTGAGCCAACCCCTAAGCCGCCTTCACAGCCCAGCGCTCCAGTATGCACTGGAGGGAAGAGCAGAGAGCCAAAGACTGACAGTCACAGCTCTCTGCTCAGAGCGGAGAACTGAGCGATCTGAGGTGCTTGATTGCTCAGTTCTCACTGTAGAGCCGGTGGGGGAATTGATGCTGCATCTACCTAGTTGATTCAAATGGTTTGTTTTTGGGAAGCCCCTACTATAATTTTCTAGCAGTCCTTGGTGAATGCTGTGTTATACAAAGCCACTTACCTCTCTCGTGGATGTCCTCATAAGTTCTCTAAAGTTTGGGATATTTGGCTCAACTTCCCCTCAACTGCTTCTGCTTGAGGGTTAAGCTCCCTCGGAAACATATGTATATGGACATATGCTCACTAGGGACACTGATTTAAGTATGCCCAGAGGCTCTGTTTTATACTTTACCTTGCAAAACTAATAAAAAGTTTGAAAAAAAAAATTGTTTGTATTTTTCTAAGTCTATACTTTTACTTTAATCATCACTGTTTTTTTTATTTTTTTGCTTTATAAATGAAAAAACAAAAACAAAAAAAAAAAACAAAGTTTTGAAAAAAAAATACGTCTTTCTTTGTTTTAGTTATAACATTTTGCAAATAACTCTTTCTACATAAATTTAAGCCAATGTGCATTCTGCTACATTTCTTTGGTGAAAATAACCCAAATCAGCGTATGTTATTAAGTCTGTGTGAAAGTTAGTCTTTACCATATTAAGAATAATATCTTATATATATTTTATTTATATATATATATATATATATATATATATATATATATATATATATATATATATATATATATTTGAAAATGTATCAATCCTGATGTACTTATTGTCTCATTTCTTGAGGCCCTAAAATGCCAGAACAGCACAAATACCAACCCCCCAAAGATCACTTTTTGGAAAGTAGACAGTTTAAAGTATTTAGTAAGAGGCATGGTGAGTTTTTAGAAGTTGTAATTTTTTGCCAAAATTCTTTGGAAAATGATGAAAGTAAATAAAACTAGCTTTTTTTTTACGTTATATCCCTCACACAGCACAGGCATACCTAAAATTACACCCCAAAACACACTCTGCTATGCCTCCCAAGTGTGGCGATATCACACGTGTGAGACTTTTTCACAGCCTAGCCACATAGAGGGGGTCCAAAATCCAAGGAGCCCCTTCAGGCTTCCTAGGGGCATAAATTACACATCTAATTTCCTGACTACCTATCACATTTCGGAGGTCCTGGAGCACTAGGACAGTGGCAACAATTGGCTCTGCTAACACTGGCACTAGTATGGTGGTGATTAGAACACTGGTATGGTGGCAGTGATCAGAACACTCATACGACGGTGATCAGGACACTGGTATGGGGTTTGGGGGTGATCAGGACATTGCTTAGACACAGCGATCACATGGTGCAGGACCAATTTCTTTGGTTTTGTACCCAGTCGTATGCGCACTCTGTGAGCCGCCAACTGCAGAGGACATATGGAGGTGGTAAATCATAGTCATGCTGCAGTTAAGGCCCTAGCGGCATGGACCTTGGCCACGTAGGACTAGATATTTACAGTATACTAGGAGGTTTTGCAGTATTCAGTATCTGGCAGAGACCCACAGCACATCTGTGCATGCGATTTAGATTCTTGCACATTGGCACAGGTGCCATGTGTCTCTGCCATGTTCCAGATACCAAAAATTAGCGCATCTGTGCACAAGAACCCCTGGAGCGTGCACAAACGTGCCATGGGTCTCTGGTAAGGCCCGAATACCTGGCAGAGATCTGCGCATTTGCTGGCTTTTGAAAAATTGTGGTGTGGAAAAGCAGTGGGAGAGGGCAATAAGTGGAGGATAAACACATCTACAGCAGAGTTTCTTTTTTTGCATGTTGGACTTCAGTTTGTGGACTAACAGGAGCCTTCCAGGTGGGGATACGGGACGAGGAAGTAGACCTCATTCACTGTGGCTGATTTACTAAAGACAAACAGGCTCTTCACTTTGCAAGGGAATTTTCCCTTAATTTAGGGAATGGGGTGAAGCTCTGCTGACTACCATCATCCAATCATGCATAAGCAAAAATATAGTTTTTTTTACATTCCTCAAATAGATATACATAGATTGCAGTCTAGACAGGAGAAAGAGGACATTCGGCGCACAGCAAAGCCCTGGGTTTCATTGGGACAGGATCACCAGGTAAAAAAATAAATAAATGGAAAGAAAAGCCTGGAAAAAAAAAAAAAGAAACTAAAGGCAGCCTTCACATCTAAAGACTGGTAAGCTGCAATTATATTACACTTGTGTTTTCTAGGTTTAGATATGCTTTGTAATTCATATGGATAACCTCTCTTCCCATTTCTGCAAATGTGAATCTAAAGCACAAAAAAAAAAATTCTAAACCATTTGCATACATATGATAATGTTCCTGACTTACCAGATTGTCCTGGAGGTGGAATGCCCCCTAAACCACGAGGCAGTCGTACAAATATTGAAAGGACGGCCGCTTTGTTCCCGCAACAAGGCTCCAGGGCTATGGGCTTAGGGACAGTCTGACAAAAAAAAGAAAAATATTTGTGAGTTAATAAGATTGAAGTGTCGATGACGCCATATCACCATAAAGAGTCAATAGAACCAATGACACCACCCTCTGTGTGTCAATGGAGAGTACAAATTAATTCTGTTTCTGATTTAAAATCTTCTTCTTTTAACCCTTTAGGTTTAGGCACACACCCGGTTTTCAGCACTGGATGTACCGTTAGACTTAGCAAAGCAGTGTCTGTATGCAGCAGAGATAAAGAGGTGGATTTTTACTGCATTATTGCTGCTCATTTTTTGCCTAACATTTTTTTATCCCATATAAATTCAAAGCTAAAGTTTATCCATTTTTATTTTACCTTCCCTAATTTTGATAATGACATTTTTAAAGAGGCTTTTTGTTTTTATTGCATGCCTTATTTTAGACCCAGTGACATCATCACTAGGTCTCTGTGCTTACCTATGCAATGCAGAAAAGGGTAATGATGGGTGGGAGGGGGTCAGCTGGCTAAAGTACATAGATTCTTGAAAACAGTAAGATGTGTTAATGACCAAATGTGATTCTGAGCCTCCATGATTGAATAAACTGAAATCCAAGCAATGAAAAGGGCAGGCTGGGGAGGAAAAAGCCAAGTGGTATTGGACATTCTCCAGCTAGGAAATAAAGCAGTCTCTATGTCTCTCTATGGTCTCTCTTTTGGACTTTTTCTCTTATGCACCCCATAACCCAAAATATCAGGGACTGTGAGCTTCCGAAGGACCCTGCATTCTTCGTTCTGCATCACCTTCGTTTTTCAAGCAACGTCTACAGACGATCTATTCTACCTCTCCCGCTTACAGCGGCGAAGAGCTGCATTCCCCTTTTTTGAAAGCGGACACAGTCTCCGTCTTTAGCCGTCGAGCTGAAAAAAGTGGCTGAAAATCAACAAAATGTTAATTGAGGACCTGGTCGTCATGGAAAGGGGTCTCCTTTCTTCTCCTACCTCTCCCTTCTCCCCTGCATTCCTCCTATTCTTCTGATTTGCTTTTCTTCTTTTGATGGTATAATAAAAGTATTTACCGTGTATAAAATTGACGCAGGGTATAGAGACGCCCTAGACCTGGTATTCCAGGTCCATGGCATGTACATATATGTGCTTGCTACGGCTTGTACAGTGTTAAACCTTTCCTAAATGTATTCCAGTTTAACACTGCCATAACTACGGTTTCTGTAATTACCGTGTGCTGTTCTAAAATAAAGTATTGGGGAAAACAAAAAACAAAACTTCATCTCTTCATGAGCGCCCATCCCCAATTTCCAGCTGAACTACAAGGACAAGACAGAGAAGCTGGATGTAAACACAAGACCCATACAAGCCAATAGGGGAGCTCCAAAAATATTTAAAGGCAGCCTTGTAAGTATAAAAATATAAGGGATTACTTTAGAGGCTGAGTGTACCATGGTAGCCGTCATTTTCCTGGTTTTGCTACCTAGAAACTCACAAACTCGAAACAAAGCATGTCTAAGACCCAACGTTCCTCTTATTTATGTCTACGATAACACAGCCATCAGCTGGATGGCTGCTCTAACGATCGGTCTTGGCTCTTACATCACAAAGCATTAAAAGGGTAAGATAGCTATTATCCATAGGTATGCCTGCTATCACAGTGATGTCCAAGCCCCCAATTACCTCCGCTATAAATGGCTTGCTCTTTGCCTTGGTGTAGAGTTGGTTACCCTCAGTAGTGAAGGCCCCCACCCGGTGCCAATTATTAGTGAATAAACTGCAGCTTTGTTGTGTGGGCAGCAACCAACAGCCACCATTAAACTATTTAAAGACTTAATGGAAAAGCAAATGTCAGGCTAATAAATCAGGCCCGCAGTATTTATGTGTTCTATTACACCGGTATAATTCTATTAATGAATTAACATCCAGCGCCATGCAAATTAGTGTTTTATGACCCCGCGGAAAGATAAAAGCGGGGCCGCGATTGTTCCAGAAGGCATTTTTCATTTTATTTTCAATAACAGCAGATCACGTTGTAGATAATTTGTCTCCCGTTTTTACAACGCTGCTGCATGTCCCTACCGCAGCTCTATATCCCCATTACTTTATGGGGCCTTCAATCTTACGCATCGTATGGATTTACGGCCATGGGATGCCTTTCTGGACACTTAGGATGCAGATGTTCGCTTATTTGTCATTGGCTATTAAAGAAACAGCAAACCTCAAATAAAAGCTGGATCACATGCCAAGACTATGAATAACAACAAACTGTTTGCAAACATTTCTGGAGTTTAGTCGAAATAAAGCTTATATGGTGGATGTAAAATGGGGTTTTTATGAAGGACAAATATATTAAAGCTGCTAGAACAGGCGTGTGGTTAGTTTGCCTCCTCGCTAACTTACTGCCTGAAATGAACTTATCTTGCAACAATGGTATCGGCACCCAACTATTGTGTTGAAAACTTCATAATCAAACCTTAGGGACTCCGGTATCAACCCAGTTTTACTAAACTTCCTGCATCCACCCAGCAGAAGAGGCCATTCTCCCTAATGCCAAGTTAAAGCCCGTTCACATCAGGTGCTTTGGGCAGCACAGTGGCAAAGTAGTTTTGTACGGATACCAATGCCGATACTAAGCATTTGCACGAGTATCTATACTTGTGCTAATGCTCAAATACCTAAAACCGATACTTTGATGCTTGGTTCTTTCAGCTGTCAGCGGGATTCCCCCACTAACAGCTAAAATGTAAAAAAAAAAAAAAAAAAAACAGCAATTATCAGTTGTTAAGGACGGGGGCTGCTGCGTCCTTAACAACCAATGACTCATTAAACTGTCAGTGGGGTTCTCCTGTTGACAGCAGAAATGTAAAAAGTCACAGCAATTGGAACTGTCAACCCCCCCCCCCCCCAAAAAAAAAAAACAAAAAAAAGCAGCCGGGCAAAGTTTATCAACAACATTGCTTAGCTGCTGGAACAGAAAGATGAAAAGAAAACATTGTTTCTTTTTGTATCTTTCTGTTTATTCATCTACAGATCAAAGGGATGAACTTCGATCTGCAGATGAAGTCAGTTTAAAGCAACCTGTCAAGTTTTTTATTAAATGTTCCTCTGTTTAATCCCTTATTAACCCTCCATTTACTCTAATCAGCCTTAATTAACTTTATTCACCTTCTCCATTTTTTTTTTCTTCACTTCTATTTTACAAACTATTAAAGGAGAAGTCCAGCCTGAGCTTATTTGGCTGGGCTTCTCCTATGGGTCACAGGAGTGCAATTCGTTTTGCACTCCTGCGACCCGTTTTCAGCAGAGAGTGGTCTGAAGTCTGCTCTCTGCTGACGTCACCAAGATCAGTCCAGGCACCGCGTCATCCCGACTCTGGGAGTGTGGATCCGCCAGGTGCCTTGACTAATAGTTGTCTCAGCGAGCTGCTGAGAGCCTGAGATGGCCACTCTCCGCTCCTCCACAGCTCAGCGCTCTAGTGAGCATGGAGGAGCAGAGCAGGAGAGCTGCTGATGGACAGGCAGCAACTCTCTGCTCAGGGAGGTGAGAGAACCGAGCCATCGGCGGTGTTTGATAGCTCGGTTCTCAGTGAAGAGGCGGCTGGGGACAGATGCAGCATGCACATAGGTAAGTATGATTATGGGATAAAAAAAAAAAAAATCCCATACTTCTCTTTTATTAATTAAAGTGGTTGTAAACTCTGTACAACCACTTTTACCTACAAGTAAGCCTATATTAAGGCTTAACTATAGGTGCTGGAAATATCTCCTAAACCTGTACAGTTTAGGAGATATTTACAATATACGCGTGTGCCGACATCTTCGCGCATGCGCACTTTAGAAAGGGCACGTTGCTAAACGGATCATGCTGTGACTGGCGGCTCCCGTAGGTGACTCCGGCCAGTAACAGAGCCGGAGTCCGCTTGCCCGGAAGGAAGAGGGGTGAAGATGGACAGCGGTGATATTGCAGGCTTCGTTTTCAAGTGACACATAATGGGCTACTATGCTTCAAAAAAGCAGAAAAGTGCTAAAATCTTTCTTAATCTGTCAGGGAGCACAGAGGAGGGGGCAGAGAGGCTGCAGTAACAGTGTGTGAGAGCTGATTGGAGGAAAGGCACCCCCCCTCCCCACACACAGAAGAACTGTGTTCTGTTTTCTTTATAGACATGCTGTTTGCTGAGCCTTAGTAGGCATATCTATGAATGCGAGTTAGAGAACTTAGATTGTAAGCTCCTTGAGGGCAGGGACTTGATTTTAATGTATACTACTGAATATGTAAAGTTGTGTGTAAATTGACTATGCTATTCACCTACCTGTAATAAATAAATATGCTAGGCACCCTTGCCAAGTATAGTTCCAACGCAGTGCGAAAAAAAATATAAAGGAAAGCTGTAATAAGAGATATAAATAGAAGCTGCCATTGCTGACCTCCTTACACAAATGCTAGTTGCCTGTCTCTAGCTTGAATTCTTTTTTTTAGTCACTGACCTGAAACGTATTAGCAGACAGTGAAATTAGAACTCCTGATCCACCTACTTGACGGAGCAGAACTAAAAGTTATTTTTTTTAATGTAAACACTCTGAGATTGCAAGTTGCAAATATTGCATATTTGCAAAACTGTCTTGTGGCTTCATTAATGAGTTGGCCCAGCTGCTGTCCAGGCACAATGCAGGACCTGGGATTCTCTATGACTTTTTTGGCTTCAGCTCTGCTAGCTGCACAGTTGAAAGGCTTCCCACACCTCCCCTACATTTGCATCGAGGGCAGAACTCAGCACTGCAGAACTCACTGCACAGAACAATGTGACTTCTACCAGTTCTCCCTGTGCTCTTACTTTACATTTGACAGCTGAGTTTAGTAAAACAAGCAACAGCTGACTGAAAAAAGATAAAATGATCAAAAGGATAAAAAGAGGAAGGGTAAGTGCACAGGTACAAATGCCCCATTACAGGTCAGGTTCCTGGCCGAGACTGAAAGTAGTTCAGATGTTAGATCTACCTTTATCACTTTGCACTAATGCTGGGGAGTTTTGATGAAATATGAATATAAAATATGGTTAAAACAAAGCTAACACACATTTGCAAGAGCGATTGCATACATTTTTTTTCCTTGCTGCAATTTTGAAGTAATAAATAAATATATATATATTTTTTAAATATATTTTGATACTGCTTTCAATTACATTGCATAGTATTGGTGAGATTGTCTGAAATCAGTTTTATATCATTAGATGTGTTGCATAACAGTATTATACTATCAAGGTCATCAGTTCACTATATAGGCATTGTAGGTCAATTTCTGGGATAGCTAGCCTTCCTCCCAACCAATTAAAGGATAAGTTAACGTTTAAAAAAAAAAATGCACTGTTTTCGCAGATAAAAAAAAAATGTGCATTTATTATTATTTTTTTTGAGCCTGTAAAGCATTGCACCAGCAATCAGCAGATCGCTGGTGCCATGCAGGTCTCCTATAGATCTTTCTGTGTTAATGCCGTACAGGCTAGCAGATGCACTGACAGGAGGTATCAATGAACTACCATGGCGCTCCTCAGTGCCTTGATAGTTCATTCAGAACTACAAGCTAACAGCTGCAAAGGATCTCAGGGCTTGTAGTTAATTCACACAGAGCTGTGTGAATGAATGACGCATCCATGTGGGTGAAGCCCCGGTGATTTTAAAAAGTGACAGCTAGTACAGGGAACTTCTCCCCATACTGCTATCACAGGGGTGTGGGGGGGGGGGGGTTGGGGGATTCAGGCAGCAGCTGCAGCATTGGGAACATATTACATGTTCCACCCTAAAAACATGTTCCCAAAGGTGAACTTATCCTTTAAATAAAAAATAAAAAAAGCCAATCTAAACCCCCTTTTTACTTACCTAAAAAATGGACAGTTTCCCCGGTTTACCATTATTGTTTTGGGGTATGCAGCGCATACGTCTCTCCCACATGTGTTTTTCTCTATTTTACTTACCTAAAGCCATGATCACCTGATGCAGCAGTGCAGACCCTTCTCTTTTCCTCTACTTCCTACAGTGTCCTTCTTAGGGAGCCCATGACACTGACTGCATCATGTGGACATTTCTGATTGGCAGTTCAGCGCTGGCGTTCTCTCGGGATTGAGGTTGGCACAAAGTGGACTTCAGGGGAACAGGATTGGGTGGGACTACATGCAGTCCCCCACACCCAGATATAGTGGTGACGAGGGAACTAGATGAAATGTTTAGGTGAGTAGATCTCGTTGATAACAAAAACAAAAAACAGCAGTGGGGGTTAGAGAGGGGTAGTATTTTGCCCAGAATGGGGCTTTAATAAATGTCTCCACACTCTAAATATTTGGAGTCTGCAAAGCACTGCAGCCTCAATCAGTGCATCACTGGTGCAATGCACAGACTCTTCCCTAGCCCCGAGTACATATGGAGGTAGGGGCTTTCGGTTTTGGGGCTGAAGGGAAGTAATCAATAGACTACGTCTGAACTAGTCAATGAACCAAGTCACCGGGATGTCACTGCACTTGTGCTCTATTGAGATCTACCATTCGCTCTGCTGTGGTTGCAGATGGGACTTGTACAGTAGTCTTTCACTCACAGATACCCGTAAAGAGATCTGTGAGTGGATGATGTGGACAGGGGGGGGGGGTAGTCTATCTTCTCTAGATTTAGAGGTTGCTGGAAAATGTGTCTGTTAAGGTGCAGTTGAGCCAGGGAATACAGACCTTTAAAAGAGAAGTTCGAAAATAACAAAAACTCATACCCACGGCTAGCTCAGTCTCTCAGTGGCTCGTTGAGAGGTTGAGCTAGCTGCCAGTCCAGGCATCCGAGTTGATCTTGACAACAGTGGTGACCTCTCATTAGGGGCGCACGGGTGCCACCCCCCCAGATCCATGCGCCTGGCCCCTTAATCTACATGCAGGGTGCAGGACGCATGGATTTCTATGAATTTTTTTTTTCTTAGAAGCACATGATTAGAGCCTGAGGCTCGAATTGGCTTAAAAAAAGGTGGGCTCCGGGCCCATCCAGTTGTGTGACATTAGCCAATTAATATCTTCCTGCTTCATCTCCTGGCCAATCAGGAAGTGGGTCCCCAGACCCCATTTCCCGGGAGTCCAAAGACCCCACTGGCTGGGAGGAGAAGCAACAGCTGGGACACGGAGGAGGGAAGCCGCTGTCGCAGCCGTGGCCATGAGGTAAGTGCGGGGCTGATGGGGGCCTGGCAGGCAACCGGGGGGTGTGTGCCGTGTTTTCGATGGTGTGTGGTAGTGGGCTGGAGCGAAGCGGGGGTCGTTAGAGTGGGGTGGTGGCGGGCTGGATCGATGAGGGGGGGGGGGTCTGTCGCCACCCCCCGACCGATGGAGCACCAGCCACCACTGCTTGACAATAAAGTGAGTGGCGCCAGCCAACAGCGGACTTTAGCCCGCTGTTGGCGAAAAATGGGTCACAGGAGTGCAGAATTAACCACAGGAGAGGTAGGGCCAAAACAGCTTTGGCCCTACTTCCCCTTTCAGAAAGTTGTATGGGTATCCAGTTCAATGGCCATTCATTTTTTCATTGGTCATGGTTCGAACTGAATGGATTTTTAACTTAAAGCGGGATTCCGGCCAGCTAAATTTTTTTTTAAAGTCAGCAGCTACAAACACTGTAGCTGCTGACTTTAAATAAGTAAACTTGCCTGTCCTGGGTGCCCGCGATGTCGGCCGCCCGAGGCAGACCCATCCCCTTGGTTCTCGGGTCCCGGCACCGCCATCCTAGGTAAGGGAAACAGGCAGTGGAACCTTGCGACTTCACTGTCAGTTTCCCACTGCGCACGCGCGAGCGGCTGGGCGATCGGTGAATGGCCCCGTGGTTTTCTGAGAACACACACAGTTCCCAGAAGGCAACGGGGTCGCTCAGCTAGGAGCAGAACACGCCACGGAATAGGAAGAGGCAGATTAGGAAGACTGCCTAGCAACGAGGGTTCAGGTAAGTTTAAAAAATTTTTTTTTCAAATTTTTTTTTACATTTTTTTTTAGGATTTTTGGTGAATTTTTTTTTTTTTTTCAGGGTGGCCCTCCACTTTAATTATCAAAGTTGGTTTGGTTTTACTAGGAACTGGCTGCCATCTACTTGGTGACTGTGAACATAAAAGGAAATTTGTTAATTAATTTCATGGAGGATGCCATGTATTGTCTTTTTAAGCAGCGCCTAAATCCATCGTTTATTAGGTTATAGTTCAGAAGTGAATTAAAGAGATTGTAGGTTCTGAGCCACAAGGCTTAATGTACTAAAGCCCCTGGATGAAAACTGGCAATCAGGTATTTACAATTTGCGGAAGGAAAGATTAGCAGCAGCCTCTGTACTGCCTTAGTAACACTAGGTTTTCTCAAAATAAAAATTGTTTTATATACATTGTTGCTCAGGTACATTTCAAAAAGAATACAAGTAAAAGAAAATAATAAAAATTATATATTGAAGGAAAAAACAAAACACAGCAAACCACTTGAAAATCCAGCTGCAGATGTGGGAGCGGAATATATTGTATAAATAAATAGATTGATGTTAGGAGAGCGAATCTGCCTGCAAAGGCTCTGATGATGGGACAGGATTCTGCATTTGATTATCAGCCAATCAGGCAGGGCTACTCTGTGGGGCCGCCACATCAGGAGCGAGCAAGCTGGATTTGAGTTCCTTAATAACAAGCCAGCGATGAAGAAAAAAAAAAAGTCAATTCTAAAGATGGAAAACATTCATTTTTTTTTTTTGTATATACTCAAGTCAGCTATTTTAAAAAGTGAATGTGAAATACAGAGAGTGACTATCTAGGTGCATTGTGGGTGATGGTTAAAATGCAGTTTTCTTGGTCACAAATTGAAAGAACACCACCATAAAGCACTGCTCTTAATGAACATGGCCACTCAACCAATGCCTGTCTTAGTAAAGAAAGGTCTCAAAGTGCTTCCTATGCCCATCAATCAAAACTGCCATTTTTTTTAATTCTAATGCAGTATGGAAGAGTGAAAGGAAGAATCTGCTTTATTCCAGGCTACTATGGGCAAACCGGCCAAATGACCATTTCTCTTCCCCCCCCCCCCCCCCCTCCCAAGTGGTACAGAGGGTTTTTGATGGAATATGGTGTCTCTAATGGGAATTGGACCCATAGCTCTAGTATTGCAATGTCACTATCTCTAGTTGTTGCAGATTCCTTCCACAAACCAAATACATTTTGGTAGTTTAAAGGAATTGTAAAGGCAGATATTAACACATTCTATGCATTAAGATAATAAACCTTCATTGTGTAGCAGCCACCCCCCTAATTACCTACCTAAGCCCCTTCGCTCTCCAGCGATGTCCACGATCTCCTCAGACATCCAGGACACTCCTTCTGATTGGCTGAGACAGAGCAGCGGTGACATTGGCTCCCGCAGCTGTCATTCAGCCAATCAAGGGAGAGAGGGGGCGGGGCTCCGTGTCTGAATGGATACAGGGAGCTCTGACGTGGCTTGGGTGCCCCCCTATAGCAAGCTGCTGACTGAGGGGCACTCAAAGGAGTGAGAGTCTAGGAGCAGCAAAGAGAGACCAGAGAAAAGGAGGATCCGGGCTGCTCTGTGCAAAACCAACTGCACAGAGGAGGCAAGTATAACTTGTCTGTTATTTAAAAAAAAACAAAAAAAACGAGACTTTACAATCGCTATTTGACTACCGGGCACTTTTACCCCCTTCCTGCCCAGGCCAATTTTTAGCGCTTTTGCAATTTGAATGACTTTTGCGCGGTCTTGCAATGCTGTACCCAAACAAAATTTTTATCTTTTTTTGAGACAGAGCTTTCTTTTGGTTGTACTTTTGTGCATTTTTTATTTTTTTTATTTTAAAGTGATCTTATGCTTTAAGTGGCATCTAACCAAACTTGAGTGTGTGTGCTCATGTGGTTAGGACAGGGACACTTAACTAAGCGCCTTCAGGGCAGGTTCTATTTAGTCTGTACAATGCTACGTATATCAAATCTATTGCTCTTACAGGAAACAAAATATTTGCGATTCCTAAGGCTTCATGTACATTGCTGCTGGTAAAGGGACGTTCAGAGGCAGTTAACCCACATTGAACACGTCCGTTTTGCCGCGTTTACATGCCGCGTTTAGAAGCGTTTGAAATTTTATTTTCAAAATAGCCAAAAATGAAAAAAGCCTGTAAACGAAAACGCGGCTAAACGCTCGTGTTTAGCCGTGTTTTGTTTACAGGCGTTTTTCATTTTGGGCTATTTTGAAAAAAAAAAAAAAATCAAACACTTCTAAACGCAAACGCGGCAAAACAGACATTTTAAACGTGGGTTACTATCCGTCAAGTGAAATCGTTCAGGAGAGGTTGTAAAAACGTCCTGTGTACATTACGCCTTATTCTAACTAGCCCTACAGGACAAAACAGACTGAATGGGGAGTTTACAAAGACTAGTGAAGAACCCGCATAGCCATACTGTATAAAGGAGTTTCCAGTATTACTTCTAACCACAATGGGGGGGGGGGGGGGGGGGGCAATTTTAAAACGCTGCATGATGATAGGGATTTGTCTTGCCTACAGACTGTACAAATTATTTCTTAAAGCGGAGTTCCACCCTGAATTTTTTTTTTTCAGAATCGGACTCCTCTAAACCTAAAAAAAAAACATTTGGAGGAATTTTTTTTTTTATACTTACCAGAACCGCCCTGTTGCTATGTAGTTCTCCTAATCTGCCACTTCCTGGTCCGCGGAACTCCTCGTCACTTCCTCCCATGCCTGTGCTCCTGGGAAATGATGTGTCGTCATTTCCCAGGAGTCTGTGGGCAGTACTTTGATGTTGCCATAACAACGGGGCGGGACCTTCCTCCGTCGCCGCCCGTTGTTATGGCAACTTTAGAAACAATCGGCGCTACGGCCGGTGAAACGTGCATGCGCGAGACAGAAAATACTCAAGTAAGAAATTTATATTTTTGCGAAATCGATCATGAACATTGTATAATCGTTCTTGAATTTCATTTGTAATAATGCTAGGATCAATAATAAAAAAAAAAATTCGCCGGAACTCCGCTTTAATTCTGTGCTAGATGTCCAGGCACTTGCCTACATAAAAATTCCCTCCGAGTCCCGATCTCTCTCCTGCCACTGTCTACATGCAGATTGTAATTATCTTCTGCTCCCTTGTATCCTCCTATGAATAAACTATATTAAAAATCATAACAAAGAAGCAGATGGAATAGAATGCACTTGTCATTGAAAATCACAATGCTGCACACTATTTTTTTTTTTTTAACACTTGAGGAGGGATATTGTAGTCATCACTCGCTTAGCCACAGTTACCAGTCCGATAAGGAATGGAATTAATTTGCCAGCTTGCAATTTGGATTGGAACTCCCAAGATAACCTTCACAGAATTTAACCCATTGGAGATAATTACTGGAGATTACACAGCTGCACATTTCAAGAAAACTTTAATTAAGGAAAAAATAAATCAATCGTTGTTAATATTGAAACAATGCTCCGTCTCTTAGGAGTAACATCTTATTCAATGGTGTTCGGGTCTGAAACCGGCTCAACGTCATGTGTGGCCAATTTATTCAAGTTGCTCACAAAATAAAAATAAAAACACTGAACAATGGCCTAACAGCTAAAAACATATCTACCAATGCCAAAGAGTAGCATTCCTTGCATTTTCTGTGAAGCAGTGTATTCTGGAGCTGCCAAAACTGCAAAAGGCACAGACTGTTCATCTTAAAGTGGTAGTAAACTCTGCTTTTAAACATGTACTTACAGGTAAACCTATAATAAGACTTACCAGTAGGTACAGTGAATATCTCATTAACTTGCAGTGTTAACGAATCATTAACATTGGGAGCAGCAGGTGACATCACCGGCACATGTGCACTGGCCTCCCTTCAGAGCTCTGTGCCGTGGCCATGACTCCCTTGCACATGTGTGGGAGTGATGTCATCGTGGCTCAGCCATTCAAACAGACGTATTCCGAGAACTCGGAAGGAAGACGGGTAAAGATGGAAGCCCCATCAGTGGTGACAGCGTGCAGCTGGAGGGTTTGATTTTAAAGTACAGTGCATTCGGAAAGTATTCACAGCGTTTCACTTTTTCCACATTTTGTTATGTTACAGCCTTATTGCAAAATTGATTAAATTCATTATTTTCTCCAAAATTCTACAAACAATACCCCATAATGACAACGTGAAAGAAGTTTGAAATCTTTGCAAATGTATTAAAAAAAAAAAAAATCACATATACATAAGTATTCACAGCCTTTGCCATGACACTCCAAATTGAGCTCAGGTGCATCCTGTTTCATCCTTGTGATAATCCTTGAGATGTTTCTACAACTGGCTTGATTGAAGTCCACCTGTGGTAAACTCATTTGATTGGACATGACTTGGAAAGGCACACACCTCTCTACATAAGGTCCCACAGTTGACAATGCATGTCAGAGAACAAACCAGGCCATGAAGTCAAAAGGTAATGTCTGTAGACCTATGTATCGAGGCACAGATCTGGGGAAGGGTACAGAAGCACAGTGGCCTTCATCATCCATAAATGGAAGAAGTTTGGAACCACCAGGACTTATCCTAGAGCGAGCCTCCCGGCCAAACTGAGCGATTGGGGGGAGGGTCTTCGTCAGGGAGGTGATCAAGAACCCGATGGTCACTCTGACAGCTCCAGCGTTTCTCTGTGGAGAGAGGAGAACCTTCCAGAAGAACTACCATCTCTGCAGCACTCCACCAATTAGGCCTGTATGGTAGAGTTGCCAGACAGAAGCAGCCATTCAGTAAAAAGGCACCTGACCGCCCCCCTTGAGTTTGCCAAAAGGCACCTGAAGAACTCTAAGACCATGAGAAAAAAATTTCTCTGGTCTAACAAAGATTGAACTCTTTGGCCTGAACGGCAAACTTCATGTCTGTAGGAAACCAGGCACCGCTCATCACCTGGCCAATACTATCCCTAAAGTGAAGCATGGTGGTGGAAGCATCATACTGTGGGGATGTTTTTCAGTGGCGGGAACTGGGAGACTAGTCAGGAATGAGGGAAAGATGAATGCAGCAATGTACAGAGACATCCTTGATGAAAACCTGCTCCAGAGCGCTCTGGACCTCAGACTGGGGCGAAGGTTCATCTTCCAACAGGACAACGACCCTAAGCACACAGCCAAGATAACAAATTAGTGGCTATGGGACAACTCTGTGAATGTCCTTGAGTGGCGCAGACAGAGACCAGGCTTGAACCCGATTGAACATCTCTGGAGAAATCTGAAAATGACTGTGCATGACGCTCCCCATCCAACTTAATGGAGCTTGAGTGGTCCTGCTTGAGTGGTCCCAAAAATAGGTGTGTCAAGCTTGTAGCATCATACTCAAAAAGACTTGAGGCTGTAATTGGTGCCAAAGGTGCTTCAACAAAGTATTGAGCAAAGGCTGTAAATACTTATGTACATGGGATTTTTTTTATTGTTAATTTTATTTTTATTTTTTTAGTTTGGCATTTTGGAATAAGGCTGTAACATAACAGAATGTGGAAAAGTGAAGTGCTGTGAATACTTTCCGGATGCACTGTATGTCTGTCATAATGTGCAAGTATGCAGTGCATACGAGCACATTATGGCTTAAATCACCCAGAGGCCCATGTGTTTTTTTTTTTGGTTTAGTTTACTACCGCTTTAACGTTTTGACCTCCGGAAGATATACACCCCTTAATGACCAGGCCATTTTTTGCGTCATTTTAACTGAAAATTGAGCGGTTATGCAACACTGTACCAAAATAACATTTTTATCCTTTTTTTTCCCACAAATAGAGCTTTCCTTTGGTGGTATTTGATTACCTCTGCGTTTTTTATCTTTTGCGCTAAACACACTTTTGACAATGATGACATTAATAACAGTGATCAGTGCTAAAAATATGCACTGTCACTGTACTAATGACACTGACTGTGAAGGAATAAAACATCAGGGGCAATCAAAGGGTTAACTGTGCGCCTAGCCAGTGTTTCTGTACATGTGGGGGAGGTATTGATCCATGTTCCTGCTTTACAGGAACACAGGATCTATGCCTTCCGTACTGACAGAACGGCGATCTGCCTAATGATTGCAGATCAGCTCCCACTGTGTATGATCACTAATCTGCATGCCCCAGACCCTTACCTCCTTTTTGGCAGTTCCCCACAGGAAGGGTCCCACCCCTCCTTTCTCTGGGTGCCTCCTTAGTAGGTTGTGTGCTATGGGGGAACCCATATGTGCATACTCCTGATCTGGGCCTCACACTGCAGATACACAGCTATGCAGCTGTAGTGTCTAGGCCACCTCACATACTAGGGAATGACTTGCTATTTTTCAGGAGGAATTTCAGACAAAAGTGTACATTTTTCAGGTTACTAGTTAGGGACATTTTTTTTTTTTTAGTTCAGGTCTAAATTAAAAGAACTATGGCCAAAGCTTTTTGGACATGCTTCTCTTGTGGCTCAAAGGAATTACTTTTGTCTGCTATGAGCCGACGGGACAGAGCAGCTCCAGGCTCGCAAAGCATCCTGACAATATTGTTGGGATCCACCCCTGCTGCCCGACAGACAGCTATCTCCTTCCAGCATGTAGCTGAGATTTGGAGCCAGCCATTCCCACCCCCTTCCCAGCTCAGAGCTCCAGTGAATGCTGAAGGGGCAGAGTGCAGAGCGGTGAGAGCAGACCAAGAACAGAAATCAGCAGTCAAGCAATTGCCCCGTTTTCCTTGTCAAAAGAAGTTTATTGAGTATACAATATTATAAAGATACATAAAGTAAGTTTACAAGGATCTATAAAGTAAGCTCATTGTTTTACAGTAGGGTTTATATAGGTAAATATCATGAAATTTCAAATATTAAACCTTGGGTTCACGTAAACCTAAATTAAAGATATATATCATTTCCTTAGTTACTTTTGTAGGTATTTAAATGATTTATACCTACTATACATATTGTTTACAGGTAGAGTGTATATAGGTCAAATAAATTCTGATAATGAGCTTTAATCGTAAGGTGGAGAAAAGGAAAGAGAAAGAAGAAAAAGGGTAGAAAGGCAGAGGTATGGTCCACAAGGTTGTCCCGCTCGTCAGTTTATTATTCTTTTTAGTTCTCTTTGAAGCCTTAGAATGGGTGTCTCTGTAAGTCATTTAATCTGTTACCATGGCAACAGGACAGAGTCATTGAAATTTGACAGGAACTGTTGTTTTATCCAAGGATGCCAAAGTTTTTCAAATTTTGGAATTTGATTTTGATCGATGGCTACCATCTTAGCATGGGACATTGTATTATTCAGTCTGTGAATTGTTTCTGCTAGTACCAATGTAGGAGATTTCCATGCCTTGGCCACTGTTTGTTTTGCAGCCGTTATTAGTTGGATCATAAGTTTGAATTGAGAGAGCGTTAACCATTCCGGTTTTAGATTAAGTAAAGTTATATATGGATCTGGTTGTATTATTTTTTTAAATATTTTAGATGCAATCACGAAGACTTCCTTCCAGAAGGTTTGCATTACTGGGCACGTCCACCATATGTGTAAATATTTCTGGGCATCCTCGAAAACAAAGAGCTGAGGTATTAGGTGAATATTTTGCCACTCTAGCGGGTACAAGGTACCAGCGAGTTAGGACTTTATAATTTGTCTCCAGTGCTAAGATGTTGGGTGAAGATGACTTAGATGTGATCCATATGCCCCGTTTTCAATCTTAGGCCAGGTTTACATGTGTGAATTGGATGCAGTTCTCCCTGCATCCAATTCGCATGATATGCGAGTGTGCTCGGCTCTCAATGGAGCCGGTTCACACAGATCCGGGAGCGGCCACAGTCCGCATTCCCAAAGGGTCCTGTGCATCTTCGGGTCCGGTTCAGTTGTGAATTTAGGATAAAATTTATACCTGAACTGGTGAACAGGGACGCACCGGACCCCATGCTGGGAACCGCAGACACACATATGTGAGCCCGGCCTTAAAGCGGATTAACCACTTCCCGATCGCCGCACGCCGATGTACGTCCTAAGTTTGAACAGGGATATCGTTGTTATGGCAGCAGCTAGCTGCCATAACCCCGGTATCCCCGTTTTCGTGCGGCGGCCGGCTTTCAGATAAAAGTGGTCCCTGCGGCGGATTCGCCGCGAGATCACTTATCGGTGGCGGGAGAGGGCCCCCCCCCCCTCCCGCCGCGTTCCGGTGCCCTCCGCCGCTTACCGGAGCCGTCGGTAGCGGCGGAGGCGATCGCGTCCTTCTCCCTTCTGTGCCTGGAGACAAGTGAGGCTAAGATGGCGCTCACTCGTCTCCATGACACTGCTGAGCGGAAGCGACGTCAAAATGTCACTTTCGTCCACGCCTCTTAAAGGCATATTTTTTCAAATGTCATTTTTCTAAATGACTTTTTTTTTTTTTTTTTTTTTTATTGCATTTTAGTGTAAATATGAGATCTGAGGTCTTTTTGACCCCAGATCTCATATTTAAGAGGTCCTGCCATGCTTTTTTCTATTACAAGGGATGTTTACATTCCTTGTAATAGGAATAAAAGTGACAATTTTTTTTTTTTTTTTAAACAGTGTAAAAATAAATAAAATATTGTAAAATAAATAATATAAATAAAAAAATTTTTTTTTTTAAAACCCCCCTGTCCCGACGAGCTCGCGCGCAGAAGCGAACGCATACGCGAGTAGCGCCCGCATATGAAAACGGTGGTCAAACCACACATGTGAGGTATCACAGCGATCGGTAGAGTGAGAGCAATAATTCTAGCCCTAGACCTCCTCTGTAGCGCAAAATATGCAACCTGTAGAATTTTTTAAACGTCGCCTATGGAGATTTTTGAGGGTAAAAGTTGGACGCCATTCCACGAGCGGGCGCAATTTTCAAGCATGACATGTTGGGTATCAATTTACTTGGCGTAACATTATATTTCACAATATTAAAAAAAATTGGGCTAACTTTACTGTTGTCTTATTTTTTTATTCAAAAAAGTGAATTTTTTCCAAAAAAAGTGCGCTTTTAAGACCGCTGCGCAAATACGGTGCAAAAAAAAGTATTGCAATGACCGCCATTGTATTCTCTAGGGTGTTAGAAGAAAAAACATATATAATGTTTGGGGGTTCTAAGTAATTTTCTAGCAGAAAAACCTGTTTTAAACATGTAAACACCTAAGTGGTTAAGGACAGCATGGAGGTGAGTATGAAGGTTTATTTTTTATTTTGTTAAAGCCTATACTTCTCCTTTAAGGGGTATAAAGAAGGGATGGGGAGGTGCAAGATCAGGTAGGAGGTAGGCCAGTGTTATGAAAGTGCGCAATATTGCAGGTTTAGAAAAATGTTGCTGTCTAAATTATATAAATAAAAAATTATAAAATTGTGCATTATATAAATACACAATACAGCAGGGGTGGGATGATCATAACTGTATAAACATTACCAATCATTGGCAAGTAAATCAAATAAAAATACACACATGAGCATACACATATAGAGTACATGCACACAGTACACACACACTTAGCTGTTTGGTTGAAGTTGCTCTTAAACCAAAACAATCTAGCTGAGAAACAGCAATGGCTTGTCTACAACAGGAGAGAGGAGTGAAAAAAAGCAATTGTGAAAAGGAGAATTAAAAGTAAAAAAACAGCTGGCTTGATGAAATCTAGAAAATAGCCCGTGTCAGCAATGTTCCTGATCTGTAGCATTAGTCTGATAAAAGATACAAATGCACAGCTTAAAAAAAAAGAATTGAAAAACGCAGGAAGAAAGATTTTTGACAAGAGAGAAAATATGGAAGTGAATGCGAGGCCACCCACTGTGCGGAATCACAGAAGAAGACAAACGATTTCACTCGGATTAGAGGGAGGAAGCAGAGTGCAGGTCTGACATCGGGGCACACTACGCTGTTCACATTGTTTATTGCTCTTTGTGGTTCAGCCAGGTATGTGCAGATCATGGGGATGCACATTAGAAAAGAGAGGCCCCCCATTACTCAAGATCACCAACACACTCAATATCTAAAAACCTCCATACAAAGAGCTCATTGTAATAATGAAATGTATCTAGACTCTCTCAAGTGTAGTTAAGTTAGGATACATGAATGGTTAGATGAAAGCAAATGAAATACACAAAGCAGCTGGGTAACAGGAACCCTTCAACATACCTCCCCACAGTCTAGATCCTTAGTGGTCGCATGGGGCCCTTTGGCACTTTCAGAGCAGCCCGCGGGCCCCCTACAGACACCAATCTGTGTTTACTTGTCCTGTTATAGTAGTGATTTCTAGCAGCCTCATGTGATAAGTTCAGTCTCTGACCACCTCTTGTATCAGGGTCAGCAATCTCTGACCGCCTCTTGTATCAGGGTCAGCAATCTCTGACCGCCTCTTGTATCAGGGTCAGCAATCTCGGACCGCCTCTTGTATCAGGGTCAGCAATCTCGGACCGCCTCTTGTATCAGGGTCAGCAATCTCGGACCGCCTCTTGTATCAGGGTCAGCAATCTCGGACCGCCTCTTGTATCAGGGTCAGCAATCTCGGACCGCCTCTTGTATCAGGGTCAGCAATCTCGGACCGCCTCTTGTATCAGGGTCAGCAATCTCGGACCGCCTCTTGTATCAGGGTCAGCAATCTCGGACCGCCTCTTGTATCAGGGTCAGCAATCTCGGACCGCCTCTTGTATCAGGGTCAGCAATCTCGGACCGCCTCTTGTATCAGGGTCAGCAATCTCGGACCGCCTCTTGTATCAGGGTCAGCAATCTCGGACCGCCTCTTGTATCAGGGTCAGCAATCTCGGACCGCCTCTTGTATCAGGGTCAGCAATCTCGGACCGCCTCTTGTATCAGGGTCAGCAATCTCGGACCGCCTCTTGTATCAGGGTCAGCAATCTCGGACCGCCTCTTGTATCAGGGTCAGCAATCTCGGACCGCCTCTTGTATCAGGGTCAGCAATCTCGGACCGCCTCTTGTATCAGGGTCAGCAATCTCGGACCGCCTCTTGTATCAGGGTCAGCAATCTCGGACCGCCTCTTGTATCAGGGTCAGCAATCTCGGACCGCCTCTTGTATCAGGGTCAGCAATCTCGGACCGCCTCTTGTATCAGGGTCAGCAATCTCGGACCGCCTCTTGTATCAGGGTCAGCAATCTCGGACCGCCTCTTGTATCAGGGTCAGCAATCTCGGACCGCCTCTTGTATCAGGGTCAGCAATCTCGGACCGCCTCTTGTATCAGGGTCAGCAATCTCGGACCGCCTCTTGTATCAGGGTCAGCAATCTCGGACCGCCTCTTGTATCAGGGTCAGCAATCTCAGACCGCCTCTTGTATCAGGGTCAGCAATCTCGGACCGCCTCTTGTATCAGGGTCAGCAATCTCGGACCGCCTCTTGTATCAGGGTCAGCAATCTCGGACCGCCTCTTGTATCAGGGTCAGCAATCTCGGACCGCCTCTTGTATCAGGTCAGGAATCTCGGACCGCCTCTTGTATCAGGTCAGCAATCTCGGACCGCCTCTTGTATCAGGTCAGCAATCTCGGACCGCCTCTTGTATCAGGTCAGCAATCTCGGACCGCCTCTTGTATCAGGGTCAGCAATCTCGGACCGCCTCTTGTATCGGGTCAGCAATCTCGGACCGCCTCTTGTATCGGGTCAGCAATCTCTGACCGCCTCTTGTATCGGGTCAGCAATCTCTGACCGCCTCTTGTATCAGGGTCAGCAATCTCTGACCGCCTCTTGTATCAGGGTCAGCAATCTCTGACCGCCTCTTGTATCAGGGTCAGCAATCTCTGACCGCCTCTTGTATCAGGGTCAGCAATCTCTGACCGCCTCTTGTATCAGGGTCAGCAATCTCTGACCGCCTCTTGTATCAGGTCCAGCAATCTTTGACCGCCTCTTGCATCAGGTCAGCAATCTCTTAAAGCCTCTTGCATCAGGTCAGCAATCTCTGAAAGCCTCTTGCATCAGGTCAGCAATCTCTGAAAGCCTCTTGCATCAGGTCAGCAATCTCTGACCGCCTCTTGCATCAGGTCAGCAATCTCTGACCGCCTCTTGCATCAGGTCAGCAATCTCTGACCGCCTCTTGCATCAGGTCAGCAATCTCTGACCGCCTCTTGTATCAGGTCAGCAATCTCTGACCGCCTCTTGTATCAGGTCAGCAATCTCTGACCGCCTCTTGTATCGGGTCAGCAATCTCTGACCACATCTTTTATCATGCCTGCAGTCTCTGGTCATCTCTTGTATCAAGTCAGCAATCTCTGACTATATTCTGTATTATTGTCTACAGTCTTTGGGCATCTCTTGTATTATGTCCACAGTCTTTGACCATTTTTTGTACCATGCTCATAGTCTGATTATATCCTGTGTGTGCCTGCTGTCTGATAATGAATATTCACAGAATTGTATGTGTGGCCCTTTGGTGATGTTGGGGGCTGCATATGAGGCCTCCATATCAAGAAAGTTGACTACACATTGGAGAGACAGCAGAGGCTCTTTCAGGGCGCTTTGCAGGCGCTATTTTTAGCGTTCTAGCGCCTGCAAAGCGCCCCAGTGTGAAAGGGGTCTGAAAGAAGTTCAGTAATTGGAGCTGTCAAAAAAAAATAAAATAAAAAAAAGCAGCCAGCAATGTTTATTAACACTAAAATAAAAATAAACACTGTTTTGTTTCTTTCTGTTTCTTCATCTGCAGATCAAAGGGATGAACAAATGTTCCGCTGTTTAACCCCTTATTAACCCTTAATTTACTCTAATCAGCCTTAATTGACTACCTATTCTCCTCCATTTAATTATTATTTTCCTACTTTTTTTTTTTTCACAATTTTTTTTTGTTTGCTTTGTTAGTGAATATTTTGACATATATATATATATATTAACATTTACTTACACATTTCACATTGAAAAAGCGCAAAGAAAAAAAAAATGTATTTCATTTGTAAATAACTTTTCAATGCACTGTACCATTGCTGACAGCTGAAGCAAAAACAAAACAGTTGTGGTACGAATTTTATCCCCGCACAAGGGTAAAACTGCCCAGGTATAAAATGAAAGTTGCTCTCCAGAGACAAGGAGCCCCAGGTGCTGGCTAATGCTAGTTGAAGCTGTGTGCAAACAGGAAAATCCAGACAGCCGCACTACAGGAATTTATAATCCAAATTGCTTTATTGTAAAATCAGGAACATGTCATACAGGACATCATTGACAGAGTGTACAGGCAATCATCTAACGCGTTTCGCACTATGCCAAGTGCTTACTCATAGCTCGAAAACAGTTGTGGTAGGTATCGGTAATTGGTATCGGAGAGTACTAAAAAATAAAAAAAAGTATCGGTACTCATATTCGTTGTAAAAAAAATGGTATCGGTGCATTACTTTACAACATGAGGGCGGACAGTACAGTTACGATACAATTCAATACAGTAGGAACCAGAGGGCCCTGCTCGTTAGAGTTTACAAACTAAGAGGGAGGGTCAAGAGATACAAGAGGTAATAACTATGGGGGATGGGCTGATTGAGATAATACATCTGCAGTTGTTAGGTAGGGGCCAGATAGGCTTTTCTGAAGAGATGAGTTTTCAGGGATCATCTGAAAGTGGACAGAGTAGGAGATAATCTGACAGATTGGGGTAGGGAGTTCCAGAGGATGAGAGAGGCTCTGGATAAGTCTTGGAGGAGGTGACGAGGGAGCTAGAAAGCAGGAGGTCCTGGGAGGAACTAAGAGGACGATTTGGTTGGTATTTTGAGACTAGGCTAGTGATGTAGCTGGGGGCAGAGTTGGGTGAGCGAAAGCCAGTGGAGGAACTGGCAGAGAGGGGTAGCAGACGCCAAACGGTCTAGAAGGTGGATAAGCCTGGCAGCAGGGATAGCCTCTTTAAAGGTAAGCCAATGTGTAGCGAGTCTCAATATCTCAGATTTTCAGTGTCTACCCCATGGGTAATTGGGCAGGGGTGGACAGGTGTGCGAGATGAATTTGGGCATCAAAGTAGCCTGACAAGCTGTACCCCATTCAATTCAACGGCACCGGTTCAGATTGGTGCGACTTACAAGTCACAGTGACTTTGAAAAGGTGCCTGCACTACTTTGCTTCAACTTTTGATGCAGCTAAGACTCGAGTGTAAAGATGGATCAAAGTCACACCGAAAGTCGCACTGGAAATCGTGCGACTTTGGAGACGTGCTAATGTGAATGGAGCCTAATGCAGAAAGTTTATAGTTTAAAGGACACCCTTTATTGCCGAACTTAAACCGACCATAACATAAATCAAAATGTGGCTGGTTCAGCAGGGACGGGCCGAATATCAATCCAGGCATGGGCTAGCTGCTTGTACACAAGTCGATCTATTGATCGACTTGTGTACAACCAGCCTGTCAGCAACACTGATCATTAGAGGGCCTCCTGCCAGCAGAATACAATAGGAAGGGATTCCCTCATCCACATTGAATGTGCGGATGGGGGAATCAACTTTTTTTTTTCATTCAACCTGCTGGTGCAAGTTCAAAAAAGTGAAAAGGTGAACAAACACGTACACCCTTCCCACCATCATGGTCACCACTGTACTTACCTTCATAGGTAATGAGCTGTTCAGTGCCCATGCAGCTGGGAATTTGAAATTCCTTCTCCTCTCTCCCTTCTTTCTGCAGCGCTTCTGGGACGGATTAAAGAAATTTTGATTGGTCAGCTCCAGCAACAAATCTGATCCCTTCCAAAAGCCACGCAGAAAGGAGGAGGAGGAGAAGAGCAGGGAAAGTGTAGGGTGTCAGTTCACCTTTTCATTTTATCCTAACAGGTGAACTAACACTTCTGGGACCTACCTTAGGTTTCCAGCCCTAGGAATTATATCATTCTCAATAGAGAGAAATATGGTTCATTGCAATTGACCCACCTGTCACATGACTCGGAGCTCCCCCCTCATTCACATATCCCGAGTGCAGGCAGTAGCTGTACCCGACACACATGAATTGCAAATCACCAAGTTCAAGATGGCATGATTTTCATGAAAAAGCACAAGAGCTCACCTTTACACTCCCGCCAATCAAATCAGGTGGCTCCTCATCTGTTTCCAAGGCGACGTTGACGGAGGCAAAAGGTCGGCTCGCCATCTGCTGCATCTCCCGGATAAGTTGCTAATAAATATACAAAACAGTGGAAGCAATCATTATACAATGCTGAAACAGAGAGGTGGATAAACTTTAATATATCAACAACAGCCATAGGAGGAAAAGGCTAAAAAGTGCATCTGCCATCATTCTACTAGGTATGCAGCAAAAGAGGAAAAAAACAAAAAACAAAAAAAAAACTGGCCACCTTCAGATGACTTAGTTATGAACTGGATGTCTACAGGATGTGACCAACTCACTAGGAGATTGTGATAAGGTAATAGTAAGAACTGGTGAGGTAAGAGCACTTAAAGAGCAACTAAACTGTAATCTGAGCAGCAAACTGAAAACACAATTTAATTGGTTCTTAACCACGTCATCTCCGGAAGGTTTCCACCCTTCATGATCAGGCCATTTTTTTTTACGATGCGGCACTGCGTTCATTTAACTGACAATTGTGCAGTCGTGCGACGCTTTACCCAAATAAAATGTATGTCCTTTTTTTTCTCAAAAATAGAGCTTTCTTTGGTGGTATTTAATCACCTCTGTGGGTTTTTTTTTTTTGCGTTATAAACAAAAAAAGACCGACAATTTTGAAGAAAAAGAAAAAAACAAAAACAAAACACAATATGTTTTACTTTCTGCTACAAAACCTCTCCAATAAAAAAAATAAATAAAAAATCTAAAATCTTCAATTTAGGCCAACATGTATTCTTCTACATAATTTTGGTAAAAAAATCCCAATAAGCGTATATTAATTGGTTTGCACAAAAGTTATCATGTCTAGAAACTATGGGATAGATTTTTGGAATTTTTATTTTTACTAGTAACGGGGGTGATCAGCGACTTATAGCAGGACTGCGATATTGCGGCAGACAAATCAGACACTTGATACTTTTTGCGGACCAGTGACAGTACTACAGTGATCAATAGTAAAAAAAAAAATATCCACTATCACTGTACTAATGACACTGGCAGGGAAGGGGTTAACATCAGGGGAGATCAAAGGGCTAAATATGTTCCTAGGGAGGGGATTCTAACTGTGTGGGGGGTTCTTGTACTGTGGGAAGTTAGAGATCCATGATCCTGCTTAGCAGAAACACAAGATCGCAGCCTTCCCTTGTCACAGAACGGCGATCTGGCATATTTACATTACATTTACAATATAGATTGTCGTTCTGCCTGTCTCCTGAGCGATCGGTGGGTGGGTCCCGGCGAACATCGCGTCCGCTGGACCCGCTGATTGGCTCCCACGGTTTACAGTTACAGGGAGAGCGGGTTGCTGGCGGAGTGCCTCAGACCCAGAAGTGCAGAATCATGTACAGATATGTAATTTTGCCCAGAGCAGCCGCCCTGCTGCAGTAAATGTATGTGGGGCAGACTGCATCTGGTTAATATTCAAAGCGAACTCCCCATCTATCCATGTTTTATTTTGTCGAGAACCCCCCCCCCCCCCCCCCGAATTTCTAGTTGAGGCATCTTGAGTAAGGGCAGATAATTAATGTAGCATTTACTTCCAGATTGGCAGAGCACTGGTGGGCACTGTTGGGATTGCACTGATAATCAGTGCCCCGATTATCAGTGTACACATCCCTTTTAGAGAAGCCAGTTATCCATGAACAGCCAAGCTATTTCATGGATAACTGGGCTACTCCTTCGTTATTTCTTCATCAATTAAGCAGGTAAAAGCTGTGGAGTTGATTCTACGTGTGGTATTTGCATTTGAAATCTATTGCTGTGAACTAGAGCTTAACGAATAATCGTTAAAGAATCGAAATCACGATTCTACCCCCCTCGTGATCTTAACAGAGCATTTTCCCGATTCAGTGCAGAGAGTTCTCTGCTCACAGCTGACAAAAAAAAAAAAAACACAAAAAAACACAGGCAGCCTGCCAAGTTTACCACATCACCACTAAACAGAAACATTGTAACACTTAGTCCTTTTAGATCAAAGGAATGAACTTCTGTCTGTAAATTAGGTCAGTTTGACCACTTGAAGACTAAACCTTTTTTGACACTTGTTGTTTACAAGTTAAAATCAGTCTTTTTTTCGCTAGGAAATCACTTAGAATCCCCAAACATTATATTTTTTTTTAGCAGAGACCCTAGAGAATAAAATGGAGTTTGTTGCAATATTTTATGTCACACTGTATTTGTGCAGCTGTCTTTCAAACGCAATTTTCTTGGAAAATATACACTTTAATGAAAAAAAAAAAAACTAAACAGTAAAGTTAGCTCAATTTTTTTTTTGTATAATGTGAAAGATGATGTTACGCTGCGAGAATCGTGATCTTTATTCTAAGCAAAAAACAAAACAAAAACATAATTCTCATTTTGGCCAGAATCGTGCAGCTTTGCTGTGAACCTACATCATGGGTTCAAAGGAGCTGTCCATGCAAGTGAAACAGGCCATTGTAAAGCTTCAAAAAACTAAACAAATCCATCAGAGCTATAGCAGCAACATTAGGAGTGGCCAAATCAACAATTTGGTACATTATGAGGAAAGAAGAATGCACTGGTGAGCTCAGCAACATAAAATGGCCCGGACGTCCACGGAAGACAACATTGGTAGATGATCGCAGGATCCTCACTATGGTAAAGAAAAACCCATTCACAACATCCAGACAAGTGAAGGACACTCTCCAGGAGGTGGGCGTATGATTGTCAAAGTCTACAATCAAGAGAAGGCTTCAAAAGAGCAAATACAGAGGGTTCATCACAAGGTGCAAACCATTCATAAGTCTGAAGAATAGAAAAGCCAGACCAGTTCTGAAAAAGCATTCTTTGGACGGATGAAACTAAGATTAATCTGTACCAGAATGATGGGAAGAAAAAAGTGTGGAGAAGGCTTGGAAGAGCTCATGACCCAAAGCACAAAACGTCATCTGTGGTCACATGGTGGAGCTTGCAGTGTGATGGCATGGGCATGCATGGCTTCCAGTGGCACCGGGTCATTGGTGTTTAATGATGTGACAGAAGCAGTCGGATGAATTCTGCAATGTTTAGAGATCTACTGTCAGCCCAGATTCAACCAAATGCAACAAATTTGATTGGACGGCGCTTCACAGTACAGATGGACAATGATCCAAAACACACTGCGAAAGCAACCCAGGAGCTTTTGAAGGAAAAGAAGTGGAATATTCTGCAATGGCCGAGTCAATCATCAACAAAATTGAGCATTTCACTTGCTGAAAGCAAAACTAAAAGGCAGAAAGACCCACAAACAAAGAACTGAAGAGTTAGAGCCTGGCAAAAAGCATCAGAAAGGAGGAAACCCAGTTCTATAGAGATTATAAATTAACATTTTATTTATGATTATATTTTATTTGTCCAATTACATTTGAGCCCCTGAAAATGGAGGGACTGTGTATAAAAATGGTTGAGGTTCCCAAAACTTATACTTGATATATATGTTTAACCCTTTGAATTAAAGCTGAAATTCTGCACTTCAAATTCATTTGGATTGTTTTGTTTTAATTATGTTCTGGTGGCATACAGAGCCAAAAAGTATGAAAATTGTGCCTGTGTCCAAATATCTATGGACCTAGCTGTACATGGTTGCCTACATTTCACACTGCTATACTAAATAAGCAGTAAAATCTCTGTCTCTATAGCGCAAGAATGAAAAAGTACAGATGAGTAAACTTTAGACACAGCACAAAAGAACAGAAAGTTACCGAGCAAAGGAAATTACAGTAAGCATGAAAAAAAAAAAAAAAAACCATCACAAATATCATAAATAAAAAGAGATAAATTATTCAGCAAAGTGCACAATAAGCAAGGAGCGCAATAAATTGTAGAGTAAGTTTAATGCAGGCGCGGCATGGTGTGTATTAAAAGTGAAGAGGTGTAGAGAGCGTGGAGAGACGGGGGAGTCTGACTACACACGTGGGATATTCATTGTGCACTTATAATTATTATGAAGCTAAATCAAATATTTCAGTTGAGGCAAATGGAGATACATTCACAAATTACCAGGATACATAACGTGAAATTAAAAAGTTCAACAAAGGAATACACTGCTGAAATATGAAAAATAATTACATATACCACGGTATTGTCAAAAGTTTTGGGACACATGCCTTTACATGAACTTTAGTCCGTAGGGTTCAATATTGAGATTTTCCATAACCAGCCCAATAAAAGCACAGCACGTGTACCATTCACAGGACCTTCAGTTCCCCTAAAGTGGTGTTGATTTATCTTGTCCCAAATTAAAGTTTATAGGCATAACACATCCTAACACATACACTATATTACCAAAAGTATTGGGACGCCTGCCTTTACACGCACATGAACTTTAATGGCATCCCAGTCTTAGTCCGTAGGGTTCAATATTGCGTTGGTCCTCCCTTTACAGCTTCAACTCTTCTGGGAAGGCTGACCACAAGGTTTAGGAGTGTGTCTATGGGAATGTGTGACCATTCTTCCAAAAGTGCATTTGTAAGGTCAGGCACTGATGTGGGCGAGAAGGCCTGGCTCGCAGTCTCCGCTCCAATTCATCCCAAAGGTGTTCAGGTCAGGACTCTGTGCAGGCCAGTCAAGTTCCTCCACCCCAAAATCACTCATCCATGTCTTTATGGACCTTGTTTTGTGCACTGGTGCTAGGTCATGTTGGAACAGGAAGGGGCCATCCCCAAACTGTTCCCACAAAGTTGGGAGCATGACCATTCTTCCAGAAACGCATTTGTGAGGTCAGGCACTGATGTTGGAGGAGAAGGCCTGCCTAGCAGTCTGCTCTCTAATTCATCCCAAATGGGCTCTATCGGGTTGAGGTCAGGACACTGCGCAGACCAGTCAAGTTCCTTCACCCCCAAACTCGCTCATCCATGTCTTTATGGACTTTGCTTTGTGCACTGGTCCAAATCATTTGGTGGAGGGGTAATTATGGTGTGAGGCTGTTTTTCAGGAGTTGGGCTTGGCCCCTTAGATCCAGTGAAGGGAACTCTTAAGGCGTCAGCATACCAAGACATTTCTGGACAATTTCATGCTCCCAACTTTGTGAGAACAGTTTGGGGCTGGCCCCTTCTTGTTCCAACATGACTGCGCACCAAGCAAGGTCCATAAAGACATGGATGAGCGAGTTTGGGGTGGAGGAACTTGACTGGCCTGCACAAAGACTTGACCTCAACACCTTTGGGGTGAATTAGAGCGGAGACTGCGAGCCAGGCCTTCTTGTCCACATCAGTGCCTGACCTTACACATGCGCTTCTGGAAGAATGGTCAAACATTCCCATAGACACACTCCTAAACCTTGTGGACAGGCTTCCCAGAAGAGTTGAAACTGTTATAGCCGCAAAGAGTGGGCCAACTCAATATTGAACCCTACGGACTAAGACTGGAACGCCATTAAAGTTCATGTGCGTGTAAAGGCAGGCGTCCCAATACTTTTGGTAATATAGTGTATGTGTTAGGATGTGCTATGCTCATAAACTTTAATTTGGGACAAAATAAATCAACACCACTTTAGGGCGACTGAAGGTCCTGTGAATGGCACACGTGCTGTGCTTTTATTGGGCTGGTTATGAAAAAAAAAAGTGGATAAAAGAGCTTCAATCTAAGTAATAGTCAGGGAAGAAATGATGAAAAGCAGCTAAGA
Organism: Lithobates septentrionalis; assembly: GCA_037952835.1. Taxonomy (NCBI): domain Eukaryota; kingdom Metazoa; phylum Chordata; class Amphibia; order Anura; family Ranidae; genus Lithobates; species Lithobates septentrionalis. The sequence goes on along the minus strand of JBBDGP010001998.1, from coordinate 168,757 downwards.
AAATAGAGGGCAGTCTGTGGCCGTGATTGCAGGCTGTTTGTGCAGTAATTGTCTAATGAGGGAGAACACACTGTCCTCAGCACTGGTCACCATCACCCTGATGCTGGGGAAAACAACACAGCAATTCCACTTAATGCCTGCTCTCTGCCGGGGGCCTGGCTGCGTACAGCACTTCTGTTTGGACGGTAAATGCCGGGTCAAAACACAAAGCTGCTTTTCAACCTTAAAGCTGATCCTTATAAAAGACAAAAAAATTAAAGTGGTTGTAAACTTTGGATCTTTTTTTTAATATATATAAAAAAAAATAAAAATGCCTATACTTACCTGCTCTGGGCAATGGTTTTGCACAGAGCAGCCCTGATCCTCTTCTTTTCAGGGTCCCCTGCCAGCGCTCCAAGCCCCCTCCTCTTTATCGGGTGCCCCCACGGAAAGCTGCTTTACCTGGGAGCACCGGAGTCCCACGCTGCTGCGTCCATTGGCAAAGACAGCGGGACTTGGCCCCGCGACACAGGATTTGATTGACAGCAGCGGGAGCCAATAGCTCCTGCTGCTATCAATCTGTCCAATGAGGAGAGGGAAAGCAGCTGGAGCAGGGATCTTCAAACTAGGGCCCTCCAGCTGTTACAGAACTACACATCCCATGAGGCATTGTAAAAGTCTAACATTCACAGACATGACTAGGCATGATGGGAATTGTAGTTCCTGAACAACTGGAGGGCCATAGTTTGGAGACCTCTGAGCTGGAGCCACTGCACTCGTGCACATTGCTGGATCGGATTGGGCTCAAGTAAGAAAGAGGGGGGATTTGGGGGGAGCTGAAGCACAGGTTTTTCACCTAAAAGTGGTTGTAAAGGCACAAGGGTTTTTACCTTCATACATTCTATGCATGAAGGTAAAAACCTTCTGTGTGCAGCAGAAATACTTACCGTATATACTCGAGTATAAGTCGAGTTTTTCAGCACATTTTTTTGTGCTGAAAGTGCCCCCCTCGACTTATACTCGAGTCAAGCACTTTTCTGCAGCAAAAAAATTTCATTTTCCGAACTGAATTTGGGGCCCCGTAACTCAGGGCCACTTGGTGCTAGGAACCCCAAATTTGGTGTGCAAACCCAGTAGAACTGGTACAACATATCCAAAGCTGGGGTTCCTAGGACCAAGTGGCCCCGAGATACGGGGCCCCAAAACCGGTTCGGAAAATGTCATTCTCTGCTGCAGAAAAGTGCTTGACATTTTCTGAACCGATTTTGGGGCCACGTATCTCAGGGCCACTAGGTGCTAGGAACCCCAAATTTGATGTGCAAACCCAAGTGGAACTGGTACCACAACATATCCAAAGCTGGGGTTTCTAGGACCAAGTGGCCCCGAGATACGGGGCCCTAAACCCGGTTCGGAAAATGTCATTCTCTGCTGCAGAAAAGTGCTTGACATTTTCTGAACCGATATTTGGGGCCCTGTATCTCGGGAACACTTGGTGCTAGAAACCCCAGCTTTGGATATTTTATGGTGCTAGTTCCACTGAGTTTGCACACCACATTTGGGGTTCCTAGCACTAAATGGCCCCGAGATACGGGGCCCCAAAGTCAGTCAACTGTGTCCATCTGCAGCAATGTCATTTCGGGACCATTTGGGTTCAGAGACCACAAATTTTGGCTGCAGCTAGGGGGCATCTAGGAACCCTTAACTACAGAGTTTGAAGTTCGGGGGACCTATGGCTGCAAATGGGCATTGTTGACCCTCTTTTCCACTTACAGTAGCTGTGCATTTCTCACCCTCGTCTTATACTCGGGTCACTAAGTTTTTCCCATTTTTTTTGTGGTAAATTAGGGCGTCGACTTATACTCGGAACGACTTATACTCAAGTATATACGGTACCTGAGCCCCCTCTCGATCCAGCGATGTCCATAAGAGCCTTGCCTCTCGGTAGCAAATACTTACCTGAGCCCTCTCTCGATCCAGCGATGTACACAAGAGCCTTGCCTCTCCGGGTACTTGCACTCCCAATTGGCTATTGGCAGCAGCGGGAGTCGATCACAAAAGAGGAAGGGGCGGGGTCAAGCCACGGCTCCGTGTGTGTGAATGGACACAGAGCAGCGGCTCGGCTCGGGTGCCCCCATAGCAGAGGGAGAGAGCCGACAATCAGCTGAGCGCCTGAGCCAAGCTCATATAGGTACACTCGGGCAAATTTTTTTTTTTTTACAGAACACGGGCACAATTATTATAATGGTACAGAGCAGATGGGAGTATTTAATGGGAGATATGGGGCTTGTGGGGGGGGGTGTTTTCACTGGTACGAGCAGAGACAGGCAGAGGGGGGAGAACACAGGACACAGATAGCAGGCTGCGGATGACAGAATCATGCAAACTGACCACGGTGTTAGGGCACAGCAGCCATGATTATCGTGGTCAGTTTGCAGAGGGGAGGGTATAGCCAGACAGGATCAGTCAGGTATTTCAGGTGATACAGGAGTCCAAATGACAAGGCACAAGGACTGTGCTGTATAACATTCTTTAAGGGAACAGGATCTTTGTTTTTATCTTTTTTGGGGTAACAAACGCTTTAAAGCAGTATTAAACCCAAAACCAAAAGTGTAATATATTTTAGCTTACCAATCATTAGATGTAGTTTCTGCATTTGTTTTAATTTTTAGGCTTTTTCTCTTCTGTTTTCACCTAGTGATCTGACCAGTAACACACCTCCTGTATTAGAGCACCCCCACTCTGGATGAAGGAGCACGGAAGGCACCTTTGGACAGCAGCATTGTCAGTCTGGGGGGGAGGGGAGTGTTAGATGTACTTGCAGATTTAGATACACTAACAAATTAAAGCTGAACTCCAGCTCACACTTTATAAGCAGTTACAGCAAACATGTTTTCCTTTTAGGGATAGAGGTTTTACATAAATAAAAGCTGATCATTGTAAGCACCCATCAGTGGTAAATGATTTGTCCCATCTCTGTAATTGATAGATTCTGCTGGACAGCTTTTGCTGTGAAAAAAACAACAGACTTGCTGGCTGGATCACCAGATAAAAATGGAAGAAAGAAAGCTTAAAAAAAACGAATACTAATACAGCCATCATATCTAATTATTGGTAAGCTGCAATATAGTAAATGTTTGCTGTTGGGTTTAACCACTTCAATACCAGGCACTTAGACACCTTCCCACCCAGGCCAATTTTCAGCGCTGTCGCAATTTGAATGACAATTGCGAGGTCATGCAACACTGTACCCAAACAATTTTTTTTATCATTTTGTTCCCACAAATAGAGCTTTCTCTTGGTGGTATTTGATCACCTCTGCGGTTTTTATTTTTTGCGCAAAAAATAAAAAAAGACCGAAAATTTGGAGAAAAAAAAACAAGTGTTTCTTTGTTTTTGTTAAAATTTTTTGTAAATAAGTACGTTTTCTTCTTCAATGACGGGCACTGATACGGCGGCACTGATGGGCACCGATGAGGTGGCACCAATGAGGTGGCATTGATGAGGTGGCACTGACGGGCACTGGTATGTGGCACTGATGGGCACTCATAGGCGGCACTGATGGGCACTCGTAGGTGGCATTGATGGGCACTCGAAGGTGGCATTGAAGGGTAGTTATGGGTGGCACTGATAGTTTGCACAGATGGCACTGATAGGTGGGCACTGACGGGTGGCACTGATGACACTGAATGATGGCACTGATGCCCCTAAGGGTGGCATTTGTGGGCATCAGTGCTATATAATGGTGCCAATCAGTGCCCATTTGTGGGCACTGATTGGCACAGATTGGGCATTGATTGGGCACACTGGGCACATGTGGATGGCCATGGGGTACACACCTGGCCATCCACATGTTGCCCCTTCCCTGGTGGTCCTAGTGGTGATCCCTGGTGGTCCAGTGTGGTGATCTGAGGGGGGGCTGCACTGATAAACAATCAGCGCAGACCCCCCCCTGCCAGGAGAGCCGCCGATCGGCTCGGCTCTACTCGCGTCTGCCGCCGATCAACGGCTCTTCCTATTGACATCGTGATCAGCCGTGATTGGACACGGCTGATCACGTGGTAAAGAGCCTCTGCCGGAGGCTCTTTACCAAGATCGGTGTAGCAGTGTGTCAGACTGACACACCGATCCACCGATCGCCGCGATGCGGGCGCGCGGCGGCATGTTATCCTGCTGGACGTCATATGACGCCCAGTCAGGATAACTGAACCACCGCCCGGCCGTCATGTGCTATGGGCCGGGTGGGAAGTGGTTAAAGGGGTTGTAAAGGCAGAAGGTTTATCTTAATGCATTCTATGCATTAATATATATATATAAAAAAACCTTCTGTGTGTAGCAGCCTTCCCAGCTCCCCCTAATTGCCTACCTGAGCTCCTTCTCTCTCCAGAGACGTCCACGATCTCCTCAGCCATCCAGTACACGCCTCCTGATTGGCTGAAATAGAGCAGCAGAGGTATTGGCTCCCCAGCCAATCAGGGGAGGGGGGGGGGCGGGGCCAGGTCAGGGCTCCGTGTCTGAATGGATACACAGAGCTCTGACTCGGCTCGGGTGCCCCCTGTATCAAGCTGCTGGCTGAGGGACACTCAAAGGAGGGAGGGGCCAGGAGCAGCAAAGAGGGACCCGAGAAGAGGAGGATCGGGGCTGCTCTGTGCAAAACAAACTGCATAGAGGAGGAAAGGGAAAAAAAAAAAAAAAAACAAACAACCAAAAAAAAAAAAGCAGCCTTTACAATCACTTTAATACCGCTTTAATCTCAGAGGTACCCAGGAAGTCCTGCCCTCTAATTTTCCCCTATAATAGATCACTGCAGAGCAAACATCCCATCTATAAAGACACAGAAGAGCAGACACACCCAGGAGTAAGGGGTGCCTCAAACTGGCGCAATGTGAAGGTTTTTCTAGTGAGCGGATTGGCTGCTTTCTCTGGAATTTTGGAATTCTCTGGACACCGGATGACTGTCTGGTACAAAGTCCCATGTCACCAGAAGAGTTTGCACTCGTTTAGCTCTCCTTTCCATTCCCCCAGACACACGGGCCGGTCTGGGGCTGCCAGCTCTGTTCAGCCATCATCGGAGAATTAAAAAAATGCATGTCCAACACGAGATGTGAGAGGCGACAACCTGTCACAATTAATAATGAGCAAGACATGAAACGATCTGTGTGACATTTCAGATGCTGCCTCGCATTACCAGAAGCACATTTTCTTCCCGCAAAGTTTAATTACAACCATTTGCAGCCTCTGTGGAGCGAGCGGCGGAGGATAAAACCACAGCACTGTGCTTTAGCGGCTTGGCACGCTTGGCTTGCAGCACTGGGGTGCAGAGTTCAATATCCAACAGGGACACAACATGTATGGAAATAGATGTTCTCCCTGGACTGGACGGATTTTCTTCTGGTGCTCCACTCTTCTTCCAAACCACAATGGTACGGTGACTGGGCTCACCCCGCAGAGTGTGCCTGCATCACTGTCTGCATCACATTGGGCTTTACACTTATTTGGTGGAGTCAGAGATTGATGTTCTTGCTGCTGTGTGTAAGGGCCTGTTCACACAAATGGCGATGTGGTAACACGACACCCCCAAGCACCTTTGGAAGGACGTGTGTTGCAGACGGTTGCCAAAAAGGGTGCATGCACAGTTTTGTGCGAGTTCACAGCAATGCACAGGATGCTGCCATGTGCTGCACTGCAACAGCAAGGTGCATTCCCTAGCAGGACAGCTCTCGCTTTGGCTCTGAGGAAGAGAGTCATCCCTCGAAACGCGTTAGCCACCTTGCAATACCGTCCGGTCCTCCGGCATCTCAACTATAGACCTAAGGGAGACCCTTCGCTATTGCTTTGATATGCTTGTATACCACGTTTATATGCGAGTATAACCATTGCTGTTACCGCTATTAACCACTTCAATACCGGGGCACTTACACACCTGCCTACCCAAACCCAATTTTCAGCTTTCATCGCTGTCGTACTTTGAATGACAATTGCGTGGTCATGCTACACTGTACCCAAACTACATTTTTATCATTTTGTTCCCAAAAACAGAGCTTTCTTTTGGTGGTATTTGATCACCTCTGGGATTTTTATTTTCTGCTAAACTAATTAAAAAAATTTTTGTTTCTGTTACAAAACTTTGTAAATAAGTTTTCTCCTTCACTGATGGGGCTGCACTGACGGGCACTGATAAGAAGGCACTGATGGGCACCGATGAGGTGGGACCAAAGAGGTGGCACTGATGAGGTGCCATTGATGGGCACCGATAGGCGGCACTGATATGCAGCACTGATAGGTGGCACTTATATGCAGCACTGATGGGTACACATAGGTGGCACGGATGGGCATGGCTAGGCACTGATATACTGTAATGTATGGTACTGATGAATGCCAATCAGTGCCAAACAATGCCTGCCAATCAGTGAAGCCCATTGTGGGCACTGATTGGCATCCGTTGTGGGCACTGATTGGCATCCCTGGTGGTCTAGGGTGGCATACCTGGTGGTGACATCCCTGGTGGTCCTAGTGGTGTCCCCGGTGGTCCAGTGTGATAATTGCTGATGTCCAGCTGATAATTGCTCAGCACAGACCCCCCAAGAGGACCAGCCGATCTACTTACGTCTGACAGACGCGAGTGAGGAAAAGCCGATCAGTGGCTCTTCCTATTTACCTCGTGATCAGCCCTGATTGGACACGGCTGATCACGTGGTAAAGAGTCTCCGTCAGAGACTCTTTACCTAGATCAGAGTTGCTGTGTGTAAGACTGGCACACCGCAACAGCGATCACCGCGATGTGCGCCCCCGGGGGCGTGCAGCGGCTTAATATCCTGGCGACGTCATATGACATCCAGTCAGGATATTGAAACCCCTTTGCCGCCGTCATTTTGCTATTTGGCGGGCGGTAAGTGGTTAAAATTACTTTTGGTAATGCACAAGGTCGGTGCGCCCTCCCTTTTTTCTTATATGTTACAGCTCAGGCGGGTTCAGAATAGTATCTGAATACATCTGACATCAATCATAATGGCAAGAACTGCAGTGGCAGTGACTTCCAGCTTCCACAGGGATCACACAGGTATGGTACAGTGAGGGGAAGAGAGTATTTCATCCCCTGCTGATTTTGTATGTTTGTCCATTGACAAGGAAATGATGGGTCTATAATTTTAATGGTAGTTTTATTTTAACAGTGAGAGAACAAAAACATCCAGAAAAACGCATTTCAAAAGTTAGAAACTGATTCACATTTTAATGAGTGAAAAAATTGTATTTGACCCCTTCGCAAAACATGACTTAGTACTTGGTGGTAAAACCCTTGTTGGCAATCACAGAGGTCAGACGTTTCTTGGAGTTGGCCACCAGGTTTGCCCACATCTCAGGAGGGATTTTGTCCCACTCCTCTTTGCAGATCCTCTCCAAGTCATTAAAGCGGAGTTCCACACAAAAATGGAACTTCTGCTTTTCGGAACCCACCCCCCCTCCGGTGTCACATTTGGCACCTTTCAGGGGGGAGGGGGGTGCAGATACCTGTCTAAGACAGGTATTTGCACCCACTTCCGGCATAGACTCCCATGGGAGTCTATGCCTCTTCCTGTCCCTCCGCGCTGTCTCCTGGGAAACACACAGGTCCCAGGAGATAGCGGGGACCAGTTACGATGCGCAGCGCGGCTCGCGCATGCGCAGTAGGGAACCGGGAAGTGAAGCCGCAACGCTTCACTTCCTGATTCCCTCACCTAGGATGGTGGCGGCAGCTGCCGAGAACCGAGCGGGTTCTCGGCGTCGACTGCCGACATCGCTGGACCCTGGGACAGGTAAGTGGCCATGTATTAAAAGTCAGCAGCTGCAGTATTTGTAGCTGCTGGCTTTTAATATTTTTTTTTTTTTGGCGGTTTAGGTGGACCCCCGCTTTAAGGTTTCAAGGCTGACGTTCAGTAACTTGAACCTTCAGCTCCCTCCACATATTTTCTATGGGATTAAGGTCTGGAGACTGGCTAGTCCACTCCAGGACCTTAATGTGCTTCTTCTTGAGCCACTGCTTTGTTGCCTTGGCCGTGTGTTTTGGGTCATTGTCATGCTGGAATACTCATCCACCAATTTTTCTGGATATTTTTGTGGTTATTCGGTCTCTCAGTGTTAAAATAAAACGAAAACACTAAAATTAGACTGATAATTTCTTTGTCAGTGGGCAAACGTACAAAATCAGCAGGGGGATCAAATAATTTTTTCACCCTCACTGTATATACATGCTTAAATTGGTCCAAGCTGGTTACTATGTAAAAATTGCCATACCGGGTAATCAGCTTTAAATAATGTCATATAACAGAGGTGACTAGTTTTAGGAAGGCGTTGCCATTATTTATGATTATTACTGTTACTCACACAGTGTGTCGGGGTGCTGGCTGCACAGAATGCCACAGTAGTGGCTTCAACTACAATCCAAGGTGTTAAGAATCCTGAATCTTATCCACACAGCTTTTATTCATTGGGATCCCAACGGGCAACTTAGTCTCTTGCAACACTTAAGTAAACACTTCACATAAAGACCAAACTCTTCACAGAACAGATCATGATGGGGACCTGTCCAGAGAGAAATATGGGACCTGCTGCTTCGGTGAGGTCATCCTCATGTTTCCTTCACTACTTACAGGCCCAGGACAGGCATGCAGCCAGTGAAACCAGGACCAATGCATGCTTGTGATGCAAACACTCATTAGAGAAGCAATGACAAGCAATGTCAGCAATGGTACCTTCCATGTTTTGATGCCTTCAACGTCAAAATAATATTTGATACTCTACAAGCAATGGACGGAACTGGAGTTATCTGCACTGGCAATGGCAATGGCTGGAAATGACAAGTGAGGCTGGTTCCAGTTGCCAGAGTATCTACCCTTCATACACAGGGGTCTATTAATAAAGCAGTGGATGTGATTTAACCAGGTTTTAAATGACAGTGGTTGGTTCTCCACCAGAGACTGTACGAGTGGAAGTCACATCCACTCTTATATAGGTTGACCTAATGATGTCCAATAAAATAAAAGTGTGTGAAGCCAAACACAGCAAAGTCAGGGAAATGAAACAGGAGGAAAAGAAAAGCTACTTAAAGTGATTGTAAAGTCTCGTATTTTTTCCTATAAAAATAATAAAACATGTTATACTTCCCTGCTCTGTTGTAGTGAATCTGCACAGAGCAACCCGGATCCTCCTCTTTTCAGGTCCCTCTTCTGTGCTCCTGGCCCCTCCCTCCTGTTCAGTGCCCCCACAGCAATCAGCTTGCTATGGGGGCACCCGATCTGAGTCACATCTCCCTGTGTCCATTCAGACATTGAGCCCTGACATGGCCCCGCCCCCCTATCACGATTGGCTAGCTGACGGATTGACATCAGCGGAAGCCAATGGCGCCACTGCTGTGTCTTGGCCAATCAGGAAGCAGAATCTCGGATGGCTGAGACACTAGTGGGCATCGCTAGACAGAGAGGGAGCTCAGGTAAGTGTTAGGGTGAGCTGGGGGGGCCGCTGCGCACAGAAGGCTTTTAATCTTAATGCATTAAGATAAAAAACCTTCTGCCTTTACAACCCCTTTAAGCCAAGAAAATGATGAATCCTGCAAATGTTTGTAGGTACAAATGAGCTTAAAAATGTGTTGAAAGGTGAAATATACCTGATAGAGGGTACAGCTCAGTACTGCAGACAATTGCTCATAGAGGCACCACTCAGAGCGGAAATATCCAGAAAGCAAACAGGGCATGGAAATCCTCCACGGCCGTCTTGTATAACACTATATTAGTGCCATGAATCTAATCTGTGTGTTAAACTCCATAATGGCACTAAAGAGATCCCACGTTCAGTCTCTCGGTAGCCATAGAAGCTTTTAGTCATTAAACTGCAGTGTTGGAAAGTATTCCCTGGGAACTTGGGGGAAATTAAGAGGAAAAAAAAAAACGTAAAAAAGGTACATTCTATTAAAATCTGGAAATTTAGCATGTAAATCCAAACAGCTTGCAGAGTTTTACCTAGTCAGTTTTTTGCATCCTGGAACTCCTCAAACACACTAGTCCACAATGCTTTGTCTGGGATTCTGTACTCCCGAGACCATGCATCACACAACTGGTAGAATACGTAATTATGTAGAGCTGGCTGCACAATTATAACTGGATTAAAGCCCAACTCTGGCCAAAAAACAATTTTGTGAATGCAGTGCCCACAATGCATGGGTCAATGGCTCGTTTTTGTCTAGGGGAATGGAGAATGACGATATATTTACCTAAACCTCTGACCCTCCCTCACCAACACCACCACTCCCAAAGGTCTTGGGCAGTGGACTGTTTCTGACGTCATCACGCTCCTAGACCTGCTCTGGATGTGAGGATGTCAGAACAGTCTACTGTTGGATCGTGGGGAGGGAGCGCCATTTGCAGGTGCAGCGATGGATTGGGAGAGTATAAGCCTTCTCCAATCCCCTAGAGAAAAACGAGTTGACCCATGCAGTATGGGCACAGCCCCACTGCACAGGAAAACTTTTTCCTGGGAAATAAAGCGGAGGTAAACTCCCTTTTTAAAAGTCAGGAAAGTAAAACGCACTTTTGTTCTGCGCTTGCACTGAGCTCGGTGTACATCCTCAGCAAGATTCTGGAAAAGAGCAGTCAGAAGGGAAACGCAGCAATGTGCAAACAAATAAAAACCTGGCAATTGCTTATGATTGGGGGGGAATTAAAGCTGCCTGCACCATTACAACAGCATAGGAAACTGGCACAAGTGGAGTACACAAAGCTAGCAAAGCAGATAGCCCTGTTTTTAATTCAGAGTGAAATAAAAAAAACAAATGCAAGTTTTACTCCTATTTAACAAAGGGATCACAGCTGTTTTAATTACCGAAAACAAGGGCAATAAGGGCAATAAGGGCAACAAGGGCAGGGCCTGCATATATAGGCAGGGAAAGCTCATTTCCCTGCCTGCTTGCCCAGCTGTCAACACTGGAAAATGCAGGGTTACAAGCCTTCCTCCTCGTCTCTCAGCTGAGCCGGGGGGCAGGAATGGGTATTAACAGCATTGAAATAGGGCATATTGATCCAAACAAAGGGGCTTGAAAAAAAAAAAGTTAAACCCCAACTAAAATTTCAGCTTAAATCACCTAAACACATTACAGATGTGTCAGAACAAAGGTTGCGCAAAGTCTTATAGTTTATTAATATAGAAAGTGGCCACAGTCTGAATAGAAAAGCCTGCCCCTCTGCCAGCATGAAAAGGAGAGAGCAGAAAGATAACCTCATCAGTCTCCTGCTTCTTTGCTGTCCATTCACATGCCGGGGGATAGGAAGAAGACACCAATTTATTCCTCAACTGTAACAGATGGTGGTGTCATCCTCTGCTGGGTGGTGAGTTGTGTATAACTCAGGATGGTGGTGTCATCTACCTGGCTCTGCTGGGTGGTGAGTTGTGTATAACTCAGGATGGTGGTGTCATCTACCTGGCTCTGCTGGGTGGTGAGTTGTGTATAACTCAGGATGGTGGTGTCATCTACCTGGCTCTGCTGGGTTGCGTATATCTCGGGATGGTGAGGTCATCCTCCTGGCTCTTCTGGGTGGTGGGTTTTGTATATCTCAGGATGGTCTTGTCACCCTACTGGCTCTAGTTGGGGTTCTAGGTTATGTACATCTCAGGACTGAAGGAACAGAAATACAAATCCTTTGGAAGGTAAAGCCACAATTAGTGGTGCACCGAAATTTCGGGCGCCAAAAATTATTGGCCGAAAACTGTTTTTGGCATGCGGCCAAAAGAAGAAAAATGCAGATAGAGCGCTGAAAAGGGGGCAGGGTCCACCCCAGGTGCCACCCATTGCGGGGGAGTAAGCCTGGCACGTCCCAGTCCTCCCCTCCCTCCTCCTCTCCTCGCAGGGCTGCGATCTCCGTGTGTCACGGAGCTAAACTGTCCGGGCGGCTGCAGTAAAAATGTCTCGTCTTCTGTGATAGACAGCACACTGATCCAATGCTGGGACAATGATTCAGTGTGACGTGATCACAGGAGGCAGGACATTGTTATTGCAGCCGGGAAATTCAAATTCAGCTTGAGATCGCCGCTCTGTCTGGCACTGGTGAGGCGGCATCCGACAGGCACTGGTGAGGCTGCATTGATCTCTTGTATTATGTCTGCAGTCTCTGACCATCTCCTGTATCATGTCTGCTAAAGGTGCACCGAATGGAAAGCAGTGTGTTTAAGTAAGAGATTGCAGACACGATACAAGAGATGGTTAGAGACTGAGGACACGATACAAGAGATGGTTAGAGACTGAGGACACGATACAAGAGATGGTTAGAGACTGAGGACACGATACAAGAGATGGTTAGAGACTGAGGACACGATACAAGAGATGGTTAGAGACTGAGGACACGATACAAGAGATGGTTAGAGACTGAGGACACGATACAAGAGATGGTTAGAGACTGAGGACACGATACAAGAGATGGTTAGAGACCTAGGACACGATACAAGAGATGGTTAGAGACTGAGGACACGATACAAGAGATGGTTAGAGACTGAGGACACGATACAAGAGATGGTTAGAGACCTAGGACACGATACAAGAGATGGTTAGAGACGGAGGACACGATACAAGAGATGGTTAGAGACGGAGGACATGATACAAGAGATGGTTAGAGATGGAGGACACGATACAAGAGATGGTTAGAGACTGCAGACTGCATTTTTCTTGAGCTTTCTTGCACAAAAGCTGCCAATAATGTGCAACAATAAATTCATATTTAAAATTGATGATATTAATTAAAAAGTTGAATATAATACAATTCTATATAAAAGTATAAATATTTTTCAAAAACGTTAATTTTCGGTTTTCGGCAAAGTGCATCTTGCATTTTCGGCACCAAAATTACCACTCGGTGCACCCCTAACCACAATATATAGATTTTATCTGGACATTAGATGTTTGTTTAGTTTAACTTTAAAAAGGCCGCAATAGTTCCTCTCTGCTCACATATCGCTGAGGTCTGCCTTGACTATGTTGGTTGGGTTGCAGTCTACAGGTATCCCGCAGTCAACCGGTTTCTGCTGTCAATGCTTGTAAGTGATCGTCAGTGTGCCAATGACAGAATAAAGAATGGCTGTGATTTCATTAGGAGACTCTCTGCACCGGCGACATTTGATAAATCAATCAGCTTCTCCGACAAGAGCTGAAAGTTACATGGGGAAGAGCGCAAATTGCCACTTAGATGTCTTCACTTCAAATTAAAAAGCCCTTTCAAGGCTGGATTGACTAGACATTAATTCTTTCCAAAGCACCATAAAGACTTTTAATCACTGCGTGACTGACAGGAAGAGACGACAATACAAGCGGGGGCTGCAGAAAATAATGGATGACTGCAAAACAAAATACTGTAAACAGCATAATAAGGTTTAATAAGAAAACAATGCATATGCAAATAACGAAATGCTATTAAAAATAGGAATGTGTTGTCTTTTTAAAGTTTTTGTTTTCCGTTCTTTTCTTGTTTTAAAGGATTTACATGTGTGCCCATAGTAGTGATAAAATACACGTTTCAAACCTCTATATAATAATGTCTATTCTATTATAGGGTATTATAAAAAGCATGTCAACCCTCTTTATTTTCTAGGGTATACATGGAAATGTGATCAACTTAATGTTTTTTAAATCTTAACACTGAGGTTGATTTACTAAAATGGGAGAGTGAAAAATCTGGTGCAACTATGCATGGTAGCCAATCAGCTTCTAACTTCAGCTTGTTCAATTAAGCATTCACAAAAAAAAGAAATCCTGGAAGCCGATTGGTTTCTATGCAGAGCTGTGTGTGTTACTGTTTTGCTTCATGTATGTGCAGTTGGTAAGTATATCTGATATAAAAATAGGATATGCAAAGCAAGGTGTATGTGCCTACTAAATAAAACAATGACTTCCCAGGGTAGGTGGTGGAATATTCTAACAGTTAAGCAAGTATACCGAATGCTTGCAGAGGAAAACAGAGCTTCCGCTAGAGGCTAATTTATTTCTAATCTCTATATTTGAGGCAATCTTGTCACCTTGCACATTCAGGGCAACTTGACAGTGTCCCTCAAGCCCATTCCCCGACCCAGTTTTATACTCCTCTTAAGGGAGCTCCCCCATTACACATTCCTCTCGCTCAACCGCCACAAAAACACCAAGTACTCTATTATGACAAGAAACCACATAACCCTCAGTATTCAGACGTACTGGGTGTTATGCTGCAATTGTGACGGGAAAAAAAAAAGCAGTAGATGATTGCTGTGAAAGTGAAAAAAGCTGGGTCAAGGGATAGTCTTTAAAAGAAACCCTGAATTGACAAAGCGATACTGACTCAAGTTTTAATTAGAATGTCACCAACACCATGGATGTGTTTCCATGATTGACGATTCCGTGTGATTCCAGTGAAAGCACAAAAGGTCAAAGTGCCAACATTTCGGAGCCTTGCAGGGTCCCCTTACGCAGAGTGACTCAATGACCGCCACTGAGTCACCCTGAGAAGAGGATCCTGCAGACCTGACTTTGACTTCACAAGGTTGCCTTCCCCAAGTAAACTCAGCGATGATGACCAAGTTATACCGAGGAAGGGGACCCTGCAAGATCCTGGCACATTGGCAGTCTGACTTTGCCCTTGCAGTATGCTGGTCCCTAGGGTGACTCATTGACTAACATATGCCTCGTTTCCACTGAGCGGATCGGTTCGGTACGGTACGCTATTTTGGGTGTTTCCATTATGAAAGCGGCCCATACAACCGAACCGTTCCATTCAGGGTGCTGCTTCAGATGTGGGGCCATAGAAAATGGAACGGTTCGGTTAGGGCAGAGCTACGATACATTCCACTGATTGGTGGACGTGTGACGCCATGCTAGGCATTTTTTTCTAAACCCATGTATGGCCCCTGTCGGTCCGACTTGCAGTGGAAAAGCTCGCCTGAATAGGCCGGACCATTCTAGGCCTTCCAAACCGATCCAAACCCAAACCGATCCGCTCAGTGGAAACGAGGCAATAGAGTTGCCTCAAGGAAGGGACCCTGCAAGATCCAGACACATTAACAGTCTGACTTCTGTGACATTACCCTCTCACGGTAAATCACAGAAAAGATTCCTTTAGTTGTGCATGGTGCCATCAGTCATTACAAGCGTTACTTGGGACTTACTGACAGGGTCTCAAGTCTGACTCCAGTAAAAGGTATTTGTTATGGCAGGCTAGTAGGTTTTGACTGCTTGGAGAGAATTTATGTTTTTTTTTACCCAGGCACAATAGTACATCTGGCCTTTCCTAGGGTATTTTAAAGGAGAAGTATGGCCAAAGCTTGTTTCACCATACTTCTCCTCTGGGTCACAAGTGTGTACTTATTTCTGCATATAGACAAGGAAAAGCTGTGGTCATGGGACTTTACATGAGAGAAGTCACTTAAAAAATAATGAATATAAAGTGACTTTCCTCATATAAAGAAAGTAATGTGACCAGCACACCAGGATCTCCCAAAAATGGGCCCAAGAATTTAATCCGTGATCACATAATTACAGCAAAAAGCGACGTTTCGGATCCCCGCAGGAGCCCTTCCAGTCGGTGGTCGCTTCAGCACCCATTTATAAATACAGCCATCTCTACAGGAATGTGTGCGTTGGGAATATTGCATTGGAAGTTTTCCCTCATATAAAATCCCACGACCACAGCTTTTCCTCATCTATATACACAATTAGGGATGGCGGCTTGTCACTGTGGTTTGTGCCAGAATATTTTCTGTTTTTCTTCACTTATTTCTGCACTCCTATGACCCAGATGTGACAGAGCAGGTCCAGGCTCTTTCAAGATCGACTTTAATGCCGTGATTAGGGATGCACCGAAATTTCGGTGGCTAAAAATAAACTGCCGAAAATTGTGTTTTTGGCACACTGCCGGAAGGAAAATATTGCCAATAATGGAGCCGAAAATGGGGCAGGGCCATTCCTGTAGCATGTCTGCACTTTCTGACCATCTCCTGTAGCATGTCTGCACTCTCTGACCATCTCCTGTAGCATGTCTGCACTCTCTGACCATCTCCTGTAGCATGTCTGCACTCTCTGACCATCTCCTGTAGCATGTCTGCACTCTCTGACCATCTCCTGTAGCCTGTCTGCAGTCTCTGACCATCTCCTGTAGCATGTCTGCAGTCTCTAACCATCTCCTGTAGCATGTCTGCAGTCTCTGACCATCTCCTGTAGCATGTCTGCAGTCTCTGACCATCTCCTGTAGCATGTCTGCAGTCTCTGACCATCTCCTGTAGCATGTCTGCACTCTCTGACCATCTCCTGTAGCATGTCTGCACTCTCTGACCATCTCCTGTAGCATGTCTGCAGTCTCTGACCATCTCCTGTAGCATGTCTGCAGTCTCTAACCATCTCCTGTAGCATGTCTGCAGTCTCTGACCATCTCCTGTAGCATGTCTGCAGTCTCTGACCATCTCCTGTAGCATGTCTGCAGTCTCTGACCATCTCCTGTAGCATGTCTGCACTCTCTGACCATCTCCTGTAGCATGTCTGCAGTCTCTGACCATCTCCTGTAGCATGTCTGCACTCTCTGACCATCTCCTGTAGCATGTCTGCACTCTCTGACCATCTCCTGTAGCATTTCTGCACTCTCTGACCATCTCCTGTAGCATGTCTGCACTCTCTGACCATCTTCTGTAGCCTGTCTGCAGTCCATGACCATCTCCTGTAGCATGTCTGCAGTCCATGACCATCTCCTGTAGCATGTCTGCAGTCTCTGACCATCTCCTGAAGCATGTCTATAGTCTCTGACCATCTCCTGTAGCATGTCTGCAGTCTCCGACCATCTCCTGTAGCATGTCTGCAGTCTCTGACCATCTCCTGAAGCATGTCTATAGTCTGACCATCTCCTGTATGAGATGGTTAGAGACTGAGGACATAATACAAGAGATGGTTAGAGACTGCAAACTGAATTTTCTTGAGCTTTTCTTGCATTAAAGGTGCCAATAATAATTGATGATATTAATTTAAAAGTCTAATATAATATAATTGTATATAAAAATATAAATATTTTATAAAAACTGTAATTTTCGGTTTTCGCCACCAATATTTCCATTCAGGGCACCCCTAGCCGTGATCCACTCAGATGCTCCACAGCCCAGTACTCCAGTGAGTGCAGGAAGGGGCAGAGCAGAGAGCGGTGACTGACAGTCGCCGCTCTCAGCTCATTGAAGACCGATTACTTAGCGATTAGCGGTCAGGAGACAAATAATGCATTGGATCAATGCTGCTACCACATAGTTGAGCATGTATGTTTATTTTATTTTTACTCCACAAGTAAAGATGAACTTCAGTTTTTCTTATAAAGTTGACAGTGACCGTGTCTCACGCTGATTTTTTTTCCCCGCTTCCATGTTGATAGAGCAGAACCCAGCAATTCAGCCCTACACTTTTCCCTGGGAGTCTGTGGGCCAAAATATAAATAAAAAAAACTATGGCAAGTATGGTGCATGCACTTACAGATGGACATATCCCCAGCCTCAAAAAGCCTATATCATTCTGACAGTCAAATTTCTTCTCTTCTAGGCATCTAAACTTGCTATTAAGCTCTTCCCCCCCACATATTCTTATTGGCCCATCATTATGATGGGAGTCCCCACCAACCAATAGGAATGTGACGGAAGCAGAAAGGGGCGGGTAAGCATGATCATGAAATGCCAAATCTTTGCCTGACAGAATAGCTCTGTATTTGGCAGTGACAGGGGGGTTTCGGAGGCTGCTGAAAAAAAAGTGTCTTAACTTCATAACTGCAGCATTTTTTTGTTTTGGCTTTGCTAAATAAAGTCAGCCTCCAGCCATACCTGTGATTATATAGACAGGTTTTGCTTCCTGCATTGTAGTCCTATACAGTGATAGTGCTTCATTGCTCCTCTCAGTGAAAAAAATGGGTCTGCTCGGATTAAATATATTTTAAAAAGGCACTAGGCTCTCGGTTTATAAAACTGTCCCCAATTTTGCATTCCATGGTGACTGGATTAAGGTGTCAGCTAGCTTTGGATATACAGTGCCTTGAAAGTATTCATACCCCTTGAAATTTTCCACATTTTGTCATGTTACAATCAAAAACGTAAATGTATTTTATTGGGATTTTATGTGATAGACCAACACAAAGTGGTCTATAATTGTGAAGTGGAAGGAAAATTATAAATGTTGTTCAAGATTATTTACAAATAAATATCTGAAAAGTGTGGCGTGCATTTGTATACAGCCCCCTTTACTCTGATACCCCTAACTAAAATCTAGTGGAACCTATTGCCTTCAGAAGTCACCTAATTAGTAAATTGAGTCCACCTGTGTGTAATTTAATCTCAGTATAAATACAGCTGTTCTGTGAAGCCCTCAGAGGTTTTTTAGAGAACCTTAATCAACAAACAGCATCCTGAAGGCCAAGGAACACACCAGACAGGTCAGGGATAAAGTTGTGGAGAAGTTTAAAGCAGGGTTAGGTTATAAAAAAATATCCCAAGCTTTGAACATCTCACGGAGCTCTGTTCAATCCATCATCCGAAAATGGAAAGAGTATGGCAACTGCAAACCTACCAAGACATGGCCGTCCACCTAAACTGACAGGCCGGGCAAGGAGAGCATTAATCCGAGAAGCAGCCAAGAGGCCCATGGTAACTCTGGAGGAGCTGCAGAGATCCACAGCTCAGGTGGGAGAATCTGTCCACAGGACAACTATTAGTCGTGCCCTCCACAAATCTGACCTTTATGGAATAGTGGCAAGAAGAAAGGCATTGTTGAAAGAAAGCCATAAGAAGTCCTGTTTGCAGTTTGCAAGAAGCCATGTGAGGGACACAGCAAACATGTGGAAGAAGTTGCTCTGGTCAGATGAGAGCAAAATTGAACTTTTAGGCCTAAAAGCAAAACACTGCGTGGCAGAAAACACTGCACATCACCACCATCATCAAACATGGTGGTGGCAGCATCATGTTGTGGGGATGTTTTTCTTCAGCAGGGACAGAGAAGCTGGCCAGAGTTGATGGGAAGATGGATGGAGCCAAATACAGGGCAATCTTGGAAGAAAACCTGTTAGGTCTGCAAAAGACTTGAGACTGGGGTGGAGGTTTCACCTTCCAGCAGGACAATGACCCTAAACATACAGCCAGAGCTACAATGGAATGGTTTAGAACAAAGCATATTGATGTGTTAGAATGGCCCAGTCAAAGTCCAGACCTAAATCCAATTGAGAATCTGTGGCAAGACTTGAAAATTGCTGTTTACAGATGCTCTCCATCCAATCTCACAGAGCTTGAGCTATTTTGCAAAGAAAAATGGGCAAAAATTTCACTCTCTAGATGTGCAAAGCTGGTAGAGACATCCCCAAAAAAAACTTACAGCTGTAATTACAGAGAAAGGTGGTTCTACAAAGTATTGACTGAATACAAATGCACGCCACACTTTTCACATATTTGTAAAAATAAATGTTGAAAACCATTTATCATTTTCCTTCCACTTCACAATTATGTGCCACTTTGTGTTGGTCTATCACATAAAACCCCAAAAAAATACATTTACGTTTTTGGTTGTAACGTGAAAAACTGTGGAAAATTTCAAGGGGTGTGAATACTTTTTCAAGGCACTGTAAATGTTGGGTTATCTTCCCGACACTCATAACTAAAGTTGCCTGGAAAAGCTAAGAAACCTCTTCAACGTTACAGAACAAATCCAGTTGAACATGACTACTACTTGCATTTTTTTTTACTTTAATTATAAATCCAGCTCTCCAGTATTTCAGCAGAGTAGAAGTTCACTGATTGACTGCCTGCTCCTGCTTCCAATAAGCCAACACTCTTTAATGCTTCTACAGGTTATTAAAAATCAGCAATGAATGATTGTGGCCTATGAGAGGAAATGTTCCAATCTACTCCATACTGGAGGCTCCAGCACATGAATGATGAGAGTCATCAGAGGGCTAAGAGCATCTGATTACAACTCCACATCTGTCACTCGGGCTGTGCGCCCCTGAGGTACTAGGGGCAGCTTTTAAATCTTCTTAGGTACAGGAACACAAAGCGACGGCATAAGAAACCTCTGAAGTGCCTCTCTACTTCTCACTGGAACATGCTGAACAAAGGACAAGGAGACATCAGCTGCATAAGGAGGAATGACAAGTTAACCATCAGTACAGGGAGGGGTTCGTCACTGTAACAGTGGTTAAAGTGGTTCTAAAGGCTGGGAGTTTTTTTTTATCATAATGCATTCCCTGCAAAGTAAAAAAATACCCAGCTAACCATCCCCCCCATCTTCTCTTAAAATTTACCTGAGCTTGTGCCTGGACACAGTCTTCACCCCTCTCTTCCTCTTCTCACAGGGACTCGGACAGGAGCAGGAGCCACTGGCTCCTGCTGCTAATACTGTGAGGTGGGACCGAGCCACGCTGTGTGCGTCCACAGACACAAACAACTCAGGAACGGGCATGTACATGTGCCCCCACAGCAAATGGCCAGGAAAGCCAGCGGGGGGAACCCCAGAAGAAGAGGTTTGGGGCCACTCTGTGCAAAACCATTGCAGAAAGCAGGTAGGTATAATACAGTTGTGATTTTAATAGAAAAATCTAGACTTTGCAATCACTTTAAGCTATGAGTACCCTGCAGCTAATGGATAAGGATACAACTACTACAGAACCTTGTGGAAATACATTGATCCAGGCGAAGTTATTTAAATATATTTTTTGGCACTCTAAAAGGAATTAAGAGCGCACCACTGCAAAGGAATAGACGCAAATTTTTTTTCAAAGGTATTGTGGAACCCGAGCCAACAATTGTTTTAGTTATTGATCATGTAAGCAAGGGTTTGAGCCCCTGCCTCGCTCTAAATTGCTGTCGGTCAACAAAGAGAGGGTTCAATTATACTCGATACAATGCTGAGAGTTCCCCAAGATCTAAGATAATTAAAAAGTTAAAAGAAAGTTAAAAGTAGACTCGTGTTCTGGTCTTTTTTTTTTTTTTTTTTTGTCTGCTTTAGAAATTGCGGCTTTCAGAAAGCCCATCAGCTCTACAAAGTATGTTAGATTACGCTTTAAAAGTACAGTGGATATAAAAAGTCTACACGCCCCTGTTAAAATGTCAGGTTTCTGTCATGTAAAAAAATGAGACAAAGATAAATCATTTCAGAACTTTTTCCATCTTTAATGTGACCTATAAACTGTACAACTCAGCTGAACAACAAACTGAAATCTTTTAGGTGGAGGGAAGTAAAACTAAAAAGCTAAAATAATTTTGTTGCATAAGTGTGCACACCCTTCAACTAATACTTTGTTGAAGCACCTTTTGATTATATCACAGCACTCTGTTTTTTTGGGTATGGGTCCATCAGCATGGCACATCCTGACTTGGCAATATTTGCCCACTTTTCTTTGCAAAAACACTCCAAATCTGACAGATTGTGAGGGCATCTCCTGTGCACAGCCCTCTTCAGATCACCCCACAGATTTTCAAAATCGGATTCAGGTCTGGGCTCTGGCTGGGCCATTCCAAAACTTTAATCTTCTTCTGTTGAAGCCATTCCTTTGTTGATTTGGATGTACTGTATGCTTTGGGTCGTTGTCATGCTGAAAGGTGAAGTTCCTCTTCATGTTCAGCTCTCTAACAGAAGCCTAAAGGTTTTGTGCCAATATTGACTGGTATTTGGAGCTGTTCATAATTCCCTGTACCATGACTAAGGCCCCTGTTCCAGCTGAAGAAAAACAGCCTCAAAGCATGATGCTGCCACCACCATGCTTCACGGTGGGTATGGTGTTCTTTTGGTAATGTGCAGTGTTGTTTTTGTTCCAAACTTATCTTTTGGAATTATGGCCAAAAAAGTTCAACCTTGGTTTCATCAGACCATAACACATTTTGCCACATGCTTCTGGGAGACTTCAGATGTGTTTTTGCAAAATTTAGCCAGGCTTGGATATTTTTATTCATAAGAAAAGGCTTCCGTCTTGTCACTCTACCCCACAGCCCAGACGTACGTTCCACGTGTACCACACAGCCAGTACTTGCCAGATATTCCTGCAGCTCCTTTAATGTTGCTGTAGGCCTATTGGCAGCCTCCCTGACCAGTTTTCTTCTCATCTTTTCATCAATTTTGGAGGGACGTCCAGTTCTTGGTAATGTCACTGTTGTGCCAGATTTTCTCCACTTGATTACTGTCTTCACATGGTAGATCTAATGCCTTTCTTTTGTACCCTTCTCCTGACAGATACCTTTTAACAATGAGATCCCTCTGATGCTTTGGAAGCTCTCTGCAGACCATGGCTTTTGCTGTAGGATGTGACTAAGAAAATGTCAGGAAAGACCTACTAGAACAGCTGAACTTTATTTACGGTTAATCAGAGACTCTTTTAACGACGGAAGGTGTGTACTGACTCCTATTTAACATGAGTTTGAATGTGATTGCTTAATTCTGAACACAGCTACATCCCCAGTTATAAGAGGGTGTGTGCATGTGCGCACCTATGCAACCACATTATTTTAGTCCCCCCCCCCCCCCCCACAAAAGATTTCAGTTTGCTGTTCACTGAGTTGTACAGTTTATAGGTCTCATTAAAGGTGGAAATACGTTTGGAAATGATTTATCTTTTTCTCCTTTGTTTACATCACAGAAACCTGACATTTTAACAGGGGTGTGTAGACTTTTTATATCCACTGTACTTCTATCCTGTCTCCCCCCCCTCCCCCACCCCACACACACCCCTAAAATCTTTGCAATTTTTTTCATGACCAAATTATAATTATCTGGTGGGTTTAAAAAAAATTCAATACATGTTAAACGTACGTTTTAAAATTCAGGATAGAGTGGGGTACACAGGACTGTGCTGCTCTGCTGAACTCTGACTTTGTGCACAAGCAGCTGAGCAGCCCGTGCACAATCTAAGCCGGGCCATAGACGGATTGAAATTCTTAAGGAACCGGCTGAGATTCGATCCATCTACGGGCAGGCTGGTTGTACTGAAGTTGAGCGACAGGTCAACTTCAGTACAACCAGTCTGTCAGGTATTTTTAATGTGATCACTGCCAGCAGCTATAGCTGACAGCAGTGATCATTATAGTCTGATGGTGGGGAAACCTCCTGCTGTCAGAATACAAAAAGCGCAGTGGGAGGGATTCCCCCGTCAATGGGGGAAATAGAGCAAATTTCTTTCTTGCCTTTAGTTATGCAGGTTGTAGATTATGTAATTCTCTTTCCTTCCATCACAGGTAGAGAGAAAATTGCTCGATCCCCCCCCCCCCCCCCCCCCTCATCAACACGGAATGTGTTGATGGGGCAAAATTGAGCAATTTCCTTTTCTTCAACCTGTGGATGGAGGAAAGAAAATTGCAAAGTCTATGGTCACCCTAAAGCACTGACATAGGCAGTTGTGACACCAGTGGTGACACCACTACACCTTATGAGGGAACCGCTGTCAATCACTGGGGGGTGGGAGGTGCTGAAACTAGAAGCCACTCCCTTCGGCGTGCCTCACTTTGTGACTACAAGTTGAATGTGAAGTTACGCATTAGCACATGAGCTTGCAGTGCCCAAGGGGAATGCACATTCCTAGGCTGACAGCGCTGCTCCTGCTTAGGCAGTGCTATCTCCCTGGGACAGTGCCGATGCAGGATAAAAGTGGCAGGATGATCGGGTCAAAATAAAAAGACAAAAAAAAATAACCCCCCCAGATAGAATTGTGGGCACGTAAAAGGCATTTCACAACATATTTAAGGATTTAGATACATTTAAAGCCCCATTTGCTGTAATATTTTCATCTGTAAAGCAAGTTGATTCATATCTCTGTGTAGTTCCACATAAAGTAGCAAGACAGATTCTCCCTTTTCTGCAAGAGCAGGATTTCTATTTTTCTTGGCCATGGTCTAACCATGGGGACTGTGCCTCATATTAACGGAGGAGTGATGCACAAAGAAAATTTGATTAAAACATGTGCCACTGTAACCATTCTACAAATAGTCCTGCCTGCCACGTCCCCTTTATGCCGTACGGCACATAAAACTAGCACAGAGTTGCAGCAGAAGGGCTTGTCTGGTCAATGACATGCATATGAACACATTTTTCTAAACCCGCACTTACATATACGCTGGTTTATTAATATAACCTTCTGGAAACTAATACAAAAGTACTTAGACAAACCATCCAACTAATACACTCTACAGTTTTTCTTCACTTACAATAAAAGAACATATGGAGCCACACTGCCATCTAGTGGTTACACCTGATGCTATTTTTTTTTTCCTGCGGACAGGTATGCAGTGCAGTGTGTCATGCACACTCTGCAACAAAGAGAACTAAACAAAGCACGATTTAAAAAGGATAACTTATCTTCTCGTGCATCCGAGAAGTGCCCACGAAAATCCAGAAGCTACGCATTCATAAAAGCGTAAACAGCACCTGGGGAATAGTGAGCTGTTGATTCGCAGTCCCTGCTACAGTTCAGTGACATTATGTTAGTCTGGGGACTGGCCAAAAAGGGGTTGACAAAACATGAGCTGGGGACTGGCCAATGAGGGGTCAGAACACAATCTGAGGAATAACCAATTAGGAATTAGCACACATAAGCTGGGGACTGGCCAGTAAAGTGTTAACACAAAAACTGGAGGACTAGTCAATGAGGGAGTAGCACACAAACTGAGGACTGGCCAATGAGCCAGTGAGAGATTAGCACATATAAGCTGGGGACTGGTCAGCGAGGAGTAGATGCACATAAGCTGAGGACTAGTCAGTGAGGAGTAGATGCACATAAGCTGGGGACTAGTCAGCGAGGAGTAGATGCACATAAGCTGGGGACTGGTCAGCGAGGAGTTGATACACATAAGCTGGGGACTAGTCAGTGAGGAGTTGATGCACATAAGCTGAGGACTAGTCAGTGAGGAGTTGATGCACATAAGCTGGGGACTAGTCAGTGAGGAGTTGATGCACATAAGCTGGGGACTAGTCAGTGAGGAGTTGATGCACATAAGCTGAGGACTAGTCAGTGAGGAGTTGATGCACATAAGCTGGGGACTAGTCAGTGAGGAGTTGATACACATAAGCTGAGGACTAGTCAGTGAGGAGTTGATGCACATAAGCTGGGGACTAGTCAGTGAGGAGTTGATACACATAAGCTGGGGACTAGTCAGTGAGGAGTTGATACACATAAGCTGAGGACTAGTCAGTGAGGAGTTGATGCACATAAGCTGAGGACTAGTCAGTGAGGAGTAGATGCACATAAGCTGAGGACTAGTCAGTGAGGAGTTGATACACATAAGCTGAGGACTAGTCAGTGAGGAGTTGATGCACATAAGCTGGGGACTAGTCAGTGAGGAGTTGATACACATAAGCTGGGGACTAGTCAGTGAGGAGTAGATGCACATAAGCTGAGGACTAGTCAGTGAGGAGTTGATGCACATAAGCTGGGGACTAGTCAGTGAGGAGTTGATACACATAAGCTGGGGACTAGTCAGTGAGGAGTAGATGCACATAAGCTGAGGACTAGTCAGTGAGGAGTTGATGCACATAAGCTGAGGACTAGTCAGTGAGGAGTAGATGCACATAAGCTGGGGACTAGTCAGCGAGGAGTAGATGCACATAAGCTGAGGACTAGTCAGCGAGGAGTAGATACACATAAGCTGAGGACTAGTCAGTGAGGAGTTGATGCACATAAGCTGAGGACTAGTCAGTGAGGAGTAGATGCACATAAGCTGGGGACTAGTCAGCGAGGAGTAGATGCACATAAGCTGAGGACTAGTCAGCGAGGAGTAGATACACATAAGCTGAGGACTAGTCAGTGAGGAGTTGATGCACATAAGCTGAGGACTAGTCAGTGAGGAGTTGATACACATAAGCTGGGGACTAGTCAGTGAGGAGTAGATGCACATAAGCTGAGGACTAGTCAGTGAGGAGTTGATGCACATAAGCGGAGGACTAGTCAGTGAGGAGTAGATGCACATAAGCTGGGGACTAGTCACCGAGGAGTAGATGCACATAAGCTGAGGACTAGTCAGCGAGGAGTTGATGCACATAAGCTGGGGACTAGTCAGCGAGGAGTAGATGCACATAAGCTGAGGACTAGTCAGCGAGGAGAAGATGCACATAAGCTGGAGACTAGTCAGCGAGGAGTTGATGCACATAAGCTGGGGACTAGTCAGTGAGGAGTTGATGCACATAAGCTGGGGACTAGTCAGTGAGGAGTTGATGCACATAAGCTGAGGACTAGTCAGTGAGGAGTAGATGCACATAAGCTGAGGACTAGTCAGTGAGGAGTAGATGCACATAAGGTGAGGACTAGTAAGTGAGGAGTAGATGCACATAAGCTGAGGACTAGTCAGTGAGGAGTTGGTGCACATAAGCTGGGGACTAGCCAATGAGGGGTTAGCATACAAACTGAGGACTGGCCAATGAGGGATTAGCACATAAGCTGGTGACTGGCCAATAAAGGTGCTGACGCACATAAGCTGGGGACTAGTCAATAAGTAGTTGATACACATAAGCTGGGGACTGACCATGAGGGGTTAGCATACAAACTGAGGACTAGCCAAAGAGGGGTTGGTGCATATAACCTGAGGACTCACCAATGAGAAATTGATGCAAATCCATGTAAACTAGGGTCTGGCTCATAAGAGGTTATGTATGTAATTGGGGATTGTCCAATGAGAGGTTATTGCTCATAAACTGGCTACTGGTCACTGAAGTCTAAATGTACATACTTGCGGAGCTGATCACTGAGGGTCAATGCATATACAGAGGAGACTAGTCACCTAGGGGTAAATGCATATACAATGCTAGGGTGAACACTAGCCAGTGTGTACTCGGGGGCATCTCACTGCTAGCATGTATAATAAGTGAGGTGTATGTGCTGGGGGGCAGAACACTGGGAGAAGATCTATGTGTGTGTTCAAGAAGAACCATACTGGTAGAGCATGCACCATTCAGCTACATTAAGCCCTGGAGTAATTACTACCATGCAGAAAGCAAAAGTGCCACTGTAATACTTTACAGGCCAGGATCGGACAGAACTTGCATGTCCTGCTGCTGAAGGTACTTCTTTTTGTATTCATTCAAATGCTATGATCTCAGGTACCCTTGAAGTTCATATGTTTGGCTTTGTTCTTGTATAAATCATTGTTCCAAATGAGCTGCCAACAAGAGGTTAACCTACAGGCATCAAGTAATCTTCTGCACCCTTTAGGCTGTTAAGTAAAACCTCCACAGAAATGTAATTATAAAAAGGACCCATATATGTAGTGGGAAAGCGATATACAAAGCAGGGAGGTCCTGCTGTGTGCACACAAGTCAAGATATATAGGAATAATTTCAAAGAGCGATTGCTTTGTATCTGTGGCAGACTCAGGACGACTGCCTCCTAAGGAAAGAAGCAGTAAAACAGCGGCCAACTAGTTTCTACCCACCTAATCCACTAATTAAATATCATGATGCTGCTTTACAATCAGGATCTGCTGAAATCAATAAAACACCACCAATTCATGTGTGTGTGATCCCATCCTTGTGGGAGAGCAGATAAGATAGAGCCTCACAACCCATATGCCTACCCCCGTCTAATGCATAACCCTGATCGATAGAACAGCTTATAGAGGAGCCCAGATGTATCATGGATGGATAATGATTTTTTTTTTTTTTTAAAGGTGTAACAACCTAATTTAATGAGTATGCAGCCAGTGAAGTATTGAGACCCTTGATATGCTCATCCTTGAATGCTCAGGGCCAGAGACTCGCTGGTAGTGACCTGATTTTTCTCATTTACAGTTAGACTGCGTAAGAATTTTATATACTATTTATTCATCCAGCAGGTGGACTTGCGGCCTCCTTTTCACATACTCTTACCAGTGTTGTAAATCCCCACCGAGTACAACAGCTTAAGCTAAAAATTTATACCAAACAATATTTGGAATCTTCTGTATAAATCTGACCCAAAACTATAATGCCCTGTACACACGGTCGGACATTGATCGGACATTCCGACAACAAAATCCATGGATTTTTTTATGACGGATGTTGGCTCAAACTTGTCTTGCATACACACGGTCGGACAAAGTTGTCGGAAAATCCGATCGTTCTGAACGCGGTGACGTAAAACACGTACGTCGGGACTATAAACGGGGCAGTAGCCAATAGCTTTCGTCTCTTAATTTATTTTGAGCATGTGTGGCACTTTGTGCGTCGGATTTGTGTACACACGATCGGAATTTCCGACAACGGATTTTATTGTCGGAAAATTTTATATCCTGCTCTCAAACTTTGTGTGTCGGAAATTCCGATGGAAAATGTGTGATGGAGCCTACACATGGTCGGAATTTCCAACAACAAGGTCCTATCACACATTTTCCGTCGGAAAATCCTATTGTGTGTACAGGGCATTAGAGTTTAGCTCAAGACGACACAGTTTGGTCCCATCTCTTGCCCCCAAGCTTGTGACTGGACAATGAAGGATCAGCAGCATGTACGGCATTACACATGTAAAACTATTTTACATGTAACGCATGTAAAAAATAATCACAAATGTTTACATATTGTAAAGTTGGGGGTTGTTTAGCTCTCGTAGTAGATAAAGTAAGGAAAGAAATTGCGCTAGGTGTATACTAAATAAAAAACATATAAATTACTGAAAATTAAAACCGTGAAGGGTATCCTGCTGCTAAGCACTATAACCCTGATATGGGGAACAGAAAGATATATATATATATATATATATATATATAGAAAAGTGCAGCACGGGATAGTAAACCAATGTTTTTACCAAGTGAACATAATATATAAATTTACATTAGTGTGACAAGTGACGTGTATCATAATCAAAAATATCCAGTGAAATAAGCCAAGTTAAAAAATCAGGTGAAAAATGAATCCATACATAAATTTATGTGTTAAAGAAATTATGTGCATTAATGTGACAAAGTTCATAAGTGAAGGTATCCCAATGACCCCTGATGACGTCAGTTGTGACGAAACGGTCGTAGGGTTTGTTGCGTATAGACGCATGGCGCATGCGCGTTCTTGATCTTAAGTTACCAGCAGAGCTTTTTTATCTGTATCCTTGCAAGGAAAGTTTTTATTATTTTGGAACTTTGTTGTTTAAATAAACCACCAAAGGAATCTCTGCACTACTGGAGTTTTTTCTCCCCTTCTTTTTCTTGGTTAACCCATTTGTACGCTGTGGAGGTCGCTATCCATTGGTGCGCAGTTCCTGTCTCAACTGTCGCCCATCGGTGTGCTCTTGCCCCTTTTGGTCATCCATTGGTGCGCAGAACTTATTTCTTGGAAATGAACCATGGAAGTTGCTCCTGACTGATGCCAGCTGGTCACCTGGGAATCGCTAACCGTGTTCATGCGTTTTCTAGTAAGCCTGTTTTGACCCCCCTGAGAAGGGCGGTCGCAGGCTTTCTGGTAAGCCTCCATTGTTTACTGTAAGGTGACGGGCAGCACAAGCGGAGAACACAGACTCTCGTAGTAGATGCTTTTGCCAGTGATTCAAACCAGTCAGGAACTGTATTTTAGGGCATGGTAGCCCATTTTTATTAAAAAGGCAAATAAAAGTCCATAACAATGGTTTCCCACGTAGGGGTTCTTCTCCAGCAAATAAACAGAAAATGCTAGCCCACCTGGCTCTCTGCAGCAGTACGTCTGCTCTTTATCCTGGTCACACAGACCACTGGATCCTTCAGTGTGGACGGCTTTACTTTAGCACCCACAGCTCCACTCTGGCCTTAGTCCTTAGGCCGTTTCAGTGCCTCTTGCAGTCACACACAATCTGGCTGCCTCCTGCAGCCCCTCTGACTCCTGGAGACCTCCTGTCTCTTGGTGTGGAGCAGTCTCCAACTGGGAGCCCTGAGGTATTCCCATAAACTCATTATAAGGGCTGTGCTCACCTGAGCACACACCCTGCTAGTCATCTGCAAAATCTGGACACAGGGTTGGAGATCCCGTCCCACCCAAGACACTGTGGAATCTCCAAACTACAAAGCCCCATGACGGAATACCAAAACCTGGAGAAAGTTGTGAAAGCGGTCTTCTCCAGTCCACCTCTATGCTGCGCAGTCTTGCACCAAGCAAATGTGCACACCTTGTGTCCCCCAAACTACAAATTTTATTGTGACAGCATCTCCTACTGTCACAATATGTTCATTGTAAAATCTGGTCCATTTCTTCAATATAGTTCTGCGGGTGACCAGTAAGCATATATAGATCCACTGCGGATAATGGAATGATCCCCCATGATGGCTCGGAGTAAGGTGTCCAGTTGTTCGGCCCAGTGCCAAATAGCAAAGGATCCTGTGGTACAGTGCAGCCCACGACTCCAAAAATACAAATGGTCACCTGGTAAAATCTGGTCCAAACATGACCCTATGTAGAGCTTTGTTCAATTTTCAACACCGTCAAACGCAACAGAACCTTACACTACCAGATGCAGCTATTTGAATGGCGCCATAGCCTTTTGTACGACTGTGTACCGATGCGTAGAAACTATACATGAGGTTTTTGATGCCCGTGTGACTGAGCCCTTACCACTTTGGAATCCAGCAGTGGTCTTCTTAAAAGGGGCCAATGACACCCAGCATCATTCAACCCCCTTCCTGCAGCCGCAGGAGAATTCTGCAGTGCCATTCTCTACAGGAGGGATATGCAATTAGCGGACCTTCAGCTGTTGCAGAACTACAAGTCCCATGAGGAATAGCAAGACTCTGACAGCCAAAGCATGACACCCAGAGACAGAGGCATGATGCGACTTGCAGTTTTGCAACAGCTGGAGGTCCCCTAATTGCATATCCCTGCTCTACAGTATTCAGGCCCCGTCTATCGGTGGAAGAAGAAAACGGCCCATAGCTATCAGACCATAGATCCATAGAAATAGTGATAAAAAAAAATAATAATAATAATAAAAGGTGCGGTGCAGAACGTAAAGCACACGTACCTCTTGATGAGTTCAGTCTTAAAATAACATGTTTTTAGAAAGGTTCATTCAGAGGCCACAACCCAAGAGATTAGGGGAGGCCTGGTGAAGAGATAGAGACTAGAGAATGTGGAAGACCACGTCTGTGACCTGCGGGACTCATCTAGAGCTACACACCGATCGAGGAAGGCTGGCTAGTGACCACGGCGGCCACAGATGGATATCAGAATGCTTACAGCAGAATATTAAACACGGCAGAAGTCTTGGTCAGAACTCACACTGCACATCAGAGATCGGGAATATGAGCATATGAATTATTTATCATGACCATGAATAGCTCACTCTTGCATCTTCTCTTGAATTTACAATTTTCCATTTGAGCCTGTGTAATCTGGACCATGGGGACAGTTCTAATGGAGAACCGGCTATTGCTGTGATCTTAAATAAACTCCCTTTGTTCTCGGCGATCTCCATGGTGCCACTAGGTAATTTAGCACAAGTGACATTTTACTTTTAAACTTGCTAAATGTCTTGACTTTGCTCCGAGCAAAGTGCGGCATTTGTGAGCCACCGTCGGGGTCGCGATCTTCAGCTCAGCGGCAGCTTAAATGTGACTCTGGAAAGATTTGGGAACGCGAACCGATGAGCCGTGCACAGCTGGGAAGGGGGGAGGGGGGTGGATGGAGCAGTGAAGATGCTGCTTTGTAAATATGCATTATATAAAAGAGGATTATTTAATCTAGTGCTCGACCCTTACGGGACTAACATGTATCCAGGAAACAATGCAACGGTGCTAAATCAGAAAGCTTACTCATATACGGTTAATGAGAGCTCTGTATAATCCGCAGGAGTTTCAACAGGCTTTTCAGAGTGCCCCTGGGCAGGCTACAACCTGATATAGAATCAAGAAATACATTTCTAACATTTGAACTTAAAGTGAACTTAAAGGAGCCTGCATTCACTATATCTGGTCTCCTACAGTACACAGAACATGGAAAGGCAATTATTTTTAGTAAATATAAACTGCCAAATACCTTTTCTCATTAGCAGCATATAAAAGTCTTGTAACTTGTATCAGTGTCTGCTTAAAGCGGAGTTCCACCCAAAGATGGAACTGCCTAATCCAGGTATTTTGCTCCCACTTCAGGGCATAGATACCCAAGCCACCCGTGGGTATCTACGCCACTTCCGGCGCCTTCTCAGCCCCCCCCCCCTCCGCTGTCTTCTGGAAGACGCACAGGTCCCAGAACACAGCAGGGGCCAGTGGGATAGCGCACAAGGCTTCACTTCCTGATTCCCTTATCGAAGATGGCGGTGGCAGCACCCAAAGGAATAGATCGACTTTGGGTGCCGACATCGCGGGCGCCCTGGACAGCTAAGTGTCCATATATTAAAAGTCAGCAACTGCAGTATTTGTAAAAAAAAAAACCCAAAAAAACAAAAAACACATCGGCGGACCTCCGCTTTAAAGCTTGTAGGAGGAGTTTTCATTTTCCCCTGACCCTCTGTCTGGACAGTGCCAATTGGTCCTGTGCTGAGGACATGCACCCTTCCAAGGAAAAAAACTCTCTAGCAATACAAACCAATACTGAGCATGTGCAGCCTGTCCCCTAATGCTCTGTTCTTTCAGGAAATGGTCTAGAGTCAGTGGAAAAAGGAGGAGGATCAGAGAAGACAGAATCAAACAGCCTTTATGCACAATGCAGAGGATTAACACCTTAGGTTCCACAGTGAGTATAACAAGCATGCTTTACACACACACACACACACACACACACACACACACACACACACACACACACACACACACACACACACACACACACACACACACACACATATATATATATATACTGATTTGTTACACTTTAAGTCATTCAGAAAATAAGGACACAATAATAATAAAGATAATAAATAGGAAATAAGTTAATAGCCAACCATCATATAAGAAGTACTTCAACAGACACTAGTTACAGAAAAAGTTGAGATTTACACAGAATTTTAACAACCTAAACATATTTTCCCTTCGAAAAAAAAACTTGTCAAATCAAAAAGCTCAGATCCTTTTCTTGCTTCCAGTCCCAGTAACAACCAAGGTATACAGAGAGGAAGAACCACCCCGACGTGGACACAGACAGCAATACAAATCTGGCAGGTCCATGCTAAGGAATATATTCCCAAAAAATTTGCTACCACTACTTCAAAAATGTATATTTCAAATTAAAGTTTGGTGTAAACTGACACTTTCTGTGGCAGGCCACACTAATCTTTTGAAAATGATATGGATGCCACAATAACTGTACTATGAGGGAAGCTTAAACCACTTAACCACTTCAGCCCTGGAAGGATTTACCCCCTTCCTGACCAGAGCACTTTCTGCGATCCGGCACTGCGTCACTTTAACTGACAGTTGCGCGGTCGTGCGACGTTGCACCTAAACAAAATTGACGTCCTTTTTTCCCCACAAATAGAGCTTTCTTTGGGTGGTGTTTGATCACCTCTGCGGTTTTAATTTTTTGCGCTATAAACAAAAAATTGCGACAATTTTGAAAAAAAAAGCAGTATTTTTCACTTTTTGCGATAATAAATATCACCCAAAAATATATAAATTTAAAAAAAAAAATTTTCCCTCAGTTTAGGCCGAAAAAAAAAAAAAAAATCACAATAAGCGTATATTGATTGGTTTGCGCAAAAGTTATAGTGTCTACAAAATAGGGAGTTTTATTAGTTTTAGTTTTATGGCAGTTTTATTATTCATTTTTGTTTTTTTATTAGTAATGGCAGCGATCTGCGATTTTTATCGTGACTGAGACATTATGGCGGACACATCGGACACTTTTGACACTATTTTGGGACCATTGTCATTTATACAGCGAGCAGTGCTATAAAAATGCACTGATTACTATGTAAATGACACTGGCAGGGAAGGGGTTAAACCAGGGGTCTCAAACTGGTGGCCCTCCAGCTGTTGCATTACCAGAATTCCCATGAAGCATTGCAAGGCTGATAGTTACAAGCATAACACCCATGGGCAGAGGCACGATGGGACTTGTAGTTCTGCAACAGCTGGAGGGCCACCAGTTTGAGACCCCTGGGTTAAACACTAGGGGGCGATCAAGGGGTTCAGTGTGTGAGTGATTCTAACTGTGGGGGGATGGGCTACTACTCGCACGACAGCGATTACTGCTCCAGATGACAGGGAGCAGTGATCTCTGTCATGTCACTAGGCAGAATGGGAAAATGCCTTGTTTACATAGACATCTCCCCGTTCTTCAGCTCCGTGACACGATCGCGGGCACCCGGCGGACACAGAGTCCTCAGGACCCGCAGTCACGGAGCACGCGGCGGTGCGTGCGCGCCCACAATGCTGCATCTTAAAGGGGATGTACCTGTATGCCCATTTGCCCAGTCGTGCCATTGTGCCGACGTATATCGTGCGCTGGTCGGCAAGGGGTTAAAGACTAAACCATTTTCTGACACTAGTTGGTTTCAAGTAAAATCATTTCTTGCTAGACAATTACTTAGAACCCCCAAATATATATATATATATATATATATATATATATATATATATATATATATATATATATATATATATATATATATATAATTTTTTTAAGCAGAGACCCTAGAGAATAAAATGGCGGTTGTTGCAATACTTTATGTCACACTGTATTTTCACAGCGGTCTTTCAAATGCAATTTTTTTGGAAAAAAATACACTTTAATTTATTTAAAAAAACTACAGTAAAGTTGGCCCAATTTTTTTGTATAATGTGAGAGATGATGTAACACCGCGAGAATCGTGAGAGAATTGTGATTATCATATTTCCCAGAATCATGCAGCTCTATCTGATGGAGTACTGAAAACTTATCAACAGCTCTGCCAATAAGGCAGTAAAGCCAGCCCTCCTGTACTGCCTTTCATTCTTGTCTCCCTGGTTTGCGGCTCACTACCATAAACGTCACCTGCACATGATTTCATTGTCACCACAGTCTTATCTGACCATCTATCCTCAATGCACCCAATTTAACTACTATATCATTCATGGATATTATTTTTATTCAACATAGATCTGTTGAATATTATCACCTTGCT
The DNA here is from genome assembly GCA_037952835.1 of Lithobates septentrionalis. Lineage (NCBI taxonomy): Eukaryota > Metazoa > Chordata > Amphibia > Anura > Ranidae > Lithobates > Lithobates septentrionalis. Next base: position 133,796 of record JBBDGP010001998.1, on the reverse strand, counting down.
CACTTGCATACACCATGAAGACTGGTGATCTGTGTTCTGGGGACCCTGTGTGTGTGCCCTGCTGGTGTGCGGCCTTGGACTACCTCAGCTCCTGGGAGAGACAAATCTTTCTGGCCCTGGCTCCATACTCACCTTACACCAATGTACTTTATCTCATGTAAGTACCCAGGATTGGCAATCTTGCCTGTTCCTGTTACTCCTAGTGCTATATTAGACAAATTATATTCTATATTTTGTAGATACTTTTGAGCATTCGCCCCTGAGGTAGTGTGCTATACATGAAACGCGTCGGGAATTTAGGATGCAGTCATATGCCTGCAATAGGAATCTACCTAGACCCATTATCTACAACCAATCATGCTTACAATGTATACATTTCTTTTATAACATTGCAATATGCCACTCAGATTACGTGTGTGTGTGTGTGTGTGTGTGTGTGTGTGTGTGTGTGTGTGTGTGTGTGTGTGTGTGTGTGTGTGTGTGTGTATATATATATATATATATATATATATATATATATACATACACACACAGGTATATATATATATATATATATATATATATATATATATATATAGAAAAAGAGTCCAAGAGGTTGCTGCACTTAAAAATTTCTTTGCTTTATTTCTCAAATTGTTCAGTAGGGATTTACAAAGCAAGTATAATCCAAAAACACAGGTACGAAATGCCTACACAGTTTCAGACACAGGTAGATTCAGATATGGATGGATGGATGGATTACGTCTCGGGCTAGTCAGCTTACGCCCTTCCTAAGATCCATTGAAGCACATCTGAGGGTTTCAATCCAATCATTCATTTAAATACAGGTTAAGTGAAGTACTTCACATATGGAATCAATATGGCTAATTAGTTCAAATCGCATACCATTTAACATCTATATATGCATATATTTATCTATAACATGCCATTAAAACAAGGATAAGCAACAGGTGTCGAATCTCTCATTCTCTTCACTCTCATTATAGAATATTTGAAATACCTATAAAAACGCAGGGAAATGTTGCATTCATGAGTAAATACCAAAACAAAAAGAAAAAACAAAAAAGATATCCCCATCATGAAGTTATTTTATCTGGCTACTTTCATATACTTATTCCAACAGTTAAACAAATAAATAAAGATCCAAATCAACATTTAAGCCATATGGAGCAATTGTATTCAAAAAATGTATCCAGTATACTTCTCTGATTCTAAGAAAAAGAGAAGTATACTGGATACATTTTTTGAATACAATTGCTCCATATGGCTTAAATGTTGATTTGGATCTTTATTTATTTGTTTAACTGTTGGAATAAGTATATGAAAGTAGCCAGATAAAATAACTTCATGATGGGGATATCTTTTTTGTTTTTTCTTTTTGTTTTGGTATTTACTCATGAATGCAACATTTCCCTGCGTTTTTATAGGTATTTCAAATATTCTATAATGAGAGTGAAGAGAATGAGAGATTCGACACCTGTTGCTTATCCTTGTTTTAATGGCATGTTATAGATAAATATATGCATATATAGATGTTAAATGGTATGCGATTTGAACTAATTAGCCATATTGATTCCATATGTGAAGTACTTCACTTAACCTGTATTTAAATGAATGATTGGATTGAAACCCTCAGATGTGCTTCAATGGATCTTAGGAAGGGCGTAAGCTGACTAGCCCGAGACGTAATCCATCCATATCTGAATCTACCTGTGTCTGAAACTGTGTAGGCATTTCGTACCTGTGTTTTTGGATTATACTTGCTTTGTAAATCCCTACTGAACAATTTGAGAAATAAAGCAAAGAAATTTTTAAGTGCAGCAACCTCTTGGACTCTTTTTCTATATACAAGGTCGGTGGGAAGACCTGATTGCTGGCACTAAATCGTAAGCAGAGTGCGGTTCTCCTCCACAAGTGAATATATATATATATATATATATATATATATATATATATATATATATATATATATATATATATATATATATATATATATATATATATATATATATATATATATATATATATATATATATATATATATATATATATATATGAATGAATTTACAACAAACATTTACTTATCATTTCATTTTACATCCTATACCGTGAAGCCAATATGTATGCAATCATGATTTTTTCATGTCCATGCCCTGAATGTATGTGTGTATATATGAATGAAATTAACAGTTTTTACTTGTCTGCTCCTAACTGTTATGTATTTATACATCCATCTATGCCAATTAAATGCTTTCACAACCTAACCTCCACTAATCAATTGCCTCATCTAAAGTCCCAACCTCTCTTTTCTTGTGTATCTGAACCAGGGACGGGGGCACATTTCTATGTGCATCATTTAAAGTCCCAAATCCCCCCCCCCCCCCATATTCTCACATCTTGTTCTGGTGACAACTGTAAAAATGTACATAAAACTGCAGTGGCCTAAACACCTAGTGACTGGCTGTCTGACATAACCGTTAAGGCAGGAATAAACCGTCAGACTGAATGAGCAAATTTTTTTGCCCCCAGGAGCTTCTATATATTCTACAATGCACATCATATAGGCACATTATGGCAGAGTTATTTAGCAAAGTGACCCACTCCAGCGCTGTGATGTTCTCACTCTTCTCCATTGCAAGGGTTTCCAACATCTCCTGGTCTGCTTCCAGCTATGCAGTTTTCGACCATCTCTATTGGCCAGGGTGGGATGACGCAACTCCCCAAGCATGTGCACAGGCGTTCTCATCTTGGTCAGACTTGTGCTGACACGCCCCCCCCCCCCTGCACAGCTATTCACTGGGAAGATCAGTGTACCACAGCTTCTCTACCCCACCTCTCCAAGATACTTATGCAGCTGAGAACACGTGATCACAAAAAAAGAAAAAGGTAATTCTAACATGAATATAATATATATATATATATATATATATATATATATATATATATATATATATATATATATATATATATATATATATATATATACATACACACACACACACATATATACATACATACACACATATATATATATATATACACACACACACACACACACACACACACATATATATACATATACACACACATATATACAGTAACTCACAAAAGTGAGTACACCCCTCACATTTTTGGAAATATTTTATTCTATCTTTTCATGTGACAACACTGAAGAAATGACACTTTGCTACAATGTAAAGTAGTGAGTGTACAGCTTGTATAACAGTGTAAATTTGCTGTCCTCTCAAAATAACTCAACACACAGCCATTAATGTCTAAACCACTGGCAACAGAAGTGAGTACACCCCTAAATGAAAATGTCCAAATTGGGCCCAATTAGCCATTTTCCCTCCCTGGTGTCATGTGACTTGTTAGTGTTACAAGGTCTCAGATGTGAATGGGGAGCAGGTGTGTTAAATTTGGTGTTATCGCTCTCACTCTCTCATACTGGTCACTGGAAGTTCAACATGGCACCTCATGGCAAAGAACTCTGAGGATCTGAAAAAAAGAATTGTTGCTCTACATGAAGATGGCCTAGGCTATAAGAGGATTGCCAAGACCCTGAAACTGAGCTGCAGCACGGTGGCCAAGACCATACAGCGGTTTAACAGGACAGATTCCACTCAGAACAGGCCTCGCCATGGTCGACCAAAGAAGTCGAGTGCACATACTCAGCATCGTATCCAGAGGTTGTCTTTGGGAAATATACGTATGAGTGCTGCCAGCATTGCTGCAGAGGTTGAAGGGGGGGGGGGTCAGCCTGTCAGTGCTCAGACCATACGCCGCACACTGCATCAAATTGGTCTGCATGGCTGCCGTCCCAAAAGGAAGCTTCTTCTGAAGATTAAAAACAAGAAAGCCTGCAAACAGTTTGCTGAAGACAAGCAGACTAAGGACATGGATTACTGGAGCCATGTCCTGTGGTCTGATGGGACCAAGATAAACTCTTTTGGTGAAGAGTACAAAGACAAGTGTGTCTTGCCTACAGTCAAGCATTGTGGTGGGAGTGTCATGATCTGGGGCTGCATGAGTGCTGCCGGTCCCTGGTGAACTACAGTTCATTGAGGGAGCCATGAATGCCAACATGTACTGTGACATACTGAAGCAGAGCATGATCCCCTCCCTTCGGAGACTGGGCTGCAGGGCAGTATTCTAACATAACGACCCCAAACACACCTCCAAGATGACCACTGCCTTGCTAAAGAAGCTGAGGGTAAAGGTGATGGACTGGCCTAGGAAGTGTCCAGAGATAAACCCTATTGACCATCTGTGGGGCATCCTCAAATGCAAGGTGGAGGAGCGCAAGGTTTCTAACATCCACCAGCTCTGTGATGTCGTCATGGAGGAGTGGAAGAGGAGGCGGTTTAGACATTAATGGCTGTGTGTTGAGTTATTTTGAGGGGACAGCAAATTTACACTGTTATACAAGCTGTACACTCACTACTTTACATTGTAGCAAAGTGACATTTCTTCAGTGTTGTCACATGAAAAGATAGAATAAAATATTTACAAAAAAGGGAGGGGTGTACTCACTTTTGTGAGATTATATATATATATATATATACACACACACACACACAATACACACAGTAGTGCCTTTCATTACAATTTGAAACTAACTGGGTTGTTTTACAAGGTGAGGGTTCACATATACGGTACTCTAAATGATCACTACAGGGTAGGGGGACCCAGATGAAACATTACTTTTGAAATGACATTACCATGTTACAGCTTTTAAATATTTTAGATTACTTTTATCTTAAGACTTAAGTGGGGTACACACTATAAGAAAATCGGAGCAAACGGTCGTCCGATTTTTTTTTCGCCGTTTCACAGCAAATCAGAACCGATGAACGAAAATTCTTACGAATATTCTCGTAGGATCATAGGCTTTTTTTTTTGTTGTTGTTTATGATCATGCAGTCTTGTCTTTTCTGATTTTTCTTGTACGAAAACGGTACACATTAAACGAAAATCGTTCCCGTACGAGAATTTTTTTTTGAGTTTGTCCCTTCGAGAATTTTCGTAAGAAAACTCTGCATCGGCTGTGGAAAGATGTGTACACAATGTACAAAAATTCTTTGGACGAAAATGTCTGCCCGATTTTCCTATAGGGTGTACGAGCTTTTACAAACAAAGAAAAATAAAATTTTCAGATGAAAGCTTGCACAATTATAAACTTAAGGCAAAAAAAAAGGTACATTCCTGTATAAGCCCGACTGTTCTCTCCCACCATGGCCATGTGACATACGGGTGACGTTATACCCAGACAAAATCAATCAATTATTAGCAAGTGTCACGCCAATGTACTTCTGCTGGCTGATAAGCTGGGCTCACCGGGCTCTGTTGTGACTGCCGGGTCCATATTTCATCCACTGCAACCGGGCTAAACACCAATAAATAGTACAAGTAAATTATAGCCGGTAATTGGTTTCCCTGTGTGCACTGACACATTCAGCAGTGTTAATGCAAGGTATGGGGATATAATTTATGACGCGGGGCCAGGGAGCACTTAGTAAAAGCAGGAGAGTGCTATTTAAGGAGCAATTTGAAAATGGAATTTCTCCTATCAGAGGGAGGATATGTAGCAGGCGATGCATCACCGAGTTCCCTCACAGTCATCTTCAGGGCGGAATGAGATGCATATCAGTAGAGAGACTCAGAACCGTATAATTCTGAACCGATCACCGCAACACAAAGCCATTCCTCAAATGTAAACCTGCTGAAAGACAGACATGACACACTGGGCTGTCTACAATGCAAAATGCGTCGATGATCACTTTCCAGATGTCATATCAATACAAACATCAGGATCACTACAGTGTAAAAGATGGACGCTCAGTCACAAGGGCAGCGCTATGCAAAAAGCACAACCTGCTTATTAACCGCTTCAGCCCCGGAGGATTTTAAACCCCTTCCTGACCAGAGCACTTTTTGCGTTTCGGCACTGCGTCGCTTTAACCGATTGCACGGTCGTGCGACGTTGCACCCAAACAAAATTGATGTCCTTTTTTTCCCCACAAATAGAGCTTTCTTTTGGTGGTATTTGATCACCTCTGCGGTTTTTATTGTATGCGCTGTAAACAAAGAGCGACAATTTTGAAAAAAAAATGCAATATATTTTATTTTTTGCTATAATACCGTATATACTCGAGTATAAGTCGTTCCGAGTATAAGTCGAGGCCCTAATTTACCACAAAAAAAAAAAATGGGAAAAACTTACTGATCCGAGTACAAGATGAGGGTGAGAAATGCACAGCTACTGTAAGTGAAAAAGAGGGTCAACAATGCCCATTTGCAGCCATAGGTCCCCTGAACTTCAAACTGGGTAGTTAAGGGTTCCTAGATGCCCCCTAGCTGCAGCCAAAATTTGGGGTCTCTGAACCCAAAGGGTCCCGAAATGACATTGCTGCAGATGGACACAGTTGACCGAATTTGGGGCCCTGTATCTCGGGGCCACTTAGTGCTAAGAACCCCAAATTTGGTGTGCAAACCCAGTGGAACTAGCACCATAAAATTTCCAAAGCTGGTGTTTCTAGCACCAAGTGGCCCTGAGATACAGGGCCCCAAATTTCAGTTCAGAAAATGTCAAGCACTTTTCTGCAGCAGAGAATGACATTTTCCGAACCAGTTTTGGGGCCCCGTATCTCAGGGCCACTTGGTGCTAGGAACCCCAACTTTGTTATGGTAACAGTTCCACTGGGTTTGCACACCAAATTTGGGGTTCCTAGCACCAAGTGGCCCTGAGATATGGGGCCCCAAAGTCGGTTCGGAAAATGAAATTTTTTGCTGCAGAAAAGTGCTTGACTCGAGGGGGGCATTTTCAGCACAAAAAAGTATGCTGAAAAATTTGACTTATACTCGAGTATATACGGTAAATATCCCCCAAAAATATATATAAAAAAATATTTTTTCCTCAGTTTAGGCCGATATGTATTCTAATACATATTTTTGGTAAAAAATAAATAAATCGCAATAATCGTTTATTGATTGGTTTGCGCAAAAGTTATAGTGTCTACAAAATAGGAGATTTATGGCATTATTATTATTAATTTTTTTATTAGTAATGGCGGCGATCTGCCATTTTTATCGTGACTTCGACATTATGGACACTATTTTGGGACCATTGTCATTTGTACAGCGATCAATGCTATAAAAATGCACTGATTACTGAGTAAATGACACTGGCCGGGAAGGGGTTAAGTGTGTCCTAGGGAGTGATTCTAACTGTGGGGGGCTACCACTCACATGACAGCGATCGCTGCTCCCGATGACAGGGAACAGTAGATCCCTGTCATGTCACAAGGCATCCAAGGCCGTGAATAAGGGGGTAGCAATGGTTCTCCTGTACGGGGCCCGGGCCAGCAGGGTAGCCCAGGCAGCAGGGTGGATTGGATGTGGGCAGGGAAGGGTGATCGTTGTGGCAGAGGGGCAATTACTGGAACAAATCTACTGTTTGGCTCTCTCTGCAGCAGTTGAAAGTTGGCATCTGCTCCTCTCCCTCCCATTGGATTTCAGAGCTGCTGCAGAGAGCCGTACAGGTGATCAGTACCAGTTATTACTCCACCACCACTCTGATCACCCTCTCTGTGCATCATACATTTCTCCCGGCTGCCCAGGACCCCCAGTGTGCCGCCCCAGCCCCGCAGTGCTCCCGGCTTCTCTCCTCTCCTTCCCTCCAGCAGCTGCAATCACACAACAGGATCCCTCAGGAAAAGTGTCCGGTAAACATGTCACATTTACCAGCCCTTTCTTTTCCTGAATAAACATAATGAGTGATCTGTGCCGATCACTCCGTGTGTTAATTCAGAACTGAAGCATTGGCATTTTGGGGCCCCGTGTCAGGTTGTCTGTACGGGGCCCAAGCGGTTTCTAACAGCAGCCCTGACTGCATCTAATACAATGCAGGCACTGTTCAGCTGATAATTTTCGATTTTTGAATATGCTTTTGTTGAGCCAGATGGTGCTAGCATGGCCACCCATGGCTCGCATTTTGGTCTCATTCAGCAGGAATCAGCCAAAATTTCGAGCTATCTGTTATCTATAGCCAGCTTAAAGTTGCATTAGCCTCCGTTCACACCAAATCCAACTTCAAAAATCATGCAACTTCACTTGAAATCACACAATTATTACACAAATAATGCAATTACACAAATAATGCAGGAACTTCTATTTTAAATCAGCGCGGCACCGCAAAGTCTGTGTCGCACTAATTTGAACAGTTCCATTGCCGACAATAGCGTGCGACCTGTCATGTGATTTTAATGTTTTCATTGTCGTAGCGGTGTGAGGCTTAAACTTTAATGTTTAAAAATTTCTGACAGGTAGGTTTTTTTTTTCCTTTCTTAACAGAGGAGACCATATCAATCTCTAAAGTCATAAATGCTTCCCAGGTGTCATGTACACTGAACCACGGATGTGCAGCTCAGCGTACAATTACGCCGCCCGATCTCTACTGTGATGAAGTGACTCCCGTGTGCGTGCGACATCAACGCAGCCCGGCCATTCAAGCAGTCTAACAGACAGACCCAGGGTGGAAGAGCCCGGGACTAGTGGGAGCAGTGACAGCTCAGTGCTGGAGGGCTTTATGTGCATTTGCTGTGCATTTTTCCTAAGCTTGCATTTCCCTTTGAGGTCATATTCTTTCTTCTTTGGTCTTCTATGTGCATTACTGCAATGTGGTGCATTTTCACGCAATTTGCATGTTTTTCTGTGCATTTGCAGTGCAAAAAAATGCAGCTGGCTGTACTTTTTTCACTGCACTTCAATAGTGCGAACTATGTCTTTAGGATAACCTAGATTTTGGACTGTCGAGGCAGTTGGAGTGCAGTCAAAAATGCAAAAATGCATCCCACTGCATCTGGTGTGAATGGGCCCTAAAAATCAGAATGCTGGTGCATGCCGATAGGAAATCATTTTACATTAAAGCCCAACTTCAGGATACAAGTGAGATCCCTTCCACCCTCTATCTATCTGATCACCGAGTTAGAATACATTTAAAAAAAGCCTTAATTACTTGCTCCCTGGGCACTTAAACCCCCTTCCTGCCCAGGCCAATTTTCAGCTGACAATTGCGCGATCATGCAACACTGTACCCAGGAGCGGCCCGTCCATTAGGGCGCACGGCACCGCTCCCCCAATTCATGCATCCGGCCCCTATGCAGGATGCCGGACGCATGAATTCCAACAGGATGGGTGTTTTTTTTTTTTTGAAGCACCTAATTAAAGCCTGCGGCTCTAACAGGCTTCAAAATAGGTTGGGCTTGGGGAACAGAGAATGGGAACGAGCCCACCCAGGTGTGTTACAATAGCGAATGAAGATTCGCTATTTTAACACTGAACCTTCTCCCAGCCAATCAGGAAGTGAGTCTTGATACTCGTCACCCAATTGGCTGAAAGGACAGGCAATCCTATTAGATGCCTAGGTGGAGGGGAGGAGCCGCCCCGGCGGAAGCTGCAGTGATGGAGAAAAGGATGCAGGAGCCGCTGCCTGCTGCCTAGATGGGGTAAGTGTCAGACCGACCTGCAGACAGAGGGTGGGAGAGGTGCCGCCGGCCGCCCTGAAGGGGGGGTTGTTTGCTGCTTAAATTACTCTGCAGAGCACAGTGAAGAGAGCTCTGAGAGCTGATTGGAGGAAAAGGACACAACCCCTTTCACACAGCACACAGGAACAGAGCTGAGGCTGTCAATCTCCTGGCGATCCCCACCTGTCACCTCTTTTCTCTTGGTCTCAGGAAAACTTGTCAGAAGTGACTCCTGCTGATGATAGAGGAACGAAGCAGAAGACAAAATGACACTTGGTACTCCTAATTGAGACAAGTACACACTATAGAGGGATATGCTTTGTTCATATTTCATGTCTTGGGTTTGCAACCACTTTAAGCCACAGTCACATGATTAAACAGCGGTGGGTCTTTCTCTCCCCTCTGTTTACTTTCTGGATGGGTCCGTCTGGGTGTTCACGGCCCTGCCTGCGTGATGTGGACAATACTCATTGGCTGGCCGGTAGAGGGTTCCTCTTAGGATTCAGAAAAGGACCGAGGGGGAGTGAAGGGGTACAGTCACCGAGGGTGGGCTGCGTAACATATGGCACTGGATTAGCGGTCCTCGAACATGGAAACAGTGTCAGTGATGGACCTGGATGTCATATAATTTACTTGACAAGGTAAGGGCATCTAATAAAGACCTGGCATGATGGGTTACAGGGGGTTTGGAGGGGGGGGGGGGGGGTGGAAGGCAGGGATGGGAAAAAAAATTGGTTTCGGGTTGTGTTTTTTGCTTTCCCGCTTCCTGCCGCCCGAGTTATATACTTCCACTGCAGCCCGAATTGGGAGAACATCTCCAATGTGCAGTGGAAGGGCCCGTTTCCTGAAGCCTATGCTGATCAAAGAGACCCTGTCACCTTGACCATTCAGAGCAAAGTGGAAGTGTCTGTGCAAAGGAACCCTTCATTGTCTTATCCAGCGCTCTCCTGCTGCACCAGCTGGTGAAAAAAAACAATGCTTCTGGAGATGAGGGGAACGTGTGACCTCCCTGAGCTTCCATAAGGGTCACACAGCTATGGCATATACATACGTCCATTGGTCCAAGCTGAACCAATGTAACTTTGTAAAAACTGCCAAACCTGAAATTCAGCTCTGAACTTTTGACTGGAGAGCGCCTTTAATTACCAGCAACAGCTGGCAAGACAAGGTCACGTCAAGTTTTAGTCTGCATTAAAAGAATCCATTACAATATAAAGCTTGGCAAAGTGGTCACTGTGTTAAATGAACATCAACAATCACAAAACTCTGCCCGCTCCAACCTGTACTTTTTACAGTTTTATTGAAAATCTATGGAAAGAAGAACAAAAAAGCATTTTATTTAGAGCGCGAGTTAACAATTTAGTAGAAATATTGATAAGAACTGGCTACGGGACTACTGAATCTATAATTCATGGCCACTTAACAACCCTGCATTCCAAATCCAACCCAACGTAGGAGTCTTTAACTAGTTTGTAAGCCAAACAATCTGAATTATTTATAGGTAATTAAAATCAGTGGAACACTTGTAAGTCATTAAGCACCACAATTAAAGAAGCCTCTTATTACGCTGAATTATAGGCCAGAAAACCGGGAACCATCATTAATGTGGATCCTAACACAAGAGCCATAAAAGATGTTCAATAGAAAAGCGGCACTCAGGAAATCTTCTGTTTATTTTGTCCATTTATCCACCTAGGCTGGAGGAAGAACAGACTTACATAAGCTCACTATTTGGTAATTGGCTTAAAGAGGCAATTTGGTAAACATACTGAAGGGTAGCTAAAGTCAAAATGTTTTTGTTTTCAGTTATGGACTGATGAGGGGGTCAGAAGTTTTCTGCGGTCTCCGGAGAACATTGTTGCTGGGAGTGAAAGCAAGGAAAAGTACATCATTGTGAGTGATTACCTAAATGGAACCAGCGTGAAAATCAATGTTTTAGTGGCAACGGTCACGTGGTGGTATATTATAAACCGTTAGAAAAAAAATTTAAATCAAAAGTGGACCTTCAGTCCGCCATCCCCCCCCCCCCAAATCAACTATGCCTCCGAGTACTGTTACTACTATTTACAGTTTAAAACCGCCATTTTCTTTTTTGGCTAGACTGAGCCCACCTGCTGCATATCCGAGGACGGGACAGGACGAGGGACACGTGAGGGGGGGGGGGGGGGGTGCAGAAGTAGGGATTAATAGCGGTTGGTGAGTGGAGCTGCAGACTTCAGAGGGCTGGCTGCCTGAACCCAGAAAAGGCTTTAGATGACTAAAGACCAAGATGGCAGCTCAGGACCTGGGCTGCTGTATCTGATCAGATCGCAGCATGACAATGCTGGATCCACCAAGTAGGTATGTATCTGAATCTAAGGCAATGCAGCATAACAGCCAAGTGGTCATAAGAAAAAATACGGAGTGACTGAAATTCCTCTTTAAATGTAAACCTTGCAATTCCCATTGCTTGCTTAGATACTTATCCCCCCCAATCAGAGATATGGCGGTTCAAAAAAAAACAAAAACACACCTTTGGCAATGTCTTCAGGTCATTTCAGACTCCATATATTTTTAAGAAATAATTTGAATGACATATGTTCTATTTGCTAGAAGGGAATGGATATGTATGACTTCTTTCTCATGGGTTTTGCATCCATCCATTTTTGACCCACAATTAAGCAGGTCAAAAACGAACTGCAACGCGTAACCCTATCGGTGGCTACACGTGCATCCGTTTACATCCAGCTCTACTCAGGTTCATCAGACTAAACACAAGAAGCTTTTGTTCAGGTCTGCTTTTGCACACCTAACCAGATTTGGGTGAATATATATTATTATTATTAAACAGGATTTATACAGAGCCAACAGTTTACGCAGCGTTTTACAACATAAGGATGGTGCATGTCTGTTTACATCCAGCCTCCTATATGGATTACATGGGTTTATTTTTCCTCCATCACAAGGAGGAAAAAAAACAAACAAACATGGATGTCACATATGTGATGCCCATTTCCATTCAGATCTGATTTAGCAGGGAACAGTCTAGAATACCCAGCGAAACAGAGGGCGCCCAAGTGAGGGACCCCAACATTAATACAAGGTATACAAATGTATAGACTTAAACTACCTGACAGCAACTTCTGTCCATGTTGATCCTAAGGAAGCAGAGAGAAGCTGCGAAACACATCAACCTGAGGATAGGATTTAATGCAATACGCTGGAATATGAAATGGTCTTATTTATGATGTACAAATACACTATATTACCAAAAGTACTGAGTTGGCCCACCCTTTGCAGCTATAACAGCTTCAACTCTTCTGGGAAGGCTGTCCACAAGGTTTAGGAGTGTGTCTATGGGAATGTTTGACCATTCTTCCAGAACTGCATTTGTGAGGTCAGGCACTGATGCTGGATGAGGAGACCTGGCTCACAGTCTCCACTCTAATGCATCCCAATTGTGACACTCATGGGAGCTGACAAAAAATAGTGCATGCACAACTTTTTGAAACTGCACCACAATACAAGTTATGCTGGCCATACACTATACAAAAAATCGGCCAAACCCATCTTAGAAAAACGAACATTCAGACGTGAGCGCCATCATGTAATGACCGATAAACCGCTCAGTGGACATAGATTAATGCATTTTTTGTTCGATTTTGTACATATACCTAGTGCAGACAGTTCGGACGGGAAACACATTAACCTTTCAACTTATCGCTCATTTGGTAAAAAAAATTTCCAAACTCGTCCTTTGTTTTTTCAAAAACGTCCCAAAGATGATCGATTTTGTGCCCATTAACTGGCCGAAAAATGAATGAACGGTCTAAATGACCGAATTTCGGACAATTTTTCGTATAGTGTACTGCACTGAAATGCAAATTCATCAGAAGGTGTGTTAAAGGGACACCACACTACACCAGCGCACTTGCTGGGCAAGTTTCTGCAAAAAATGTGGAAGAAAGAAGGTTAAAGGACCCACTCAATGGCATAGGACAGACTGGAAGATTTTATTCTCCTAGCATATTTATGTCCAGCGAGAGGCTGGCAAAGCAGCTTTTCTCTAAAAACTACTAGGGATGCACCGGTGATGATACAGAGTATTTTCACAAGTACTCATAACAATTGCTCATATTCCAAGGGGTCCCCTAGTTACAAACATCCGACTTACAAACGTCTCCTACTTACAAACGGAGGGAGACAACAGGAAGTGAGAGGAAATCTACCCCTAGGAAGGGAAATTCACTCCTGTAAGAGCTATTATGGGGAAAGGTACCTCCACTGATGCTTTATCACCAAGGCTTGTTTCCACAACAACCCAAAATTTTCAAAATCCAATTGTCATTGGGACAGAAAGTGAGGTGAAATCTTCTGAACAGGGGCACACACAGAAAAACAAATGTTACAGGGGTGTTAACCCTTCCTTATGCTATCCAAAAAACTTAAAAATAGTTTTTTTGGCTGGAGCTAAACTTAAAAAACGTACCTGTTCCAACTTACAAACAGATTCAACTTAAGAACAAACCTACAGTCCCTAACTTGTTTGTAACCCGGGGACCCCCTGTACCCTAAAACCAATACCTTTGGTTGTGAAATTTGAGCCCCTACAAAATAAATGGGCACAAATCGCACTACAAAGAATCTCATGCAATTTGAACAGGAATGCGCTGCAATTCCTGTCCAAATCAAATTCGGTTTTGGTTTCCCCCCACCGCTCCTGTGTGAACCCAGGCTGAAATCACAAAAAGCATTCCTTTTCAAATCATATGTAATTCTTTGTAATGCAGTTTGAGCCTATTCATTTTGTATAGGCTCAAATAACACTGCAAAGGTATCAGTACTCGGTATCGGTGAATACGTGACCGAAAGTATCAGTACTGGTACTCGCCGTAAGAAAAACAGTAATGGTGCATTCCTAGTGTCTACCAGTAAGAAAGGTGTGCCACGAAAACCAAGTTCAACTGGTTTAATAAATCTCTTATTAGCATAAAATAACATGGGAAAAAAAAAAAAGGAAAAAAATAATAGGATTTAAGGAGATATGTTAAATAGGCCACAATCCTAAACCAACTCAGTGGCTAATAGTCCAGTTTAGTGAGTTACAGTCTTGCCATTTGATGACCATTTAACTCACTAACCTCCCTCAAGATTTCAGCAAACCAGTTTGATTAGATAAAGGAAGCCTTTTCCATTTCAAACTTTTCTTACCACAAATACCATATATGCCGCTGTGTAAAGACAGCATTGTGCGTGTTACAGATATCAGCAGAGTAAACGTGACCAGGGTTCAAAGGTCGAAAAATGCTGATTTCCAGAATGACTCCAATAGATTGAACGCTCCCTGAACAGCCATAGCTGAGCCAGATGTCCGTTATCACAATGTAATTCTGTCCAAATCTGCTGGTAATTAGTTTCATCCTTTCGACATAATGATTCTTGTGCTCGGTGACGGCCGCTGTGATCTCTAGGTATAATCCCACCATTAGTCTCCTCTTACTGTCAGAGCTTCTCTGTCACTGTCCAGCAGCACAGATCCTTATCGAAGGTTAAAGCCCTTACCTACTTATATGGCCCTGAAAGGCCCACATACCATGGGGGTTGGTAGAAATCTTGTATTGGCTGGTAATTCCAAAAGGCAACACGTTTTAGACTCAGAAATTAATAATTTAATATTTTTGTGGGTGAAATTATGCTAAAGACTCCCTAATAGAACACATATAACAAAGAATACTTTTTTTTTTTTTTACTCTACCCAAAACTGGAATAAGTTGTGGCTTTATATATACATATTAGAGCTGCACGATTAATTGTCAAAAATCGTTATCGCGATTTTTTTCCCCGTTGCGATCTTGAGAAAAACGTGTTTCACAATTCTTGCTATGCAAATAATTCTCTCTGCTCTTCTGAAGCCACAGCCATCAAAAGCAAGGAAGAAAAAAATCAAAACATTCTTTAGCAGTGAAACTTAAAGAGGGAGTCCACCTAAACCGCCAAAAAAAAAAAAAAAAAAAAATATTAAAAGCCAGCAGCTACAAATACTGCAGCTGCTGACTTTTAATAAATGGCCACTTACCTGTCCCGGGGTCCAGTGATGTCGGCAGGCGACGCCAAGAACCCGCTCGGTTCTCGGCAGCTGCCGCCGCCATCCTGTGTGACGGAATCAGGAAGTGAAGCGTTGCGGCTTCACTTCCCGGTTCCCTACTGCGCATGCGCGAGTCGTGCTGCGCATCGTAACTGGTCCCCGCTCTCTCCTGGGAGCTGTGTGTTCCCAGGAGACAGAGCGGAGGGACAGGAAGAGGCATAGACTCCCATGGGGGTCTATGCCGGAAGTGGGTGCAAATACCTGTCTTAGACAGGTATCTGCACCCGCCTCCCCCCTGAAAGGTGCCAAATTTGACACCGGAGGGGGGGGAGGGTTCCGAAAAGCGGAAGTTCCATTTTTGTGTGGAACTCCGCTTTAAGTAGAAACATTGTAACAATTTGTCAATGGAATAGACTTCTGTGTGAGGGAAGTGTAACCACTAAACCTTTTTCTGACATTTGTTGGTTTCAAGTTAAAATCATTTTCTTTTTCCTGGAGAATTACTTAAAACCCCCAAACATTATATATATTTTTTTAGTAGAGACCCTAGAGAATAAAATGGCGGTTGTTGCAATATTTTATGTCACAGTGTATTTGCTCAGGTTTCTTTCAAATGCAATTTTTTTGTAAAAAATTACTTTAATAAAAAACAAAAAAACAAAAAACTAACCAGTAAAGTTAGCCCAATTTTTTTAGATAATGTGAAAGATTTGACGACGCGTGATATTTTTATTCTAAGCAAAAAAAATTGTGATTCTCATTTTGGCCAGAACCGCGCAGCTCTAATATATATTATACACACACACACACTATACTTTAAATATGTTTGGCACTAAAGTAGAAGCAACATCATCAATGTACTGTACGCAGCCTACGCAAAAGAGAAGAGCTGTGGGAGGGGCACAGCAGGCCCCACCTACTATCGCCTGCCTGCAGAAAACTACAGGAGGGGGCGGAGACAAGACCAGTCACCCTGTACAAGGAGAGAGAGCAGCAGTGAGCGGTCTTTATTACAGGAAGCTCCTGCACAGAGGGAAAGTCTTGCACTGGATTACTGCACAGATCTGGAAGAAATACACAAAGCACACCAAGATTCAAGGAAAAATACACATGAGGAGTGCTTATCTCGGAGTTCAGCTTTAATTTAACTGGTATCAATTTTTTATCATTCAGTGCAAGCAGGTGAGGTAACTGCTACCAAGCCAATACACATCTGCATGTTAGACATTGTGACTAGGGGTGAATTTTAGTTTTGTGCTGCCCTAGACAAGACGGAAAATCCCCCTCCCCCCCCAATCAAATTTTGCCCCACCCCGCTGCGCCAGGTCTCTGGTGGACAGTAGCAAGTAACATGCAGTCTCTAGTATTACTGGTGTGCGTCAGGCAGCCCAGATAGAACAAAATATTACAGCACACACAAAAAAAAAAAAAAAGACTTTTACCTCCTTGCAAGGCTATTTAAAACGCCTAAACATTTTCAAAAAAACATTTTCAAAAATATGGGGATTTGGTCACACCGTATTGCTATATGGTGCTTAAGCCCACTTACTGTGACAAAGTCTACCCCATAGGCAGCCCATATAGGACTATAGAAAAGTGTTATTAAAACCTTCTTACCTGGCTATTATTATGAGGACGATTTACTAGTCTGCTCTATGCTGCTGATCCAGTCACAGGGCGCCAGTATAACTTGGAGCTGCCTGTGTCCCTGGCTGTTGTGATTACTGAAGCCCCCAGTTCTCCTTGCCCGCAAGCAGACTGGTGGATGGCACCCCCTGGGGAGGTGCAGAAGAACAGGGCATGCAGCTCTAAGGCATATGGAGGCTGTACAGATTGGGACACACTGACATTATAAATGGGGACATTTACAAATGTAAAGGGAGTGCCGCGATATACTATTCTCGTCTCAGAGTCTGAGGAGAAATCTGCAGCCATTCACAGAGATCAGCTGCGGCTTCCTCATCAGACCCCGAGACAAGATTTGTCCAAGTGTCACATATTAGGAGCTTCTCTCCGCAGTCCTCCTAGGTGGTGTCCTTTCTGCCTGGGGGTGGCACCACCCAAGCCAAACGCCTTGTTTGTCCCGCTGTAGATAAGCCCCTGATTGTGACAGGACAACTTTAGGCTTTAAAGAGGAACTGCAGTCTGCTCACATAATTTGTAATAAAAAAAAAAATCTGCCATTCTGAAGCTTCCCTCCAACCACTTTGCATATTATTTTATATATACTGCAATTCTGTACTTGCCAAATATGCCCCAGAAATCTCCCTCCACTGAGTCTGGCTGCAACCATTTTAACTGTGGGCAGCTGAAGCTGCTGCCTGTTCACTTCCTGGATTTACACAGACACACAGAGGCACACCTCCAGCTCTGCAGCTCTCGTGGAAACCAATCAGCTTCCAGGTTTTTTGTTGTTTTTTTTTCTAAAAAGCTTAATTAAACAAGCTGAAGTTAGAAACTGATTGGCTACCATGCATAGCTGCTCCGAATTTTGCACTCTCCAGTTTTAATAAATCAACCCGATGAGTTAAAGAGAAACTGCAGTCTGCTCACATAATTTGTAATAAAAACATCTTTGCCATTCTGAAGCTTCCCTCCAACCAATTTGCACATTATTTTATATATACTGTGATTTTAGACTTGCCAAATATGCTGCAGAAATCTCCCTCCACTGAGTCTGGCTGCATCCATTTTAACTGTGGGCAGCTGAAGCTGCTGCCTGCTCACTTCCTGGATTTACACAGAGACACACCTCCAGCTCTCATTGGCCCTCTTATCACTCACCCCTCCTCCCATCCTCCTGGCAAACTCTCTCTCTCTCTCTCTCTCTCTCTCTCTCTCTCTCTCTCTCTCTAGAGAGAGAGAGAGAGAGAGAGAGCGAGAGCGAGAGAGAGAGAGCGAGAGAGAAAGAGAAAGAAAGAGAGCGAGAGAGAGCGAGAGAGAGAAAGAGAGAGATAGAGAGAGAAAGAGAAAGAGAGAAAGAGAGAGAAAGAGAAAGAGAAAGAGAAAGAGAGAGATGTGCATGATGTCATAAGTCTAGGCTTTTTTCAGACAAGAAACAGGAAGTGGGCTGTATAAGGTATTTCATACCTCCCAACTTTTTGAGATGGGAATGAGGGACACCTATCAGCAAATGTATGCAGGCATAGGACACACCCCCTGCCACGCCCCCTTAAAGGTGCTTTTTTTACCACTACTATTCCGTTATATTGGCTTTTGGATTTTACAAATGCAGCAATTTAGAAATCAGATGAAAGGTTTAGCGCTGGAGAACACTTTTTGATAGATAAAAAGTGCATTTTATATACATCTATATAGATCAGACCAAAATGAGGGGCAAATGAGGAGGAAAGAGGGACAGAGGGACATTGCTCCAAATCAGGGACAGTTGGGAGCTATGGTATATACTGGCAGAAAAAAAATCTTTTACTATCCAAAGGTAAAACAAGAGCAGAAGATTTAATAGATGGAAAGGTTAAACAATTGACTGAAGTTCAGCTTTTAACGACAAAAAAAAAAACATTCAAGAAAACAGATAAAGCGCTCAAGCCACAAGGAGAGAACCTAGTGGTATGTCCATTGGGGTAAATAAAATAGGCAGGTGGATTATGCAGCAGCCATCTGTAACTGCCTGCGTACGAGCCACGTTACATTCATAGGAGTTGTAAAGAACACTCAGAGGTGCAGTGGGAGTATAAGGAAGTTTGCCTCCAGCACACACACATCAAGTGACCCGATATCCGGTGGTAACGAGGCCCGCGTGACAGCTGCGAGAACAGACACGCTGTAAAGAATGAAGAGAGTTCCGAGAAAGGGAAAGAGACCCTCAATGTGGAGTAGTAAAATGGATGGAGAGCCTCAGGACAGAAAACGTGACAAAATCGTATTAACTGGAAATATCCCAGCTGACGCATCAAGGACAACCCTTCCTAAGAGCAGGGAGGCTGCAAACTGACTGTAGAAAGCAATGCAGAATATATAAAAAATAAAAAGCAGAAAGCTGCGCATTAAACTCCTATATACATTGTTATGATGTGAAAAAATTATTTTTAAAAGTTCTTTGAAATAATGAAAGTCCAACAAAAAGGAAATAGAAAATCCTCAGTAGTCCAATTGATGATAATGGATGTTCAAGTGAATCAAAAATAAAAATAAAAAACCCAACTGATATATAGAATGCTTACCAGATAGTAAGCCCAATCAAGCAAGTGGCTGGCTTAAACCCAGCCTGGGCCTTTAAGGAACCAATCCCGGTGAATTTGGACAAATTTCCACTCGTGAAGTAGAAGTGGATTCACGAAGATTCAACCCAAAAAAATTAAAGCAACATAGCGTAATACTGACAACAAATGTAAAAAAAAAAGGGAAAAAAGGGGGGGCACTCACACAGTGATAAAATCATAAACAAATCATAAAAGACACCCAGTGCCTATTGACACACATAGGGCCTCAGATGCATTTAAACATATGTGAGTAAATATCGATCAACCGAATGGTATTAGTGAAGGGGTTTCAAGCGTGCAGCAAACCACATAAAGATCCTGCTTACCAGATGCAAAACTTTAAATGAGCAAACTGACATAGCCAAAGGAAACAGCCTCCTTGCATAGAACGATGCAGACCCATCATGCCAGACATTCCCAAAGCTCCGCGATACCCATATTGTAAAAGATATTGGCAAGATAGTGCGATACCTTTTAAACTTATTTAAAACGGAATAACACTTACAATATAAAAAAACATAAAAGCGATGCCGGCCAACGAACAAACGCCCGTCCTCAATGGGGCGACGTGGTGACGTCAGCACGTACCTCCCAGATGCATTTCGTCATAAGGTGACGTTTTCAATGGGGAACGGGCAGCGTGCTGAGCAACCACCTAATATACATGCACCAAGCCTTGCATTGAGTTCCACTAAGAGAATGCCGAGGCGCCATCTTAGATGTGGGCGCAACCAGTACTCCTATTCTATAGGGAGAGGGGAACGGTTTGTAAACCCATAGGGATAATATATATCACATGGGCCTAAAAACACATCTCCCATTTAAATACAATCCAGTTGGGGCGGTTAGACCAATCATATGGACAACGAATAACAAATAAACCCAAATAACACACCAACCCATTAAATGAATCAAGCCTAGCCTTGGGTCCCGCTAGAAGGGTTCCAAAGCGCCATCTTGGTTATGGGTATGGCCAATACTCCTAATATAACAGGAGAAAGGGAAATATCCTTAACCCCTTAAGGTATGGTAAATATTATGGGCCCAAAGACATGTATCCCATTCAAATGTAAATCAATTAGGGCAGTTAGACCGATCAAATAAATAACAATTAATAGGATTAGATATTACATCAAACCCAAAATTAATATAAATCATAAACTTAATTATTATAATAAATTTGACTCTCTACATAAAATATTTATTGATAATTATAAAAATAATTCTCTGAAAAATATAATTAATACCGTATATACTCGAGTATAAGTCGAATTTTTCAGCCCTTTTTTTTGGGCTGAAAGTGTCCCTTCGACTTATACTCGAGTCTCTGCCGTCTGTCTGCATGATCAGCGTGTCATGCAGGCAGACGGCGGCCGGCGTGTAATGCTACTGTTCGCCGGCTATTGCAGCTTTCAAAAGCCGCGCCTCCTGCTCATCTGTGATAGGCTGAACAGCTGTCAGTGTACAGCCTATCACGGACATTCTCTCATCCTCGTCCGTGGTATGAGAATGAGAGAATGTCCGTGATAGGCAGTCAGCGGTCAGCCTATCACAGACGAGGAGGAGGCGCGGCTTTTGAACTGTGGAATGGCCGCCGAACAGTATCATCACACGCCGGCCGCCGTTTGAGGATGGAGATCGCCACAGGGAGGATGGAGATCGCCACAGGGAGGCTGCACAGGACACAGGTAGGCTGCACATGCACACAGGACATGTACAGGACACACATGTACAGGACACACATGTACAGGACACACATGTACAGGACACACATGTACAGGACACACATGTACAGGACACACATGTACAGGACACACATGTACAGGACACACATGTACAGGACACACATGTACAGGACACACATGTACAGGACACACATGTACAGGACACACATGTACAGGACACACACACACACACACACACACATGTACAGGACACAAACACACACATGTACAGGACACAAACACACACATGTACAGGACACACACACATGTACAGGACACACACACACACATGTACAGGACACACACACACACACATGTACAGGACACACACACACACATGTACAGGACACACACACACACATGTACAGGACACACACACACACATGTACAGGACACACACACACACATGTACAGGACACACACACACACACATGTACAGGACACACACACACACATGTACAGGACACACACACACATGTACAGGACACACACACACACACATGTACAGGACACACACACATGTACAGGACACATGTACAGGGTACAGGTAGGCTGCACAGGACACAGGGAGGCAGGCAGCTGCAGATGGGCATTGTTGACCCTCTGCCATTTCTCACCCTCGACTTATACTCGGGTCAATACATTTTTCCCAGTTTTTTGTGGTAAATTAGGGGCCTCGACTTATACTCGGGATGACTTATACTCGAGTATATACGGTATATGTTAAATATTAAATGGGTTTTTATTTATATGTACCAATAGGAACCTCTGTTGAGACCCAGGGCAGCCCAGATGTTTAGGAATTATCAATGTATATGCAGAATAGACACAAATATATACAAAGACAGCATACGTACAGACCAAAAAATGTCTCTGGTCAAATAACGCTGATGGCACGTTGGCTTTAGAATGAACCGGTCATGTCTACGAAAAGTGCATTACCTAACATTTTTATATTGGTACAGTACAGACACTTTCTGAATACCTGTGCTTGACCTTAGGGTAGTTTCATCTGTGCCTGGGGAGGACCCTAGATAAAAACGGCCGAAAGTTTATGGACACTTAGGCTGGCCATACATGGGTCTAACTTCGAAAGAATTTCCTTTTGAAAATCAGAAATTTTGTGCGTTTTGTGATCCGGTGGTGCCACCATTGATTTCGAAATTCGGCCAACCGAGCCTTCAATTTCACCTCATGTTGCTACAGAAAAGAATTTTCGTGGCTGGGAATCTTCTTTTCTTTCCGGGAATTTTCTTTTCTTGCACATACGCATTTCTTTTTCGATCACATTTCTCGCACGATTCTCCCATCATGGATTAGAAAATCATTAATTTTTCTAAAAAATTCTAACATGCCCGATTACTCAAATTTGATGGGCGCACAAAAATCGGCTGTTGCCCACTAATGTCGCGAAATACGAACGAAAATTCTTAGAGAAGATTCTCGAAATAAAAATTCTTTCTAAATTCGACCCAATGTATGGCCTGCCTTGTGACATCTATTCTTCAAATAACTGAGCCAAGGCATTTCCAGTGAAGGGTACTGTTAAAGTAGAACTGTAAGCAAAGCATTTTTTTATCATTTTGGATAGAGTACGGGAGGGTTAAAACCTCTCCACTGGGGAAGATTTCTCTTCACTTCCTGTCTCACAGTCAAAACAGGAAGTGAGGAAATCCCTGCAAAATTAATCATTTGCGGACCGCCGACGGTACATTTATTGCAGCAGGGTGGCTGCTCTGTGCCAGATCAGGCACCTAATCTGACACTTCTGGGTCTGGGGGAGCTTGCTCCGGCCCCTCTGATGCTTCGATAAACAGGCAGAACGGCAATCTGCTTATGTAAACAAGGCAGATTGCCATTCTGCGAGTACAGAAGGCATGGATCCTGTGTTCCAATAAAAGCAGACACACTGATCCATGTCTTCCACTAGTAAAAGCATCTCCCCCGCTACACTGAAACACAGGATAGGCACACAGTTAACAATCTGATCGCCCCTGATGTTAAAGTGTTACTAAACCCAGGACCCTGCATTCACTATATCTGGTCTCCCACAGTATGCAGAACATGGAAATGCATATATATATATATATATATATATATATATATATATACATACACACATATATATATATATATATACATACACACATATATATATATATATATATATACATATACACACACAGTATACTGCTAAATAGCTTTTCTCATCAGCAGTATATAGTAGTCTTGTGACTTCTATCAGTGTCTGGTAAAAGTTTGTAGGAGGAGCTTTCATATTGCTCTCACTGTCCTATAATACTCCTCTCTAGCAACTCACACCAGACTGAGCATGTGCAGCTTGTCCCCCTCCCTCAATAATATCCAGAGATGAGTTGGGGACACTGGAAGAAGATGAAGACAAGATTAAACCATCTTTTTACACAATGTGGAGGATTAACCCCTTGGGTTCCACAGTGAGTATAACAAGCATGCGTTACCGCATATAAACACTGATTTTACTGTGGATTTAGTAACACGTTAACCTCTTCCCAGCCAGTGTCCTTAGTACAGTGACAGTGCATGTTTTTTTTTTTTATCACTGATCACTAGAGTTACTGGTCCCCAAAAAGTGTCAAAAGTGTCCGACTTGTCTGCCGCAATATCCCGCTATAAGTCGCTGATCAGCACCATTACTAGTAAAAAAATAAATAAAAAAATCAATCCCATAGTTTGTAGACGCTATAACTTTTGCGTAAACCAATCAATAAACGCTTCTTGGGATTTTGTTTAACCAGAAATATGTAGCAAAATATATATTGGCCTAAATTGATGAAGAAATTAGTTTTTAACATTTGTTTTATAGTAGAAAGTAAAAAATATATTTTTTTTTTTCAAAACTGTTGGTCTTTTTTTGTTTATAGTGCAAAAAAATAAAAAAACCACAGAGGTGATCAAATACCACCAAAATAAAGCTCTATTTGGAAAAAAAAAAAAAGACATCAATTTTATTTGGGTATAGCATCACGAGACTGCGCAATTGTCAGTTAAACTAACGCCGGTGCCTTATACTAAAAAATGGCCTGGTCATGAATGGGGATAAATCTACTGGAGGTCAAGTGGTTACGGAATTCCTTGGGACTCCCAGAACTAGTGTCCCCACTAGATTTCCCCTCCATTACTTTTATGGAGACAACTCAAAACTTTGGGATTTTCTTTTACTTTCACTTTCAACGATAATGGTAAACAGGACAAAAAGAGATGGTGAATCTCCAAATATAAACCCGACATGGGTTCTAATCCCACTTCACTGTCAAAAATAAAAAAGTTTAGCCTTTATTTATACTTTATTACTACAATATACTGTCCAAAGACATTTCAGACAAATGTGCCCTTACACCTGTGACAAGAGTTTGTGGCGGGTCCTTTCCCATTCCAGCATGACTCTGCCGGAAACCTTGTGGGAATGAGCTGGAGTTCCGTCATCCCAAGCTGGCCAAGTAAGGTGGCCGAAGATGTCGAACCCAGCAGGAAAGCAAGGGGGAAGGCAATTTATGATTATTGCCCCCCCCCCCCCCCCCATAAAAAAAACTGTTATATTGGTAAGGATGGGTAAAGCACAAATACAATTTAAGCAAAAGGCAACAATTTTGGCTACAGACTGAAATTTGTAAAACAATTTAAAAGGCAGTGATTAGCGGCAAACATTAAGACTGAAATAAATAAATAAATTACACTAAAAGTACAATTATGTCAGATTCACTTACCTCTCTTCTCCTGGATGCCCAGCAGCTCTGTTTAATTTTCCAAACCACAGCAGCAACAAGAAGCAAGGAGAGGAAACAACTGCAATATAAAAAAAAATAAAAGCTATTGATACCTGTCTTGGTTCACTTATAGCATTAGTTAGGGCTTGGGAAACCCGGACTTCAGATCAATATTGTCCCCCCTGATGTGTATGTCTCTACTACTCTGCAACTGGACTGCAGCAATGTTTTCCTCTGCATTTGCATATGCTTTCACCCAGCATACAGTGCAGAACATCAGGCATGGAGGCTGGATTTCTCAAGCCCTTGTAATAATTATTTGTAGGTGAGGATTCTGTATTTCAGCATTTACCTCTGAAATCTGTATACGTAAGAAGCCAAGCAAAGAAGTGGTGATATGAGACAGGAGTGTAGCTGTAGCTTTTGTCAGATTTAGCAATTCTCAAAAAAATAAAAATATGCTGGTAGAATACTGCATTTATCACAATACCTCTATACAGGGCCAGGAGAAGGGGTGGGCAGGAGGGGCGGCTGCCCTGTGCACTGTGGTATCATGTGAGGTGGGGGCGCTGCAAAGCGATTGAGGGGAATTGGGCGGGGGGGGGGGGGTAAGGAAGTGTTCTAGGAGGAGAAATTAAAAATTTAGGGGTGTGTGCTAGGAGTGGTGATTTAGGGGGATTTGTGTGTGGGGGGGGGGGGTATTTGTGCTAGAAGAGGTGATATGGTAGAGGGGGAAGGGAATTGTGCTAGGGTGGGAAATTTGTTTGGGGGTATTTGTGCTAGTAGGGATGATTGGGGGGAGGGGTGTATTTGTGATAATTGGATAAGAGTGCAGGGGGGGGGGGGGGGGTTGCTAGGAGTGGTGATTTAGGGGGATTTGTGTTTGGGGGGGGGGGGGGGGGAGAGAGAGAGTATTTGTGCTAGAAGAGGCGATATGGTAGAGAGGGGAAGGGAATTGTGCTAGGATGGGAAATTTGTTTGGGCGTATTTGTGCTAGTAGGGATGATTGGGGGGGGTGTATTTGATGATTGGGGGGGGGTGTATTTGTGATAAGTGGATAAAAGTGCAGCACTAGGTAACAACAAATATATCTGTATAACAAGTATAAAAGTGCTATGACCAACTGGGTGCATAGAGACTATTGCAATAAACCATGAAAGAGGTAGACTGCATGGACAAGTTAACAAGAATTCATAAACTGCAATAGCATATAATACAGTGACTCAATAATAAAGTGCATATGTGCAAAACAAATAGTGCAAACTGAATCCAAGAAACAACATGAATTCATATGTGCAATGAAATAAAGCCTTTAAAGTGAATAAAGGTAAGTTCAAATTAAGACCCAACATGGTCTGCTGAATAGTCCACACTGAGCCAAACTGATAGAGTGGGATCAAAGTCTGGAACCAAAGGTAAGAAGAACCAAGGTTGATATCAGATAACCCGCGATAGTGCGTCCTCCACCTAGGCTAAGGGATGGGTACTCTTACCAGAAACTGTGGACCCAACGTGCCAGCGGCAGCGAGTGAACCAAGCTTAGAGGTAGGGAACCGGAACTCAAAATACAGATCACCGAATGTCCTGGCAATGCATACAATGATCCCATCCAATGGATGTTCAAACATAGGGGTCATAAGAAGAAAAAAAACACCTCTGCATGGTGTAGGTCAAAAGGATGGATTTATTTAAAAGGCAGTACAAACATCTCGATGATGTTTACAGATAAAATGTGATCAAAGGTTCAAAAAATTCAAGCACAATTTGAAGAGCTGGACTAGCAAAACCGACGCGTTTCCTCCACTTGACTTAAACTGGGGTATTTGTGCTAGGAGGGGAAATTGGGGGTGGATTTGTGCTGGGAGGAGGGGGGGGGATGTGTACTTGAAGGGGAATTTTGGGGGGTAAAGGATTTGTACTAGGAGGGGAGCTTTTCTTTGGTTGGGGGGAG
The DNA here is from genome assembly GCA_037952835.1 of Lithobates septentrionalis. Lineage (NCBI taxonomy): Eukaryota > Metazoa > Chordata > Amphibia > Anura > Ranidae > Lithobates > Lithobates septentrionalis. Next base: position 106,564 of record JBBDGP010001998.1, on the reverse strand, counting down.
GATGGGTCATTTGTGCTGGAGGATTTGGGGGAAGAATTGTGCTGGGAAGATGGGGATTTCAGCAGAGGGTGAATTTGTACTGGGAGGAGGGGGTTCTGCAAGCATACACAGGGTGCCATGAAGAGGCCTTGCAGCTTATGCATGCGTTTGCAAATGCGTGATAACTAAACCCCTGGTTTTAACGCAGACTGTTGGACAGGATAATTTGGTCAGTTGGCAGACTGGTTGGTGAGTTGAGCTATGGACTGTTCTGTTTTTGTCTTTCATGTGTTTGCCCTTCCATGTGTTCCTTGCTGTGAAAGCCAGTTATAGGTGGGGGCAGGGGCCATTTGTTTTTTTTTGAGGAGGGGGTTTTATGCCTGAGGGTTAAGCATGCAGATTAGTGCTCAACTTTAAATTTCTGCACAACCTCTAGGAACCCCATTCTAAAATGCAAAAAAACTAAGCTAAATGTTTTACATAATGCAGAAACTTCAAGGGAACCGTTGTGAGGACTTTCTAATCAAATTTCCATGCCCCGTTTTATGTATGTATGCACATATGTGTGTGTGCGTGTGTGTGTGTTATAGGAACGTGTGTACTTAATATGTTTTTGGGTTTAATCATGAGAGGTGGGCCTAGTTACTGTTTTCTGTATCTCAAAAGACCGTCATCTTTTGTCTGCATAGTGAATAAGTTACACTATTGTCTTGGGAGTGAGGAGCAGACATTGTGTCTCCACCTGATCATAAGTCCTTGAAATTCTAATTTAGGCTAAGATCAAAGTGGGCTGACTGTTTTAAATCAAGAGATAGACTTAACGAAGGTAATCATGTTTCAAGACAGAGAGCCACCGAAGAGAGCCTAATGCTTATGCGAGAAGCATGATGGCTAACTAGGATTGAATTTCAGCCAATCAGGATTCAATGCCAACTCTCAACCAATTAAATTAGTCCATTAGTGTGATTGGTAGGGATGGGTAGAGAGGGAACATATAAAATCAAAGCTGCCAGGGATGCGCTCTCTCTTAGGCTCACGGTCTAAACAAAGCATGATCACGTAAGGGCTGTCTTTGTAACATATCTGTATTATCTTATTTCTATTTTCTTTTCTCTAACTTTTTCTATCCTAGGATTTGCCTTAATACCTTGATAGCGTGTGTATGTCAATTGTAACCATATCTCCTTTTTGCATTTATTATCTTTGTAGACTGGCAACACTGTATTTGTAACATCATTACGTTATAGTTGGTAATATCCGATTATTCTGTTTCTTTTCTGTATAAATAAATTCGATCTTTGTATTTTAGCACAATTATCATTCCTTATTGATTTCATGGGTTATAGCTGCAACCGCATTGGTTGATTCATATATAGATAAAAGGTTTTAAAGGGGTTGTAAAGGTTTGTTTTTTATTTTCTATGTTCTTTTAAGGTAGTGTACTGTTGGTTCACTTAACTTTTCCTTCGTTTTCCTTTGTAAATGCTTTTTTTGTGTGTGAATTTTCAACTTCCTGTTCCTCCTCTAGAAGCTTGCCTCCATCATCCGAGCCATTCTGGCTGGGGGTTAGTCAGCGTGCTCGCACCCTCCCTTGGGACTACATCCCTGTGGGGAGACGCTGTGTGCGTTCACAGGCACGGGAGGCAGGGGAGCCGCGGGCGTGTCTAAGACGCTGTAGCTCCGCCTCCCGTGCCTTGCCGTTGTAATCTGAATGACCATCTCAGCACAGCCCCGCCTTTTCTCCGCCCTACTCCACGCCCTTTTTTGCTGAAGTGTTAGTGTGGCTCAGGGTCGTCGTCACACAGCAAGAAAGCGGCACTGCGCATGCGCAATCCTCTAAGCATCAAGGGAATTGTAGTTCCTTTGAAGCCGTGACGTTGCTGCAGGGAGCATGCTCAAAAAACACGGAAGTTGAGGAGAACATACAGAGAGGAAAGGAGGAAGTGCTGATAAAGCCTATTTATCTAACAGGTAAATAAAAAATTTCGGCAGAAATAACAGCTAGATTCATGATCTATATAGCATATAGATCAGATATTGGCATAAAGAATTTTAGCTTTACAACCACTTTAATCACTTATGTTATGTATCATTAAGCGTATAAGTGAGGTAGGTAAAAATCGCCATAACAATACTGGTACTGACTACCGTTTCCCCGAAAATAAGACCTAGCATGATTGTCGGTGATGGCTGCAATATAAGACCTACCCCCCAAATAAGCCCTAGTTAAAGTCCTTGTAGGTCTTATTTTCAGGGTAGGGCTTATTTTCGGGGAAACAGGGTAGGGCTTATTTGGGGGGTAGGGCTTATATTGCAGCCATCACCGACAATCACGCTAGGTCTTATTTTCAGGGAAACAGGGTAGTATTCCATTCCTGACAGATGGGGCAGGGGAGGGGAAAACAAGGAGCACTTGATCAATTGATGATGTCATCAGCATTAGCTTGTAAGCTCCTATGAGCAGGGCCCTCTTAACCCTTTTGTATTTTATTGTATTATAACTGTATTGTCTCCCTTTAGATTGCAAAGTGCTGCGCAAACTGTTGGCACTATATTAATCATGTATTATAATATTAATCAGTTGTAAGGACACTGTTGGCTGGTTGTAATGCTGCACAATAAAAACCTGTAACTTTGTGTAACAAATGCAATCAGTGTTGCCAACCTCCCGCAGCTGACAAAACAAGGAACATTTACTGAGGGAGCACTATTTTTACTGACAGCCTGAAAAAAAGACAGAACTTCTAATAAAAACTAAGACAATCGATATTTAAATAGTATAAAAACAAATCTGTAAACACCGACAATACCCATAAGAAATATTTTGCCTGGTTTATACTTAAAAAGTCAACACAGCGTGACAAAATATCAGCGCCTGATATTTAAAGACAGTTGTAAAAAAATCACAGATTTTTACAAACTGTCCGTAAATTTACTGATGGTTGGCAACCCTGGGGATGATCCACTTGCTGAGTTGTGGACAATTTTTTGGCAACTCTGGGAAATTTTTAGGCATTTAGCCAAGGCACCTCTGAAGAACCCAGTAAGCACCCTGCCTGAAAAGGGCTGATCCAGGCATAAATTTTACAAAGAAAATTGACAACGCTGCAATATCTATATTTAACCACAAGGTGGCACCAAACAATGGCAGAAAAACAATCTAATAGTTAAAAAGCAATTGCAACAAAAACAATTGAGTAATGTCCGTGATACTTTATTTGCAGTAACATCCAAATTTTCATGACAAGCTTTCTGGGTGCACCCTCTTCTTCCAGGTCCCCCTGCTTGGACCTGGAAGAAGGGGGAACACACCCCTAAAGCTGGTCCTGAAAATTTGGATGTTACTACAAATAAAAAAATATCACGGACATTACTCAATTGTTTTTGTTGTAAGTGCACCAATGCGGCCACGATCAGCTAAAGCAATTGCAAAAAATGACTAAGCCAGCCATGGGCAAGTTTCTGTGTCACCTCAATTTGACATAAGGATAAATAATCCATTAAAACCTGTTCTGTAGGTTTCTTTTGCCGGTTCATAAAGCATCATTTCTGCTCAAAATTTCACAGAGAAGCATTTCCTGATTATACAGTACTTGGCGTATTATATTCATTTTTTAATGACAGCAAGCTTCCTAAAGGTGCCAAATATGGAAATGTGTCCCCACACAGACTGATCATTACCGTCTGTCAATCAGAGAGAGAGATTTCCCTCCAGAGAGCGAAGGTGCTTGAAACATACCTGAAAAATGTCACAAAGAATTGCACCAAGTCCATAAAGTTACTGTGCTGAGAGAAGGCAATCTGCAAAGAAAGAAAAAAAAAAAAAAGAAAACACGATCAGGTAATTATAATACAGTAACACCCCATAAACAAAGCAAAAACAGAACTGTTACAGGAATCACACTGAACATAAAGAGCTCAATACAGTGCCTTGAAAAAGTACTCATACCCCTTGAAATATTCCACATTTTGTCATGTTACAATCAAAACCGTAAATTTATTTTATGTAATAAACCAACACAAAGTGGCACATAATTGTGAAGTGGAAGGAAAACGATAAATGGTTTAACATTTTTTAAAAATATGTGAAAAGTGTGACGTGCATTTGTATTCAGCCCCCTTTACTCTGATACCCCTAACTAAAATCTAGTGGAACCTATTGCCTTCAGAAGTCACCTAACTAGTAAATAAAGTAACCTGTGTGTAATTTAATCTCAGTATAAATGCACCTGTTCTGGGAAGCACTCAGAGGTTTGTTAGAGAACCTTAGTGAACAAACGGCATCATGAAGGCCAAGGAACACACCAGACAGGTCACCGATAAAGTTGAGAAGTTTAAAGCAGGGTTAGGTTATTAAAAAAATATCCCAAGCTTTGAACATCTCACGGAGGTCTGGAAAGAATATGGCATCACTGGAAACCTACCAAGACATGGCCGTCCACCTAAACTGACAGGCCGGGCAAGGAGAACATTCATCAGAGAAGCAGCCAAGAGGCCCATGGTAAGTCTGGAGGAGCTGCAGAGATCCACAGCTCAGGTGGGAGAATCTGTCCACAGGACAACTATTAGTCGTGTTTTCCACAAATCTGACCTTTATAGAAGAGTGGCAAGAAGAAAGCCGTTCTTAAAAGAAAGTCATAAGAAGTCCCGTTTGCAGTTTGTAAAGAAGCCAGGTGGGGACACAGCTAACATGTGGAAGAAGGTGCTCTGGTCAGATGAGACCAAAATTTTATTTTTTGGCCTAAAAAGCAAAAAACGCTATGTGTGGTGGAAAACCAACACTGCACATCACCCTGAACACACCCTGAAACATGGTGGTGGCAGGATCATGTTGTGGGGATGCTTTTCTTCAGCAGGGACAGGGAAGCTGGTCACAGTTGATGGGAAGATGAATGGAGCCAAATACAGGGCAATCTTAGAATAAAACCTGTTAGAGTCTGGAAAAGACTTGAGACTGGGGGCGGAGCTTCACCTTCCAGCAGGACAACGACCCTAAACATACAGCCAGAGCTACAATGGAATGGTTCAGGGGTCTCCAAACTACGGCCCTATAGTTGTTCAGGAACTACAATTCCCATCATGCTTAGCCATGTCTGTAAATGTCAGAGTTTTACAATGCCCCATGGGATGTGTAGTTCCGCAACAGCTGGAGGGCTGTAGTTTGCTGATCCCTGGTTTAGATCAAAGCATATTCATGTTTTAGAATGGCCCAATCAAAGTCCAGACCTGAATCCAATTGAGAATCTGTGGCAAGACTTGAAAATTACTGTTCACAGAGGCTCCCCATCCAATCCAACAGAGCTTGAGGGACTTCACAAATAATGGGCAAAAATATCCCTCTCTAGATGTGCAAAGCTGGTAGAGACATCCCCAAAAAGACTTGCAGATGTAATTGCAGTGAAAGGCGGTTCTACAAAGTATTGACTCAGGGGGGCGCTATACAAATGCACGCCACTTTTCAGATATTTGTAAAAAAAACTGAAACCCATTTATCATTTTCCTTCCACTTCACAATTATGTGCCACTTTGTGTTGGTCTATCACATAATTAAAATCAATAATTCCAATAAAATACATTTACATTTTTGTTTGCAACATGAGAAAATTTCAAGGGGTATGAATACTTTTTTCAAGGCACTGTATGAGTGCTGCTTTGAAAGATACAGGGAGTACAGCATAGTCTTACTTGAAGACTATACAGTAAGCGGCTCACTGAGAGGCTGAGCCGGGTGCCGGTCCAGGCATGTGGGTGGATCCTGACATTGTTGCGATCTTGCCCTAGCCTGGACTGGTTCAGCCCGCCGTCTGCTGAAAAATGGTCACAGGAGTGCAGAACGAACTGCACTCCTGTGATCCACAGGAGAAGTACAGCCAAACAAGCTTTGGCTGTACTTCTCCTTAAATAAGGACCCCCCCCCCCCCCCCCCGGCCACACCCCATCAAATCATTCCCTGCATCTATTACCTTTTGTACCACCACCCCCTCCCTTTAGAACGTAAGCTCTATGAGCAGGGCCCTCCTGTCCCTTCTGTATTGAACTGTAATTGTGCTGTCCCCCCTCTATATTATAAAGCGCTGCGTAAACTGTTGGCGCTATAAAAATCGTGTATTATAATAATAATAAAAAACAGATTACAGGGCCATTAAGCAGTTGATGTAGAAGGATTCTTTTTGGAGAAGGAGGATATAGTACAGTATCACTTTTAAAGGGTTAGTTCATCTTTTCAGAAAAATCTATTCACAGATGTGCGGGCCTTAGGCCTCATGTACACTGTTGCTGGTAAACGGACATTTATGAGCAGTTGGGCGTTTTTTCCGCTGCCCCTGAACTCTCCTTAATGTTATATTCTCAGTACATGTACACAGGGTAATTTATAGTCGTTTCTAGGCAGTTGAGTTTAGAAGCATTTTTTGGAATGCAAAAAAATATGCGTTCAGGACGGATGTTCAGAGGCATTTGAAATTCTAGATGCCTGTAACAGCTTGTAAACGTGGTAACTCGCATTTCATTTACAGGCGTTTTTAATGGAGAATTGTTTGATTATTTTTAATGTAAAAAAAACACTTATAAGCGCAAACGCGGCATGTAAACGCGGCACAACAGACGTTTTTAAATGTCGGTTACTATCTGTCATGTAAGATCGTTCAGGAGAGGTTGTAAAATGTCCCGTGTACGTGAAGCCTAAGGTGCATTACACGGCTTATTGCATTTCAATTTTTCCTGCTAATTAAAGGGGTAAAGTGATGGGTACTTTGCAACAATCTAGAAGAAAACATGTTTAATGTTATAGTGAAACTCAACTCTTACAATCAACATTGACTGTTCTCAATCCTTTTGCTGCTAGCATTAGTAAATCGATAGGAAGGTAGATCATATTTACCGTATATACTTGAGTATAAGCAGAGTTTTTCAGCACATTTTTTAGGCTGAAAACTCTCCCTCGGCTTATACTCGAGTGAGGGTGCCCATCTGCAGTTGTACCTGTGAATACTAAAACAGCGGGCCTCCCCCGCTGGGTCATGCAGTCTGTTCGGCGTCCGTCCATTGTAACAAAGCCCCGCCTCCTCCTCATCCGTGATAGAGGATCACTGATACCGTTTCCAAGCATTGTATCAGTGTTCCTCTATCACGGACGAGGAGGAGGCGGGGCTATGTTACAGTGGATGGCTGACGAACAGACTGCATGACACAGCGGGAGACACCAGCTGTTTTAGTATTCACAGGTACAGCTGCAGGTGGGCACAAGTGGGGCTGCAGGTGGGCACAAGTGGGGCTGCAGGTGGGCACAAGTGGGGCTGCAGGTGGGCACAAGTGGGGCTGCAGGTGGGCACAAGTGGGGCTGCAGGTGGGCACAAGTGGGGCTGCAGGTGGGCACAAGTGGGGCTGCAGGTGGGCACAAGTGGGGCTGCAGGTGGGCACAAGTGGGGCTGCAGGTGGGCACAAGTGGGGCTGCAGGTGGGCACAAGTGGGGCTGCAGGTGGGCACAAGTGGGGCTGCAGGTGGGCACAAGTGGGGCTGCAGGTGGGCACAAGTGGGGCTGCAGGTGGGCACAAGTGGGGCTGCAGGTGGGCACAAGTGGGGCTGCAGGTGGGCACAATGAGGCTGCAGGTGGGCACAAGTGGGGCTGCAGGTGGGCACAAGTGGGGCTGCAGGTGGGCACAAGTGGGGCTGCAGGTGGGCACAAGTGGGGCTGCAGGTGGGCACAAGTGGGGCTGCAGGTGGGCACAAGTGGGGCTGCAGGTGGGCACAAGTGGGGCTGCAGGTGGGCACAAGTGGGGCTGCAGGTGGGCACAAGTGGGGCTGCAGGTGGGCACAAGTGGGGCTGCAGGTGGGCACAAGTGGGGCTGCAGGTGGGCACAAGTGGGGCTGCAGGTGGGCACAAGTGGGGCTGCAGATGGGCACAAGTGGGGCTGCAGATGGGCACAAGTGGGGCTGCAGATGGGCACAAGTGGGGCTGCAGATGGGCACAAGTGGGGCTGCAAATGGGCACAAGTGGGGCTGCAAATGGGCACAAGTGGGGCTGCAAATGGGCACAAGTGGGGCTGCAAATGGGCACAAGTGGGGCTGCAAATGGGCATTGTTTACCCAGTAGCTGCTGCATTTCTCACCCTAGGCTTATACTCGAGTCAATAAGTTTTCCCAGTTTTTTGTGGTAAAATTAGGTGCCTCGGCTTATATTCAGGTCGGCCTATACTCGAGTATATACGGTATTTGTTTTATTTGATTAAATTTTTTAATTTGTTGACTGGTTTCTGACCTAGACCAAAATTATGTCATCCATCCAGGAGTCTTCATTTTCAATCACCTGGTGGAAATGGGGAGGGGCTCTCTCAGCCAAGCACACCCTCCTGCCTGCATGCCAGAGCTTAGGGCAGATGGATTCCAGAAAGTAAATGCTACATGAATCATCTGCGCTTTCTCAGGGTGGCTACAGCCAGAAATGCTAAGGAGGCATTTTTCAAAGTGTTTTCCCAACAAAATAAAGCATGGAGACATGGATGGATGGGAAAATTGTTTCAAAACATTAAAAATAAATGAAATAGCGTTTTCAGTTTGTGGTGCTCAGATACAGTTTAGCTCGGCTTTACCGGTTGTGCCTATTCTAAACTCGAAGGAATGTAAGGTGACTGGCGTCTAAGGTCAGCAACACTCTGCATGGTTAGGATGAAGAGGCTGCTGCAGCTCTGGTCAGAGGAGACATTCTAAAAGCCAACAAGAGATGGAAAAGTACCAGTGTGGGACAACTTGTGGTCAGAAGGTGTGATGGGTTACAGCTTCCGCCATGTACTGAAAACTGACAGACTTGGTCTCATAAACCACACATAAAACCATAAGTGAAATCTGGCCGAGGACCAGGCAAGCGAGCGGGGAAGGTGAACGAGGATGACGTTGCTAGGTGATGGCTAATCCCTCTACCAGGAATGGTTCTCCACTCATCCTCCAGCCACAAAGAGCCTTTGTCTGCCACTGGGAGGACAGAGCGGGGAAGGCTGGCATACAAATTGCAGGCAACACTGGGCGCTCTGTGCCAGCGCCGTCCATCTGCACAATGCTGCCAATCTGTCAGCCAGCTAATGCTATCAAAATCAACAAATGAGCGGGGCCATTTTCCTGCATGTTTGGGGCTGGACCAGCCTTCTGCCACCCTCTTGATAAATAAACTTCAACCAACACCCAAAGCACTTCTTTATCTCGGCCATGATTTATCTGAATTATTTGCTCAACAGCTGGATACATGAAGTGTTTCGTCAATTCAGCTGCAGCATTCCAGACATAACCAGGTCACCATTCACTATAGAAACATCCGGTCCTACTGGGACTCCGAATAGACTGCTAAGCAGACAGTTGGAACACCTATATATGAGCTCCCTACTTACCCCAATTCTGTTCATCACAGCTAATTATTGGACAATGGCATAATTGCTAATTAATTGCTCAACCAGTAATCAACTGACACAAGAAGGTGAAATAGTAAACAGTGGCTATGCTGTAGGGTGGATGTGTGAGGATCACTGATCTGGCTGAGCAGAATTAGAAGAAAAAAAAAAAATCGGACAAGGCATTGGCAAGTTTAGCTTTAGAGCTCAACTCCGAGCAGAAAAGAAAAAAAGATTCCTTGCAGTGGGACTGTGCCCACGATGTGTTATTGTGCTAGTCTTGTCCAGGGGCGAGGAGAAACCAATTTACTTACCTAATCTCTTGCTCCCCTGGCAGACGGTTCTGCCCCACGACTTAGCAGTGGGCTGTCCTTCTGTGTCCTCACATTCACAGCTAGAGGGAGTAGGGGGTGCAGAAGCTACAGGGTCCGGGTCTAGCAGCGGGGAGGAGTGGAGGATCAGGTAAGTACATCTCCTTTTATTGTTCCCTCAGACATAAACAAGCAATTAAATAAACAATACTTTCGCGCCTGTGGTGCTTAGATGCTGAATACAGTAAGTGTGAAAAAACAAAAAAACACACAAAACCTCAAAAAAATATCAAAAAAATATATACAAATACAAGCAGCTCCCCTTATTTTGAATGGAACAATCAAATAAGTAATGGTATGCAGTAGGGGGCGCTAGAGACCTGAAGAGATGTATGTATTTGCCAATAGGTACACACACTAGCTAAATCAACCGCAGTGAATTAAATAGTGCTAATTGTGCTAAACTAAATTATATCAAATACAAATTGCAGTAATAAATAATAAATCAACAAAATTCTTAGTGCAAGTGAAAAAATTAAAATCGTGATGTATGATAGTCCCAATCCATTGCAAAAAACCGGGCAAAACAGTTGAAACCAACATCAAAGCAGACACATGGGTCTTCAAAAATGCAACAATTCTTGCGTTGATATATAGATTCCGTCACCCAAGAGGAAAAAACACCTGAAGGTAATAGATATCTGCTTACCAGATACCAATGACTTCTTTAACTAAAAAGAAAGTCATTAGTGCTTGTACAGGATTGTGCCTGTTCACATGAAGGCTGGAAGGCTGGATGGTGCTTTAGGCATAGATCCCTCCCGTCCCATTCATTCAGGATAGGAAATGTGAAAAACAAAAGGGAATCTTCATAGCGTAAAACCGTTTAATGTATAAAATTGGAGAACAATAAAATAGCCAATTGGCCTCTTACATTGATCGGTGCCTACCCGGCACTGGGACTGCTCGCATGTCAGGGTGAGTGGAGTCAGGAACCCTTCGCATCACATCGCACATGCGGCGTGCGTTCCACCCCGTGCGTCTAGCTAACCAGCTAATCCGGAAGTAGGTGGGACGATTCTGGACATGTGACCACGTACCGCTCCGACGTACGTTTCGTTTGTGAACGTCTTCAGGGAAGCGTACATTGGTCACTAAGCATTAGTTTATATAGGGAATGAGGGCGGGTAAATTGGTGAACCTACTCCGCCTTTGTGTCAATAAAGTTTATTTGTTGAACACTGTGCACAAACCAGCCAGGGAAAAAAACTCCCCCTGGTGGTTATGTGTCATAGTGCTCCAGGTAAAAAGAAAGAATTCCTTAGTATTACATACCATATCTGTAGATCAATAAAATGGCAGAAAAAATAGGAGATGGTGTATTAAATATAAACAATTACTTTAGTAAGGTTAATTAACCTAATTCATTAGAAAAGACTAAAATTAGTCCCGTCATTCAGAGCAGTCTCAGTTTCACAATAGCTAATAAATGATAAGCACATTTAAACTATCTCCATTAAAACCACAATACTAAATTGTTTTGATTTGTTGAAAATCTTATACTATACCTATAATGTAAAAATGAAAAATGATAGAAAATGATAACCACATCACCAGTAACATCAAGACTCAAAAACTGCATACTGTTAACATTGTGATTAATCATTTGTTAAAAAACAATTAAGGTCTATGTCTATGTTCATCCCATACGGTTGCATACTTTGTAGCTTGTATAGCCAATATGTTTCATTTTTGGACACTGTCCTTTTCATATGGGTGCCCCTCCAGTCCCTTGTTACTTTATCAATCCCATAAAACGTGCATAGTGATGGGTCACTATTATGGTACATTTTGAAGTGTCTAGAGACACTATGGTTGGGGTAGCCATTTTTTATGTTAGCAAGATGTTCACTAATTCTTTCTTTGAGTTGACGTGTGGTTCTGCCCACGTACTGTAAGGAACATGGACATTCCAATACATAAGTCACGTGGTCAGAATCACACGTAATCAGTGGTTTAATATCAAACTGTTGTTGGGTGACCACAGAATTAAATTGGGATTTCTTTTTCTTGGAGCCCGGTTTCCTTGTTATTTTGCATGCATTGCACCTAGTGCAGTAGTGGAATCCAGATCCATCCAGAAACGTGGATGGTTTCCTGGGTGGGTCCGGTACATTGGGGGCTAGTCGATTCCTGAGAGTAGGGGCCCTACGGTATATAAATTTTGGTTTCTTTGGTAAAGAGGACTGTAAATCTTTATCTTTTAGCAGAATTGGCCAGAATTTCTTAAAAATACCCTCCACTGTTCTATATTGTCGATGGAAGCCTGACAAAAATGCGCATTCATCTTTGTATTCTTTTTTTGGTTTAGGAACCAGCAAAGTTTGTCTGTCCATATTTGACACCTGAACTACCAGTTTCTCCAAAACTTGGGCTGGGTAGCCCTTTTCCAGGAATCTGGCAGTAAGGGTGTCTGCTTGTGAAAAAAAGTCATCGTCATTTTTACAATTGCGCCGTATGCGCATGTACTGCCCTTTGGGTACAGCTCCAATCCATTGCGGGTGGTGGCAACTGTGTGTAGGGACATAGGCGTTACGGTCGGTTTCCTTAAAAAATGTTTTTGTACTTATAGTGGAACCCTGTTTGAAAAGTGTTAAATCCAAATAGTTTACTGTTGTTGGGTGAAGATCTGCTGTGAATCTAAGATTGTATTCATTATGATTCATACCATCCATAAATTCACCAAAACTTTCCTTAGTTCCCTCCCACAAAATAATAACATCATCTATGTACCTTTTGTACAACAGAAGTGATTTAGGTCTGTTACTAAAAATGGTTTCTGACTCCCATTTATTCAATGTGATATTCGCCACACTTGGTGCATAACGAGCTCCCATGGCAACTCCGCCTATTTGGTTGTAATACTCATTCAGCGCCCAAAAATAGTTGTTCCCCATAGCCATAGATAGTCCTTCCAATAAAAATTTAATTTGTGATTGTTCTAAGGTGGACTTATTTATAAAGGCCCACCTCACTGCTTCCAACACATCTGTCTGCCGTAGGTTGGTATACAGTGACTCGATGTCTATTGTCACTAGTAAAGTTTGGTTAGTGACTACCACAGATTGTAGCAAGGTGATGAGCTCCCTGCTGTCTTTGAGATAGGATTGGCTCTGTGGGACGAGAGGCTGGAGGAAGGTGTCCAGATATTATTGGAAGGACTATCTATGGCTATGGGGAACAACTATTTTTGGGCGCTGAATGAGTATTACAACCAAATAGGCGGAGTTGCCATGGGAGCTCGTTATGCACCAAGTGTGGCGAATATCACATTGAATAAATGGGAGTCAGAAACCATTTTTAGTAACAGACCTAAATCACTTCTGTTGTACAAAAGGTACATAGATGATGTTATTATTTTGTGGGAGGGAACTAAGGAAAGTTTTGGTGAATTTATGGATGGTATGAATCATAATGAATACAATCTTAGATTCACAGCAGATCTTCACCCAACAACAGTAAACTATTTGGATTTAACACTTTTCAAACAGGGTTCCACTATAAGTACAAAAACATTTTTTAAGGAAACCGACCGTAACGCCTATGTCCCTACACACAGCTGCCACCACCCGCAATGGATTGGAGCTGTACCCAAAGGGCAGTACATGCGCATACGGCGCAATTGTAAAAATGACGATGACTTTTTTTCACAAGCAGACACCCTTACTGCCAGATTCCTGGAAAAGGGCTACCCAGCCCAAGTTTTGGAGAAACTGGTAGTTCAGGTGTCAAATATGGACAGACAAACTTTGCTGGTTCCTAAACCAAAAAAAGAATACAAAGATGAATGCGCATTTTTGTCAGGCTTCCATCGACAATATAGAACAGTGGAGGGTATTTTTAAGAAATTCTGGCCAATTCTGCTAAAAGATAAAGATTTACAGTCCTCTTTACCAAAGAAACCAAAATTTATATACCGTAGGGCCCCTACTCTCAGGAATCGACTAGCCCCCAATGTACCGGACCCACCCAGGAAACCATCCACGTTTCTGGATGGATCTGCATTCCACTACTGCACTAGGTGCAATGCATGCAAAATAACAAGGAAACCGGGCTCCAAGAAAAAGAAATCCCAATTTAATTCTGTGGTCACCCAACAACAGTTTGATATTAAACCACTGATTACGTGTGATTCTGACCACGTGACTTATGTATTGGAATGTCCATGTTCCTTACAGTACGTGGGCAGAACCACACGTCAACTCAAAGAAAGAATTAGTGAACATCTTGCTAACATAAAAAATGGCTACCCCAACCATAGTGTCTCTAGACACTTCAAAATGTACCATAATAGTGACCCATCACTATGCACGTTTTATGGGATTGATAAAGTAACAAGGGACTGGAGGGGCACCCATATGAAAAGGACAGTGTCCAAAAATGAAACATATTGGCTATACAAGCTACAAAGTATGCAACCGTATGGGATGAACATAGACATAGACCTTAATTGTTTTTTAACAAATGATTAATCACAATGTTAACAGTATGCAGTTTTTGAGTCTTGATGTTACTGGTGATGTGGTTATCATTTTCTATCATTTTTCATTTTTACATTATAGGTATAGTATAAGATTTTCAACAAATCAAAACAATTTAGTATTGTGGTTTTAATGGAGATAGTTTAAATGTGCTTATCATTTATTAGCTATTGTGAAACCGAGACTGAGACTGCTCTGAATGACGGGACTAATTTTAGTCTTTTCTAATGAATTAGGTTAATTAACCTTACTAAAGTAATTGTTTATATTTAATACACCATCTCCTATTTTTTCTGCCATTTTATTGATCTACAGATATGGTATGTAATACTAAGGAATTCTTTCTTTTTACCTGGAGCACTATGACACATAACCACCAGGGGGAGTTTTTTTCCCTGGCTGGTTTGTGCACAGTGTTCAACAAATAAACTTTATTGACACAAAGGCGGAGTAGGTTCACCAATTTACCCGCCCTCATTCCCTATATAAACTAATGCTTAGTGACCAATGTACGCTTCCCTGAAGACGTTCACAAACGAAACGTACGTCGGAGCGGTACGTGGTCACATGTCCAGAATCGTCCCACCTACTTCCGGATTAGCTGGTTAGCTAGACGCACGGGGTGGAACGCACGCCGCATGTGCGATGTGATGCGAAGGGTTCCTGACTCCACTCACCCTGACATGCGAGCAGTCCCAGTGCCGGGTAGGCACCGATCAATGTAAGAGGCCAATTGGCTATTTTATTGTTCTCCAATTTTATACATTAAACGGTTTTACGCTATGAAGATTCCCTTTTGTTTTTCACATTTCCTATCCTGAATGAATGGGACGGGAGGGATCTATGCCTAAAGCACCATCCAGCCTTCCAGCCTTCATGTGAACAGGCACAATCCTGTACAAGCACTAATGACTTTCTTTTTAGTTAAAGAAGTCATTGGTATCTGGTAAGCAGATATCTATTACCTTCAGGTGTTTTTTCCTCTTGGGTGACGGAATCTATATATCAACGCAAGAATTGTTGCATTTTTGAAGACCCATGTGTCTGCTTTGATGTTGGTTTCAACTGTTTTGCCCGGTTTTTTGCAATGGATTGGGACTATCATACATCACGATTTTAATTTTTTCACTTGCACTAAGAATTTTGTTGATTTATTATTTATTACTGCAATTTGTATTTGATATAATTTAGTTTAGCACAATTAGCACTATTTAATTCACTGCGGTTGATTTAGCTAGTGTGTGTACCTATTGGCAAATACATACATCTCTTCAGGTCTCTAGCGCCCCCTACTGCATACCATAAACAAGCAATTAAAGTGATACTAAAGCAAAAAACGCTTTTTACCCTAATGCATTCCTTGCAATAACGACTTGCCTACTGGGCACTTTCACCCTGTCCCTTCCCAGGCTGATTTTCAGCTTTCAGCGCTGTGGAATTTTGAATGACAATTGCACGGTCATTCAACACTGTACCCACATGAAATTTTTATTATTCTTTTTCGACAGATAGAACTTTCTTTTGATGGCATTTAGGCTCCATGCACACCATTTTTTTTTTAATAGTAAGATCAAACCCGCGCTGTGGAGCAAGTATTAATAAGTGAAAAATTAGAAATAAAAATATGTGTAGAAATAAAAAAATCAAGCAAAATGAAAAATAATTTTTTTTTCCAGTGAATCCAAAATGTTTTTTTTAAGCTCCTAGAAGCTATTAGCATTTTCTTTTTCTGCTCCTAGAAGGTAGTGTTCTCTCCTATGTGTCCATGCACACTACTCTAGGCTATTGGCATTTTTTTGAGCGTCCGCTTCTAGAAGCAGAAAAAAAATAGTTTTTGTAGAGTTTCTTGGAGCGTTTTTCCAGCAGAAAAATATGAATGCTCCTAAATGGCTACTAATGCTGTGTACACACAAGCGGACTTTCGACGGACTGAACTCTGAAGGACTTTTTGACGGACTTTCGACGGCGTTCCAACGCAATGGACTTGCCTACACACGATCACACCAAAGTCCGACTGATTCGTACGTGATGACGTATGACCGGACTAAAATAAGGAAGTTGATAGCCAGTAGCCAATAGCTGCCCTTGCGTCGTTGTTCGTCCGTCGGACTAGCATACAGACGAACGGATTTTTCGACTGGACTCGAGTCCGTCGGAAAGATTTGAAACTTTTTCTATTTCTAAAGTCTGTCTGATTTTTCGACAGCAAAGGTCCGATGAAGCCCACACACACACAATCGAATTGTCCGTAGGATTTGTTCCGTCGGACCCTTGCTGTCAAAAAGTCCGGTCGTGTGTACACGGCATAACAGCTTTTATTGTGCTTTCTCGTTTGGTTTTTCTTCACGTACTGCAAAAATGCCAATAAAATGCTAATGCTCCTAAAGTGCCGGTTCACACTGATGCGAGTTCACAACGAATGTGATGCGTCAAAAACATTCTAAATTCGCATGTCATCCATAAAGTCATTGTTTTCAATGACCGTCGTTCACATACATGCGTTGCGATTCCCCTACGAATGCGATGCGATAAAAAAAAGGGTCTTGTGCGAGTTTACTGCGTTGCGTATTTAGCCTCCATCGACATCAATGTAAATCGTTCTGGAATCGCATTGTTGGTTCAGATATGTGCGAATTCCACCACACTACTCTCCACAAAAACCAGGAAATACACAGGAAGTTAACACCATTTTTTTTTTTCCATTATGATTCCATTGGCTAGAACATCAATTGCAGCTATGTCCAACTCATGAAATTCGCAGTAAAATCGCACCTCACACAGGACAAAAAAACACAACAAATTCACAGCGCAGCAGTGTGAACCGGCACTAAGGCCTTATTGTACACTGCTGCTGGTAAACGGACGTTTAGGAGCAGTTGGGCGCTTTTTTTTTTTCAGCTGCCCCTGAACTCTCCTCTATGTTATCTTATCAGTACATATACACAGGGACGTTTACAGTAGTTTCCAGGCAGTTGGTTAGAAGCATTTTTTGGAAAGCAAAAAAATGCATTCAGTACGGATGTTCAGAGGCATTTAAAAAGCCAAATGCCTGTAACAGCTTGTAAACGCAGTAACTCGCGTTTTGTTTATAGGCGTTTTTAATGGAGATACATTTCTGACAATTTACAATGTAAAAAAAGCTAAACCGCTAAAACGCAAACGCGGCTTAACGCAGCATGTAAATGTGGCACAACTGACTTTTTTAAACGTCGGTTACTAGCTGTCAAGTTCCATCACTCAGGAGAGGTTTTAAAACGTGTACTTGAAGCCTAATTGCTCCTAAAATGCTACTAGAAGTTTGCACAAAAAAGCTATTATCAGCATTTTTCATCCAGCGTTTTTCTGGCAGGTTTTTTTTAGCTTATAGTGTGCATGGAGCCTGAATCACCACTGGGTTTTTTTTATTTTTTGCTAAACGAAAAAAGACTGACAGTTTTGAAAACAAAAAAAACACTGTTTCTATTATAAAATTTTGAAAATAAGTAATTTTACTTCTGCATTGGTGGGGCACCAACGAGGCTGCACCGGTGGGGCACCAACGAGGCTGCACCGGTGGGGCACCAACGAGGCTGCACCGGTGGGGCACCAACGAGGCTGCACCGGTGGGGCACCAACGAGGCTGCACCGGTGGGGCACCAATGAGGCTGCACTGATCTTCAGTGCCCTGATTATCAGTGTAAATGTGTGCTTCACAGGATACAGAATACTTTATTCTTATAATTTATACTTTACACAGTGACAGCGCTGAGGAAAGGAAATGTCGATAGGCATTTA
This sequence comes from Lithobates septentrionalis, assembly GCA_037952835.1. Taxonomy (NCBI): domain Eukaryota; kingdom Metazoa; phylum Chordata; class Amphibia; order Anura; family Ranidae; genus Lithobates; species Lithobates septentrionalis. Next base: position 88,582 of record JBBDGP010001998.1, on the reverse strand, counting down.
TTTACATGGGATCAGCTGTGATTAGACAGAGATGATCACACGGTAAAGGGCCACTGTGATTGGACACAATGATCACAGAGTGCGCAGTTCTGGGAGGACATCAATGAAAGCCCTTCCAGAACTTGACGAGCGCGTTGTAGCTGTCTTTTGGCTATAGCGCGATCGGCAAGTTGTTAAGGTAATAAAAAACATTTTGAATTTCTCTGTCCTCCCCCTTCCCTGCGTGGGAGAGAGGGGAGAAGAGATCCAGTGCTGTGCACGGCTACATCTCTTCTCCCCTCTTTTCCTTTTTGCACAGGGCCATTGGCTCCTGCTGCTGTCAATCAAATGCAGTGAGGAGGAAGTGGTGGGTGGGGCTATGCTCCACAGTGTGTGTGTCTATGGAGCGTAGCTCCATAGACACACAGCTCGGGAGTGAGCAGACGCAGAGTGCCCCTATAGCACATGGCTTGCTAAGGGGACACAGAAAGAGGAGGAGCCAGGATTGCTGGTGGAGGACCCGAGAGGAGGATCCGGGGACACTCTGTGCAATACTATTGCTCAGAGCAGGTAAGTAAAGCATGTTTAATATTTAAATTTAAAAAAAAAAATTACCTTTAGTAACACTTTAACCCTTGCAGTGTAGTCACAGTCCTACTGCAATGGATAACTTTTGTATTGTCCTGCAGCTTGGCTTTAAAGTGAAGCCATTTCAAGCTTGTAAAAGTAAAGGTCTACCCAAAAGCAGCCACCACAAGATCCCTTCTATTACCCCAACAACCCTCATCTGAAAGTTATTTTGTTAGTAAGGCCTTCACTGAAATACCAAGTCCTGCGCTTCGTATCCTATAAACCAGAGTTCCATGGAACCCTCAGATTCATCCAGAGGTTACTAGGGGTTCCTCGAGCAATAAGTGATTTTTGCCTCTCAGATGAGTAACTGTTGACACCATTGATATTGATTAACTATCTGTAAGGGGCACATTTTTCACAATGACCACCAGTGTAGGGAGCATTCTTCCCACTGACCATCAACAAGAATGTACTTTGAGCTGGAAATGTAATAATTATTAGCAGAGGTTCCCTGAAGCCAAAAAGTTATTTCAAGGGTTCCTCCGTGTTACAAAGGTTGAGAAAGGTTGAGAAAGGATTGTTCTAAAAGATGGAACTACGAGTCACTACATGTTTTTCAGGCAGAAATACTGGTTGCATGTGTCTGTATCCACCCAGGCTCAAATATGAAGAACTTACACGGCAGCTAATAAAACTTGTCACACCGCTTTGAAATTGCTTTAAATGACAAGAGTGACACTGCATATAATTCATACTCAGGATATTTTATAAACATCGGCCCCGTCATTTATTATTATACAAATAAGTGTTTGCATAATCTCTTGTCTTTCCAGAGAGGTCACATGCTCAGGGATTTCACTGGTCTAAGGAGGAATGAATTCAGATGTGATTGGACAATACCTGAACACGTGGGAGCTCATCCCTAGTCTCTAGTGAATATATAGGCTACACATTGTCAGTGATGTCACCAATCTCTAGTAAGTGGATAGGTTGCATTCTAAGCAATGTCACTGGTCTCTAGAGCGTGAATAGGCCGCATTCTCAGTCATGTCAGTGATCTCTAATGATAATATTTGTCTGTACAGTCAGTGATGTCACTGGTCTCCAGTAAATGGATAGGCTGCATTCTCAGTGATGTCATCGGTCTCTAGTAAATGGATAGGCTGCATTCTCAGTGATGTCATCGGTCTCTAGTAAATGGATAGGCTGCATTCTCAGTGATGTCACCGGTCTCTAGTAAATGGATAGGCTGCATTCTCAGTGATGTCACTGGTCTCCAGTAAACTATAGGCTGCATTTTCAGTGATGTCACCGGTCTCTAGTAAATGGATAGGCTGCATTCTCAGTGATGTCACTGGTCTCTAGTAAATGGATAGGCTGCATTCTCAGTGATGTCACTGGTCTCTAGTAAATGGATAGGCTGCATTCTCAGTGATGTCACTGGTCTCTAGTAAATGGATAGGCTGCATTCTCAGTGATGTCATCGGTCTCTAGTAAATGGATAGGCTGCATTCTCAGTGATGTCATCGGTCTCTAGTAAATGGATAGGCTGCATTCTCAGTGATGTCATCGGTCTCTAGTAAATGGATAGGCTGCATTCTCAGTGATGTCACTGGTCTCCAGTAAATGGATAGGCTGCATTCTCAGTGATGTCACCGGTCTCTAGTAAATGGATAGGCTGCATTCTCAGTGATGTCACCGGTCTCTAGTAAATGGATAGGCTGCATTCTCAGTGATGTCACTGGTCTCCAGTAAACTATAGGCTGCATTTTCAGTGATGTCACCGGTCTCTAGTAAATGGATAGGCTGCATTCTCAGTGATGTCACTGGTCTCTAGTAAATGGATAGGCTGCATTCTCAGTGATGTCACTGGTCTCTAGTAAATGGATAGGCTGCATTCTCAGTGATGTCACTGGTCTCTAGTAAATGGATAGGCTGCATTCTCAGTGATGTCACTGGTCTCTAGTAAATGGATAGGCTGCATTCTCAGTGATGTCACTGGTCTCTAGTAAATGGATAGGCTGCATTCTCAGTGATGTCACTGGTCTCTAGTAAATGGATAGGCTGCATTCTCAGTGATGTCACTGGTCTCCAGTAAACTATAGGCTGCATTTTCAGTGATGTCACCGGTCTCTAGTAAATGGATAGGCTGCATTCTCAGTGATGTCACTGGTCTCTAGTAAATGGATAGGCTGCATTCTCAGTGATGTCACTGGTCTCTAGTAAATGGATAGGCTGCATTCTCAGTGATGTCACTGGTCTCTAGTAAATGGATAGGCTGCATTCTCAGTGATGTCACTGATCTCTAGTAAACTATAGGCTGCATTCTCAGTGATGTCACTGGTCTCTAGTAAATGGATAGGCTGCATTCTCAGTGATGTCACTGGTCTCTAGTAAATGGATAGGCTGCATTCTCAGTGATGTCACTGGTCTCTAGTAAATGGATAGGCTGCATTCTCAGTGATGTCACTGGTCTCTAGTAAATGGATAGGCTGCATTCTCAGTGATGTCACTGGTCTCTAGTAAATGGATAGGCTGCATTCTCAGTGACGTCACTGGTCTCTAGTAAATGGATAGGCTGCATTCTCAGTGATGTCACTGGTCTCTAGTAAATGGATAGGCTGCATTCTCAGTGATGTCACTGGTCTCTAGTAAATGGATAGGCTGCATTCTCAGTGATGTCACTGGTCTCTAGTAAATGGATAGGCTGCATTCTCAGGTCATGTCACTGGTCTCTAGGAAATGGATAGGCTCCATTCTCAGTGATGTCACTGGTCTCTAAGAAGTGAGTTTTGAGTTACAGAGGAGGTCTTGAGCTAGACTTATTGCCCCCGCTCCAACGATACCTCACATGTGTGGTTTGAACACCATTTTCATATGCGGGGGCGACATACGCATGTGTTCAATTCTGCTTGCGAGCTCGGTGGAACATGGCAGTTTAATTTTTTTTTTCTCTTATTTATTTTACTTTTTATTTTTACACTGTCCTTTTAAAATAAAAATAAAAATCTGAGCACTACAGTGGGAGGGGCTGAAACTGTCCACAGACTTCAGCCGGGAGGAGAGCGACAGGAGGTCACGTGAGCGCATATCGGTGCTCTGAAAAAACATTTTGCTACATCATTTTTTAAATTTACAGACACTGCACAGTATATCTTTCTGTAAGAGGGGTTTCCGGGATTTGGGATGTGATTTTACAGCCATAGCAGCGGGGGGAGGGGGCAGGGAGGATATGGCTCACATATACACAGACTCCTGAGCTGACAGGCAGGGATGGAGGGGGGAAGGGAGAGACTGCAGGCTGACGGAGGCACATAAACTGACTGCGGTATCATGGATCAGCAGCCATGGTTACCGTGGTCAGCACACTAAGGGGGACACAGGAACAAGAAGGATCAACCAGGTATTTTACAACATAGAGAGTGACAAATTACACTGTATAAGCACTATGCTGTATATCATGCATTAAAGGAACAGGATCCTTATTTTTTTTTTTTTTCTTTTTTTTTTTAGTGTTACAACCACTTTAAAAAGGGACATCTTCCCAGTAAAGGGCACTAATAGCAAAGAAAACCTGACTGAGGTTCTAACCTTTCCCCATGCTATCCTAAACCAGCAGAATATTTTGTTTTAAGGCCCAATTAGGATTCACAGCTAAATATAAAGTGTCAGATTTTTTCGGTACAGTTCAAAGCTAACAGAAAAAGGTGTAACCTAGGAAGTGTGAGACTGGAGAACGATCTATTTCCCGCCTAGCAACCATAGTCTCTTTTACATGTTCTACCCTGCTCTGTCAAAAATAAAAGGGATACGCAGGAAAGTGAAATATTTATCCAGCATATATACAAGTCGATCACCGCTATTACCAACAGGTAGATTCAGAGTGCTGCAGAGAGAGAATTTATATACAAAGGGCAGTTATCATCCAATCAGAAACCATCACTTACATGGACTAAAAAGTAAACGTAGTGCTATTGGTGACTATGCTTTGGACAATACCATTGGTCTTTGCACTCCTGGGTTGGCACAGTAATGAATACACGGTATTCACCTGGCTGATGTTACACCAAGTAAATTGATACCAAACATGTCACGCTTCAAAATTGAGCCCGCTCGTGGAATGGTGCCAAACTTTGGCACTTAAAAATCTCCATAAGCGACGTTTAAAAATTTCTACAGGTTACCCAGTTTTGAGTTACATAGAAGGTCTTTTGCTAGCATTATTGCTCTCGCTCTAACGATCGCGGCGATACCTCACATGTGTGGTTTGAACACCATTAGCAGATGAGGGCGCGACTTACGTATGTGTTCGCTTCTGCGCGGGAGCTCGGCGGGACAGGGCGCTTTAAAAAAAAAAAAAAAATTCTAATTAATTTTACTTTTCTATTTTTTTTTTACACTCCCCTTTTTTTGTTTAAAAAAAAAAGTGGGTCACTTTTATTCCTATTACAAGGAATGCAAACATCCCTCGTAAGGGCCAGTTCACACCACATACAGTCCAGTGCTTTTTTTTTTCAGCATCAGAAACGCATGGAAAGTAGGTTATATGGTTTTCAATGGCATAGTTCACACCAGTGCTTGCAGTTTCAGTGTGTTCCGGTTCCAGAAAAAAAAAAAAAGTAGAACATGCTGCATTTTTTCTGCACTGGACTGTACTGGAACGCTGTAAAACGCATCAAAAACGCACTGCAACACACTTGTCCTTATTTAAAAAAGGGGGGGGAAGCACTAGACTGCATCAAAAACGCACTTTAACGCATTAAAAGCGCGCATGCAGAAAAGCACATGGAACGCATACGAACTGCGTTTCTATAGTGTGAACTGGCCCTAATAGAAAAAAAAAGCATGACAGGACCTCTTTAATGTGAGATCTGGGAGTCAAAAAGACCTCAGTTCTCACATTTACACTTAAATGCAATTAAAAAAAAAAAAAAAATATAATAAAAAATAAATGTCAAATTTCCTTTGGGTACAGCAGCACAGGACCGTGCAATTACCAGTTAAAGTAGTACAGTGTTAAAGAGCAAAAAAATAGTCTCAAGGGGGTAAAACCTTCTGGAGCTCAAGCGGTTAATCCAAACTCATGATAAAATAATCAAAGACTTTCACTGCTCTTTAATTTATAGGCCCCATGCACACTGGACGTTAAAATAACGTTACAAAAATGCCAGTAGCTTTGCAGTGAGTTTTTCAACGTTTTTGCAATAGCGGTTTTTAGCGTTCATTAGCTTTTTTTAGCGTTTTTCTGCGTTAGCGTTTTTTAGTATTTTTTTTTTTTTTCAATGGATCAAAAACGTTAAAAAACGCTGGTGAGTGACGACGTTTATCAGCGCTAGAGCATTTTTACAGCTGAAAAATGTCTCTTAGAACCCACTAGTTTTTTTGGTTTTTTTTTACTGCTCAAAAACGCCACTGCCCAAAACTGCTGGTAACAGCCTATGTGTGCATGGACACATAGGATAACATGATGGAGAGTTTAATGACTGAAGAAAAAAAAAAAATGTCTATAGCCAAAATCAGCTGTTGTAAAAAAGTCAAAAAACGTCCAGTGTGCAATGAGGCCATACAGTTTAACCACTTGCCGCCCGCCATATAGCAGAATGACGGCGGCTAAGTGGTTTCAATACCCTGACTGGGCGTCATATGACGTTCACAGGATATTGAGCCGCTGCACGCCCCCCGAGGGCACTCATCACGGTGATCGCTGTTGCGGGGTGTCAGTCTGACACCCCACAACACCAATCTAGGTAAAGAGTCTCTGACGGAGACTCTTTACCACGTGATCAGCCGTGTCCAATCACGGCTGATCACAATGTAAATAGGAAGAGCCGGTGATCGGCTTTTCCTCACTCGCGTCTGACAGATGCGAGTAGAGGAGAGCCGATCGGCTGCTCTCCTGACAGGGGGGGTCTGTGCTGATTGTTTATCAGCACAGCCCCCCCTCAGGTCCCACCCAGGGAAGCCGCCCAGGACCACCAGGGAAGCCATCCACACTGTACCACCAGGTATGCCCCCTAGACCCCCAGGGAAATACTATTCTGTGCCCAGGCAGCTGCCAATCAGTGCCCACTCACAATGCCTACCACTGCCAGTGCCACGTATCAGTGCCGCCTATCGGTGCGCAGCAGTGCCGCCTATCGGTGCGCAGCAGTGCCGCCTATCGGTGCGCAGCGGTGCCTCCTATAGGTGCGCAGCGGTGCCTCCTATAGGTGCGCAGCAGTGCCACCCATAAGAACCCATCTTTGCAGCCTTTCAGTGCCCAGTGTTGCCTATCATTGCCCATCAGTGCTCACCAGTGCCACCCATGAGTGCCCATCAGTGCCGCCTACCAGTGCCCTTCAGTGCCGCCTACCAGTGCCCATCAGTGCCGCCTACCAGTGCCCATCAGTGCCGCCTACCAGTGCCCATCAGTGCCGCCTACCAGTGCCCATCAGTGCCGCCTACCAGTGCCCATCAGTGCCGCCTACCAGTGCCCATCAGTGCCGCCTACCAGTGCCCATCAGTGCCGCCTACCAGTTCCCATCAGTGCCGCCTACCAGTGCCCATCAGTGCCGCCTACCAGTGCCCATCCATTGGTGCCACCTCATCTGTGCCGCCTTATCAGTGCCGCCTTATCAGTGCCTGTCAGTGCTGCCTTATCAGTGCCCATCAGTGGAAGAGAAAACTTACTTATTTACAAATTTTTTTAACAGAAACAAAAGCAAAACTTATTTTTTTCAAAAATTTCGGTCTTTTTTTATTTGTTTAGCAAAAAATAAAAGCCGCAGAGGTGACCAAATACCACCAAAAGAAAGCTCTATTTGTGGGAACAAAATGATAAAAATTTAGTTTGGGTACAGTGTTGGATGACCGCACAATTGTCATTCAAAGTGCGACAGCGCTGAAAAGATGAAAATTGGTCTGGGCAGAAAGGTGTATAAGTGCCCAGTATTGAAGTGGATAAAAAAAAATGCAAAAAAATAACAGGAGTGTTTTGGAACTAATTTATCAACCTCAAAAACATACACAATAAGTTACCGGATGTAACCATCACAATGAAACAACATCACCAACTAGAAAATATCTATAGCGAGGATTCAAACTGAGCCACTAAAGAGTCTTAGACAGGCCATTTATGGGTCGGATTTCGAAAGACCTTTCTTTCGAAAATCTTATCTAGGAATTTTCGTTCGTGTTTCGCACCATTAGTGGGCGGCAGCAACAGCCGATTTTCGTGTGGCCATCGAATTTGAGTAATCGGACATGTTGGAAATTTTTTGAAAAACAAACGATTTTCTAATCAATGATGGGAGACTCGTGCGAGAAATGTCATTGAAAAAAGAAAATGCGTATGTGCAAGAAAAGAAAATTCCCGGAAAGGAAAGAAGATTCCCAGCCACAAAAATCCTTTTCTGTAGCAACATAAGGTTAAATTGAAGGCTCGGTTGGTCGAATTTCGAAAATAATGGTGACGCCACCAGATCACAAAAACGCACACATTTTCTGATTTTCAAAAGAAAATTCTTTTGAAATTCGACCCATGTATGGCCAGCCTAATAATGTATAAACTTTTACACGCTAATGCAGAATTTTAGGATCCTTTTAAAATGTAGCCCTAATTAAATGAATACCTGGTGATGCTGGCATGAAGGTCCTTGTTCAGGCAATTTCAGTTCTAGGGTGACAACGCTACACAATTGTGCTCCTGTCTTGTCATTTCTGTCACAAGCACTCCAGGTGGGGACCAGAAGTGACATAAAACACCCTGTATAGAGTATGGCCCACCATGGTCGCCATTAGGATGCTGATCCACACCAATAATGTGTATTCTACGCTGAAATGCATGTAGACATGAAGTGGACGGAAGAAGCATCAGGTGATCGCCAAAAAAAAAAAAAAAAAAGTATTTTATGGGGGGGGGGGGGGTGGGGGGGGGGTGGGGGTTTAGTGAACATGACAATTGTTTATAACAAAACAAAATGGCAGGGTGCAGATCTACTTCTCTACGATTTAAAGTGATTGTAAAGTCTTTTTTTTTTTTTCTATAAAATAAAACATGTTATACTTACCTGCTCTGTTCCAGTGGATTTTCACAGTGCAGCCTTAATCCTCCTCTTCTCTGGTCCCTCTTCTGTGATCCTGGCCCCTCCCTCCTGTTCAGTGCCCCCACAGCAAGCAGTTTGCTATGGGGGCTCCCGAGCGGAGTCACAGCTTCCTGTGTCTATTCAGACACTGAGCCCCGACTCTGCCCCGCCCCTCACCCTCCTGATTGGCAGTGCTTTGCTGCTGAGATTGCTGTGTCTCAGCCAATCAGGATGGATTATCTCGGACGGTTGAGACCCTTGTGGACATGGCTGGACAGAGAGGGAGCTCAGGTAAGTATTAGGGGAGCTGCTGCACACAGAAGGCTTTTTATCTTAACTACTTGGCATCCGCGCTATAGCCGAATGACGGCTACAGCGCGGACCTACATTCCCGGGAGGGACGGCCTCCCCTGTGCACGCTCCCTGCAGGGCGCGCGCCGGGCGCGTTGTGATCACCGAGTCTCTGAGACTCGGCTGATCACCGATCTGTGTAAGGGGCCGGTCCCGGCCACTTACCATGTGATCAGCTGTCAGCCAATGACAGCTGATCACATGATGTAAACAAAAGATCGGCAATCGTTTTTTTTTTTTTACTCTCGCTGACAGCGCGAGTAGAAAAAAAAGCCGATCACCGGATCGGATGTGAGGGACATCGGTCCCCAAGTGGAAGAGGCACATCTGCCTCATCAGTGCCCAAAAGAAGTGCCACCTAACAGTGCCCAAAAGAAGTGCCACCTAACAGTGCCCACAGTGCCACCTAACAGTGCCCACAGTGCCACCTAACAGTGCCCACAGTGCCACCTAACAGTGCCCACAGTGCCACCTAACAGTGCCCACAAGTGACACCTATCAATGCCCACCTGTAGTGCCAATCAGTGCCACCTGCCAGTGCTGCCCATCACTGCCACCCATCAGTGCCCATCACTGCCACCCATCAGTGCCCATCACTGCCACCCATCAGTGCCCATCACTGCCGCTTATCAGTGCCCATCACTGCCGCCTCATCAGCGTACATCAATGAAGGAGAAAAATTACCCGTTTAAAATTTTTTATAACAAAATATAAAAAAAAATTCAGTTTTTTACATTTACATTACAATAAAAAGTAAAAACTGCAGAGGTGATCAAATACCACCAAAAGAAAGCTCTATTTGTGGTGAAAAAATGATAAAAATTTCATTTGGGTACAGTGTTGTATGACCGCGCAATTGTCATTCAAAGTGCGTCAGCGCCGAAAGCTGAAAATTGGTCTGGATAGGAGGGGGTTCAAGTGCCCGGTAAGCAAGTGGTTAAAGTGGAGTTCCACCCAAAAATGGAACTTCCACTTTTTGGATCCCCCCCCCCCCCCCTCCGGTGTCACATTTGGCACCTTTCAGGGGGGAGGAGGGAGCAGATACCTGTCTAATACAGGTATTTGCTCCCACTTCCTGGCATAGATCACCGCGGTGACCTACGCCACTTCCGCCGCCTACCCCGTCCTCCCCCGCTGTATTTTGTGAGACACAGAATACAGCAGGGACCTGTGAGGACGCGCAGCGCGCCTCGCGCATGTGCAGTAGGGAACCAGGAAGTGAAGCCGCACGGCTTCACTTCCTTATACCCTTACCGAGGATGGCGGCGGCAGCAGCCGAGAGCCGAAGGACGGATCGGCTTCGGCTGCCGACACCGCGGGCTCCCTGGACAGGTAAGTGTCCATATATTAAAAGTCAGCAGCTGTAGTATTTGTAGCTGCTGGCTTTTAATATTTTTTTTTCAGCGAATCTCCGCTTTAACGCACTGGAAGCCGCAGCAATCAGATAAAGCCCTCCCCATTTCCTGGCTGGAGGTCATCCATCATCATCTAGCCTTTTCCTACCCAGCCTGACAGGCCCCGGACCACTTCTTTCATTCGTCGGATTTCAGTTTCATGGAGGCTCATGTAAATGCGATCTGCCTGGGTGCACCGGCACCTCCAGACTGACATCCATTCATGAAGGAATATTGATATTTGTAAAACTCCACCCAAGAGCCGGCCCTTTACTTGCATCAGGCCTGTGGGCTATTGAGAGGAATACTAAGGCAGGTTACTGTAATGCTTCCAGGAAGGCCCCTCCCACCAGCCATCATCTGCCTGCATTGTACAGAGAAGCACAGAGGACCTGGCGATATCACTGGGTGTAAAATAAGGTATGTAATGGAAATGCAAAAGGTTGTATTTATACATTTGAAAAGAAAAAGACAAACACTGCGCTTTACTGCCGGTTCACACAGGGGCGACTTGTCAGGCGACCTAGCCGCCTGACAAGTCGCCTCCCGTTCTGTACTATGGAACCGTTCTAATAGGAGCGACGCAAGTCGCTCTGACTTAGAAAAAGGTTCCTGTACTACTTTGGGGGCGACTTGAGGCGACTTGCATAGACTTCTATACAGAAGTCGTTTTGCAAGTCGCCGTGGAAGTCATGTGCAGGTCGTGTGCAGGTCGCCTCGGTGAGGCGACCTGCAAGTACATATAGCAGCAAGTAATATATGGGATACATACACATAAACAGAATAGAAAAACAATAGCTGCGCTAAAAAATGAACCCACTGATAGTGAACCAATGTTAGACAAATACAATGTATCAAAAAATGAGAAATGAATATATTAGATATGGGAATGAAAATAATATAAGTGGTGAAATCTATGGTTATAAGTGACAACACAAATAATTGAAAAACATGGAAAAAATGTGTTTGTAACAAGATACCAAAAAGAGGGTATTGAAAAGTGGTAATAGGAATACAAAATGAAGTCCAAATATCCAACCAAGATAGTGTGATAATAAAGTGTAATCTTCCACCACCATTGAGTGCTGATCACCGTAAGGAATACACGCTTACCGGAAGGCAAGCCAAACCAGCTTGCGGCTAATCCCCCAGGCCAGGGCCTTTAACTGTAGGGGATCCGGGATGGACAACTCACAGGCATCAACACCGGGACTCAGTATGACTGACAACTCACTTGGATGTATGGAAACTCCCGAAAAGGTACCAGGTGTCACCAGAAGAGTCCTCAGCCTCTCAGCTGCTCTCAATCCATCTTCTTGTAGCATGCTGATGTGAGGGGAAAGGAGGAACCAGGGAAGGCAAAAAAAAAAAAATTAAAAAATGCTGATTAACCACTTGCCGGCCGACGCACGCCGATATACGTCAGCACAATGGCAGCGGTGGACAAATGGGCGTACCTGTACGTCCCTCTTTAATTGGCGGGGCTAGCAGGACCGTGCGCCCGCCACGTACAGCGGAACCGTGCCTGTAGAACCGGCGGACTCGATGTCCGCCGGTTTCCCGGCGATTGTGTCACAGAGCCGCAGAACGGGGAAGCGCCTATGTAAACAAGGCATTTCCCTGTTCTGCCTAGTGACATGACAGAGATCACTGCTCCCTGTCATCGGGAGCAGTGTTCACTATCATGTGAGTGGTAGCCCATCCCCCCCCAGTTAGAATCACTGCCTAGGACACACTTAACCTCTTCATCGCCCCCTAGTGGTTAACCCCTTCCCTGCCAGTGTCATTTACACAGTGCATTTTTAAAGCACTGATCGCTGTATAAATGACAATGGTCCCAAAATAGTGTCAAACGTAAACGTAATGTCGCAGTCACAACAAAAATCGCAGATCGCCGCCATTACTAATAAAAAAAAAAAAAATAATACTAAAAATGCCATAAAACTATCACCTATATTGTAGACGCTATAACTTTTGTGCAAACCAATCAATATATGCTTATTGCATTTTTTTTACCAAAAATATGTAGAAGAATATATATCTGCCTGAGGAAAAAAATTTGTTTTTCTATATATTTTTTGGGGATATTTATTATAGCAAAAAGTAAAAAATATTGCCTTTTTTTTCAAAATTGTCGCTCTTTTTTTGTTTATAGCGCAAAAAATAAAAACCGCAGAGGTGATCAAATACCACCAAAAGAAAGCTCTATTTTTGGGGGAAAAAAAGGACATCAATTTCCTTTGGGTGCAAGGTCGCATGTCAGCGCAATTGTCAGTTAAAGCAACGCAGTTCTGTATCGCAAAAAGTGCTCTGGTCAGGAAGGGGTAAAATCTTCCGGGGCTGAAGCAGTTAAAGTGGTTGTAAACATCAGCCATGAAATATGAACAAAGCATATCCCTCTATAGTGTATGCTTGCCTTAATCCAGAGCACTTCGTGTCATTTCTGTCGGCTGCTTCATTCCTCTGATATCATTCCTCTGATATCAGCATGAATCACTTCTGACAGGTTTTCCTGACACCCAAAAAAAACAAAAAAACAAAAAAGGTGACGGGGAGGGACCTCCAGCTGATTGACAGCCTCAGCTCTATTCCTCTAAAGGGAGGGCGCTCCTTCCCTCCAATCAGCTCTTAGAGCTCTCCTCACTGAGTGTAATCTCAGCTCTCCGCCCCCCTTTCACTGACAGCTCAAACAAGCTTTATAAATTCTGCACTTTGAATAGATGTAGAAAAAAAAGAGAAGACTGTGAATAAACAGGCACAACTTACGTAGGAGGATTTGCTTCATCTGTGCGTATCACCTGAGGATCCTCACTTTACTGTGTATATGCTGTACAACCACTTTCACATTCATCTTTAAAGCTGGTATTCCGAAATAAAATTATTTCCTGGGCAATACTCAAACCCCTTATGCCGTACACACGAGCGGACCGTCCGACAGTAAAAGTCAGACGGAAGCTTTTCATCGTATATACCGATCGTGTGTGGGCCTCATCGGACTTTTTTTTTTTTTGAAAAATCTGACGGACCTAAAAATGGAACATGTTCTAAATCTTTCAGAAGGACCCAATTCCTATCGGGAAAACCGATCGTCTGTATGCTGGTCCGACAGAACATAAAAGACGCATGCTCTGAAGAGAGTACGAGACGGAAGCTATTGGCTACTGGTTATTGAACTTCCCTTTTTCTAGTTCCGTCGTAAGTGTTGTACGTCACCTCGTTCTGGACGGTCAGACTTTGGGTTGACCGTGTGTAGGCAAGACCGCTTGAATGGAATTCCGTCGGAGTTTATTACGACGGCTAAACCGATCGTGTGTACGCGGCATTGGGAGTACAAGTGTCAGATACTTTGGCAACACCCATTTCTGAAGCCTCTGCTCCGTTCTATGACCCTGAGGGCACAGAGGTTCTAGGGTAGTAAAGCACCTGTTCAGCTTCAATGTCAATGATGAGCTGGCCCTGCAGCAAGCATAGAGAGTTGGAGAGGGCTGCTGCAGTGGGGGAAACTTTAGACACAGACATACAGCTCTAAAAGAACTATGAACAACGGCTTATAAATATCACTAATAGAAAAAGAAAAATACAACCCAAGAAAGAAGGCAGGTAGGAAGCAGGGGCACTCAGCACTGGTACTCCTGGCGGTGTCATCTTCTGAGTCAAAAAGTTTGAAAACTTCAAGCAAGACTCCTATTATGTTAGTTGACGAGAAAACCCCAACACCCATCCCTTGATTCCAGATTAGAGAAAAAGGAGAACAGAAGTATATCAGACATTACCTGAAGTGAGAATTTCCGCGACTGATGTTGCTGCAAAAAAAAGCTGAGAATCGTAAGAAACCAGAAAAAAAGAAAGGTTCTTATAGCCGAGAAATCCAGAGCGCCACCATCCAAGTATTCGACATTCTGAACGCAAGAAGCACTTCAGAGACGGGGAGAAGAAGAAAAAAAAAAAAAATCTCACCGATGGCTGCCAAAACTAAGGCAGGAATAACTGGAGAGGATGCATCTGCTTCATGTTTAAAAGTATCACTTACACGCTCTGCTTCAAATCACAGCCGCCCTCCTCCCCTTCTCCTCGTATCCAACAGGAGCCGTGTCGGTCTTGACGGGCCCTGGAACGCCGCGTGTAATTGCAAAAAAATCTGGGAGCAATTATTTACACTAATAAACTTAAATGATTGAAAAACAAATTCATTTGCATTCCTGCTATTCCGCATTCACGCCCCGGCCTCCCTGCCAGCAGTATGTAAACTGGAGCGCTGATCAGACGCGACGGGTCCCTTGCAACAGAATCAACTCCTAAACAAAGTGACGGCTGACAATGAGGGCTGCCAAAAACTCCGCTCCCTTCACTGACAGATCCCCCCCCCCCCCCCCGGATCACAAAACGGGAATTCCAGCACACGCCACGCTGCCTTCTAACAATTCACAAGTAAATAGAACAATCACTTCTTCTTCCTGGAAATGCTGATAAATTCTGCGTACCCAATAGTTACATTCTAGTTATAGTTCTTTGCTGGAGAGTCAAACAATGTGAAAGTTTGTGTCTCTCGTGGACTCCAGAGGCGAGGGGTAGGTACTTGAGGTTCCACGTCTGCTCACTGATGGAACTTTACCTGATTTTATATTATGATTTTATTAATTACTGATTTTATATTATGGAGAATGTGACAAAAAGGGAACTAGAATACCAGAAACTTCGGGTAGGGAACGATCACGCTTAACCACTTTCAGCCCAGGTCTATGCTGGCACTCCTCTCCTACATGTAAAAAATCACTCAATTTTCCCAGAGTTCAGCTATATACAGTTCCTTGCAAAAGTATTCACCCCCCCTGGAATTTTCCGTGTTTTGTTGCCTCACAACCTGGAATTAACATGGATTGTTTGAGGATTTGCATCATTTAATTTACAGAACATGCCCACAACTTTGCAGATGTTTTTTTTATTGTGAAGCAAACAACAAATAGGACAAAATAACAGAAAAAGTCAATGTGCTTAACTATTCACCCCCCCTAAAGTCAATACTTTGTAGAGCCACCTTTTGCAGCTATCACAGCTCCAAGTCGCTTTGGATAAGTCTCTATGAGCTTACACATTTACATGTTTCCCCTTAAACCACTCAAGTGTTGCTTTAGTAGTGTGTTTGGGGTCATTGTCCTGCTGGAAGGTGAACCTCCGTCCTAGCCTCAAATCATGGTACAGAGTGGTACAGGTTTTGCTCAAGAATATCCCTGTATTTAGCACCATCCATTTTTCCCTCAACTCTGACCAGTTTCCCAGTCCCGACTGCTGAAAAACATCCCCACAGCATGATGCTGCCACCACCATGTTTCTCTGTGGGGATGGTGTTCTTTTTGGGTGATGTGATGTGTTGGGTTTGCGCCAAACATAGCATTTTCTTTGATGGCCAAAAAGTTAAATTTTAGTCTCATCAGACCAGAGCAGCTTCCTCCATACATTTTCGGAGTCTCCCACATGCCTTTTCACATACTGAAAACGCGCCATTTTGTTTTTTGCTGAAAGTAATGGCTTTCTTCTGGCCACTCTGCCATAAAGCCCAACTCTATGGAGCGTACGGCTTATTGACGTCCTATGTACAGATACTCCAGTCTCTGCTGTGGAACTCTGCAGCTCCTCCAGGGTTATCTTATGTCTCTGTGTTGCCTCTCTGATTAATTCCCTCCTTGCCCGGTCTGTGAGTTTTGGTGTGCGGCCGTCTCTTGGCAGGTTTGCTGTTGTGCCATGTTCTTTCCATTTGGTTATGATAGATTTGATGGTGCTCCTAGGGATTATTAAAGATTTGGATATTTTTTTATAACCTAACTCTGACTTGTACTTCTCAACAACATTGTCCCTTACTTGTTTGGAGAGTTCCTTGGTCTTCATGGCAGTGTTTGATTAGTGGTGCCTCTTGCTTAGGTGTTGCAGCCTCTGGGGCCTTTCAAAAAGGTGTGTATATGTAACGACAGATCATGTGACACTTAGATTGCACACAAGTGGACATCATTTCACTAATTATGTGACTTCTGAAGGTAATTGGTTGCACCAGAGCTTTTTATGCCAATGCCAATTATCAGTTTTTTATTTCTGAAAAATAGTTTTATGTATATATTTTTCTAATTTTACTTCACCAACTTAGACTATTGTGTTCTGATCCATCACATATAATTCAGATTAAAGAAACATTGAACTAAAGGCTGTAATGTAACAAAATATGTAAAAAGATAAGGGGGTGAATACTTTTGCAAGGCACTGTAAGAAACCTTTCCCAAGGACAACATGGAGGATGAAACTCCCATTATTTTTTTTTTTTTGCAAATGCTAGACGCCTGGCTGTCTTGCTGACCCTTTCATTATAATACGTTGACTCGGTCACCCGGAAAAAGTGTGCATATTAGGCCATCTGACCTTAAACTCTTTTATATCTGCATACTTAATGCATATCAGTGACTTAAAGTACTAAAGAAATGGATCAAGATAGCAGCCAGGTAACTCATGATTTTAGAAGGTCCACCACGAAAGCTCCCAAATTTCTTTCTAGGAAACATTCACATTATGGACCTTGAAGTAAAGATTAAAGGTTTGCTTAAAGGGGTTGTAAACCTTCGTGTTTTTTCACCTTAATGTATCCTATGCATTAAGGTGAAAAACACCTGGCAGTCACCGGCCCCCCAGCCTCCGCGTTTTACTTACCTGAGCCCTGAAACTTGACCTGGCAAGGACACGCTGTCTCTCTGCCCGGGGTTCTCGGCTCTTGATTGGATAGATTGATAGCAGTGCAGCCATTGGCTCCCTCTGCTGTCAATCAAATCCAATGACGCAGGCGCCGGGGCCGAGTCATACATTCGGCGGCTATGGACGTTGAATGCTGGACTCGGGAGCACACCCACAGGGTAACCCCCCTCAGGAGAGCACTTCTCCTAGGCGGTTATCTGATGTGGGGAGGAGCCGTGGAGAGATGCCGGGGGACCCCAAGAGACAAGGTTCGGGGCCACTCTGTGCAAAATGAGCTGTACAGTGGAGGTAAGTATATATGTTTATTTTAAAAAAAAAAAAAACGAACCCTTACAATCACTTTAACCACTTGCCGACCGCCTCACGCCTATATACGTGAGCAGAGCGGCACGGGCAGGCAAAATCACGTACCTGAAACGTGATTGCCTTCCCGCGGGTGGGGGGTCCGATCGGACCCCCCCCCGGTGCCAGCTGCGGTCGGCATTTGGCTGGGAGCATTGAGAGACGAGGGGGAGGCCATCCGATCGTGGCCCCCCCCTCGCGATCGCTCCCAGCCAATGAGAAACATCCCCTGCCTCTGTATTGTACACAGAGGCAGAGGATGTGATGTCATCTCTCCTCGGCTGGCCAGTTTCCGTTCCAGCGCCGAGGAGAGATGACATGTAAGTGCACCAACACACACACAGTAGAACATGCCAGGCATACCTTACACCCCCGATCCCCCCCCGATCCCCCCCCAATCACCACCCCCCCTGTCACAAACTGACACCAAGCAGGTTTTTTTTTTTTTTTTTTTTTTTCCTGATTACTGCATAGTGTCAGTTTGTGACAGTTAGCAGTGTTAGCACAGTTACTGTTACCCCCCTGTAGGTCTAGGGTACCCCCCTTACCCCCCCTAATAAAGTTTTAACCCCTTGATCACCCCGTCGCCAGTGTCGCTAAGCGATCATTTTTCTGATCGCTGTATTAGTGTCGCTGGTGACGCTAGTTAGGGACGTAAATATTTAGGTTCGCCGTCAGTGTTTTATAGCGACAGGGACCCCCATATACTATCTAATAAATGTTTTAACCCCTTGATGGCCCCCTAGTTAACCCTTTCACCACAGATCACCGTATAACCGTTACGGGTGACGCTGGTTAGTTTGTTTATTTTTTATAGTGTCAGGGCACCCGCCGTTTATTACCGAAAAAAGGTTTAGCCCCCTGATCGCCCGGCGGTGATATGCGTCGCCCTAGGCAGCGTCAGATTAGCGCCAGTACCGCGAACACCCACGCACGCACCGTACACGCACCGTACACCTCCCTTAGTGGTATAGTATCTGAACGCATCAATATCTGATCCGATCAGATCAGATCTATACTAGCGTCCCCAGCAGTTTAGGGTTCCCAAAAACGCAGTGTTAGCGGGATCAGCCCAGATACCTGCTAGCACCTGCGTTTTGCCCCTCCGCCCGGCCCAGCCCAGTCCAGCCCACCCAAATGCAGTATCGATCGATCACTGTCACTTTTTTTTGTAGCGTTTTGGTGAACTGGCAAACACCAGCGCCCTAGTACACCCCGGTCGTAGTCAAACCAGCACTGCAGTAACACTTGGTGACGTGGCGAGTCCCATAAGTGCAGTTCAAGCTGGTGAGGTGTTAAGCACAAGTAGTGTCCCGCTGCCACCAAAAAGACAAACACAGGCCCGTCGTGCCCATAGTGCCCTTCCTGCTGCTTTCGCCAATCCTAATTGGGAACCCACCGCTTCTGCAGCGCCCGTACTTCCCCCATTCACATCCCCAACCAAATGCAGTCGGCTGCATGAGAAGCATTTTCTTTATGTCCTCCCGAGTACCCCTACCCAACGAACCCCCCCCCCCCCCAAAAAAAGATGTTGTGTCTGCAGCAAGCACGGATATAGGCGTGACACCCGCTATTATTGTCCCTCCTGTCCTGACAATCCTGGTCTTTGCATTGGTGAATGTTTTGAACGCTACCATTCACTAGTTGAGTATTAGCGTAGGGTACAGCATTCCACAGACTAGGCGCAC
The DNA here is from genome assembly GCA_037952835.1 of Lithobates septentrionalis. Classification (NCBI taxonomy): domain Eukaryota; kingdom Metazoa; phylum Chordata; class Amphibia; order Anura; family Ranidae; genus Lithobates; species Lithobates septentrionalis. Next base: position 69,460 of record JBBDGP010001998.1, on the reverse strand, counting down.
TTTCACAGGGTCTCCCAAGATGCCATCGCATTTTGAGAGACCCGAACCTGGAACCGGTTACAGTTATAAAAGTTACAGTTACAAAAAAAAAGTGTAAAAAAAAAAAAAAAACACAAACAAAAATAAAAAAAAATAGTTGTCGTTTTATTGTTCTCTCTCTCTCTATTCTCTCTCTATTGTTCTGCTCTTTTTTACTGTGTTCTATTCTGCAATGTTTTATTGTTATTATGTTTTATCATGTTTGCTTTTCAGGTATGCAATTTTTTATACTTTACCGTTTACTGTGCTTTATTGTTAACCATTTTTTTGTCTTCAGGTACGCCATTCACGACTTTGAGTGGTTATACCAGAATGATGCCTGCAGGTTTAGGTATCATCTTGGAATCATTCTTTTTAGCCAGCGGTCGGCTTTCATGTAAAAGCAATCCTAGCGGCTAATTAGCCTCTAGACTGCTTTTACAAGCAGTGGGAGGGAATGCCCCCCCCCCCACCGTCTTCCGTGTTTTTCTCTGGCTCTCCTGTCTCAACAGGGAACCTGAGAATGCAGCCGGTGATTCAGCCAGCTGACCATAGAGCTGATCAGAGACCAGAGTGGCTCCAAACATCTCTATGGCCTAAGAAACCGGAAGCTACGAGCATTTTATGACTTAGATTTCGCCGGATGTAAACAGCGCCATTGGGAAATTGGGGAAGCATTTTATCACACCGATCTTGGTGTGGTCAGATGCTTTGAGGGCAGAGGAGAGATCTAGGGTCTAATAGACCCCAATTTTTTCAAAAAAGAGTACCTGTCACCACCTATTGCTATCATAGGGGATATTTACATTCCCTGAGATAACAATAAAAATGATTTAAAAAAAATAAAAAAAATGAAAGGAACAGTTTAAAAATAAGATAAAAAAGCAAAAAAATAATAAAGAAAAAAATAAATAAATAAAAAGCACCCCTGTCCCCCCTGCTCTCGCGCTAAGGCGAACGCAAGCGGCGGTCTGGCGTCAAATTTAAACAGCAATTGCACCATGCATGTGAGGTATCACCGCGAAGGTCAGATCGAGGGCAGTAATTTTAGCAGTAGACCTCCTCTGTAAATCTAAAGTGGTAACCTGTAAAGGCTTTTAAAGGCTTTTAAAAATGTATTAATTTTGTTGCCACTGCACGTTTGTGCGCAATTTTAAAGCATGTCATGTTTGGTATCCATGTACTCGGCCTAAGATCATCTTTTTTATTTCATCAAACATTTGGGCAATATAGTGTGTTTTAGTGCATTAAAATTTAAAAAAGTGTGTTTTTTCCCCAAAAAATGCGTTTGAAAATCGCTGCGCAAATACTGTGTGAAAAAAAAAAATGAAACACCCACCATTTTAATCTGTAGGGCATTTGCTTTAAAATAATATATAATGTTTGGGGGTTCAAAGTAATTTTCTTGCAAAAAAAAATATTTTTTTCATGTAATCAAAAAGTGTCAGAAAGGGCTTTGTCTTCAAGTGGTTAGAAGAGTGGGTGATGTGTGACATAAGCTTCTAAATGTTGTGCATAAAATGCCAGGACAGTTCAAACCCCCCCAAATGACCCCATTTTGGAAAGTAGACACCCCAAGCTATTTGCTGAGAGGCATGTCGAGTCCATGGAATATTTTATATTGTGACACAGGTAGCGGGAAAGAGACAAATTTTTTTTTTTTTTTTTTTTGCACAAAGTTGTCACTAAATGTTATATTGCTCAAACATGCCATGGGAATATGTGAAATTACACCCCAAAATAAATTCTGTTGCTTCTCCTGAGTACGGGGATACCACATGTGTGGGACTTTTTGGGAGCCTAGCCGCGTACGGGGCCCCGAAAACCAAGCACCGCCTTCAGGCTTTCTAAGGCCGTAAATTTTTGATTTCACTCTTCACTGCCTATCACAGTTTCGGAGGCCATGGAATGCCCAGGTGGCACAAACCCCCCCCCCCCCCCCAAATGACCCCATTTTGGAAAGTAGACACCCCAAGCTATTTGCTGAGAGGTATAGTGAGTATTTTGCAGACCTCACTTTTTGTCAAAGTTTTGAAAATTGAAAAAAAAAATTTTTTTTCTGGTCTTTCTTCATTTTCAAAAACAAATGAGAGCTGCAAAATACTCACCATGCCTCTCAGCAAATAGCTTGGGGTGTCTACTTTCCAAAATGGGGTCATTTGGGGGGGGTTTGTGCCATCTTGGCATTTTATGGCCTTCAAAACTGTGATAGGTAGTGAGGAGTAAAATCAAAAATGTATGCCCTTAGAAATCCTGAAGGTGGTGCTGGGTTTTCGGGGCCCCGTACGCGGCTAGGTTCCCAAAAAGTCCCACACATGTGGTATCCCCATACTCAGGAGAAGCAGCTGAATGTATTTTGGGGTGCAATTCCACATATGCCCATGGCCTGTGTGAGCAATATATCATTTAGTGACAACTTTTTGTAAATTTTTTTTTTTTTTTTTTTGTCATTATTCAATCACTTGGGACAAAAAAAAATAAATATTCAATGGGCTCAAGATGCCTCTCAGCAATTTCCTTGGGGTGTCTACTTTCCAAAATGGGGTCATTTGGGGGGGTTTTGTACTGCCCTGCCATTTTAGCACCTCAAGAAATGACATAGGCAGTCATAAACTAAAAGCTGTGTAAATTCCAGAAAATGTACCCTAGTTTGTAGACGCTATAACTTTTGCGCAAACCAATAAATATACGCTTATTGACATTTTTTTTTACCAAAGACATGTGGCCGAATAAATTTTGGCCTAAATGTATGACTAAAATTTAGTTTATTGGATTTTTTTTTTTTTTATAACAAAAAGTAGAAAATATCATTTTTTTTCAAAATTTTCAGTCTTTTTCCGTTTATAGCGCAAAAAATAAAAACGGCAGAGGTGATCAAATACCATCAAAAGAAAGCTCTATTTGTGGGAAGAAAAGGACTCAAATTTCGTTTGGGTAGAGCATTGCATGACCGCGCAATTAGCAGTTAAAGCGACGCAGTGCCGAATTGTAAAAAGTGCTCTGGTCAGGAAGGGGGTAAATCCTTCCGGGGCTGAAGTGGTTAATTTGTTTGAGTGCTCTCCTACATTAATAGCGGCTTTAAAAAGACACTAAAAACTTCCGGTTCCGGCGCCACATGAGGAGGAGGTGAGCAGCTCCAGCTCCCGCACAGCTCCTCACATAACCGGCATTTAAGCCAGCCTCAGCACCGGGGGGAACCCCTACTACCTCCGCTCCATCTCAGGCAGACATGGATCGCTTCGTGGAGCGATCCTACGCTCGGGCGCTGTCCTCGCCCCCCTCCGCAGCTCCGCCGGCGGGAGACATAGCGGCTGACACAGCCAAGATGGCGGCCGCTCCGGACACAGCAGAGCGGCCTCAGCAGCAGCCACAACCTCCCCCTGCTATGGCAGAAACTGACCCCGCATCCCCTGCCAACATTGCCCAGGCTGTAGTTCAACTACTGGGGCCAACACTAACAGCCACTGTGGACGCAGCGGTACACAGAGGGCTGGAACAACTACACATAGAGCTCCAGGCTCAGGCCCAGCGCATCACCCAGGTGGAGGAAAGGATCTCTATAATTGAAGACGACTGCACAGCCTCATCTGCAGCACTTGCACGTATCAATGCTTCTTATAGGGACATATGGGACAAGCTGGACGATCTGGAAAATCGCTCAAGAAGGAACAACCTGCGCATCATTGGCTTACCAGAGTCGATCCCAGCTTCCCACCTCACAAACATATGCGCGAAAACCATCCCAGAGCAACTTGGCCTCCGCATACCATGCACTGTTGAACGAGCGCACCGTATGGGTCAATATTCTGACACGCGCGCTAAACCTCGGCATGTGATAGTAAAATACTTAAACTACGCCGACAAAAACGCCATAATGCAAAAATTTCGTCGCACGCGCTCACTGGTGGTAGACGGCGCGAAACTGCTGCTTTTCGCGGACTATTCCATAGAGGTAATGAAGCAACGTAAGGCATTCTCCTCGGTATGCTCCACTCTGCACCGCTCACAAACCCGATTCTCCCTAGCCTATCCAGCTGTCCTCCGCGTTCAAACATCTGAAGGGGAGCAACTCACCTTTCATACACCTGAAGAGGCGGAAACTTACCTATCCAACAGAAGCTCCGAAATGGAACACAGCGCCGCGACAGAGGGATCTCCATCGTCATCTTCACAGCATGCATATGGACCCCCTAAACACCCCCGAACCCCGACCAAACCTCCATACAAACGCAGCCGCTCCACCAACCAGGAAGACCGCTCTGGGAATCGTTGACGGAATCGTCTAAGGACCCCACATCACCACCTTTTCCACATCGCCATCTTCTAACGGGTAGTATCAACCCATCTTATACTTTTTCTTTTTCAAAAAAATTTTTTTTTACTCTTAAGATGAGGCTATCGAGACATGTATAAACTGCCGTACATGCTCTATGTGGAGCACCACCCTTCCCAACATGTAGCCGCAAACTATGCAGCTAAAAGCTATGCAGCTATACTGCTAGGGTCATGTGACTCAATAACAAAGTTAGTCCCCCACTACCTGGGAAACTTCCCTTATCAGGGACAATTACAATGTTGTAATTTCTTATATTTTCTATTTTATGGTTTGTTTCTGCCTAATTTTAAGAGGGGGCCCTCCCCTGTGTTTAGCATACCTCATCATTGATAACTTAAGCTTGCACTACCTCCTCAGGGGATCCCCCCCTAAACTACTCTCCTTTCCTACCCTGTGCCCCCCCCCAGCCTCCCTTCCTCTCCCCTACCACTCCTATCCCCCCCCCCCCCCCGATGCCACCACCCTGCCCCTAAGTGAGGAGCTGGCAATCAATGGGAGCTATGCTAACTGGATAGGTGTGACCTCATGTGGAAAAAAGAGAAGTCCACAATTCACGTTATGTATTTCCTTATACGATATACTGCCTTATCAATGTTTATAACTTGTTGCTACTTAGAGAAGTTTATGTTCATGTTTGCCAGCTTGGTCCATATGTCTTCAGGGGCTCTGGGGCGCTTTGATGGCTCTCAAAAGGTAGATAACACATCTACAAAGGGGTCCTTGTACGAACCCCTCAACCAAAACGCTGTTACCTATCAATTATGTCACAATCTGCAATTGGGAGTCACCTAAAGTTTGTCTCGTGGAATGTTAAGGGGCTACGCTCCCCAAACAAACGCATGTCTATCCTCAGACATTTGCGTCGTCTCCGGGCGGATGTGGCTCTGCTTCAGGAGACACATCTGGCCGCAGACGACCTACAGCGACTTCGTAAATTGTGGGTGGGCTCTGTGTATGGCTCACCAGCAGTAGGCCGTAAAGCGGGTGTTGCAATCCTTTTGCACAAGAATTTACAGCACACTGTCCAGGACGTCAAGGTTGACTCGGAAGGAAGGAAACTGACTCTACACCTGACTATAGATGACAAACCCGTAGCACTGACCAACATCTATGCTCCCAATTCTCCTGACACCTCCTTCTTTCAAGACTTAGTAAAATGGGTGCTAACCACGCCAGAGACGCTACACCTATTAGGTGGGGATTTTAATTCAGTCATGTCCTCCCTAGCTGATCGCACAGGTTCCCCTACACATAGATCACACACCCGTACCCCCTCGTCATCTACATCTACCCTACTGTCACAAGCCATCGCCTCCATGCACTTTGTGGATGTCTGGCGCTTAATGTACCCAACGGATCGGGAATACACATTTTTCTCGCCCCCACACAATACGTTCTCACGTATAGACTATTTTTTTGCCTCCCCGGCCCTAAGCTCTCTAATCAACGCACCGGCCATACAAGACGCAGTGATCTCAGACCACAGCCCAATCGTGGTTCATCTAACCCAAACAGCTCGCTCCTCTCCCTCCCCTACTTGGCGCTTTCCCTCCTATCTAGTTGACAATGAGGACTTTCAACATACCCTGTACTGTGCCTGGGAGGAATACATCTCCACCAATGGAGCTCACATTACAAACCCTAACCTATTCTGGGAAGCAGGCAAGGCCTTCTTACGGGGTAAAATAATCTCATACACAACACAGTTTAAAAAAAGAGCCAAGCAACAATATAGTGAGTCAAGCGAAGCCCTACGCTTGGCACATGAACAGCTCACATTAAACCGCACCACAGAGAACATACAAAAATGGAGACAGGCCAAAAGCACATTTGACCTCTGGGCAGAACAGCATGAAGCGGCCAAAACGTCATACTCTCAGTTACATTTTCATAGATTTGGAAACAAGGCTGGTAGGCTCCTGGCCAAGATGTGTTCAGGCCCCAGACGTCCTACCCGTATCTCTGCTCTTAGAGCTAAGACAGGCTCTCTGGTCACCTCCCCAGCCGAAATTAGCAACCTACTTGTGGAATACTACACTAATTTATACAAAGCTGATCCAACTGACATACCCACTACTGACTTGCTGCTTAGCAAAATACATCTACCCAAACTCCATCACACACAATTAGAGACGATTAATGCCCCCATTACGGTTGATGACATTAGATTTACGATCAAAGACATGGCTTCGGCCAAAGCCCCGGGACCCGACGGATACACCGCCGAATTCTTTAAAATGACCAGGGAATTTATCCCGGACACCTTAAAACATGTATACGCAGCTATGTGGGACGGAGGGCCCTATCTTCCCACGGGAACACAGGCCCACATAAAACTAATCTCCAAGAAAGGGAAGGATCCCCTATTACCGGGCTCATACCGACCGATATCATTAATCAATGTCGATGTCAAAATCCTATCCAAAATAATTGCGTCGCGATTGGCTCCCCTACTGCCATCATTATTACACCCAGCCCAATCTGGCTTTGTTTCGGGCAGATCGGCCACCCTAAACATTCGCAAAGTGTTAATGGCTCTGGAATACGCCAAAACTCACCCTAACCAAGACATTGCCATCATGTCATTGGACGCGGAAAAGGCCTTTGACAACATTAGTTTCTCTTGGCTCTTCAGAGTGATGTCACAATTTGGATTCTCAGGTCCGATTATGCGATTTCTTTTACAAATGTACGCATCCCCTACTGCACGTCTTGTCACCCCTGACTTTATTTCAGACACGATTCCATTAACAAAAGGAACGAGACAGGGCTGCCCCCTATCTCCACTCCTGTTCAATTTAGCAATAGAACCCCTGTCCAGAATACTAAATTCAGCTGATGGAATCAGTGGCATCACTCTGGAGAGCCACACTCTCCGTTCGGCGCTATTTGCAGACGACATACTGTTGTTCTCCACCGACCCCATAACTGACTTTGACAGACTTAAACAACTTTTTTCAGACTTCAGACTTTGCTCGGGATTCAGAATCAATTTTGACAAAAGCGAGATCCTGCCATTACACCCCCATCTCTCCAGTAAATGGAAACATTTATCCCCCCTGGCCATAGCCAACCAACATATTACATACCTGGGCATTAAAATAGGACGTGAACCATCATCTTTGTACTCTTTAAATTACCCCCCATTGATAACCAAAATTGTGAAGGAGCTGGAGGCTTGGGGTTCCCTACCTCTCTCACTCTTTGGGAGATGCCACCTTTTCAAAATGGTGTCATTCGCACGCTTACTTTACCCAATGCAGACCATACCTCTTCTAATTAAGCATTCAGACATCCAAAAACTCCAGAAGGCCCTAACTGCCTTTATATGGTCTCGCAAGAAACCTCGCATAGCGCTACAGAAATTATGTCTCCCGAAGGGCGAGGGCGGGGCGGGACTCCCCAATATGCGTTTTTACAACCTGGCAGGTTTACTTAGACAGGGCTTAGACTGGCTAACTGGTGGGTCTAAATATTCTAACCTATCCTTAGAGGAGGCTATGGTGCACCCATATGACCTCTCGGCCATCCTTCACTCTAATCCCAATGCATTACCCCTCCACCTCAAAACAAGTGTAATCATTAAGGACACGGTCATTGCATGGAGAGAAGTAAGGAAATTGCTCAAAATGCCATCCAGTATCTCCAAATTCCTCAAAATACAAGGAAACCCTATGTTCCTTCCATCTACCATCCATAAAGCCTTTGGCCAATGGAAACTTAAAGGCCTCACAGACGTCTCGTCTCTTTATCTCAACAAACCAGGGAAATTCAAACCATTCCAAAACCTGATGAGGGAGTACTCCCTACCACCAACTCACGTCTTCTTCTACCACCAACTCATCAGTTATCTCAAATCATGCTCGGGACCTAGTATCAACCCACTTGAAACATCTTGCATTGATACTCTCATCAAAAGCAACAACTACTCCATCTCCAATATTTACTCCTGTCTCATACAACAGCAAGCACGGAAATATGCCCTCAAACCTTTTCAAAAATGGTCACATTTATTAGATGACGAATCTCTGCCTGAAAAAATCCTTGAGGGGTACAAGACAGTCCGCAACCTTACAGCTTCTGAATCCTGGAGGGAAACACAATTCAAGATCATCCACAGGGCTTATTTCCCTTTCCGCTTCAACAAGGAGGACCCCACCCAAGCGCAATGTTCCTGGTGTAACTTACCTCGCCCCACTTTACTGCACAGGCTTTGGGACTGTAACAAGATTGATGCTTACTGGACTAAGGTGATCAATTACATCAACGAGGTCCACAAAATTCAGTGCACTAAGGACCGCCTATTATGCCTGTTCAGCATACCCCCTTCATCCTCATCGCCAACGACGGTCCCACAAAATATTCCACACTGGGCTCACCTATGTCTCCTAGTGGCTCGCAGGACTATTATGTCTCACTGGATATCAGCTACTCCTCCTACCCTAACACTGTTTAAAAAAGCCCTGGCATCACTCTTTCACCTGGAGAGACTGGACACCATCACCCTTAATCTCCGATCGACTTCCCGTTTCTTCAAAAGATGGAGGAAATACATTGAAGCCACATTCGCTTCGCAGGCACTGATCGAGATAATGAACCCATTTCGCTACACGAAATGGTACTTGACAAAAGATCTCACCAACTCTCTTGGCCGACTCAAAATACCCCCCACCCCAGATTCCTTTACTTTTAACCCACCGTAGGATATCCACAAATTCATTGTGCCCCTTGGCATCCACCCCCCCACATTTATTCAAACGCTGCCTCCACTCCTGAAGGTATTTAAATGTTAAGATTTCATATGTTAAGCAAAGTTACACCTCATAGTGTTGATAAGATGGCAAACATGAACTCCCCCGTCTTCCCTTTCCCCTAATTTTCTTTTTATTTTTATGCTTTCTGCTACTTCTCCCTTGTTCTAACTGATATGGCAAGCTTGTATTTTAATTATTATGAGAAGTCATTGAATGTCATAGATTGTCACGAATACTACTCTGTAACTTTTGTTACACTAAGTTTTTTATACTTTTGTATGCTATAAAACCCAATAAATATTTTTCAAAAAAAAAAAAAAGACACTAAATTGTAGTTAAGAATGAATGTTCTTCTATGTATTCTTATCGCAAAAGTCACTTCTATTGCTCCTCCAAATTCTTTTTTTTTTGCTGCTGTGATCTGACTTCCTATTAGAGGGTGGCTACATTCACGAAACATAAAGCAAGCCTTGCATTTTACTACAAGATTAGCTTTAAAGTAAAGCTACAGCTAAAACTTTTTAATTTTTTTAAAAGGGTAGGAATTGGTTAAAACGTATCACTTTTTTGTTACTGTCCATGACTCACTGGGAACAGGAAGTGAGAGAAAATCTCTCCAAAGTTAGGAAAATCCTCTCAGACAGTAGTTGTCACTGCAACAAGTGTCCCCCCCATTGGAATATTTCTCTGTTTCAATTCTGGGAAAAACTCAACGTTTTGAATTTTCCTTTACTTCAGTCCTGGAGACAAGTGTCACCAGAACAAAAAAATGGGGTAAAAAGATTTGGCTTAAAGTAATACTAAAAAATCACTCTTTTTTTTTTTTTTTTTTTAAATAGCAAACATGTTATACTTACCTGCTCTCTGCAATGGTTCTGCACAGAGCAGCCTGGATCCTCCTCTTCTCTGGTCCCTCTTCGGTGCTCCTGGCCCCTCTCTCCTGCCAAGGTTGTTTATCTTAATGCATAGAATGCATTAGGATAAAAAAAGAAATGCCGATGTATCCACAGTCTTTCTGAATAGGAGTGACTTTTGCATTATTGATCAGTTGACGAACTTGCAGGGTTATAATGAGGAAAGATGCAGGGTCTGCACCCCTTCAGGAGGTGATTAAAGGATAAGTTCACTTTTTAAGAAAAAATAATAAAAGCACATCTTTTTGCAGGTAAAAATAAATGTGCATTTATGATTTGAATTACTTGGAACCTGGAAAGCATTGCATCTGCGATCAGCAGATGATAGGTGTCATGCAGGACTCCTGCAGACTTGTCAGTGTATCTGTCTGCTCGTACCTCGAAGGGGCAGACTGATACACACGGACAGGAAAAAACAATGAACTATCAGGGCGCTCAAAAGCACCACTGGTAGTTCATTGAAACTACTCGTCGACAGTCGCAAAGGCTGTCAGGACTTGAAGTTTCCCATTCACAGAGGACTGTGAGCGAATGACGTGGCCGGGCGGGCAGAGCCCCGCTAGGCCACGTTATTTTCAAACAGTGACAGCGGGCACCCTGGGAAGATGCCCTCCCACTGTCACTGGGGAGAGGCGAGGGGCTTCAGCTGCTGCAACGTGTTACATGTTCCACCCTTAAAGCGGTTGTATACATCACTTACACATTTTTTCTAGTATGCACCGCAGTTACACTTTTAGAAACAGGTACCTAGCATTTTTCAGGAGAGGTCAGTAATCACAGTCTACAAACACTTTTTCCAGGGGATTCCTTTTGATTCGCTTTTATTGAGGAGTTTAGAACTTGGTATAAAGTTCGGCTATTATAGAGTCCATGCGCTTTGCTTGCAGAGCTATGTATTAAAGCACACGGTTACCTTTACACAGTTCCTCACATGATGCCACTCCCGACACCGCAATACACAGGACAGCTGTAAGGTGCGAGCTTTGGCTGCAATCAGCATCTGTATTTGCATCTGGTCAGGAAATAGGAGCGGGTTTGTCCTCATAAATAAAATAGCAGGCTGTTTTCCTCTTTGGAAATCAGGTATTTATTCCGCGTCATACCGCAAACATGGCAACAGCACAGAGCTGGCATTCACCGGGCGCACAGTCCGGCCTGTGTGTACGGCTTGGAAGTAGAAGATTCTGGGAGCAGAAAAAACTTCCTAAACTAACAGCCGGACACAAACCACTTGCGTGATATTTATAGAGTGGCAAAGCTCCGGCACAGGGGGGCCATTGATGGAGCTGATTTCACAGAAATCACAGATATATTACAGGGAATGTGCTGCACGCCTAACATAAACACTTATGGGACACACACACACGCACCCCGCTGTAGAGGTCGACCGATATGGGTTTTTCTCCGGCCGATGCCGATATTTAGAAATCGCGGTGGCCGATGGCCGATATGTGATGCCGATTTTTTTGGGCCGATATATTTGGCTGATTTTTTTTTTTTTTTCCCTTCATCTCATAAAATCTAACAGTTAGACCCCTTTCACACTGGGGCGTTTTTCAGGCACTTTTGGGCTAAAAATAGCGCCTGTAAAACGGCTCCCCTGCAGTCTCAGTGTGATATCCTGAGTGCTTTCACACTGAGGCGATGCGCTGGCAGGATGTAAAAAAAAGTCCTGCAAACGGCATCTTTGGAGCGGTGTATACCGCTCCTCCACCACTCCTGCCCATTGAAATGAATGTGCACCGCTGCCGAAGCACCTGCAAAGCGTTTTGGCAGCGGCGCTTCAGGGGCGCATTTAACCCCTTCCTCGGCCGCTAGCTGGGTTATAAGCGCCCCGCTAGCAGCTGAATAGCGCCTCTAAAATGACGGTAAAGCGCCGCTAAAACTAGCAGCGTTTTACCATCAACGCATGCCCGCTGCAGTGTGAAAGCAACCTTAAGTAATACAGAAATTTTTTTTCATTTAAACATTAAACAAAACAAACCTCCAATCAGTTCACTTGTATGTATAATTTAGAAAAAAAAAAAAAAAAAAAAACTATCTTAAATATTAAATACACAAAAACAGGTAATCAAAACTTTTGGACGAAAAAAAAATGGGCTAACTTTACTGCTTAGGTTTTTTTTTTAATTCATTACTGTATTTTTTTTAAAAAAAATTGCGTTTGAAAGACCGCTGCGCAAATACCGTGTGACATAAAATATTGCAACAATCACCATTTTATTCCCTAGGGTCTCTGCTAAAAAAATATATATATATAATGTTTGGGGGTTCTAAGAGATTTTCTAGCAGAAAATACAGGATTTTTACTTGTAAGCAACAAGTGTCTGAAAAGATTTAGTCTTTAAATGGTTAAACTGAGAACTTCTCCACGGAGTTCAGTCTATTGATAAAAAGAACCTGAAAGATACAAATGTATCTTCTTATCAGACTTGGCAGGCTGCCCAGAGGGGGAGAGAATCCTCTTCACAGATAACGTCAGGAAACTTGCATTAACTTCTATTACAGAAGTCATTTGCAAGTCATGGCTGAAGTTACAATCGGCCTTTTTTATCAGCACAATCGGCCGATGCCGATTAAGTAAAAAACGCCAAATATCGGCCGATATATCGGTCGACCTCTAGTAGAGGAGTTGTCACAGAATGGACAAACATGCTTTATAGATGTGGAAGTGCTGCAGACATCCAATGTCTAATGCCCCGTACACACGATAGGAATTTCTCAGACGGAAAATGTTCTATAGGAGCGTGTTGTCAGAAATTCCGACCGTGTGTAGGCTCCATCGGACATTTTCCATCGGAATTTCCGACACACAAAATTTGAGATCTGGATCTCAAATTTTCCGACAACAAAATGCGTTGTCGTAAATTCCGATCGCGTGTACACAATTCCGAAGCACAAAGTTCTATGCATGCTCGCTATTGAACTTCATTTTTCTCGGCTCGACGTACGCGTTTTACGTCACTGCATTCCTGACGTTCAGAATTTCTGACAAGATTTGTGTGACCATGTGTATGCAAGACAAGTTTAAGCCAACATCTGTCGGAAAAAATCCATGGATTTTGTTGTCGGAAAATCCTATCGTGTGTACGCGGCATAAGACTAGTCTGCCATCAAAATGCTTAACTGTAGCAGTCAGAGGATTAAAACCTGCATTTTCCAAATCTGATTCGGACCTCGTGTAGACAGGCCTTTTGAATTAGGTAGAGCACTGTTTAAATGCCATTAAATGCAATTTGCAACAAAAACCTTTGTTTGACCAGCAGGCATTTAAACAAACAAAAGCCCTATCTCTTTCATAAGCCACATGAAGATCACCTTTACAAGGAACCAGGGTCAAATTAAAATTTTTACCACATCATAGAAAAATGTGTCCCCTATTATCCTCCATAATACAATGCCCGTTGGCGTTTGGGAATTTTATGAGGCTCCTCTACTCCATTTTAGATTTTCAAAGCAGAATGCTGTCCCTATAACTCCCTCCTTTACCAAACTGTTATGCCGCGTACACACGACCGGTTTTGCCGTCGGAATAAACTCCGAAGGTTTCTCAGAAGGAACTCTGACGGAATTCCATTCAAGCTGTCTTGCATACACACGGTCACACCAAAGTCCGACCGTCCAGAACGCGGTGACGTACGACGGGACTAGAAAAAGGAAGTTCAATAGCCAGTAGCCAATAGCTTCCGTCTCGTACTTGCTTCAGAGCATGCGTCCTTATTGGTCCGTCGGAACAGCATACAGACGAGCGGTTTTCCCCGATAGGAATTGGTTCCATTGGAAATATTTAGAACATCTTCTATTTCTAGGTCCGTCAGAATTTTCCAAAAAAAAAAAAGCCAGATGAGGCACACACACGATCGGAATACACGATGAAAAGTTTCCATCGTACTTTTTCTCTCGGACATTCCGCTCGTGTATTTGTGGCTTTAGTTCCATTAACAGGGGAGTGCTATCCGTGAATACAGAAAACGTCTACGACTGCAGGGAGAAAAGTTTGTGGGCCTGTGAGTAACCATCGCACCTTTATGAACTTTTGGGAAACCCCATTCCAAAACCATGGGCACCAATACGGAGCTTGCATCCCTTTGCTTTCCATGAGATTTTAGAGCAGATTTCTTTGGCATTGGAAATTCACTGCATGTCAAGCATCTGTGAGGTCAGGTACTGGCCTTGGTCAAGAAAACTTGGCTTTCCAATTCATCTCAAAGCTTCTCCAGAGGGTTAAGGTTGAGCTCTGTGCAGACCACTAGAGTTCCTACACACAAAAAACTCATAAAACCATGTCTTTATGGAGCTGGCTTTGTCGGTCACGCTGGAACACAAAGGGGCCGTCTCCAACCTTTGTTTGTCACAACATTAGAAGTGCTCTTGGCAGTCTTTGTATGCTTTAGCATTAACAGTACCCTTAAAGTGGTAGTACATAAAGTGGTTACATACAGTGCCTTGAAAAAGTATTCATCCCCCTTGAAATTTTCCAATAAAATGTATTTTATTGGGATTTTAGTTGATAGACCAACACAAAGTGGCACATAATTGTGAAGTGGAAGGAAAATGATAAATGGTTCTCAAAATTTTGTACAAATAAATATGTGAAAAGTGTGGTGTGGATTTGTATTCAGCCAACCCCCCCCCCCAACTCAATATTTTGTAGAACCACCTTTAATCACTTGACGACCAGCCGCCGCAGTTTTACTACGGCAAAATGGCACGGCTGGGCAAAACGACGTTATGTAATGTCGATTCACCCCGTACGCCCGCTGCTCGCCCCCTGGAGCCGATCGCTCGTGACACACAAAGAACCGGGATCTGTGTGTGCAAAAACACAGTTTCCGGTTCTCTGAGGGGAGATGAGACTGATCGTCTGTTCATGCAGAGTATGAACAGCGATCTGTCATCTCCCCTACACAGTCCCCTCCCCCCCTTCAGTTAGAACACAGAGAGGGAACACAGTTAACCCCTTGATCGCCCCCTAGTGTTAACCCCCTTCACTGCCAGTGACATTTTTATAGTAATTATTGCATTTTTATAGCACTGATCGCTGTATAAATGCCAATGGTCTCAAAAAAGTGTCAAAAGTGTCCGATGTCTCCGCCAAAATGTCGAAGTCCCGATAAAAACCGCAGATCGCCACCATTACTAGTAAAAAAAAATAATAAAAATGCTATAAAGCCATTTTGTAGACACTATAACTTTTGCGCAAACCCATCAATATACGCTTATTGCGATTTTTATTACCAAAAATATGTGGAAGAATACATATCGGCCTAAACTTTTTTTAAAAAAGGGGGATATTTATTATAGCAAAAAGTACAAAATAGTGTTTTTTTTTAAAAAGTGTCGCTCTTTTTCTGTTTATAGCGCAAAAAATAAAAACCGCAGAGATGATCAAATACCACCAAAAGAAAGCTCTATTTGTGGGGACCTTATTTCTATTGGTGTCAGGAAAACTTGTCAGAAGTGATTCAAGCTGATAGCAGAAGAACAAAGCAGCAGACAGAAATTACACTTCGTGCTATAAATTGAGGCAAGTACACGCTATAGAGCAGTGATATGCAATTAGCGAACTTCCAGCTGCTGCAAAACTACAAGTCCCATCATGCCTTTGCCTCTGGGTGTCATGCTTGTGGCTGTCAGAGTCTTACTATGCCTCATGGGACTTGTAGTTCTGCAACAGCTGGAGGTCCGCTAATTACATATCCCTGCTATAGAGGGATACTGTTTGTGTCAAAAGTGTCCGATGTCTCCGCCATAATGTCGCAGTCCCGATAAAAGTCTTACTATGCCTCATGGGACTTGTAGTTCTGCAACAGCTGGAGGTCCGCTAATTGCATATCCCTGCTATAAAGGGATACTCTTTGATCATATTTCCTGTCTGAGGTTTACAGCCACTTTAACTGGGAACACCTGAACTCAATCTGGAGGACAGTCCATGTTCATATAAGTGTAGTTTAATTTCAGGTGTCCACAAACTTGCAATGGCTAGTTGGTCTTAAGATCACACAAAAGCAGCACGCTTTTCCTGTTGGCGTCTCAAAACTTGGCATTTCCTTCCTTTCATTTGGTACAGTATCCTGTGCAGTGATGAATTCTCCTCTATGAAATATTCCTACATTTCTGAACAGATAACAGGTGGAAAACAAGGCACTCCAAAACCCACAACATGGTGCAGCTATATAGAAGAAACGCTCAGAAAACTGTGGAAGCGAAGGGTTAATCTTCTCACACCACTAAAGCCGTGATAGGAAAAATAAACTATTTCTGCAGGATGAGGCCCCACCCTCCCGCCCAGCCACTTTCCAAAACCGCCTTCTCTGGAGCCTCCACCGCCTAACGAGCACTGACCATCAAGACTACAGAGGAAACGGGGGAATTTACAGGAAAAAAAAAAAAGATCAAAATACCACAGTTCATGGTTCATTCTCCCACAGATAAAAACTATGATTACAGAAAGATTCAGTCTCAACAAACAACATTTAGGGGACATGGCAGGAACTCTCAGGGACCCGTCATGCCTGCCCGCATTTACCATAAGTGAGTGACTTTAGCGTAAAGCACATTAAGTGCGTCCAGCTGGCATAACCCCAAGTGATTGCTGGTTGTGCAAACAGGTAGGAGTGGCTGAGGCCATTGACTGCCTTATCATTGCAGTGTACGGGCTCCACGGATTTTGATATCCGTCAGCAGATTCCTGCCGCTGGGATTGGCACCGTGGCTAAAACACCCATGTGAATGCAGCTAAACAGCAAGGATGGCCAAGTTTACCAACGCAGCTACTGTATTCTGACAGCCGCCACTGATTGGATGAGGGTGCTTTTTGCCCGACAGTGTTTAAATCATTGGATATCCAATGGGAGGGTACAGACAAGGGACGCCCACTGATCGAATTTAGGATGCTTCGTTAGAAAAAGAAGAAATTTACTTTCTAAAGCCTTGAATGTTTTTTTTACCATAATGTAGTCTATGCATTAAAGTGGAGTTCCGCTTAAAAAAAAAAAAAAAAAAAAAATTATAAGTCAGCAGCTACAAATACTGCAGCTGCTGACTTTTAATAATCGGACACTCACCTGTCCCATGGTCCAGCGTTGCGGGGAATGAAGCCCCGCTCGTATACCCCGCCTCTCTGCAGCACCAGCACTGTCACTGTGGGCACCCGGCTGTGGCTTCACAGCCGGGCACACACTGTGCATGTGTGAGCCGCACGGCGCACCGTGACTGGCTGGGCAATTATCTGGGACCTGTGACATGTCCCAAATGATTGCCGAGAGGGAGGAGGGAGAGGTGATCTCTCTTCCGGAGCTGCATTGCGCCGGAGGGAAATGGGAGCGCCCCCCCAAAAAAAAAATGACATGCAAAATGTGGCATGTCAGGGGGCACCTTTCCTTAAAGTGGAAGTTAAATTTTTGGGTGGAACTCCGCTTTAAAGTGGATTAAACCCTCTCCTATATCCAGTGAAGTGAACAGCCTCAGATGATACACAGAGATGAAACAAATCTCCCTACATAAGTTTTACATGTATATCTGCTGTCTTTCACTTTCTATACTCTTTATAATGTGCGCATCGTGTTACAAATTTTCCTTCCTGTTTCAGCAGTGGGAGAGGAGTCTGAGCTTACACTGTGTGAGAGCCGACTGGAGGAAAGGCACCTCCACCCCCCCCCCCCCCCCCGACCTTCCACATAGGCAGAGGAACAAAGAAACCCGCAGAGCTGTGCTGTGAATAGACAAGCTCTCTGATTATCTATCTCTAAGTTACCTGCCCAACACAAAATTTCAGCTGCTTTTATCTCCTGTGTCGGAGAGCTTGTCAGACGTTATCATGCTGATAACAGAGGAATGGAGCAGCACAAAGACACTCAAAGCTTTGGAGAGAGATAA
This sequence comes from Lithobates septentrionalis, assembly GCA_037952835.1. NCBI lineage: Eukaryota > Metazoa > Chordata > Amphibia > Anura > Ranidae > Lithobates > Lithobates septentrionalis. Next base: position 51,560 of record JBBDGP010001998.1, on the reverse strand, counting down.
GTAAACACTACAGGTACATGAACGACCGCAACATACAGGGATATACAATGTAATACTGACATAATCACACACATAGGTTGGACTTAATGGACTTGTGTCTTTTTTGAAACCTCACCTACTATGTAACTATATGTGCCCAGGTCAGATTTCATAAATGGGGTTTACAACCACTTTATGGTAAAAAAAAAAAAACTTATTGCAGAGGAACTGAGCCTGATCACGATCGAGCGATGAGCGTGAAAGCAGAGGCTCTCCTGGGTCTGTCCCTCCTCACTGGGCAGATGGATAGCAGCGGGAGCCACTGGCTCCTGTCAATCAAAACCTATGAGGAGGGAGCGGGGTCGAGCCCCGCTGTCTGCATCAATAGACACAGACTGGACAGCTCAGGATTGAGCTCGCATGAGAAAGCGGCTTTCTATGGGGGCACTCGTGGGGGGAAGAACCAGGAGAGCTGGCGGGGGACCCCAGAAGAGGAGAATCGGGGCTGCTCTGTGCAAAACCATTGCACAGAGCAGGTAGGTATGACCTGTTTGTTACTTCTCATAACAAAAAGGAAGCTTTACAATCACTTTCAGATAAAGAAGCTCACAGTAGGTTGGCAAAGTGCCTGCACTGCATGGCATAATGGGGTGCTGGTGCTCAATTTGCAAAGTCAAGACTACGTCCTGGATAGACAAGCAATTGTTTGGGGGCTGCTAAAAGATGGAGCACAATCCACCGACCAGTAATGTTTTTACCATATTCATCTGACAACAGGTTCTTTTTCTAGAAAAAGCAATTTTTCCTATTTTTTTTTTAAAAAAAAAGCAGATCATAAAAAAGCAGCTATTGTCCCATAGCTATGATGGGCTGGATAACTAGTTAATAGAGGTGGGGAACATGCAATATTCATCACCGACTGGAAGTGCTGCAGCTGCCTGATCAGAATGACTTGGCATTCAGGCAGGGCAGGAGGACTGAAAGGTGCAGCACGAATGTGACAGCATTTTTGCAGAGGAACGCTAAGCATTATTTACATTCAAGCTGGTCGTATAACAGAAGTCCAATATCATTTCATAAAAGCAAATCTTCTGAATCAAAAAAAAAAAAAAATGAAACCGTGCAGAAATAAAAAAATGATTATTGTTGTGTTTGGCATTCTCGGGGTGTCGTTTTTTGTTATATCTGTTAATTGAGAAATACATGTGCTAGAAATCTTGGGGGTTAAAAACCTCCTGTGCTTTCTGACCGTTATAGTTACACTATTCCCAGCTATAGATGGGGACGATGGAACACCACCCCTCTATTTAAAGGGACATTAGGAGAGGGGCGGAGTTCCATAAACCTATCTTGTTTCTAATGTCTTTATACAATAGGGGGTGAGAGTTGTTATCCGAAAACAATAAGTGTGTTACTGGTAAAACCATCAGTTGGAAAATAAAACAAAAAAAGAAGAAAAGAGGCTGAAAGATAGAAAACGAATGCATACACCACATCTTAGGTCCAGTAATCTGCAATATATACGTTTTTTTGTTTTGTTTTTTTAGATACACAATACCAGCACAGGGCCATTCTAAGAAGGTGCAGACACATTATGGATATCTTGTTTAACAGATGGTCTATTTTGCATACTAGCTCTAACCAGTTTCAGACACAAACAAAAAAAAAAACTGTAAAAGGACTTTATTTATAGATCTAAACAATAGACTGACATTTTTTTTTTTTTTACCTGCAAGGCTTTTAGCTTTAAATTAGTAATAAATACTAAGTTGCATAAAACACTTAACATATATAAAAGAGGCTTTTTGCACTCGAATTAAAATTATTTATTTATAGTCTGAGGGACCCAAGATGTTTTCAACCTTCGGGTCATGTTGCTGCCTACAGGAGGATTGGACTCTGGCAAATGAAGTAAGTCTTTCAAGTCTGATAATAGACCTAGCAAGAAGTAGGCTTTCTAGCTTTTAGTTATCATAGGCTAGGGGGCTGATGCCCCTGTTCCTCAGAAACTGGGCTTTAACAGTTGTATTGTTAATGCCAGCAACTGTGTAGTTGCAAACCAGTCCTTGGGACATATGATCCTAATGATCTCACAGTGTCCAAGGAGTGTCTGCCAGGTGTCGGCATACCACATTTACCTGGGCCAAACTGCAGTACCAGGATTCCCTGCATCTCAATCCTGGCAAGTAGACAAGGAAATTTTTTCAGGGGGGAAAGTGCTTAGATCAGGGTGTACTGATCCCAACCAACATCTACTGCTGGGGTCTCCAAACTATGTCCCTCCAGTTGTTCAGGAACTACAATTCCCATGATGCTTAGTCATGTCTATGAATGTCAATGAGTTTTACAATACCTCATAGGATGTGTAGCTCCGCAAAAGCTGTAGGACTGCAGTTTGGAGATGCCTGCCCTAGAGGATCCATGTACCTGGAGGAAAATCTGTACAAATTTTGTTAAACCTGGAGACCAGAAGGTTCACATCTGGCATCCATCACCTGTGACCAGGTCCTAGAACACTACTGGATGAATGGACCATTCCCCCCTGGGTCCAGGCATTGCTGGATAAGGAAATCTGCCTGAAAGTGTTCGAGGCTGACAATGCTAGAACATGACCTTCTTCCTGGGAAACAATCAAATCGACTTCTCTTTCTATGACGGGACTTCCCGTTTCTCCATGATGATTAATGCATTCCACCATTGCGGCATATGTTCAACTGAGCCTGTATCAGCTAACACTCCTGCAGGATGGTCCTCCAAAACCCTCAAAGTTCTAGGATGTTGATTGTGAGATGAAAACTCCACTGATGATCAAGTCCCTTGTGCCAACAGGGTTCCCAGGACTCCTCCCCAGCCCGACACGCTGGCATCTGTCATAAGGATCATCCAAATAACAGAAAGGAAGTAGTTCCATGACTCCAAAGCCAGATTCTGGAGATACCCAGCTAGGGACAATTTGGTCCTTGGTGATAAACTTATCAATCTGTCTAGAGACCTAATCAACCTATCCTATGACTAGAGATGCTGTTAGGTTGCAAAAATCTGTAATTCAACTGAGCAAATAGAACTGCCTTGAAGTAGGTTACCATAGGGCTCAAGACATGTAAACAAATATGGAAAGTAGGACAACTCATGGACAGAACCTTTAGAAACAGACTGAGCTGTCTGAATTTTCTCCTGTAGAAAGAACACTGGACCGAGCTGTGCCCAGGACTAGACCCAGGATACTGTAAACAATGGAATGGGCCTGTTGCAGCGACGATATTTGAAGGCGAAGATCCATTTGAACCAGTAAATCGTCTGGATAGTCCGAGACTCGTTAATTGTACAGAGCTTGCGCTGTTTCCTCAACAAGAGGTTATCTGAGTAACCCACAATAAGGATGCCATCAGAGCGCAGCCGTAGAAGGGTCATGCACCTTGGTGAATGCCTGAGGTGGAAATTAGAGACTGAAAAGCAGGGCCATGAAAGGGCCCCACAGCAACACGCAGAAATTTCTGGAAAGATGAGGACATGAAGGTAAGCATATTTGCTGTCCACAGAAGCTAGAAAAGTATTCCTACAAATTTGGTCGATTTCATGCAGAATTTTTGAACCCAAAAAAAAAACTTTTGGACCTCGGAGATACAGAATGGGATTGGACTTGGGTATGGTTAACAGACTAGAATAATGTCCCTGGAACCATTATGACACAGAGCTGGTACAATGACACCTTAATCCAGAAGGCCTTCACTAAACTGCAAATTAAAACAGGAAGGTTGGAGGCAAGAAACCAAAGAGAAGGCAGGGAGTGAAACTCTAGTTTGCAGTTCTAGGATACCATGTACAGAACAGCCAAGCATCTAAGGTTAACAAACGTCCCTATGCTCTGGGAAATGGGGGCCCATCTTCATGCAGAGGATGGCTTGTTTGAATATTTGCCAGACTTGCAGTTGGAGATAAGCTTCAAGAGTCTCAATAAAAAAGTTGAAATAGTGGGGGAAAAAAGTAAAATAAAAAAAATTAAAAAAAAGGAACACTTCTGAACATTCCAAGATTAAGAAAACTTCATGGTCTGCTAATTAAAGTGTCACTAAACCCACATAATAAAAAACTATCAATAAATGGTGTACATGCTATTCACACTCACTATGGGATTTGTTTTCTGCATTCTGCAAAAAACCTAGTTGATCCTGCTGCTCTCTATCTCCACCTTCTGGTCATGTCTCCAATTCAGCTAGGGATTTTGCAAAGCAGTGTTGGCAGCTCTGCACATGCTCAGTTTTCAGTGAGTTTCTATGCTGAGCATTTCCTCCCCATCACAGACCATGTGACTATAGTCACACATGTGGGCATATACACAGTGGTTAAATGACAGTGCACACCCTCCCTCCTCCTCCATGGCCACTAACCAGCTAAACACAATGGGGGTGGGATATTACATGTAGATTGATGGAGGCTTCACCTCACGCTTATTCTAAGATACAGGCTGAAGGGGCGGTAACACAGCCTGTGACTGGCAGAAATCCGCCCACACCATAGTTATATGCCAAAAAATATTTTCACACAGAGCTGTCCGATCAGATCCGCCTGTCAATTTTTCAGGTGGAACTGATCGGACACTCCATTCACCTCTATGGAGCGGCGGATGTGAGTGGTGACATGTCCGCTGACACCTGCTGCTAATCGATCTGATCCTCTCCGCCAAAACCATATGGATGGTGATCCTATTTTCTATCCGTCTGCTGGATCGGATAGGATGGAAACAGACAAGTGGTCCATTTTCATTGGATCGCCACATAGAGGAGAGCAGGACTCTGTCCATCTCCGCTCAGTAAGGGGAGACAGACCTGTCATCCGCATGCTGAGCAAGCGGATCCTTCAGAATGGAGGCACCCGTGTGAAAGGGGCCTAAAACAGTTTATTAATATTATTTTTACTCTGTAAAGGCTGTGCCCAGCATCAGAGGACTAGAAGCTCCTCCTGCTTAGGTTTCCCTGCAGACAGGCTGGGAGAGAGCTGGGTCAGGTGACAGCTGTATATCGATTAGGAAAAGGTACTTAGATGTCATTCTTTATGCCGGGTAAGGGAACTGACAAATATTAGACGCCTGTTCCTCAATCTAACTATCTCATATGACAAGTGGGAAGCCTTACGTAGGTTCGGATTTGGTCCCAAATTTGTCCGTGGTATACAATTGTTATACCGTACCCCCAGAGCTCGCGTATGCACTAATAATTGGGTCTCGGACCCCTTCAATTTATATCGTGGTACGAGGCAGGGATGTCCGCTCTCCCCCAGCCTGTTTGCCCAGGCGCTGGAGCCCCTGGCTATTGCTATTAGGGGTGCTCCAGATGTCCGGGGCTTGCGGGTGGGTATGTTGGAAGAGCGAGTCTCCCTCTATGCCGACGACGCACTACTATACTTGAACAACGCAGGAGCCCCTCTACAAGCTGCCCTGCACATATTTGATAAATTTGGTGGATTGTCGGGGGTTAAAATAAATTGGACCAAGTCTGTTATATTCCCTTTGGACGCAGGCGCTACCTCTGGACACCTATTCTCCCCGCTGCAATTGGTAAAGGAGTTTAAATATCTTGGGATTGTGATCACGAGAAACCCCTGAGATTTCATTGCTAAAAATCTAACACCTGTCATTCATACCCTACGCACAAAATGCTCTGCCTGGGGAAATTTACCACTCAATCTTCTTGGACGCATCAATCTCCTTAAAATTATGTTATCACCTAAGTTTTTTTTTTTTTTTTTTTTTTTTTATAACAAACAGGTGTGCTTTATTGTATCACATGGAAGAAGGTTACATAATACCTCTTAACATAATTCAGAACATTACATGACAGATAAGCATGAGCAATCGCATAGCAGTGTCATACATGTGCAGGAGGTGAAACATCAGTACATGTCAACATTCTAGACAAAACGATCACAGAGAAAAGTACCTCATGTATCCGGGGATTACCCCTCCCTCCCCCCCACATAATACGTGAATCCACCGTGGCCCTCTAAGATGAGAGCCAAGGTGTCCACACTTTCTCAAATTTCCATGGACAACCTCGATTGATATATGTGATTCTGTACATAGGTATAACTGCCTCAATCTGTGCCTCCCAGGCCGACACGGTCGGGGGTGAGGGGTCTGTCCACTTCATCAGTATCTCCTTCTTGGCATAATAAAGTAGAAAGGAAATAGTTATCACCTAAGTTTAACTATCTGTTTAGGAACTGCCCAGTTTGGGTTCCTATTGCATTTTTTAAGGAGATTGATCGGCTAGTGAGTTCCTTTATTTGGGCTGGGGGAACCCCTAGGTTGGCTCGTTCCACACTGTGGTTATCCGCGGATTTGGGGGGGCTAGCTCTCCCCAATTTTCAAACCTATTTCTGGGCAGCTATGTTAGTGACAGTCCATTGGTGGTATCAGAGCTCCAGATATAATGCTGCGGTCTGTCTTGAAGCAAAAAGTTTGGGCTCCCTGACTGACCTCCAGAACTTTCCCTATAGTGGACCGGGGGATTACCCCGAGGTACCTGGCCCTACTCGAGCAACATGGAAGGTATGGGTGGCTGCTAGACGGAGGTTCTGCAAGCCGGGGCAGTTGTCCTCGGCTCATCCATTGTGGGGAAACCCAGCACTATACCATTTCCGTACAATCCCGGATCCTCAAATCTGGGCTAGATACGGTATAACTCTGGAGCATATTATGCCTAGAGGAGAGTTGCTCTCCTTCCCGGAGTTGACAGCTCAATTTGGGCTGCCCCAATGGATGAGATTTCGCTATCTCCAGCTTAGACATGCGGCTAGGGCCCAGTTCCCACAACCCCCAATCTTACAAGCCGACCCAATTGAAGAACTTTTGTCCCCAGGCGATTTATCGAAACCCCTATCCTCTCTATATAATGCACTTCTGGGCAAGGACCCCCCCTAAAATAGTAAAGCTATGGGAAAGTTGGCAGGCGGATATTCCATCGTTAGATAAGGAGGGTTGGGACGATTGTCTAGACTATGGCCCGAAATTAGTAATAGCTTCTAGAGACAAACTGATCCAGGTCAAATTTATTCATAGGGTCTATTACACCCCGCAGAGACTCCATCGCATATTCCCTGAGAGAGATCCCTTATGTCCTAAATGTAGGATGCAAATTGGAACCTTTTTTCATATGGTCTGGGAGTGCCCCATCATAGTGACATTTTGGTCTGCGATTTTTGGAGAAATGAATTCCAGATTGCAAGTATCTCTCCCGGTTCTGCCTGCGCTAGCTCTGTTGGGGGTGTTTGATGATGAACAAAGGCCCTATCACCTCAAATTATTGATCTCCTATCTTCTTTTTTATGCAAAAAAGGAAATCCTTATGAAGTGGATTGACTCCTCCCCTCCGTCGGTTGCGGCCTGGGGAGGCACAGATTGAGGCAGCCATTCCCATGTACAGAATGACGTATATAAACCGTGGATGTCCATGGAAATTTGAAAAAGTTTGGGCTCCGTGGATGGCCTCCTAGGGATATACAGTATACTTTGTTTCCTAGCGTATTTGGTGGGAGGGGGTATATCTAGAGGCAGAAAGATAGAGGTACTTGGTTATTGGTATTGGAATTCCTTTTGTTGAAATGCCTTCTTGCTGTACACACTGAATTGAATCTACTTGTGTTAACGCATGTATATCTAATATGAAGTGCTGTGTATTGTGTCAATTGGTATTCTGTAATTTCACCTTCTCTGACAATAAAGCACCTTTGTTTTGTTAAAAAAAAAATAAAAAGATGTCATTTTTTTATTAAAATAATTACAGTGCCATCATCCACATACAGAAATAGAAGGGACAATGTAAATTAAACAGTGTGTGTGTTTAGTATTAAGGCTCCTTTCACTGAGAAAGAGGGGTTCTTTTGCCTTGATGGAAGAGATGTTGCACTTCAAATGCTATGTGGATCAAATGCTTTTTATACAAGGTGAAAGGCTTTCCAGAAAACGATCACAGCCGAAAATTAATACTACAGGCATCTTCTCCACTTGTTCGATGGGCAAGGGATAAACTGCAGCAGCGATAGACCTCATAAGGGATTTTGACCAGTCAGACATGGTTTAGAAAAGTAAGGTTACAGCCAGAATCGGATGAGGGGTGAAACCCGCCAGCAAGAACAGAGCTCTAGTAAGGGCTTCCAACTGCTTATTGTTTGTATCCTTAATGAAAGGCAAGCATTCTCTAATGGCAGTAGGTTACGTGCGTACAAGATCCTCAAACAGATACAAGCTAATAAGTGCTTAGGGGGAGCAAACAAAATTTAACAAGGGTTTGCCTGGATCAACCAAAATTAAGTACTAGTAGATATAAAGGATAATAGAGAGTAAGCACATGGCCTTCACCCAAACAAACCTCGTAGGATGCAGTTCAGGTTGCCCTAATAGCATACAAAAAAGACTAAGAGAATAAAGATCTCTTAAGAGGATAAAACGGAACACTATGGTGAATACAAACTGGCTTTATTAGTACAAAAATCTACAGCAGGGGGAGCAAACAGCTTATAAGAATGCTTTTAATCTTCAAAGAGTTAGAAAAGCAGGTGCAAAGAAAATGAGTTTGCAGCTATTGGAGTTTTAAACAACCCAAAGCTGGAAGGAGCACTGGTGGATGCAACAAGCTGATCCTCTAGTTTCTGATGGGTGTGCACTGCAACAGAGCTGAAACAATCTCCTTTATTTTTATTACTGTAAAATGGAAAGGTTCCCTCATGGGGTTTTTTTTTTTTTTTTTTAGCAGCCAAGAAATTGTTTAAAGATTTGTAATTGAAATTTTTTATTGTATCAAAAAGCAATTTGACAGTTACATGAGAGTTGTAAAAAATTGTGCTCTGGCATTTACATGAAGATGACAAAACCACCTACCAAGATGAAAATATATATTGTATGAAATTTTAATAAAATTGCACTTTATTGCCAAAGAGTAACCCTCCATATAGAACCCCTACGCGTTTCGACCCTTCTAATTGTAGTCTTCTTCAGGGGGTCATTTTATTCTATGCAGAAAAAAAAAGGAATTATTTTACATTTTGATAATCATTTGATTTATTTTCCCTTGTATTTAATCGCACACAAAAAATGAATATTTACCATTTATCAAGACGATGGAAGAGAGAAATACATGGGAAAATAAAACAAATGATCAAAATGTAAAATAATTCCTTTTTTCTGCATAGAATAAAATGCCCCCTTGAAGAAGACCACAATTAGAAGGATCAAAACGCGTAGGGGTTCTATGTGGAAGATTATTCATTGGCAATAAAATGCAATTTTATTACAATTTCATACAATATGCATTTTCATTTTGATCGGTGGTTTTGTCATTTTCATGTGAATGCCAGAGCACAATTTTTTACAACTCTCATGTAACTGTCAAATTGTTTTTTGATACAATAAAAAAATTATAATTAAAAATCTTTGAACAATTTCTTGGCTGCTAAAAAAACCCCCACGAGGGAACCTTTCGATTTTATAAATACTTTGGGGTTTGCAGCACCATTAGCTCACGTATATGTCTTTTTCTATTCCATTATTATTACTGTATTTTTCTGTGTACAAGATGCTACTTTTTCCTAAAATCATTAGACTGAAAATCGAGGGGCGTCTTATGCACGGTCAGTCAGCCTGGGAGAGAGCCGCCCAGGTGCTTAGCTGCCCATAGCTGGTCAAACAGGCTTCCTCCAATCATGAGCCGTATGTTACTGATGTCAGCTGGAGGTGGAGAATGCGCAAATGCTGTCCCATAGGAGGTGTAGAGTGCACAGATGCAACAAGGACCGGAGTGTTCTGAGCCCAAGATGTCAGAAAATAAAATAATAAATACCGGTAAGCGATTGTCTTACTCTGCAAAATTCAAACTGAATGTAGTCAGCTTTGCAAATGAGCATGGAAATAGAGCTGCAGAGACACAGTTTGGACCTCCCCCTACTGAGTGTATGATCAGACAGTGGAGAAAACAGGAAGAACTACTCCTTCTGTCTGGGACTATTAGTGATGAAGAAAACAGTGATGCAACAGAGGCTGAATAAAGTGATATGCTGCATAATATATTGGTATGTAAACGTTACCTGAGATAAATACTAACAAAAAAATGTGTTCTGTTTTATTTTTAAAATATTGATTTCTTAATTTTGGGTTGGAAAAGTTGGGGGGCGTCTTATACATGGAAAAATACGTTATTATACAGGATTTATATAGCGCCAACCGTTTGCGCAGCACTTTACAATGTAGAGGGGGGACAGTAAAAATACAATACAGTTAAATACAGTAGGAAAAGGAGGGTTCTGCTCATGGCGCTTATAATCTAAAGGGAGAGGGAGGTGGTACAAAAGGTAGTTGCAGTGGGGTTATCTGATGGAGGTGACTCAAGTACAGTTCTTAGGTAGAGGTGGGGGAGGTTACCCTGAATAAGTGAGTTTTTCAGGGATCGCCTAAAGGCGTACAGGGTAGAGGCTGACCGGACATACTGGTACAGGGAGTTCCAGAGGATGGGAGAGGCTATGGAGAAGTAATGGAGGCGAGCATGGGAGGAGGCAAGAAGGGAGCTAGAGAGCAGGAGATCTTGTGAGGAGCAGAGGGGACGGTTTAGGCAATATCTGCAGATGAGGTTGTTGATGTACCTGGAGGTGATTTTGTGAATGGCCTTGTATGTTGTGGTTAGTATTTTGAATTTTATACAGTGGGGTAGGGGAAGCCAGTGAAGGGATTGGCAGAGAGGGGCAGCAGTCACGGATCGGTTAGTAAGGTGTATTAGTCTGGCAGCTGCATTCATAATAGACTGAAGGGGGTAGCCTGTGTAAAGGTAGGCCAGTGACAAGAGTTGCAGTAGTCAAGGTGGGAGACAACCAAGGAGTGAAGAAGTCGTTTTGTAGTGTCGTTAGGAAAGGGCGAATTCTAGAAATGTTGCGGAGGTTAAGGCGGCAAGATGCAGCCAGTGATTGAATGTGGGGGTTGAAGGAGAGGTCAGAGTCTAGGATTACACCAAGCACCCTGGTGTGTGCGTGAAGGGACAAATGGTTGTGCTGTTGATCTCCTTTAATGTGGGAGTAATAGAACTAGACTGTGCGAATTCAAGAGTTGACTCTTCACTCAAGGACTGCAACAACTCAGAGTCTCTGAGACTTATGGCCTAGAAGCCACAGGCAAGTCAGATATATAATCTGCAGAAGAGTGTGAGAGAGGGAACTTCAAGCTTCTGTGATCTGGGTCAGTAAAAAAAACTATGTTATCTGGGTCAAAGCCTTGTGTGACCACAGTAAAAACTCTAAGTGAAAAGGGAGAAGATACAGCCAAACATGACAAAGCTAAGAGGACTTCAATGATGGGATACACTCAACGAGCAGATGGCAAAAGAATTTAGGGTGCAGACAAGCATGCTGAACAGCTGCAATCAAAGAGACAAGGCCACTGCAGCGATGTAGGAAAAAAATTCCTGATTGCAAAAGAACAAAGAATGAAGAAACAGGTGCCAACTAAAATAGTTGGTCTTTTACCCAGCAGAGCTACAGAAAAGATGGCCACCCTCCTAGAACAGGGGTCTTCAAACTTTGTACACAAAGGGTCGACTTACTGTTTTTAATGCTTTGGGCCAGGCAGTTTATTGTTTTTCATGCTTTGGGCGGGCCAGTCTATCGGTTTACATGGAAAATGCTCTTGCGTCAATGGAGGTAATCAATATCCCAATATTGATGTCAGTGGGAAGAATAGTGCCCCAACATTGCTGTCAGTGGGAGAAATAGTGCCCCTTTGTTGGTGTCACTGCAAGGGCCGGATATAGGCAAGCAAAGGGCAGAATCTGGCCCCCACTCCGCATTTGAGATTCCCTTTATAGAACACCAGCACAAAACAGGTAAGCTGATAAGTAGGAGGGGTTATTCTGGGCTGGCCTACACTTTGTTTACCAGTTTCCAAACCTCCTGCAGATGGCAGTATAACCCAAAGGTAAAGACTTCCTGTGTTTGTGTTTTGTGTTCCTCCATGGACGGGAAAGAAAAACTAGAAACTTTTTAGTGTATTGCAACAAATCAATCTGATCCGCTCCCTTATTTTATGTCAACAGAATGAATGACAAAGCTCAAGATAAGGAGACCAGTCACAGTTGTCCTTCCTCTTACCTGTATCTTTATCGGCCAGGTGAAGTTACTGACATAAACAAAGAAGGTGATGTTGGGATTGTTGTGGAAGTCAAACTTCTCATTGGAGAAAGTATCTTTACATTCTTTGATATTCGTCCTGGAGATGATGGGAATTTCCTCACCTGTCTGTGTGCCAGCTGCAAATCAACAAAAAAATATTGAGGCAAAGATAAAGAGCCCATTAAATAAAGTACACATTCCAATTTTATAGAAGAATTTGGGGAATAAACACAAACACAGAATAAAGAGGATCAAACTCCAGGAAGAATTATTATGCAGTTCAGGGGAAGCAATGGTAAAAGTATAAATTCCAGTTTCCTCCTTAGCACCGTCCACAATATGTGGCTATTATAAAACCTTGGCTCTCCCTAATGCATGCTCACTGCCCATTGGCTTTCAGTCCCTGCACCACTCTGTAGCTTTTTAACTTAGGTAGTCATTCACATAGAACAAGGAATATATGAATACCCAGAAGCCTGCAGAGTCACATTAGAACCTGAAGTGTGCAGTAGGGAAGAATCCATGGGGACATCTTAGTCAAAGAACTATTGCTGGCAAGATTGCACTCTCTATCTCTATTAAAGGTTCATGTGTTACAACATTGAAAATAATTGGGGACAGATGGCTTTTGGGGGGATGGGAGGGGGGGGGGGCAGGGATAGATTGTGATTATATGGAGGGGGGGGGACAGATGGTGATTATGGGGGGGGGGGGGAGAAAGATAATTATGGGGGAGGGATAGGGATAGATGGAGACTATGGGGGGGATAGATGATAATTATGGGGGGGGGGGGGGGGGTTGATGGCGTTTATGGGGGGGGGGGGGGGACAGATGGTGATTATGGGGGAACAGGGATAGATGATGATAGGGGGACAGGGATAGTTGGTGATTATAGGGGACAGGGGTAGATGGTGATTATAGGGGACAGGGGTAGATGGTGATTATAGGGGACAGGGGTAGATGGTAACAACTGACAGAGACAGATAACGATTATGGAGAACAGGGATAGATGGTGATTATGGGGGGGTTAGATGATAATTATTGGGAGGGGGATAGATGGTGTTTATGGGGGGGGGGGGGGGAGACAGATGGTGATTATGGGGAAACAGAGATGGGGAGGGGAACAGGGATAGATTATGATGAGGGGGGGACAGGGATAGATTATGATGAGGGGGGGGACAGGGATAGATTATGATGAGGGGGGGACAGGGATAGATGGCGACGAGGGGGGGACAGGGATAGATGGCGACAATGGAGGACAGGGATAGATGGCGACAATGGAGGACAGGGATAGATGACGACAATGGAGGACAGGGATAGATGACGACAATGGAGGACAGGGATAGATGACGACAATGGAGGACAGGGATAGATGACGACAATGGAGGACAGGGATAGATGACGACAATGGAGGACAGGGATAGATGACGACAATGGAGGACAGGGATAGATGACGACAATGGAGGACAGGGATAGATGACGACAATGGAGGACAGGGATAGACGACGACAATGGAGGACAGGGATAGATAACGACAATGGAGGACAGGGATAGATGACGACAATGGAGGACAGGGATAGACGACGACAATGGAGGACAGGGATAGACGACGACAATGGAGGACAGGGATAGACGACGACAATGGAGGACAGGGATAGATGACGACAATGGAGGACAGGGATAGATGACGATAGGGGGACAGGGATAGAGGACGATAGGGGGACAGGGATAGAGGACGATAGGGGGACAGGGATAGAGGACGATAGGGGGACAGGGATAGAGGACGATAGGGGGACAGGGATAGAGGACGATAGGGGGACAGGGATAGAGGACGATAGGGGGACAGGGATAGAGGACGATAGGGGGACAGGGATAGAGGACGATAGGGGGACAGGGATAGAGGACGATAGGGGGACAGGGATAGATGACGATAGGGGGACAGGGATAGATGACGATAGGGGGACAGGGATAGATGACGATAGGGGGACAGGGATAGATGACGATAGGGGGACAGGGATAGATGACGATAGGGGGACAGGGATAGATGACGATAGGGGGACAGGGATAGATGACGATAGGGGGACAGGGATAGATGACGATAGGGGGACAGGGATAGATGACGATAGGGGGACAGGGATAGATGACGATTATAAAGGGAAAGGGACAAATGTGATTATAGAAGATATGGTTTGACTGGAGTGTCCTAAAGTCATCTGAAGATAAAAATCCACTCAAGTTCCAGGAACAATAGGCAAAATAATGAATGTCACGATTTTGACATGCCATATAAAGTATTGGGATGCTCCTACAGAGAGTGTCAATGTTTGTACAAAAACACAATTCTGATTTCCAAGGAAATCAGCCACTGGTACTGTAAGAAACGACCCTATTCCAGAGCATACAGATGCCCTTTTATCCATTTACGTGTGCAGGAATGATCCACCTGTAAATAAGCAGGGCTGCTAGGTTGGAGTAACAAAACCAATATAAAATACTATCCAGCCCCTGAATCAGAGGAAATCATGTGCACGCAATGGAAATAAGAAAAAAAATTCTTGAGATCGCAGTAGATTCTCACTGTGCAGCGAACTGATGGAAAATGCACTTGTTTTCATTTCCTCTCCACAGCTGAGTGTGTTACAATTAGAAGCAGATGTGGTCAGCCCTTTACCTGGCACACAGGCCTCTAATAAAGAGCACCTGAATAAATATTCTTCCATTTAACTGAACTTTAAGAGGCCACTGGGTTTACTTTAACTGCACACAATCATTTCTTTAAAGGACAGTTCTATTCAAAGGCTGAAAAATCGAATTTGCACGCAGACCTTTAACAGACATCATATGACCCCTATGAAAGGTCAAGAACTATTCTAACACTTTAAAATAAGTCACAACCAGTAAAAAAAAAAAATTAAAAAAGTGTTTGAGATGGCCTTTAATTTGTTGCTTAAAGTAAATTTGAAGTGAATGTAAATACGACAATTTTTAAGAAGTATGGGTTTGGGGATTTTTGCAGCATCTGTCCCCCGCCGCCTTCAACACTGAGAACCTCTCAGAGCTCCCTGAGCAGAGAGCTGTAGACTGTCAGTCACCACTCTCCCCCACCCCCCCTCGCTCACTGGAGTGCTGGGTTGTGGAGGGGGTGAGAGCAGCGGACTCTGTCTCTCAGCAGCTCACTGAGAGGCTAAGCCGGGTGCTGGTCCAGGCATGTGGGCGGATCCCAACTCCAGTGTCGGGATCTCGCCCGAGCCTGGACCAGCTCTGTAGTGTCAGCAGACAGCGAGCTTCAGCAGACAGCGAGCTTCAGCAGAAATGAACTGCACTCCTGCGATCCAGACAAGCTTTGGCTGTACTTCTCCATTAAAAAAAAACAAACAATTTAGACTTACCTGCTCTGTGCAATGGTTGCACACTGCCCCGCTGTGCTTTTGCTAAAGCACAGCTAACCCAAGGTTTTTGTGCAGAATTCCCATAGGCTTCTATGAGGTCCTGTGGTTTTGGTGCCATTTAAAAAGCGCACTAAAATTCCTGCATGCTGCATGTTTGATGCCCCACGGTTTTGGTGCCATTTCAGAAAGCGCACCAAAAACGTCTATGGGAAAGCACAGCTAACCCGCACGAAACCCATGGGGTTAGCTTTACTTTTGACCCGCTTTAGCCAGTGTGAAGCCACCCTTAATCTTCATAAGTCACATCTGGGAGTGATGCTGGGGATGCAGAAATGCATTGTAGTCTGTGCTACATACAGTCAGTGCCATATGCTGTTCGAGCAACTTGTAATTTCTAAACTGAACAAAGGCATTCTCAGATTAAATGACTGAACACCTTCCGTATATAAAAGTGGTAAGCCACTCAAGGGACACCTGTAATAGTCTGTGCTACATACAGAACAGACTACTACAATGAATTTCTGCATCCCGAGAACCCTCATGATATGAGATATGAAGAATTAGGCCTCATTCACACGATTGTTCATGTGGTAATTGCCCTACTTTTGAAGTGTATAAAAACTATATTTCTGTTTAATAAACAATTTCTTTTGGTTTTACCTCAACATCTTGTCCGTGTACGATGCTTTGGGTAAAAGGGCTGGTATTAGGTATCAGTCTGCTGGAAGGGTTAGGAGGGCACTGTTTGGTAGAAGCACCCAAGAGGGGTGCCAAGCGGTCTGTCACAAATGAAATCTGTGAGTCCAAGAACAAGCATGTAAACCGTACAAGATGTGGACACTACCAGCCATTACAACACCTGTAAAGGTATGCCTGGGCAGCCACCTCCGTTAGGTACAAAGAGGGTTAAGTGTGAGAGGTATTGTTAGGGTTAAAATTATGGTAGGTGTGAGGGGTAGTTGTTAGGGTTACTAAGAGGGTTAGTGTGAGGGATAGTGTTAGGGTTAAAATAAGGGTTAGTGTGAGGAGTATTGCTAGGGTTACAGGGAGTGATAACATACATGCCTCATGCAGGGCCGTGTTTTACCGGCACGGGGATACACAGATGTTGCATGCATCCCCGTGCTAGCAGTCCCACCATTGTCGATTGGGACACAGCTGCTGTGTCCCAATATAACATCCATGCTAGATATTTATTACTGTCAATTTAAGTAGCACAAATCACACTTACAAAAATCCTGCACGCTCATGCAGCTTTGTGAGCACAGACAGAGTAGGAAACCCATGAGAACACTTGCTTTCAGGATACATTCACAGCGGCTGTTGCATTAGTACGTAGCGGTTGGTACGGGGTAGGAAGCAGTAGGATGACAGCAGTGCAAATGCGCCAAAAGCATTTTGCCTTGTTTTGCGGTGAGTTTGCGTTGGAATAGTCGCCCAACGCAGTTCTACCACACCTGGTGCGAATCTACCCTCAAGCATGCTCAGGATGAAGACTGAAGTTAAAGTTTAACTAAAGGTAAAATGTTTTTTTTTCCTTTTGGATAGACTGGAGATGGATTAGAACACTTGTCAGTTTTTATTGCTGTCTGTGCCCCAGTTAGGGAGATTTAACCTCTCTATTTGTCCTGTTTACCATCATCATTGAAAGTGAAAGTAAAATAAAATCCCAAATTATGGGTTGTCCCCAGAAAAATAGAGGTTAAATCTTCAAATGGGGACACTGGTTCTGGTGACCTGGGGGTAACCAAGGAATTCCCTTAATTTGCGGGGATTTCCTCTCACTTCCTGTTTGCCTATTTGATAGGAAGTGAAAGGGAAATCTCCATAATGGGACACAGAGGGTGCGAAAAAAATCTGACAGCTTATAACCCTCCCTTACTATAAAATGTAAAAAATAAAGTTTTGCCTATAGTTTTATATTCTATATATAGTTCTTTGATATTTAGTAGTTTGAGGTAAGTGACCAGCCGCTACTTATAAAGTTTAGTTTTTCCACAATAACTGCAATAGAAGAATCAACCTAAAGGCAGTCTGAGGTTTCTTTGCATTTACAAAGCATCCCCTGACAGCAATGCAAATAAGAAAGTACAAGCAATGTGACTAAATAGGACAGCCCTGATCTGGAAAAATGCAATGCAACACAGAGAAACCACTACTGAAAACACCAGTCTTTGCTACCCTGTAAAGCTAGGTTCACATGTGTGCGGCTCTGCGGGCCCAGTTTTTGCACAGGCACGGCAGCCCATGAAATGCAGGGAAAACGTTCCTGCAGCATTTCAGAAATCGCAGCCCGCACGGGAACTGCAAAGTGCAGAACGGTTCCCAGTACATGCGGCGTGCCATTAGCAATAATGGCACCCACACGCCACTCCTGCGTTTTTCTGTGCGGGTGGTTGTGGTTGCAGGAACAGGTGTGTTCCCGCAGTGGTAATCACCCACACAGATATGAACCTAGCCTAAGACTCCAGTACCTAAGCAACCCTGACAGGTCATGTGCTCAGATTTCCCTTCATTTGCACGGGTGATCCTTGGACCTTTACCTACTGAAAATGTTCTCATTGAGGAAGATCCTAAAAATATGACATGCTAGTGTTGGGCTATGTTTAGACGCATGGCAGACCTTTCTTCCCCTCTGAAAATCGTTTCGCTGTAGACTGCTTTTCAGGGGGCATTTGACAGGCGGCGAGGAGGTGATACATTTTAACCCTACAAATGCCACACCGCTGCACTGCAACTGTGCACATTACACACAGTTGAGGCGCCCAGTTCGCTTGAAGGGTACCACCACTGAGGGAACACAGGGAATAGTGTTTGCTGTGGCCACTGCATGTGTACAACCCCATCCACCTGCCTGTTCTCACAGCCCCCCTCATTTCTTAAGCCTAGTGCACACGGGCCGAACGTCGGGCAGCATCGGCTGGTTCAATAGAAATTGGACAACATTCAGCCTGTGTGTACTGCAGAAGGTTCACCTGGCTTCTGTCGAAGGGGCATGACCAAAAAAGGGCTGATGATTGGCTCCCGATCAGCGTTCTCAATGGCTGAGAGCACTGACCGGAGTGTTCTTGCGTTGGGGGGGACACAATACAACAGCATGGGAGACCGCTGTACTAACATAACATAGTTAGTACAGGGGCTCCTTCGGAGCTGTCAGTTTTCTTTCGTTCAGCACTGCTGGGTTACTTACCTCAAGTTTAAATAAGTTTTTTTTTTTGTTCTTTCTTCTTTTTTAGATAACTGAGAACGAAGTACAAAACACTGGTGTAACATTCAAATCTAAATCACCACTATTGCCCTCAAAACCTTTAAAACGCCAAACCCCAAGATTTGGTCTGGTTACCAACAGAGCTTTCCCAGCTTTGATCTTAAATGAGCATGGAATAAGCTAAAAATACATACTTTGTAAAGATGTCAGGTATTGGAAAGAAGCTGTAAATCCATTTCCCATTTGGATTACTGTTTGTATTATCAGATTTCATTCGCCCCTTCCTTGCATTTTCATTATTCTTCAAATGACACCTCCCATTATTAAAGAATGAGTTTTATTACCTGCAAAGCTTGTTGCCCAAGTGATATTCAGGTTAAAGTTCTTTGAAGCATTAATAAACATGTCCAGGTCTCGGTTTTGCTGTGGGTAAACAGAGGAAATAACCGGGTTATATAAACTGCATTGATTTCACAACTGTTTAATATAAAACACCTAGGAAAACTGAAAACAACAGGTATGCCCTTACTGGGGGTGGGGGGGGGGGGTCTGCATTAAGTAATGGTAGTGGGTAAGGGTGAACTTCTTAGACATCCCCCCCCCCCCCCACCACCAACCTACAGAGACAGCAAAATGTCTAGGAGTTAAATATTCTATTTAAAGACTAATTCCATTTTTGTTGAGAAAAAAAACCTTCCCCTCTGGGTGATATATGAACATTGCAAGCATTTTAACCAACATTATTCTGAAGAAATAGCGGTTTGTCTGTGTCCATGTGCAAAGTGAATAGGAGTGATTATATAATTATCATTTAGCTCTAATGAGGAAAGTGGCTGGTCCTGCATCCCTTTACACATGATTTAACTTTGGGAGTATCTCACCAAAAATAAAATTCTTCTTGCAGGGATGCTCAAAATATGCCTTTTATCCAAGGCTCCATTCACACTAATTAATGTGTTTTTTTAAGCTTTTTGCATTTTGCAGAAATGCAGATAATATTTTTTTAACATGGTGTTCCTACGGGACACGTTCACATCAATTCATTTTTGCGTCCCTGCGTTTTTGGAAAGTGTCGGGGACTTTTTTTCCTGCAAACTGCAGCCCTTTGCATGCAATAGACTTCAATGGACCTGCATCCAAAACGCAAGTACTGCGTTTTTACCTGAATTTCACCACGATTTGCATTTTGCGTCTCTTTTTTTTTTTTTAGAAATTAACAGTAAAAAAAAAAAAAATTGCCAGCTAAAAAAAAAAAAATCATGAAAAAACACAAAAAAAAAACAAGTGGGGTCCCCCAACCCCCCAGTCCAGCCCTTCGGTCTGGTATGGATTTGGAGACACCCCCATGCAAAAAATTTTTAAGAAAACTTTTTTTCGTGAATTTTTTTTTTTTTTAGCCGGCAATCATTTTTTTACATTCAGCTGTCAGTGGGGAACCCCGCTGACAGTTGATGACTCATCCATTGCAAAGGACACGGAAGCCAGCTTCCCGACCCGCTCCTTAGCAACCAGCTATATACAGTGAATGTAAGGATAAAAAAAGAAAGACACAAATCGCAAATCGTGGTAACAAAAAGCAGAAAGCACAGCAGAAACGCTCAAAAGCAACATGCATAGGATGTCAATCACACAAGCAGGAAATGACATACCTGGGGGGGCGTTCTGTACAACATCTCTGTACAGAAGGCCTCCAGGATTGCATTTTACAGAAAAATACAACGCGGCAGATCGGAAAAGAAAGGGCATTTTTAATAACGTTCAATTACAATAGCACTTCTGCCGCAATTGTATACGCTATAAATATATATTTTGTCGAAAGAGGAGTTACCCTTTAGGCTCCAGTAGTATGACTTCTCCACAGTGTCTCAAAACTGCAACGTCCACAAAGCAACAGAAATCAAAAATCCAACAGGGTGAGTGAGACCACCGGGTAAATCATATGGGGCAGCTGGGAACCCAAAAATCTAAGATATCAATCTAAAAGATGGAAAAAAGCTGGAGGGGGGGGGGGGGGGCAATAAAACTACATAAACTAAATCTAAGTAACTAAATAGCTCATAGCTAAGGCATGGTCCCGAAATGTAAATTTGTGGCTTGGCAGATTAACCCCTTCACGCTGACCATACGCAAATATGCGTATCCTACTGGACTGGGCCCGGAACGATCGGGACCCAGAACGTCCGATTGTGGGTCACCTGATCGCTGTGATATTCTCTGATTGGGTATCATAGTGATCAGTCACTTTGAAGCCGGCACCCATGTTTTCAGTCTCTGGATGGACGGGACAGATACAGGGCATCTTTCTCTATCCTTGCAGAGAAATTAAAAAAAAAAAAATTGTGTGTAGAAAAAAAAAAAAAGAATAACAAAAAAAATACCTAGATCAAGGTTTGATCTAGGTCAGCCCTAGAGTTAGTGTTTGGGTCAATGTTTTTTGGGCAGGATTTTTTTTCCCAATTAGTATCAGTGTGTTTTAGGTAGGATTTAAAAAAAAAAAAAAAAAAAAAAAAAAGCAAAATGTGCACTATTGTTTCTGGTCTGTACTATGGGTACAAACAACAACATACACATATGTGGTATCACTGCGATCATCAAGAAGAGAAGAATTTATTTTGGGTCATTCTTTGGTGGTAGGTAATGGTAGCAGCAAGAAATATACAGTTAAAATAAGAATAATAAATTCTTTTACTTTTTTGGGCCAGTTTTCCTTGGATAATAAAAAAAAAAATCAGGAGATATCCATAACCAATGAAAACTCAATTTACCTGAAAAAAAAAAGGTATAATCCACCTGGATGCACAAAGAACCGTAGTTGTATATGTAGTAGTGACATGTACAATTTTTCCAACACATGTCAAAGTTGCAAAATGGGCTTAGATTTGTTTTACCCTTATGCATGAAGGGATTAAAAATAATAATATTAAAAAAATTTTCAAAAAAACAACAAAAAAAAAAAAAAAAAAAAACACACACACAGAGGTTCAGGGGGTGGTAGACTGCTTTCACACTTAGGCGCTTTACCGGCCCTACAGCGTTAAAAATAGCGCCTGCATAGCGCCTGTAAAGAGCATCTCCTGTCTCTCCAGTGTGAAAGCCCGAGTGCCTTCACACTGGAGTGGTGCGCTTGCAGGACGTTAAAAAAAAAGTCCTGCAAGCCGCATCTTTGCAGCGCTGTAGGAGCAGCGTATACACCTTTCCTTAAGTGCCCCTGCCCATTGAAATCAATGGGGCAGCGGCGCTTTTAACCCTTTTTCGGCCGCTAGTGGGGGTTAAAAGCTCCGCTAAAATGACGGTAAAGCGCCACTAAAAATAGTGGTGCTTTACTGCCGACGACTAGGTGTGAATGCACCCGTATGAGCACTTACCAGAATGTCTCTCAGCTGCTGCTAGACAGTTCTCTGAAAAGCAATCCACTGTTGGTCACTTTTCAGTGGGCGGTAAGCATTAGCACAAATGTAACAGAAGCCTTAGACCCCTTTCACACTGAGGCGGTTTTCAGGCGCTTTAGCGCTGGAAATGGCCTCTGCAAAGCCCTGAAAACCGCCTCCCATTCATTCCAGTGTGTTTTTTTTTTCAAATTGGGGCGGTGCGCTTGCGGGATGTTCCGAAAAGTCTTGCAAGCAGCATCTTTGGGGCGGGTTGGGAGCGCTGTATTTAGCGCTCCCCAAACGCCCTGCCCATTGGAATGAATGGGCAGCACCTTAAAAGCACTGCAAAATGGGAGTTAACCTTTTTTTGGGTGTAAAGCGCCCCGCTAGAGGACGAAAAGCGGCTTAAACATGCTAAAGCGCCGCTAAAACAAGCAGCGCTTTAGCACTAACGGCCAGCGCTTTGCGTGAAAGCAGTCCAAATGCAATGTCTGCAGGCTGATGAGCTGTCCCCTGTAAAATCAGCCTGAAGCTACCTTCTGGAATAGTAGTAGTAGCTTGATCTATTAAAAGGTGTAAAGCAGCATAAAACACTCTGCCAGGGAAAGATAAAATGTAAAATAACTTTCCCTCATCCATGGAACATTACTGCCTGGCTCCACTTCCTACCCAATAAAGAAAGTACTGTATGGGGAATGTGTGTGCCAATCACGGAAATTTAAAGCAGGAAAGGAAGTCAAAACATTTTATTTTGCCATCTTTTCCTTGATAGCCGGAGCCAAGGAAGCTTTGTGTAGGACAATTTCCTACTACTGTGTTTTTTTTTGAAAGAAATCTATAGTTTTTTAAATGTTTAAAATACATGTGCATTGCATATGAGTATTATGTAGTCTTCCATGCAGATGATGGTGCTCTAGGCCGATTTTCCTTTTTCCTATCTATAGCACACAAATGAGTGTGAAGAGTGATATATCCCTTACTAGAGAACCCTGCCCGAAGTGTTAATCAGACAAAGCGAGCCAACAAGCCAGTCTCTGCATAGCCCATCATTCTCTGGGAATCCTTTGTCATGTATTAAAAATTATTTCTAAAGCAAATAACCTAAAAAAAAAGCTTAGATTTCCTTTAAAGTAACTTGCACAATCAGAGAAAAGTGACAGTGCATCGTCATAGCCTACCCTAGCCTCCAGCCCATTTCCCTGGTCTCCAGCTAGGTATACACACTGGTCCATGCTTCCTCACCATTGCAGGAGCCCACCCCAGGTAAGCTCCAGTGTTGGAGTGTAACCAGTGGATGATGTCACGGTCCCATATACTCCCCCATCCCCAAAAGCCCAAGTCCACAAGAACAACTATGATGGAGCAAGAAGGCAGTGAGGAAGCATCAATTGTTGGATATTTGTAGCTGTGGGGGTGGACAATCAGGAGGCCCTGTCACTCTATCCTGCACAAGCAATGTGTCAGCATCTCTAAATTTGGGCCTTGGTGGCCACCAACTGCCCGTGTTTTCTAGACCTCCTGGTAGAAATCCAGCTATTGTAATTAGTAGTAGCTTCAAACAAGCAAACTGATATTTCACCTTCAAAAAAATGGTCACTAATCAGGAGATAAAGCTGAACTTCACCTCCCCCCATTTGGACTGTTAACATTTTATTGGGGTAGCGGGTACCTAGTTTTGATAGATTCCCACTTCTGCTCGGATCCCTTAGGCCAGGGGTATCCAAACAGCAGCCCAGGGGCGGAATTCTGCCCTTTGCTTGCCTTTATCAGGCCCTTGGGGTACTATTCCTCCCACTGACACTAACAATGAGGCACTATTCCTCCCACTAATACCAACGATGGGGCGCCATTCCTTCCACTTATACCAACGATGGGGCGTCATTCCTCCCACTAATACCAACGATGGGGCACCATTCCTCCCACTAATACCAATGATGGGGCACCATTCCTCCCACTAATACCAATGATGGGGCACCATTCCTCCCACTAATACCAATGATGGGGCACCATTCTTCCCACTAATACCAATGATGGGGCACCATTCCTCCCACTGACACCATTGATGGGGCACCATTCCCCCCACTGACACCATTGATAGGGCACCATTCCCCCCACTGACACCATTGATGGGGCACCATTCCCCCCACTGACACCATTGATGGGGCACCATCCCCCCACTGACACCATTGATGGGGCACCATTCCCCCCACTGACACCATTGATGGGGCACCATTTCCCCCACTGACACCATTGATGGGGCACTATTCCTCCCACCGACACCATTGACAGGCCACTATTCCTCCCACTAATACCAACAATAGGTCACTATTCCTCTCACTCACACAAGAGACGGGAAACTAATCCTCCCACTGACAACAATTATGGGGCAATATTCCTCCCCCCGATACCAACAATGGGTACTATTCCTCCCACTGACACCAGAAACAGGGAACCAATTCTCCCACTGACATGAATTACGGGGCACGATTCCTCCAACTTACACCAATCATGGGGCACTATTGCTCCCACTAAAATCAATTTATTTTTTTACTTCCACTGACCACCAAGCCTATGGCATTGTTTACTCCCACTGATGCCAGGGCATTCACTAGTCCCGCTGGTCACAGTCCGGCTACCCTAATTATTGAAGGGCAATAAACTGACCCATGGTTTTGGAAGTTTGTAGACACCTGCCTAAGGTGAACCAAGCGGAAGTTTAGCCCCCCACCTCTTCACCCACAGCCTTCTGGGACACGTCACAGATCCCAGAAGGCTGAAACACCATTCACAAAGCGCCATGTGTACTTTCCAAAGAATATTTAAAAGGTGAAGACAGCAGATATTCATGTAAAACTTATGTAGGGAGATTTGTTTCATCTCTGTGCATCATCTGAAGCTGTTCACTTCACTGGGTATAAGATTGAGTTTGTTAGGTAATTAAAATTAAAATATTATGTATGTGATACTATGGTTATGAATTAACTGTTGATGTAATTATTATATGTATATATTTTTTCAATAGAAGGCTTGTACCTCTAGCTGGACAGCATCCCCTGAAGAAGCACTGATATATGGGTGAAACATGTTGGGAATTCTACCCTTCTATGCTGTATCCATAAAATCTTGTTGATTTGTACTTGCCAATTGCTGTGTTTGTAATAATTTTTTATTTTCTCTAAAATAAAAAAATATGTCTTATATAATTTAGTTGTTACT
Source organism: Lithobates septentrionalis (assembly GCA_037952835.1). Taxonomy (NCBI): domain Eukaryota; kingdom Metazoa; phylum Chordata; class Amphibia; order Anura; family Ranidae; genus Lithobates; species Lithobates septentrionalis. The sequence goes on along the minus strand of JBBDGP010001998.1, from coordinate 26,256 downwards.
ATTTTTCAAATTAATTTGCACCTTAAAATCCCATTTTCCTCCCTCTATATATTCACTGGGTATATGTGAGGGTTTACATCCACTTTATCTATAAGCTGCTATTATGCAACCTACAGCTTCAGGCTGGGTTCCCGTATGACAGGCGAGTTTGACCGGCTCTCAATGGAGCCAGCTCACACACGTCCGGGGTAGCCGCAGTCCGGTTCGAAAAAGGGTCCGCTGCGTGTTTGGTTCCGGTTCAGGTGCGAATTCAGGCAACAACCCGGTGAACAGACACATACTGGACCCCATGCACGAACCCGTGGCCGCACACGTGTGAACCCAGCCTCATGCTAGTTTTTGTGTAGTGATATTTCTTGCAGTCACAGAATGGCAGCAGGCATCTAACACATTTATGATGCTTCATAAAAGAGTCCCTTTACCAGCAGACCAAAGCAAGGCCATCAGAGATCATCACACGTTCAGACTGTACTCAGCCATTGAGTACAGCAGCCCGCACCGTGATTTATTCTGGTGCACCGGCGGCTTCCCAGCAGTTATTATTAGAAGCAGATTGCAGGCTGCACAATCTGCACTTACACTGTGAGAATAAAAGGCTGAACTGAGAATAACAGACGCCAGCACAATGCAAGATAATACCCGGCGCTCCTTTATAGCAGATCGACAAGCAGTTACCACAATTCAGATAAACAGCTTTACAATCTGGGCACAAAGCATTAGAATGGAAATGTGATTTAAAAAAAAAATAAAAAAATTCTTCTATAAGGGTTCTCCCACTATATAAAGGGAAAGCGTCTGATCAGTGATCCTTGCCTGACTGCCACCAGCTTCAGTACTTCCAGAAGCTGACCTGGAACAAGTAGATCAAAAAGGGCAGAACTTCCAATCTGGTTTAAACTTTTTGCTGCCAGAGCCATTTTTGCACACGTTTAAAAATTAAATTTAATCCCTGAAGATTACTTAAAACCCACAAACATTTTCAGAAAGCAGACATGATAGGGAAGAAAAAAAAACAAAACAGTACCAGTATTTTTATATCGCGTGATATTTGCGCAACAGTTTATGAAGCACAAAATTTCAGTAAAAATACATTTAAACTGATTTTAGGGCACACAAACGCAAGATAATAACCCATTTTTTGGGGGTAAAACCTAAAAAATTAGGTTGGGAACAGTAAATAGATACCCAACATGGTCAAATTTTAAATTTGCGTGTGCCCACAAAACAACGACAAGCTTTAGTACCCTATATTTTCCATAGGTGACACTTTAAAATCTGCTACAGGCCATCAGTTTAAAGGTAAACCGTGAATAATGACTCTAGAAGTACTGCAGCGTACGTGGTGATATGAAAGGTGTATCGCAATCAACACTTTCATACATAGACACCTTCAACAGGTGCATTTAAGGTTGTATGTATGCGCATGTACGTGGGGCCAGGGCAGGCTCAACTTTAAAGTGTTACTAAACCCACAACAGTAAAATCAGTCTGTATATGCAGCACAGCATGCTTGTTATACTCACTGTGGAACTTAAGGGGTTAATCCTCTGCATTGTGTAAAAAAGGCTGTTCTATCCTGTATGCACAGATCCTTCCCTCTTGCACTGTCTATCTGGGGAAGGCCAGCTAACACAGGCAGGGTAGCCGACCTGCACATGCTCAGTTGTGTCTTTTATGCTGGAGAGAACATTGACCTGTTCTCAGTGCTTGCCAGGTCAAATATTGACATCACACATGTGGGGGCGTGTATACAGGCTGTAGTGGAAATCTCCTCCTACCTGAACTCAGCACTGGAGAAACTGTGCAGTTTATGATGTAACCGTGGTATACAGATCATCCAAAAAGGTATTTTATGTAAAAAGAAGATTTATAAGCTGTGGACACGGTGGTGGTGGGGGGCGGGGGATGAACTATTTTCATATTACTGAGTTTATTAACACTTTAAGCGTTTAAATTCTTGGGCGTAATATTTTTATTTATTTTTTTATTTTTTTACTTTTGCTACGTGATATAATATTTTTTTGTTCACAATAAGATTTTTTTTGAAAAATAATAAAAGAAAACATTGTACATTTATATTTTTAAGATGGGTTCTCTTTGAGACAGCGGACCCCTGCTGTCTCACCTGCCTCCCACTCCAGGGGTTACAGAAGGCAATCAGGCAGACGTCGGATTAGAAAAGCTGAAAGTCGGCTTGTGGAGTGTAAATACACTCTCGGCAGCTGTAGCTGCATGAAGTATATGTAAAAGCATTGACAGCCCCCCCCCCCCCATCAACAGCCATAAACCTTCCAGTGGTGGCGGTAATAGGGAAAGTACTGAAACAACTGTAAGAGACTGACTAGTCAGCTAACTAGGCACAGACTGTAATTGCTCCCAGTATGCAGTGGCTAACTGACCAATCCCAAGGCCCAAACACTCACGACTGGGGAGGTGAGAAGGTCGTTATCTCTGTGTAAGCTCCATAATAGAGCTTACACAGGGACTGGACTCAGGTCTGTGTCGTGGGGCTTTTGTTTGCTTCAAACCTACAAAGAATTCTAAATGTTCTCTGAAGTACCTGATGTAGCATGAAGCATGCTTGAATTTTCCCTTTGCAGCCTGAAGATAAAAGCCCCCAACGGAGCAGCAGGGAAGCACAGGGAAGGCATCATTAGGTGGGAGGTGGCCTGTCGGCATCTATTTACAGGAGGTGGCCTAGACAGCATCTATTTATATTGATGAATATGGAAATACAGGTATATCCACCTCACCCATATTCATATTCTTAGCAGAAATTGCAGCACATTCAGGTTTTTATGTAAAAATGTACACTTAAGGCCCCTTTCACACTTGTGCTACTTCAAAGTTGCGCGATTTTATCATAATTTCGCGGGAGCAGTACTGCTTTGTACGACTTTGCCACAACCTTGGCATTAACCATTCTCAGCTTGTGCTTACAAAGTCGTACTGAAATTGTGTCTATACTATTCAGGTACGATTTGCATTCTACTTGGGGGTTTAACATTGAGGTCTATGGACATCAACTCGCATGGAAGTTGGACCAAAGTAGTGCAGGGACTACTTTGAAGTTGGCACGACGTAAAGTCATGCCAATATGAATGGCAGTCATTGAAAATCATGAAGAATGACTTGTCATGCGATTTTGCAGTACAAAATCTTAGGACAAGTCCTATAAATGTGAAAGGGGACTAAAGAATCCTGTCCTCACTAAGATACTGAGGTAGATTTCAGGTGTTTTAGCGCTAAAAATAGCGACTGAAAAGCGCCTGAAAACTGCCTCTCATGCCTCCCCAGTGTGAAAGCCTGAGTGCTTTCACACTGGGGCAGTGGACTTGTGGGATGGGATAATAAGTCCTGCAAGCAGCATCTTTTGGGCGGTGTGGGAGCACTGTATACAGCGCTCCTATACCGCTCCTGCCCTTTGGAATAAATGAGCAGCGCATCTGAAGAGCCGCAACATGGGCGCTTTTAACCCCCCCTTCTTGGGGGTTAAAAGCGGCGGTTAAACTAGCGGCGCTTTACCGCTAACGGGCCCGCCGCCCCAGTGTGAAAGCAGCCCAAGTCTGACCTGCAGCATACATGGAAGTACTGAGCTATAAAACAGAGCAGGGTTTTATCCCACCATAATCCTGCTTTTAAAGGCTTTCATAGTCATATGCAAATTGCGATCAGGTGCTTCAGACTTGCAACCGGCCTCCTAAGCTGCATCAAACAGCTTTTGCATTTCCAGGTATATAGGAATAGCAGCTCTGACATGAAAAAAATCCCGTCAAACACTGGCTCTTATACTGTACATTTTTTCCCTACTTTAACACCTTTTGTTATACTCCCTTTCTGTTTAAGGCCTCCCCTGTTATTGTTTCAAAATGTCCGCGCACTCTAAAGCTGAATTCTAGAAATTCAGCTGCTTTGTTAAAAAGTGCAGGCATACCATGAGTTAGGTCTAACAAGGTGCCTGGTGGACTTACCTTCACTATTCCCATCTGACAGGTTTATTGTGCCCCATGAAGGTCATTTCCAGAGCTCCCAGGCTGCTCAATGTGGTCTCAATTCCTTCAAGAACAGAGTCGCTGGAACTGCTAAGCCTGTCCCTCCCCTCATTCTGGCCATTCCCAGAAGCCTTTGTATTATGTGAACTCATTCACAAAACACAAAGGCTTTTGTGAATGGGCAGCAGATGGGAGGGGCAGGCATAGCTGTTCTGTGAGCTTCTCTCCCCTCACAGTTGGAAAGTGTCCTATGGGAGTGTAATAAACCTGCCACATAAAAGCAACAGAGATAAGACCTGAAAGTGACATGCATCTAATTGGACTTAAAGTGGAACTAGACTCTCCCAAACAACATTGATTATTTTTAATCCTCATGCTGCTAGCATTAGTAAATAGATAGTATAACATATTTACTTGTTTTAAACTTTTTTTTTCTACATTTCTTCAGTTACTTCTGGGTTTCCTGCCTAGGCAAATGATGACATACATTCCAGGAGTCTTCAGGAGGAGAGGAGAGTAGAAGAGGTTTTCTCAGCTAAGAACACTTTCCTGCATGCATACTTGAGCCAAGGGCAGGAAGTAAATGCTACATGAATCACCTGCCCTTACTGAAGATGGCCACGGATGCTGGGGGGGGTTCAAAGTGATTACTCACCAAAATAAAACATGGAGACGTGGATGGATGGGGGAGTTTACTTTGAATATTAAAAATGAATTAAACTGTTTTTGGTTTGTGGTGCTCAGCTGCAGTGAAGATCGGCTTTAAAGAGGACCTTCAGTCATTTTTTCATCTATTAAATCTTCTGCCCTTGTTGTTTTAACTTTGGATAGAAAAACATTTTTTTTCTGCCAGTAAATACCTTATACAGCCCACTTCCGCTTTCTTGTCTGGTAAAAAGCCTAGGCTTATGACATCATGCACAGCTCTCTCTCTCAGGCTACTTTCACACTGGGGCAGGCGGGCCTCCGCGGTAAAGCGGAGCTTTACCGTCATTTTAGCGGCGCTATTCGGCCGCTAGTGGGGCGCTTTTAACCCCTGCTAGCGGCTGAAAAGGGGTTAAAACCGCCAGCGCTGCCCCATTGATCTCAATGGGCAGGGGCGCTTTAGGAGCGGTGTATAAACTGCTCCTACAGCGCTGCAAAGATGCTGCTTGTGGGAGGTTTTTTTTACCGTCCTGCAAGCGCACTGCTCCAATGTGAAAGCACGTGGTCTTTCACACTGGAGAGACAGGAGAGGCTCTTTACAGGCGCTATGCAGGCGCCATTTTTAGCACTGTAGCGCCTGTAAAGCGCCTCAGTGTGAAAGTGGCCTTACTCTGAGAGTTTGCCAGGAAGGGAGGGGAATGAATCATAAGAGGGCCAATGAGAGATGCAGAGCTGGAGGAGTGCCTCTGTGTAATTCCAGGAAGTGAACAGGCAGCAGCTTCAGCTGCCCACAGATAAAATGGCTGCAGCCAGACTCGGTGGAAGGGGATTTCTGCAGCATATTTGGCAAGTACAGAATCACAGTATATATAAAATAATATGCAAATTGGTTTGAGGGAAGCTTCAGAATGGCAAAGATGTTTTTATAACAAATTATGTGAGCAGACTGCAGTTTCTCTTCAACTCGTCGGGGATGATTTATTAAAACTGAAGAGTGCAAAATTCAGAGCAGCTATACATGGTAGCCAGTTTCTAACTTCAGCTTCTTTAATTAAGCTTTAAAAAAAAAAAAAAACTGGAAGGCGATTGGTTTCTATGCAGAACTGCACCAGATTTTGCACTCTCCAGTTTTAGTAAATTAACCTTACAGTATGCCACCACCTTCTGCAAAGTTGCAGAATTCCTGGAATTCAGCATTAACTATTTCTACTGCTCTTCTGCTTGGGAGGATAGAGGGGAAAGTCACCTAACCCCAAAGGCACTTGCAGACTAAATTAGAGGTCGACCGATATTTGTCGTTTTTTTTTTTTTTTATTAATCGGCATCGGCCAATTGTGTTGATAAAAAAGGCCGATTATAACTTCAGCGCGACTTGCAAATGACTTCTGTAATAGAAGTCAATGCAAGTTGCCTGAAGTCTTCTGTGGAGCCACTTCTCTCCTCTCTGGGCAGCCTGCCAAGTCTGATAAAAGAAGCTGAAAAGATACAATGTTTACACTTATCAATGGACTGAACTGTGTGTGTAGAAGCTCTCATTTAAAGCCTAAATCTTTTCTGACACTTGTTGCTTACAAGTAAAAATCCTGTATTTTCTGCTAGAAATTCACTTAGAACCCCCAAACATTATATATATTTTTTTAGCAGAGACCCTAGGGAATAAAATAGCGGTTGTTGCAATATTTTATGTCACACGGTATTTGCGCAGCGGTCTTTCAAACGCAATTTAAAAAAAAAAAAATACACTAATGAATAAAAAAAAAAAAAACAAACTAAGCAGTAAAGTTAGCCCATTTTTTTCGTCCAAAAGTTTTGATTACCTGTTTTTGTGTAATTAATATTTAAGATATATATATATTTTTTTTTAATCTAAATTATACATACAAGTGAACTGATTGGAGGTTTGTTTTGTTTAATAAATGTAATAAAATGTCTGTATCACTTATTACTTAAGGATGCCTCCACACTGGAGTGGGCAGGCGTTGACAGTAATGCTGGCCATACACTATACAGAAAATCGGCCGAACCCCTTTTCGAAAAACGAACGTTCGACCGTGACCGCAAACGATCTTGCCATCATATAATGACCGATAATCTGTTCAGTGGACATGAATAAATAATTTTGTGTTCGTTTTTTTACATATACCTAGTGCAGAAAGTTCGGACGGGAAACACATTAACCTTGCAATTTATCGTACGTTCGGCAGAAATTTTCCAAACATGCCGTTCGTTTTTTTTCCACAAAAACGTCACAAACGATTATCGATTTGTACCCACTAACTTGCCGAAAAACGAACGAAGTGTCCATTCGAACGATTTTTCGGCCGGTTTTTCGTATAGTGTATGGCCAGCATAAAACACAGCTAGTTTTAGCAGCGCGTTATCGTCATTTAAGCGGCGCCATTTGGCTGCTAGCTGGGTGCTTATAACCCAGCTAGCGGCCGAGGAAGGTGTTAAATGTGCCGCTGCCGAAGCGTCATTTCAATAGGCAGGAGTGGTGGAGCAGCGGTAGACACCGCTCCAAAGATGCTGCTTGAAGACTTTTTTTTTTTTAACATCCTGCCAGTGCATCACCTTAGTGTGATTGCACTCAGGCTTTCACACCGAGATTGCAGGGGAGCCGTTTTGCAGGTACTTTACAGGCGCTATTTTTAGCCCAAAAGCGCCTGAAAAACGCCCAGTGTGAAAGGGGTCTAACTGTTAGATTTTATGAGATGAAGGGAAAAAAAAATAAAAAATCAGCCTAACATATCGGCCCAAAAAAATCGGCATCATCTATCGGCCACCGCGATTTCTAAATATCGGCATCGGTCAGAGAAAAACCCGTATCGGTCGACCTCTAGTCTAAATTGGACAACGCAGTCATAAACACATATGTACATAATAAAGTCAATTTTGGTAAAAACCTAATATTGCACACTAGAGTCAACAGTGAGTATAATCACACTCATTCATTCAACTTATGATCAAACCTCCAGTACATTTATAACTACTATTAGGACTCACCTCTTCAGGAGTGGCCACAAAGTTAATTGCCGTGTAGTATTTATCATCTTCTTGAGAGAGGCTGAAGGTGAACTGGTAGTCTATAAGCAACGTGTCTGTGTGAGGAAATGATATTTAGGATGATTAATAGGCACAAGCAGGCTCATCTGTAAAAACTGAGCCACAGAAAAATAATGCTGTTGCTCAGGTCAACAAATTAGAGGGAAAGAAAGAAAAAGAAAGCAAGAAGAGCAACAAGACAAAAAGAAGCAAGAGAGAGTGTTGAAAGAGGGAGAGTTTGATGTATGCAGGGTCCTAAAAACACCTAAATTATGACTCCCTATAAACTCCATGCCGTGCATCATATAATTGTTTTAACAAGAACTACAGTACCGCCAGAATGTATTTCTAGAGGAAGCATGCCAAATTATTTGTAAAGGCGAATAAACAAGTGAAAGGGGAGATATTATTCATTTCGAGTGAGTTTCAGGTTATAGTGAGTCTTGTGACGAGTCCCAGCATTCCTTGCACTCCCCTTTTTCTCCTGTTGCCACAAAATGCTCAGTTTTGTCCAAAATAAAAATGATCACAGTTTACAGCCCTTCATACCCCAGCATTGACCTATATGCACTAGCCTATAAGTTATAGTATAGTAATTATAGCCCTGGATATATGGCATGGTTGTATTTTGATTTCATCCCAAACTCTAAGGCCCCTTTCACACAGGGCTGTCCATTTTGACGAACTCTGCTTGCCCAGTGGGGATCGATCCGTTGATCTCCGGTGAGCCGGCGGATGACAGGCTCGTCTCTGCTCACTGTGGAGAGGCGGACCTGTCAGAGCCCCACTCTCCTCTAGTTGAAATCGGATGAAAACGGACCGCCTGTCTGTTTTCATCCGATCCGACAGACGGATAGAGAATAGGGTTTCTATCCGTCCGCATTTAGCGGATCGGATATCAGCAGGCAGAGGTGCATGGAGGGTTTAGGCATGCATGAAAAACGGATAGGCGGACCTGAACGGTCCTGCATGTGTGAAAGAGCCCCAAGTCTTGTACTGCATTGGCCATTTATTACTGCAGCAAGTGAGAAATTTAACGGATAGCCTTTCTGAAGTTAATAAAGATGTAAGCTTTCAGGCCTTCTTCATGCTTTATAAAGTCTGCCAGTGAAGGGTATCATCTAAAAAGACAAACTTTCTACATTTTGTTTCCATGTAATGCAAATTCCAATTCAGCCCACAGGTGTCGCTGTTGCAATTATTCAAGACTATTTTTATGCTAGCAAACCTTTTTAGACATGAAAGTAGAAAACAGGGTTATGCAAGTGAGTTACATCGGAAAACCTTTAATAAACACTGCAATCCCTGTGTCCTTGAAGCCCAGCAAAACACAGACAGAAGCATGTAATTCCTAAAGACCCAACAAGGAAACACAAGCAAAGTAACTTGGTATAAACAATAGAGCAAGGGTCTTCAAACTACGGCCCTCCAGTTGTTCAAGAACTACAATTCCCATCATGCCTAGTCAGGTCTGTGAATGTCAGAGTTTTAGAATGCCTCGTGGGATGTGTAGTTCTGCAACAGCTGGAGGGCCGTAGTTTGAGGATTCCTGCAATAGAGTGTAGGGAGGAATGCAAATTGTACATATGAAGGGCAAAACTTCTGCACAAAAGGAATGGCCCAACATAGGAAGGTAAATGATGCAAGGTAAGCGTAGACGGTTTCTACACCGTAGACCCCTTTCACACCGAGGCGCTTTACAGGCGTTTTTTTGCGCTAAAAAAGGCGCCTGTAAGCTGCCTCTTCTGCAGCCCCAGTGTGAAAGTCCGAGTGCTTTCACACTGGGGCGGTGCACTTGCAGGACAGGAAAAAAAAAGTCCTGCAAGCAGCATCTTTGGGGCGGTGCTGGAGCGGTGTATGCTCCTGCCCATTGAAATTAATGGGCGCCGCTCTCAAAGCGGCGCTAAGCGGGCGCTTTTAAGCCCTTCTGGAGGGTTAAAAGCGTCCCGCTATAGCAGCGGTAAAGCGTTGCTAAAACGCTTAGCATTCCTATCCTGAATGCAATTGTTCTGCGTTCAGAAGAGGGAGGTTGAAGAAGGTTGAAGCTCCCCTAAACGCAGCAGCTCCTAAACTCTGCTAAAAGCCTATGTGTACATGGACACAGGCTTTTATGGAGTGAAGTTTAGAAGCTTTGGCAAAAAAAAAAAAAAAAAAAAGCCAAAACTCCTAAAACGCAAGTTTAGGAGCTGTAGTGTATATGAAGCCTAAAACAGACCAAATGACACCTGAGAGGAGACTACTCGGGGGGTTCCACAACTTTCACACCTCACATCCTGTTCTTGGACAATAAACATCTACCTTGGACCAAGGTGTATGTGCAACCTGTGTGAAAAGAAATGCCAGGCTATCTTCCTGACACTCATTAAAATTGAAGAATTTGCTTGGATATGCTACGAAACATTACAGAATTATGCCCCGTACACACGGTCGGATTTTCCGACGGAAAATGTGTGATAGGACCTTGTTGTGGGAAATTCCGACCGTGTGTGGGCTCCATCACACATTTTCCATCGGATTTTCCGAAACGCAAAGCTGAGAGCAGGCTATAAAATTTTCCGACAACAAAATCCGATCGTGTGTACACAAATCCGACGGACAAAGTGCCACGCATGCTCAGAATAAATAAAGAGATGAAAGCTATTGGCCACTGCCCCGTTTTTAGTCCCGACAAACGTGTTTTACGTCACCGCGTTCAGAATGATCGGATTTTCCGACATCTTTGTGTGACCGTGTGTATGCAAGACAAGTTTGAGCCAACATCCGTCGGAAAAAAATCCTAGGATTTTGTTGTCGGAATGTCCGAACAAAGTCCGACCGTGTGTACGGGGCATAAGACTAGTTGAATTTGATCAACTACTACCGACTATACCATGACCCAGATACATGGCAAGCTCCACAGTTTTAAGCTGCATTCACACTTTAGCGTTTTGAATCTGCCCGCGATCTGAAAGCGCTGATGTGTAAATGGCAAATCGCGGGACTCGCATTTGAGATGCTATTCAATTGAATAGGTCTGCTGTGATTGTCGTGCGATAAATCGCGCTGCAATTGCGGCAACACGCATCTCTGGAAACATGTCGACCAAAAAAAGTTCAGGAGCTACTTTTGGGCGACATGCTTCCCGTGATACGTGTTGCCGCAATTGAAGCGCGAGTTATTGCGCGACAATCACAGCAGATCCGCGCCACGATTCGAGGTTCGACGGACTTTTGGCGGACTTGCGGCAGACTTTCTAACGAACGGACTTGCCTACATACGATCACACAAAAGTCCGACGGATTCGTACGTGATGACGTACACCGGACTAAAATAAGGAAGTTGATAGCCAGTAGCCAATAGCTGCCCTAGCAAGGGTTTTTTTCCATCGGACTAGCATACAGACGAGCGGATTTCTGGGTCCGGCGTAGTTACGACGTAAAGATTTGAAGCATGTTTCAAATCTAAAGTCCGTCAGATTTGCGGCTGGAAAAGTCCGCTGAAAGTCCGGGGAAGCCCACACACGATCGGATTGTCTGCCGGATTTAGTCCGTCGGCGTCCGTCGGACTTTTGTAGACGAAAAGTCCGACCGTGTGTACGCGGCATTAGAGTAGTCACAATCGTGTCAGCACGATGTGCATCTATAATCAAAATAATTTCTATAAATATCAGCTAACCGATCCACATAACATCTGTCAATGATTTTAGGGCAGAATCTCCATATTTCTAGAAAAAATATTAGTTATCAGCTAGAGAGAATAGTTTTGCACTTACAATAGCATGTTCCCTTCAATGGGTTGCCTTGATATCGATTTTCAACTTCACATCTAGAAAACAAAAACATAAGTATCAGTGGAGCAGAGGAAACCTTCCACCACAAACATACTCCGTCCCAGGAATCTGGTCTTGTGCTGAATTGGCATATTTGCAGAGCGCCTGGAGGACTTGGAGAGAATTTGAGGCCTTGAGCACAGGCTGAGGATAGGATTATAGGGCTCCAAGGGTACATAGGGATCAAATGGGATTCCTACATCTATGATGTAGAAAATGTCACTGACATGATTTAAGTGACACTCTACATCAGTAAACTGAGTGCAGGGTGCCATCGTGATGCCCTCTCAGGGAGCAGGTAAAAGATGTTCTGCACTACAAGGATGTCCAGAGCCTTCCGAGTCTGGAATGGGAGTCATTGAACTCAGAAGACTGAAGACATCTAGGGATGGGAAGAGATTACTGTGAATGACAGAGTAAGCGAGAAAGTAAGCATTCCAGTCAGAGCTGCAATTTTTTTCTAATTTTTAGACTTCCTTGGGACCCTTTAAAATGGAAAAAGAAAGAAATCTAGCTTGGATCTGAAACTTAAAGTGCAAGTCCACCCTAACACTAAAATCCCTGCATCAACAGACATCCATGATCTAACACGAACCTATCTAGCCTTGTAAAGAATAAATCAGTATACATACACCTTTTTTTGAAAGCAATCCAATCCAGTCCCCAGCTGCAGAAGCTCTGCAGAGGACACAGCAAGCAACGGCTATGAAATGAATGGGGAGTGACGTCACCCATAGACTTACTATGGGGCTTCCGTTGTCGGCAGTGTCCTCTGCACCCGCCTCCACAGTGAAGCCGCAGCGGAGAGCTCAGTGTGGGATCAGGTCGGATCGGCTTCAAAAAAAGGTATGTATACCGATTTCTTCTTTACATGGCTAGATAGGATAGTGTTAGATCGTGGATGTCTGTAGATGCAGGGATTTTAGTGTTAGGGTGGACTTGTATTTTAAGACAAAGGCTACTTTCACATGTGTGTTTTGGGAACATGTGCAAAATCGTGCACTTTCCCACACAGAAAAGTGCTGGTCTTTTTCAGACGTGCAGCAGTACCATTGGCACACCCACGCACTCGCAAATACATTTGGTTTTGCACGCGCCAAAACACATGGCGCCACAGTAAACACATTTCGGTGTAGCAGGATTTCTCAAAAGGGTCAGGGACTTCTTTTAAGTGATTCATGAGCATAGAACAGCCCGCTGAACCAAATGGCCTGCCTTACACACATCACATGCGCTCCAATGGTGTTACTGGAGCCTTACACAGGTGCCTGCAGAAAACACAAAGTTAGAATCCAAGGTAAATGTCTGTGCTTAGTGGAAAAACTAAACCAACATAAAATTTCAACACCCAGCCCAATTGCGCGCAATTACTAATTTGATTATCACCATCAAAAGGGCAGCTCCTATAGTCACATTAGAAACCACAAAGTGCTTTACTTCAACTTTTACGCACTTTTTAAATGGATCCACTTCAATGTAAGACCAAAGTAAATGTTCCTTCATATACACTGATCAGTCATACCATTATGAGCACCCACCAAATTATGAGTAGGTCCCCCTTTTTCGCCAAAACAGCATTAACCACTCCACCTCTGACGGTATGCTGTGGTATACGGCGCCAAGTCATCAGTTGCAGATCCTTTAAGTCCTGTAAGTTGTGAGGTGGGATCTCCATGGACTGGACTTGTTTTTTCAGCACATTCCACAGATGCTCGATGGATTGAGATCTGGAGAATTTGCAGGCTAAGTCAAAACCTCAAAGACACCTTCCATTGCTCCATGGTCAAGTTCTGATGCTCACGTGCCCACTGTAGGCACTTTCAGCCATGGACACGAGTTACCATTGGCATCATGACCAGTCTGCGGTTACACAGCCCCATATGCAATAAACTGTGTTCCGACACCTTTCTACTGGAACCAGTATTCATTTTTTTCAGCGATCTGAGCTACATTAACGCTTTTATTGGATCGGACTACACGGGTCAGCCTTCACTCTCCACGTGCACCAATGATTCTTGGCTGCCCATAACCCTGTCGCTGGTTTCCTGTTTTTCCTTCCTTGGACCACTTTTTGTCTGTCCTGACCTTTGCGGACCGGGAACATTCCACAAAAGCAGCAGTTCTGGAAATGCTCTAACCCAGTCATACAGCCATTACGATTCGCCCCTTGTCAAAGTCGCTCAAATCCTTTACGCATGGCCATTTTTTCTGCTTTCGGCACATCAACTTCAGGGATAACGTGTTCACTTTCTGCCTAATATATCCCACCAACTTTCAGGTGCCATTGTATGAGATAACCAATGTTATTCACTTTACCTGTCAGTGGCCATCAGTGTATATAAAACAATCTGATCACAATCCAGCTAGTAACATTAGGACTTCGCAGTCACCTTATAAATGTAAGCTCACTGCAGAAGACATCCCCTTCCAAACTTCTGCTAGGGGAGTTCCATTAGCTTGTCTCTAAGAATTATTCTTAAAAAAAAAAACAAAAAAAAAACCTCCAGATCTCTCAAATTCCGGAAGGCTAAAAAGAATTGGCAAACTCGTTGAATTAACAATGGATGATTGGATGAAATCTGAGGATACTTATATGCCCCTCACTCTGCTATAAAATTAAAATCATTCAGGTGAAAGTTTTCTAACTAATTTATTACACAACAGTAAATGTTAAACTGGGCTTTAGGCCCTCACTGCTCGGTTTTAAGGGGTACAGACTGATTTATTTCACTCCTTATGGGACTGTATTTACATTTGGAGATGTTAGCTGAAAATAACAGGCTTTCTAGCAATGTCACTGGGCTTTTCCAACGTGAAATCCCCCAGTTTGCCTTCTGGGAATACTAGACGATGTGCAGACAGCTCACCATACTATAACTTCTCCTTATGAATACTCTTCTTTTATGCTAAAAAGAACTACCCCTCTTTGCCTGGAAGAACCCCTCATTTCCTGACCTTGGGGACTTGGACAAAACAGATTGATCATATACTACCCTTACACAGAATCACTTGCAAAAGTCCGTCCACAGCTACTCAACTGCATATGAGGTCTTCAGCTTGTCTCTAGCTCAAGGGTTGCAGATGTGACCTTGTCTGCCTGTTTCACAGCATGAATCACACAGGAAAATCGCTGTGCGCTCCTGTGCGATTCACATGCGATCCGGGTGCAGGGAGACTGCAGCCCATTCCTTAAAATTAGCCAAAATCGGGCAGGACTGCAGCAAAAAAACAAAAACAAATACACAGCAACTGAATTATATAGTACTAGTGTACAATGTGATCCAGTGCAGGAAAACGCACTGAACTTGGGGTGTCGTTACCACTGAAATCCACTGCAGATTGCACGTGCGTTTTAAACACAGTACAGGAAACGCGCACACGGAACGCAGGTTTGCCGCACTATGAGCAACTATGTCCCTTCCATATGCCCTCTATATTTACCTCTGACATGTACCAAATTGTTTTTCTACTCAACTTTTTAAAATTTCAAACTTGTATGTGAAATGCACTTTTGTACAGATAATTGATTTGTGTAATAGAAAAGAGTTGGTTCTCTTTTTTTTTTTTGTAATGGGTTAATGGGTGTGTTGTTGCCTGCAATCTTTAAAGGGGAAAAAAAAAAAGAAGAAAAGAAAAGAAAGACATTCCTTCAGCACAAATTCTGGGAAAATGAAGCAATCTGTCAGGTTAACGTTTTAATGGATGGATGATATTTCCCCTGAAGATAAGTTGGTGTCCAAATGCTTCTCCTTCCTTCACAGGCGATTCATTTTCATTTCCCAAATGTGAACATTCATGTTTGTAGAACGATCTTTTGTACAGGGGGAAAAAAAAAAAGTAGTGTTCACCTAATTTTTGCAGCCAACTTGAAATTCAGTTTAAGTGGTTCTGAAGCTAAAGGTTTTTTTATACCTTAAATTGTTACTAATGTCATAATTTTTTTCATTAAAATAACAAACATGTTATACTTACCTGCTCTGTGCAGTGGTATTACTCAGAGAGGCCCTGATCCTCCTCTTCTGGGGTCCCCGGCGGCGATCTTGGCTCCTCTTCTTCTTCTGCGGGACTACCATAGCCAACCACTGGCTATGGAGAGAGGTAGTGCCCACGCTCCCGAGCTGTGTGTCTACGAAGTCACGCTCCATATACTTACACAGCGGGAATTAGACCCGTTCCCCCACTCCCTCTGATTGACCGCAGCAGGAGCCAATGGCTCCTGCTGCTGTTCAAATGCAGTGTTAAGAGGAAGCAGCGGAAGCCATTGGTTTCAGCTGCTGTCAATCACATTCTATGACAAGGGAGCGCGTGGCGGAGACGAGCCCGCCCCGCTGTCCATGTCTATGGACACAGGCAGCAGGACTCAAGAGCGAGCCCACTCGAGTGTCCATAGAAAGCAGCTTCCTAGGGCGGCACTCACTGAAAAAGGACCCAGGAACGCTGACAGGGAACCCCAGAAGAGGAGGATCAGGGCAACTCTGTGCAAAACCATTGCAAACAGCAGGTGAGTATGAAATGTTTATTTTTTATTTTTTTAAATATATTAAAGGTTTAGAATTACTTGATACTGAAGAGCTTGCCTTTAGTCCACTCTTCCCCTCCAGCAGGTTCAGTGGATTAAAGATAACGACAATAATAAAGCTCTATGGACAGTCTATAGCACTCTCAGCACCCCGCTGCACAAAAATCAATCAGAGTATGCCGACACATAGTATAGTACTCACAGCTGGCACTCGTCTCCTTTAACCCCTTTGGTGGTACAGAAACATTTGCCGCTATTGGTGTTGCATATCGAGGCGTGACCATTACATTTGCAGGCTGTTGTAGAAGAAATAGACAAGTATAAGAAAAAGGTCACATAAAATTATATAGAAAAGGACTACATAAATATGTTGTCATGTTATTGTTAATCCCAACAATGTTGTCAATTTATGAAATTGCTTTGGGTATTTCCTGTATATCAGGGGGTCTCAAAGCGTTTGTGTATGAAGATCGCATTGTTTTACTTTTTTTGTAATCAGCATATGATATGATTTACAACAGAGATATGCAATTAGCGGACCTCCAGCTGTTGCAAAACTACAAGTCCCATCATGCCTCTGGGTTTCATTGCTTCTGGCTGTCAGAGTCTTGCTCATGGGACTTGTAGCTCTGCAACAGCTGGAGGTCCGTTACTTGCATATCTCTGATTTAGAATAATAGATAAAAAAAAATAAAACAAAGCAAAGAAATTCCAAATAAGCTTGAGCTCATTCCTTACATAAGAGATGCCCCATCAGAGCTCATCCTTACATCAGCGACCCCATCAGAGTTCTCTCTTACATTAAAGGGACGGAACAAATCTTGCCGCGGACTGGGTTCCGACCAGCGGGCCGTAGCTTGGAGATCCCTGCTGTACAAGTTTTCACCATATAATGGAAAAGGGTAATAACAAGCCAGCCCACTTATTACGCTTTATGGCTATTTATTTAGTTGAGAATTTACACCCTCTGCTCCAGTTATAAGCCTTATTTTCATTGGAGGGAAGCTAGAGAAGAGCATTACTCAAGGCTAGGTGACTTTATTGTTCCCCCACCAACACACATACACAGTTTGTCAACTTCTCAGCCAAAGCTCTCTTAGCTGTACTTCCCCTAGAGGGTCACAGGAGTGCCTTTAGTATTGCACTCCTGTAAGCCGTATTCATCCAACATCAGGCTAAAGTCCACTATCGGCTGACATCACTCAGCCGGTCCCAGACTTTAATGTGGGGATCCACCCAGATGCCTGACCAGCCTCTAAGAATGCCACGGAAAGCCTGAACCAGCCTCTCCGGCCCCCTGTACAGCCTGGCGCTCCAGTGAGCACTGGAGGGGCAGAGCAGTCACCAGCTCTCTGCTCACTGAAGACTGAGAACTGAGCATCAGCGGTCTTTGATTGATCAGTTCTCAGTCTTAGAGGCGGTGGGGGACCGATGCTGCATCCACCTGGGCGAGTATGATTTTTTTTTTTTTTTTTTTTTTTAATTAAATCTGCACTTCTCTTTTAAACTAATCTGGACAACTAAATACACAGATGTAACACATACTGAACTGTTTAACTTGCCAAAGAATTTGTATTTCTGTACATCCACTTCTGAGATGTACGCAGCTCTGCAACACAGCACAGCACTGTCTGATAGGGCAAGAGACCTGATTTTTCACTTCTCAGAGCTCCCTGAGCAGAAAGCTGGTGACTGTCAGTCACTTCTCTCAGCTCTGCCCTCCCTCCCTATGAGCGCTGGGAGGTGGAGGGGGCGGGAGCGGCTGGCTCAGGCTCTCAGTTCAATAACTAGTACTTGTCCCTTCCTGTAACTAGACATTGAAAAGAGAAGCAGCAGATTAATGAGCTTTGCTCTTTCTACCATCATACTGCCGGTTATCACAGGTACACATCAGTAAAGTAGCACACCTGATTCCATGTGGTGCTTCACCCTTCCCCAGTCTGAGTTCCGCTGTGTGTGAAATTGCAAAATGCTAGAGTTGCTCTGAAACTTTAGTGGCCAAAGCATATCAGCCAAAAATTGTGTTTTCTGCATTTTGCAAATAGAGAAAAAAGGTGCAATAATGGCGCCCAAATCGCACGTGATTTTACTACGATTTTACTGTGCTTCTGGTTTGTTTTTCATGGGTCATCTGACCCAAAAAACGCATTGAAAACATAACATGGGTGCGTTATTGATGCGTTCCTGCCCCCAGTGTGGCAAATATAGTCTTGAACAAATGGGAACAGGAAACCATCTTCAAGAACAGAAATCGATCACTTTCCTTTTATTTAAGGTATATTGATGACGTCATCTTATTTTCGGAAGGTTCCCAAACAAGTTTTGACGCATTTCTGGTACAAATGAACAACAATAAATATGGTCTAAAATTCACAGCAGAGTTTAGCTGTAGAACCATCAACTATCTGGATTTAACACTTACTAAATATGGAGATAGGATTGGCACAAAAACATTCTTCAAATAAACTGATAGAAATGGATTTGTGCCAACCCATAGTTGTCACCATCCCCAGTGGATAGGGGCTATTCCAAAGGGGCAATATATGCGATTAAGGCGCAATTGCGATAATAATAAAGATTTTTTTTTCTACAAGGAGAAATACTTAGCAGTAGGTTTATTGAAAAAGGCTATCCATTGGAGATACTGGTCAAAGTGCTGGGCCAGGTCTCCCTAATGGACAGACAATCACTTTTAATCACTAACAAAAAACCGAATTCAAAAGGAAAAGTGGCATTTATATCAGGGTTCCACAGACAACAAGTTGAAAAAAATCTTTAAAAAATGTTGGCCCATTCTTCTAAAAGATAAGGATCTTCAATCTACAATACCTCCAAAGCTCAAATTCATATATAGGAAGGCCCCAGGATTATGAAATCTAATTGCCCGTAATGTCCCAGATCCTCCTAAAAAAAAAAATCTACATTTCTTGATGGCTCAGGCTTCCATTATTGCACTAGGTACAAGGCCTGTAGAACAACTAAAAGACTGGGAAAAAGTAAAAAAAAATCACCCATTTCCATTCACTAGTGACCACACAAAAAATTAGTATTAAACCATTGATTACATGCAATTCGGATCATGTTACCTACGTATTGGAGTGTCCTTGCTCCCTCCAATATGTGGGTAGAACCACACGTCAATTGAGGGTTAGCATAAATGAGCACCTTGCTAATATTAAAAAAGGTTTTTTAAATCATAATGTGTCAAAACACTAAGTTTTTTCAGAACAGTGATCCAACACTTGTAACATTTTATGGAATCGATAAAATAACCACACACTGGAGGAGTACACATATAAAGAGAGCAATCTCACAAAATGAGACCCAGTGGCTGTATGAATTGCGAAGCATACAGCCATTGGGTATGAATATAGAATTGGATCTAAACTGTTTTTTAACCAATGATTAATTCCATGGTTAGGAATATATATATTTAGTTCCATGGATAGGGGTATATGTACATATTTTTATGAGTGTATATTATAATGCATTGATAATTTTATACACAACTTTTTAAATTACTTTTTATTTGTTGATTCTATTTAACACCATGGAGTCGACATATCTATTGTTAGTTATGTGCAGTATTTTAGCACCAATCTACATTGTCTAATGTTTATGTAAACCGGCACCGCGGCTGCCTATTACCAAATTTTCCTTTCAATTGGCATGTCCCCTTTTGGCTTCACATTATAAATTACACGCTTCCTAGTGACCAGGTACGCTTCCTGAAGACGTAATCACTAAACGTACATCGAGACGGTACCTGGTCACGCTATTCCATGTCACTTCCAGTCCCTCTGGTTGTTTCCGGTCTACTTGGTGGAACGCACGCGAACCACGGAGGTGGAAGCAAGACGCACACACAGATATTAGCAGGAACAAGCCAGCAGGCCCAGTGCCGGGTCAAGGCACAGCCACATGTAAGCGGCCATTCGGCATTTTTTTTTTTTTTTTTATGTCATTTTATAATAAATAGGATTATGCTATGGGTACTATTATTTCTTTCATATATCCCATATACAGTGGCTTGCGAAAGTATTCGGCCCCCTTGAACTTTTCAACCTTTTGCCACATTTCAGGGTCTGTTCACACAGGGGCGGCACGACTTGCAGGTGACCGAGGCGACCTGCACACGACATGCACGGCGACTTGCAAAACTACTTCTGTATAGAAGTCTATGCAAGTCGCCTCAAGTCGCCCCAAAAGAAGTACAGGAACCTTTTTCTAAGTCGGAGCGACTTGCGTCGCTCCTATTAGAACGGTTCCATTGTACAGAACGGGAGGCGACTTGTCAGGCGACTAGGTCGCCTGACAAGTCGCCCCTGTGTGAACCGGCAGTCAGGCTTCAAACATAAAGATATAAAATTTTTATTTTTTGTGAAGAATCACCAACAAGTGGGACACAATTGTGAAGTGGAACGAAATCTTTTGGATTTTTTAACTAATAAAAAAATGAAAAGTGGGGCGTGCAAAATTATTCGGCCCCCTTGCGTTAATACTTTGTAGAGCCACCTTTTGCTGCGATTACAGCTGCAAGTCGCTTGGGGTATGTCTCTATCAGTTTTGCACATCGAGAGACTGAAATTCTTGCCCATTCTTCCTTGCAAAACAGCTCGAGCTCAGTGAGGTTGGATGGAGAGCGTTTGTGAACAGCAGTTTTCAGCTCTTTCCACAGAATCTCGATTGGATTCAGGTCTGGACTTTGACTTGGCCATTCTAACACCTGGATACGTTTATTTGTGAACCATTCCTTTTTAGATTTTGCTGTATGTTTGGGATCATTGTCTTGTTGGAAGATAAATCTCCATCCCAGTTTCAGGTCTTTTGCAGACTCCAACAGGTTTTCATCCAGAATGGTCCTGTATTTGGCTGCATCCATCTTCCCCTCAATTTTAACCATCTTCCCTGTCCCTGCTGAAGAAAAGTAGGCCCAAACCATGATTCTGCCACCACCATGTTTCACGGTGGGGATGGTGTGTTGAGTGTGATGAGCTGTGTTGCTTTTACGCCAAACATATCGTTTTGCATTGTGGCCAAAAAGTTCGATTTTGGTTTCATCGGACCAGAGCACCTTCTTCCACATGTTTGGTGTGTCTCCCAGGTGGCTTGTGGCAAACTTTAGACAAGACTTTTTATGGATATCTTTGAGAAATGGCTTTCTTCTTGCCACTCTTCCATAAAGGCCAGATTTGTGCAGTGTACGACTGATTGTTGTCCTATGGACAGACTCTCCCACCTCAGCTGTAGTTCTCTGCAGTTCATCCAGAGTGATCATGGGCCTCTTGGCTGCATCTCTGATCAGTCTTCTCCTTGTCTGAGCTGAAAGTTTAGAGGGACAGCCAGGTCTTGGTAGATTTGCAGTGGTCTGATACTCCTTCCATTTCAAAATGATCGCTTGCACAGTGCTCCTTGGGATGTTTAAAGCTTGGGAAATCTTTTTGTATCCAAATCCGGCTTTAAACTTCTCCACAACAGTATTACGGACCTGCCTGGTGTGTTCCTTGGTCTTCATGATGCTCTCTGCGCTTTCAACAGAACCCTGAGACTATCACAGAGCAGGTGCATTTATACAGAGACTTGATTACACACAGGTGGATTCTATTTATCACCATCAGTCATTTAGGACAACATTGGATCATTCAGAGATCCTCGCTGAACTTCTGGAGTGAGTTTGCTGCACTGAAAGTAAAGGGGCCGAATAATTTTGCACGCACCACTTTTCAGTTTTTTAATTGCTAAAAAAGTTTAAAATATCCAAAAGATTTCGTTCCACTTCACAATTGTGTCCCACTTGTTGGTGATTCTTCACAAAAAATAAAAATTTTATATCTTTATGTTTGAAGCCTGAAATGTGGCAAAAGGTTGAAAAGTTCAAGGGGGCCGAATACTTTCGCAAGCCACTGTATACACTGAGGAGGAAGAATTCCTTACATCTCCAGGCTACATACATGTGCCAAGGCACTATCCTGTTAAAGCGATTTTTGACTTTCTTTTTAATAAAGAGGTCAAATTATTCTGGTAAGCAGATTATATATCTACAACACGTCGGGTGTCGTTTTAGTGTTTGTGAAGGATCAATACTTCTTTGGAAGATATTTTACACAGAAGAATTTCAATATGAACTGTTGTTTGGAATTATTCACTTTTTCAAATATTTAATCACAGTTGGCTACTATGCCATTAGATTAATTACGTTGATTAATTCATCTGTATATGTATGAACATTACTAGTTTATTTATGTCATTGGTATATAGATTCATTCATTATTACTAATTTTCTTCTAGCACCCTCTACACATTGCACAATATATTTTGTGTACCCTTTGTACGCAATTAGGGGAGCAGCTACTTGCTTTTATACAGTTTTTTCTAGTGTTCATAAATAGGCGGAGCACAAAACACTTTTTTTTAAAAAAACAGTAATAAAAAAAAAAACAAAATGACAAATTCTTTGTTAGATTAAATGGTAAACATGCATGGCACTTGAATTCTATATTTAGCTTAATGCGTGGCTGGTGCTCCACCCAGCAAGAACTAAAAGTAATATTTCCTGTTTATAAAAAGGCCCAAATGTGTGTCTGAATTCTAAGTGCTGTAATGTGCAGTGATGTCGGACATTGTGGTACTCACGCTGACAAGATCCCCCATTGGTTGGGTCTCCATAGTAACCAGAGATGCAGGTATCACAGTTCTTGCCGGAGGTCAGGTTCTCGCACTTTTCACAGATGCTTTCGTTGATACACTTGCTGTGCCCATTACACTGGCAGGCTACAAAGACAGCACACAGAAACTTCATATCCATACTACAATATTGTGACAGCTCTCTACAGAGGAAACCACAGACACAAACTATATGCAAAATGTAGGACAGATGCAACACCCGAATCCATGCTCTACTTCCTCATACTCTACATTCGTGTGTCATTTGCGTGTCACATGCAGTCTCCACCTTCATGAAAACAAACAGCCTCAGCTATTAGACAGACGAGAAATTCATTATCCATTTATAAGGCCTTAACCCAAGAAGAACTTCATCTTTAGGCCAAGTTCATTTACAGCAGCTTCTCTCAAACTTTTTAATACAGGAGGAATCCTGGAAATAAGTCCCGGGTCTCACAGAGCCCCTTCTATTACTAGATCTAGTGTAGGGCACATTGGCATGAACAGCAAGTCGAGATAGAATAAAGAATAAGGAATGTGACCTACAAAACTATTCCACACTCAGGAAGGACTGCACAATATAACAATAGTGTTCTTAGTAATAATGAAAAACAAAAATGTATAAAAAGGCCAGAAAAGAAATGCAGGCAGTGAAAATGGTACTGTTCACTCAACATTGGTGGTCTGTAGAAAACTGCTCCCTTACACTGATGACCAATGAAGTGGTCAGCGGGAGGAGGACACCTTTACATTGGCGGACCGTGGGAGATGGACCCCTTTACATTGGTGGTCTATCGAAAAGTGCTCTCTACTTGTGATCAGTGGGAGAAGGACCCCCTTTACATGGGTGGTCAGTGGGAGAAGGACCCCCTTTACATGGGTGGTCAGTGGGAGAAGGACCCCCTTTACATGGGTGGTCAGTGGGAGAAGGACCCCTTTACATTGCCGATTAGAGGAGAAGGATCCCAAGTACATTGATGGCCAGTGAACTGGTTAGCAGGAGAAGGACCACTTTACACTGGTGGTGGGCAGTGGGGGAAGGTTCCTCTTACATTGTCGGGTGGGGTGTGGATCTTACCATTGGTGGGCAGCAGGGGAAGGATCCCCTTACCATTGGTGGGCAGCGGGGGAAGGATCCCCTTACCATTGGTGGGCAGCGGGGGAAGGATCCCCTTACCATTGGTGGGCAGCGGGGGAAGGATCCCCTTCCATTGGTGGGCAGCGGGGGAAGGATCCCCCTTACCATTGGTGGGCAGCGGGGGACGGATCCCCTTACCATTGGTGGGCAGCGGGGGAAGGATCCCCTTACCATTGGTGGGCAGCGGGGGAAGAATCCCCTTACTATTGGTGGGCAGCGGGGGAAGAATCCCCTTACACTGGTGGACAGTGGGAAAGGATCCCCTTACAATGGAGTGCAGTGAGAAAAAGATGCGCTTACATTGGTGGGCAGCGGGGGAAGCATCCCCTTGCAACGGTGGGCAGTGAGGAAGGATCCCCTTACATTGGTGGGCAGTAAATCAACCCCTATGTGTCCATGCACACAGGCTTTTACAAGCAGAAAAAAAACCCCACTGACAGCGCATTCAGGAGCAGTAGCCTTTTGGCAGAAAAAACATGTGATCTGCCTAAATACGTGTAAACACGTATTGACACTAGGTACCTTTAGTGCTTGAGCGTTAATTTCAAAAGGGACGAATAAACTCAGGCAAAGGAAAGACTGCACAGCATACAAACTCCTTTTTGCATACTTAGCTCAATACACTATAGAATTTTCTTGTACAATTTTCCTTTAAAATTTACCAAAACCATAAATATGAGGTCAAACCTAAACACTTTCAGTTTGTATGCAATCAGGAAGGCCCTCATACTACATACTGTAGTTAAAGGTAAATCTAAAGGAAAATGAAGAGAATTGTATAATGTATGGCAAACTTTATTTACTAATCATTCAATCACGTCACAATTGTACATCACACCAGCATTCACACGGGTGATGTCACAATGTTTTCCCTGCCCAAAGTGTTTAGTTAACAAGTGGACTTCGTCAGAGGTGGTCAATGTGACCTAGTAAGTTTACACATTTCGTCATGTTACAACCAAAAACATAAATGTATTTTATTGCTTTTTATGTATTAGATCAACACAAAGTGGCACATAATTGTGAAATGGAAGGAAAAGGATAGCCTGTGGCTTGTCAATCATCCCCTGGCCACAACTCTTTCTGCCCACTGCTTTCTAGACTTACAGCACTGCCTTTGTTGCTGAAACACACACACACACACACACAGTGAGCTGCAGTGTCTGGGAGGGGATGTGTGAGAGACACAAATGAATGAAGGTTTTGCTCAGTCAGTGAAGGTGAAAGATGTTTGTTTTTTTTACTTTATGAGGCGTGTGCATCTCACGGTCACTGGATATGAGACTTGTTTAGCCTGCTATACAAGTCTTTGGCTACATTTTTTTTAGCCACATAAGGGAGAAGATTTATATTTACAAAAAACAAAATAAATGTCTTATTATGTCTCGGTAAATTGACCTACAGTGTAACTTTAAAGGGTCAGTCCACCCAAGGGAGATATTTTGGTTGCAGGAGGCAGCCCCAGACTCTTGAATACCCCAACAGCAAAATCTCCCTGCCATAGTTCCTTGACTTTGTTCCTATCAACCTGAAGTTTTATGTGTTCCTCCACCCAAAATTTGTGCATTCCAGCTCCTCCTGTTACAGTATTAATAAATATAGGATAAAAATAAATAAGGGGAACCCTGCCATAATGGCCAGGGCAAGGGTGCTTATCCAGGAGCTCAGGATCTCACCAAAACAGTCCGAGAGAGACATATGAAAATTCAGTAGTGTGTTATTCTGGCAATAAGATACCTGGACACATGATAAAAGACCAGTTGTAATGAGTCTCTGCAGGACACAAGCTGACATCCAGGATTGGCTCAGAGTAGCTGGATTTTGCAGTTGCTGACGCATTGGGCAATTTCATTGGTCCGCGGTACGAGGCCTCCATACACTGCCCTTTGCCTGTATTACTGGGGTCCGTACACCAGCCACAGCCAGGTTGCTCCAGACACTGAGCACATGTACGATACCCAGAACAGTTCTCAGCTGCAGAAGAAAAATAAAAATAAAAAATAAAAAATCACTGGAGGAAACTCTGAAGAAGTAGAGAAATATATAAAAATATATAGAGAGGGGGGAGAGAGAGGGAGAGACAGAGGGGGGGGGGGGAGAGAGTGAGAGGGGGGGGAGAGAGAGAGAGAGGGGGGGGAGAGAGAGAGAGAGGGGGGGGGGAGAAAGAGAGAGGGAGAGAGAGGGAGAGAGAGAGAGAGAGAGAGAGAGAGAGAGAGAGAGGAGGGGGGGAGAGAGAGAGGAGGGGGGGAGAGAGAAAGAGAGAGAGAAAGAGAGAGAGGGGGGAGAGAGGGGGGGAAGAGAGAGGGGGGAAGAGAGAGAAAGAGAGAGGGGGGAGAGAGAGAGGGGGGGAAGAGAGAGAAAGAGAGAGGGGGAGAGAGAGAGGGGGAGGAGAGAGAGAGGGGGGAGGGGGAAGAGAGAGAGGGGGGAAGAGAGAGAGGGGGGAAGAGAG